>CM029368.1:21520229-22173172 GCA_017165825.1 Hepsetus odoe
TGTGTATAAGAGACAGTATATATATATATATAAATAATACACACACGTGTGTGTGTGTACAAGGCCTTAATTGCTAAGAAATGTTTCCTTTGGTTCACAATGACAATTAAAAAATAAAAATTACAATGAATGCCTGGGAGGAAGTGGCATTTAACTGAAAATTAACAGATTTCAGAAAGATTCTGCTTACTACAACACCTTTATTTAAAAAAAAAAAAAAAAAAAAAAAACGGCAACAAGGAAAAAAAAAAAAAAAAAAAAACATTTCCACCTGCTCACAGGTAAGCACAAGAATAAACAAATATGGTAGGATATTTTTTTTCCACAGTATCTCAGGTTGATCTCTTCCAAGCTAGTGAGTAGCTGCAACAAAGCACATGTTTTTACACAGCATTTCTTTTCCCTACAACAGCCTTTATTTCTCTTCAAAACCTTCAAAACTCAGGTGGAGTTAATTTTACACTTCATTCTCATCGAAAATGTTTTATTATTTAAGGACCATTTGTTCCCAGTATTCCCTTAGAACTCCCTGAGAATTAATGACATTTCAACAGGCTAGAACAGGAAATAAAAAACACGGTTATATTTCAACAGTAGTTCTAAACCAAATGCACTTCAATTCAATGAATCCCAATATACAGTCCAAGAAGTTATTTTTTATTAAACATGGTGACTAACATTAACTTCAAAACTGAAACAAAAAGCAGACTGTTCTTGTGATTCAACTGAATGTTACACTGTTAATAATAAAGGTCAGACAGAATATTTTTAGCATTCCATTTAGAAACCTGAGGACTTATTTTCACTGCCGTAGGAGTAAACAACCATACCAACTCAGAAAAGTAAGTTTTTCTTTCCAATTTTCCCTACCTACCAAACTACCCTTAGCAGTTGGTAGTCTGTAGATGAGATTCTGTAAGGATAGATGCAATGCTGTTAGAGTCAAAGTATCCATCCTCATCCTCCGAGCTCAAAGTGGACCCCAGAACTGGACGCCGCGTTTGCAGAATCTTCCTCCTGAGCAAAAAAAAAACAAAAAACAAAACACGCAGCACAAGAGTTAGTTATACATCTAGCTCAAAGAATAAGTACCAACTAAGGTACTTATATAAGTTATATATGGGTTAAATATATTAAGTTATATATGGGTTTATATATATATTTTTATTTTTTATATATAGGTTGAAAACATTTACCCAATTTTCCCCTCATAATGTAGTTGGTCTGCCAAGGCTTGTTTGTGTCTGAGATGAGCTTTTAAATTTTTGCACTGAAGCTAGGGTTAGCTTGCAGTTAATGCCTTGTATCTCCAATACAAAAATAAAGCACAGTCCATTTAATGCATCTTGGCTGAGCTTAATTTTACATTAGCACCCCAGCAGATCATTTAGAGTCTCCTTTAGTCTCACTCTTCAGTAACATTTTGCAAAGCAAAATCGAACCACAAACGTTCATTCAAAAGTAATACATAGGGAAGCAGAAAAAAAAGAAAAATAGCCAAAGCATGCAAAGTTACAGCAAAAGGCAGCTTTTGTTTGAACTTTTACATAGCAAACTCAAAAATGACATGCAAGTCATCAAAGAACTTGTCAGTGTTCAATACCTTTCAAAACAAAGAATTCTTCAAAGGACCTTTTTAAGCAGAACAAAACGGTTAATAAACTGTTAATTTAAGCAGCCTTTGAGTAGGAAACTAATAAGGGTATATTGTGTTTGTGGTTTAATGTAAGCTCATGTAATGCTAATATGAGATTTTAATCTCTTTATAAATGGGAAGGGTTACTTAATGTAGAAATTGTACAGACTTTAGCTCATTTTCCAGTGTGCTGACTTTAGCCTGCAGTGTATCCTTCAACTCCTGTTGCTCTTCAAGCTCCCTCAGAACCTTTCGCCTCACTCCTTCCAACCTCTCTACCTCTGCTTCACTTTCATCCATTTGCCTCTTTAAGGCCTTCACACGCAAGGAGAGCTGGAGAAAAACAAACACATACACACGCACACAAAAATACAAGTTTTTACAAAGGCCAGAAAGATACCAAACACGAAAACAAACAGAAATACATCCAACTAGAACACTTAACTAAATATACTGTAGTGAACAGAAAATGATGCATTGCACACGTTTATGGACATGGACCAATTCTGCAAAGACAAAAACATCTGGTCTCTGGTTTTATCAGCAGCTGTTCTACTAAACTGTTGACTGGATGAAAGCATTTTAGAATGCAACTGTGGGTCAAAACAAAGTGTTTGCATTCACATATTACTGTTTCTGGCCTGTTTATGTGCGCAAACGTGTATGTCTACCTGGTCTCGCTGTTCAGCATGTTGGTTTCGCTCCTGGTCCAGTGTGGCATTAACCTCCTTCAGTTTTCTCTCCATCCTCCTTTGGGCTGCTAAGATGCTGCTCTTCTCCCTGACCAATTTATATTCAGTATATTATATTCAATATGGGATATTAACATTTAATACATCATTTGAATAATTACTTATATACATTATTTAAACCTATGATACCCTCCAAAAATGTTTAAATGGCAAGGCCAATTAATTTACTCTTACTATGCAAATGTATGAAATTAAAATTTGGTTTGAGATCAAAAGATTTCATATCCTTTATTTCCACAAACTTTCCACCTTTTGGTTGAGATTAGTTGTTGTCTCATCAGTCCATAAATCTTATCTCTGTCCTTTTTTAGTGTTTTTAATTCTTACTGCTCTTGAGTGAGAGCAGAAATTTATAGAAGCCTATATCACCAGATAGTAACCAAAGTCGTCTTTGAACAACAGATTGAAATATATTTACCCATGCTTATTGTTCATGATGTTCTTTTGGGGTTTTGCTTTACACTCACACTTTGTCTTCAGCATTTGGTTTTCTCCTGGACTAACCAGTCTGGACATTCTAAATAGTTATGCCCAGTGTTTGTGAAATGCTTCTAATAGATCATCCTTCTTTTCTCAGCTTCAAAATGACATGTTTTTCCTCCATAGAGAGCTCACTGGACTTTTATGTTGGTTTTCCAAAACAAATACTGTTTTCACATATTCAAAGCTAACTAAGACTAGATATCACAAGCTATTTATAGTTTAACAGTCATTCTAACAAGCCAAACCTATGTTACAAACACACCCGTTAGCCTCTCATGTTCCAGTATATTTGCTCACTTGAGAAACCGGGTTCTCAGATACACAAAGTGAAGTGAAAGTGACAAGAAATGCATCAACTGCATATATCCCATAAACATATAGCAGTAAGCAGCCATCCAGCACCCAAGGAGCAGTGATGGGGATGGTACCTTACTTATGGGTACCTTAGGACAACCTAATGGCCTCAAATTCAAACCTATTACCTTCCGGGGATCCTGGGGCTAAGTCCTGCCCCGAATAAAGAATGCTTAGTGGTTCTGGTGCAGCAGCCATGCTAATGTTCTCTGCATCTTTCCTGATCAGTCAGTCCCTAAAAGTAGTGGCCTCTTTTAGCAGGAGAACGCTATTTCACACGTTGCAAAAATTGTTCAAGGATTGTTTGAGGAATAGGATAATTGTTCTAAGTGTTGCCTCCAAATCTTGGTGTTAAATACCACAGAACAAACTCCAAGGTATTATGGAGTGTATACCTTGACGAAAAAAAAAGTGACTGATAGTTTAGATGTTGTAGGTGATTAATATATACACATGAAAGTGTTAGTGTACCTTTCTTCACTGCGTAAGCGGTCTTCTAGCTCCTGAATCTTGTTCTCCAGCAGCGTCACTCCTGCAGAGGGTCGAGGCTGACCTTCTATATCAGCTATACGAGACTTCAAATCTTTTACCTGAAGAAGCAATGCAAGATTTTAAAAAGAGAGCAGATATAAAGATACTAGCCAATCAGCAGTATTTATGGAAAGTCTCATGTGAGGCCATCTGTTTGCTCAGTCACAAAGTGCTGTTTTGCTAAAAAGTGTGTACTGAGTTTACTTGTCTTTCCAGTGAGCTTTTGTCCATCTCTAGATCATGTCTGGCTGAGCGCTCCTGCATTAATTCAAAGCGAAGTTGGTCCACCTTAGAACCAAAAGAAACAAATTAATTAGATTTTTCTGATGTAATATTTAAAGTTGTTTTTCCATACTAAGTGAAAGGTTGTTAACCTTGTTAATATACAAATTGTGGCATAAAAAAAAGCCTTCTTCCTTGCACCTGTTCACGACTCCGTGTGATGCGGTCATTCAACAACTCTACTCCAGTCTTTTCCTCATCCAGGTCAATCTCCAAAGACTTTACTTTGTCCTAAAACATGAAGATTTTAAGGCATTGTAGATAAAATGACACAGCTTGCTTAAGACTTCATGATATTTCCAAAAACTTTTGAAGAGAGTTTACATAACCCTACATTAACAAATAAAATCTTATACAACTTACAACCTACAAAAACTTAGCATTTCAATAGCTAAATATCCCCACAATAAACAATCACTGTGCAGTCATGAACACACAGGCTGGAGAGCAAAGGTCTCTAAAATCTTTTACACCTCTCCAGTCCCAGTTTCACAATATTTTTGAGGAAATATTGAAGGTTGTTCACTGCAATGGGATACTGCAAAACTTAAGTCTGGCAATTTGCCTGCTAAATCAGGAAATAGTTTTGTATATTTAGAAAATAAAATGCATTAATAACAAAGTCATACAGAATTTAGACAAACACACCTCTAGGAGCCTTATCTCTCTGCTGCGGTCTGTCTGGGAGGTCCTCTCTGTGTCCAGGTCATTCTCAAGGTGCTTCAGACGACTGCTCAGTAACTCTTTATCCAACTGAGCGCTGTCTCTCTCCTCAGAACATACCAGAAGCTCCTTCTTCAATCGAGACACCTTATTCACAAACAAAAATATGTCCCTAATTATTTTGTCCTACTTCCATATATAGTGCTCAAATAAAGATTTTAAATACTAATGTGTAACAGAACATCATCAAATCCCTAGGAAGGTAAATATCAGCCAAGACTGATGGGAAACAAGTGTACAGTAGGCAAGCATAAATATGGATTATTGTGGCCTTTCAATAATCTATGATTTTCAAAACATTTGCGGTAATGTTGCATAATCCTTTAAAAAAATTTAGATATCGGGACATGTTTTAAGGTATTTTTTGCTGATACCAATATTCCTAAAATATGCATCATTGGAGTAGACTAGTAGTACAATGAAAACAAGCCAAGATAAATGATAAACAATAATACAACTTCTAAATATTTTTGCTTTAAAAATACAACTGTATAATAATTGTAAACATATTTTCCAGTTTTAGCATATAATGCAAACCAGCTCAGCAATAGTAAGTAATAAGGGGCCAGTGAATCGTAGTGGGCAATAAAGCAGCCTGTTTACAACAAAATAAAAAGCAGCATAAAGACAATGGAATGAATAATGTTTTGGCTTGAACTTCTTAAGTCTTAAGTTACTGAGACATACTAGAGGGGGCAGGCTAAGTAGTCTTAAAGGCAATATTACAACCTCCTCCACCTTGGGGTACAAACCCAAATCCCCTGACTGGGCATACCTGGTGCGTCGTTGGGACGTCAGGTGTGCCTCATTGGCTCAAGGGTAGAAAGACTCTAATGAGTCAGAGCAGAGTGCTGGTCATTCTGGATTCCATATTGGTTGACTGTTTGTGTGTAGCACTTTCAGTGTTTTCTGAACACTGAAACATGAACATGAACTTTGTTGAACATGATCAAAGTTCAGTTGCAGACTCCTAGGGTTAGATGCTCCGCATTTATGTCCGGTCAAACCCACCTAACCCATTTGGAATAATGCTTTCAAACCCACCTGTCACAGAAATGACCAACCAGAAAGCGGACATCAGGTCAGGCCAGTCATGACCTCATTGGCTAAATTAGCTAAAGACTCCAAGGAGTCAGAGCAGAGCGTCGGTCATTCCTGATTACGTTTGGTGACTGTTTGTGGGTAACACGTTAAGTTCAGTGTTTGCGTGAGTGCACAAACATGTCTATGTTCATGTTTAATAAAGTTCAGTTGCAGACTCCCGGCTCCGCATTTATGTCCAAACCCACCTGATGAAGTCAAACCCACCTAACCCTCACACATTTGGAAGAATACTTTCAAGTCTGTTTTTTTATTATAATTATTATTATTATTATCCATCCATTATCTGCCGCTTGTCCCAAATGGGGTCGCGGGGGAGTGCTGGTGTCCAACCCAGCGCACACAGGGCGAGGACGGGGGCCGCACCCTGGACAGGTCGCCAGCCCATCGCAGGGAGTATTATTATTATTATTAGTACAATAAAAGGCACATACTTTAAAAATACATTTTCTATTTAGAGTAAGAATTTAATGTGATATGTAAACACTAAGTTACAAAAACATTTAACTCTTCAGTAAATGAGCTGCAAGAGCCTCTTTTTAATCCAATATTGCATTTACATCCATCCATCCATTATCTGCCGCTTGTCCCAAACGGGGTCGCGGGGGAGTGCTGGCGTCCAACCCAGCGCACACAGGGCGAGGACGGGGGACGCACCCTGGACAGGTCGCCAGCCCATCGCAGGGAGGAGTGGGACGGGGACGGCACCGTGCTCAAGGGTACCTCAGGGCAACCCATTGGGAAGGGGTTCGAACCCCCGATCCTCTGATCATGTGGCCAACACCCTAACCACTAGGCCACCGCTGCCCCCTTGCATTTACATATATTCTCCTATTCAGCCTAATGCTGTTATGCCCCTTAGTAAAGTGATATTAATAAAGCCCAACTAATGCCCTTATTTTCAGAAGAAATACATAATAATAAATAGATTGCATGTCAATTAACTGAAAGTAAAGGATGGCTTAATATAAAGAAAATGGTATTTAAAAACCACTAACCTCTTCCTGTGATACTTTGAGGGTGTTTTGTATTCTCTGTATCTCAGCAAGCCGGTCTTTGCTCAGCCGCTGAGAATCCTGAAGCTCTCGACGAGAGCGATCTTTGAACTCATCAAACTGAGATTGCAGCATCTGCACTGACTGGCGAGAATCTTCCATCATTGTCTCCATCTGAAAGGTTTACAAAAATAAAGCTCACTGTAATGCATAGCTTAATACAGAACTGCACCAGCTTGGACAAACATTCTGGTCATATTGCTACAATGTGCGATTGCTACAAGGCTACACAACCGAGCATTGCCTCCAGCAGCTTGCTTACTTCCTGTAATACATCCTGGTATTACCTCTTTTCCAGATAACAAATGCACAGGCCTAGCCATCCACATGATGTGAAAGAATCAGAATGGATGACCCTCTTTCATTAATTCATGGACGAGTTCTGATGCTCATGTGCACATTGTTGTGGCTTTTAGAGGTGGACAGGGGCCAGGCCAATCAACAGCTACATAGAGAATCACAGCTTACAGTGTATGGGGCTTTGTGCTGTCACCATTCTACCATTTACATTTGCGGCATTTAGCAGAGTGACTTCCATGTCCTAATTACAGGAACAGTCCCCCTGGAGCAACTCTGGGTAAAGGGTCTTGCTCAGGTTCCCAGTGGTGGTAGTGCTAGAGGTAGGATTTGAACCTGGGACCTCTTGAGCCACAGGTCTGTAGGCAGACTAGACCACCTCCACCCTACCCCACTCTACCCCACCCTATCATTTATCAGTAATTTGCGCTTCAGCAACCCTTGGTCCTAGCACATTCTGATCAGCTTTGAGTGCCTATGAACCAGATGACCAGTGTACAAGGAAAGACAACATTTCCTCTTTCCCTAAAATTGCAATACTTGAGAGTTGGACTTCTGAACTTTACACTTTATGAAAAATTATTAGGCAAGTGTGCATGTTGGCCACATCATTATCATTATACCAACTCCAAGATGTGTATATACTTGAATGCTAATTGGATTTAAGCATGTCAGGTGATGCTTCTTTGTGTAATGATGGAGGGCGTGGCCTAAGAAGATCAAAAACATATTTAAAAGGTGTGCATAATTATTAGGCAGCTTCTTTTCCTCAGGCAAAATGAGCAAAAAAAAAAAAAAAAAAAAAGTTGAAACATTAAGACTAGGTCAAGGAATATCTCAACACAAATTTTTCAAAGGTTTCATGGACTGATGAGATATGGGTGACTCTTGATGGACCAGATGGAAGGGCCCATGGCTGGATCAGTAATAGACACAGAGCTCCACTTTGACTCAGATGCCAGCAAGGTGGAGGTGGGGTATGGGCTGGTATTAAAGATTGGACCTTTTTTGGGTTGCAAAGGAACTGAAAATCCACACCCAAACCTAATAGCAATTTTTAAGACACTTTCTTCAGGCAGTGGTACATGAAAAAAATCTGCATCTTTCAAGAAGACCACTGCGTGTCTAACCAGTCCTTAAATATGAAAGAATGACATGGCCCCCTTCCTCACCTGACCTAATACCTAATGAGGAACTTCTTAAAATGGTAGAGTTACAGGGAAGGAAAACCTCTCTGAACAGTGTCTAGATGGCTGTGGTTGCCGTTTTTCATTTAGTTGTGTAAAAGATAATACATACATCTTTATTCATCTTCTCTAGTGCTCTGTCCAGCAGTCTCTTCTGCTCCTCCAAGTCAGACTTGCCCCGACGCAGGGTCTCCCTTTCACGCTCTCTCTCTTCCAACCGCTGACCAAGTTCCTCTTTCTCCTGCCCAAGCTGGGATGCTCCACGTCGAGCTTCTTCCAACTGTGTCCGCAAACTCCGGTTCTCTTCCTCAAGAGCTTCTGAGCTACCACTGTCTGGAACACTGGAGTGCAACCGTGACTGTGCAGGAGAGGAGCACTTGAGTTATAGAGATAGTGTTAGTGTTAAAAAGAATTGTTTATAACTGATGTGCTTGACTGGCCATATAATGTCTGATCTGGCATCTGCCTGATACAGTTACTGCGTATCAGACAAATGCCATTTGAGCCTTGTTTGCTTGCTGTGTGTGTTGTGTTCATCTTTGCTAATGTTTATTTTTAGGGTAGCATGTTCTGCTATATATGTTTTACCATACGGGCCAGTCTCTCTCTTAGGCGAGTATTGGCCTCTTGAAGTTCCAGAGCATTTTCCTTGGTGGTAACAACATCTTGAGTCAAGACTGAAGACTAGCAAAACAAAGAGAAAATTAAGACAGGTAATGAGAGACAGAAAACAATTCTGAAGTCTGTGTGTGATTCATATACAGTGCATCTGGAAAGTATTCACAGCACTCCACAATTTTACACACAATACGTCAAAATGATAAAGTGAAAAACAAGCTTGCTTGAAACTTATGTACATTTATTTATTTAATACATTTGCAAAAGTATTCACAGTCTTTGCTCAATACTTTGTTGAAGCACCATTGGCAGCAATTACAGCCTCAAGTCTTTTTGAGTATGATGCTACAAGCCTGGCACACCTATTTTTTGGGCAATTTCTCTCATTCTTCTTTGCAGAACCTCTCGAGCTCCATCAGGTTGGATGGGGAGCGTTGGTGCACAAATGTCAGTGCACATTTTCAGATTTCTCCAGAGATGTTTAACCAGGTTCAAGTCTGGGCTCTGAGGTCCAGAGCACTCTGAAGCAAGTTGTCATCAAGGATGTCTCTACATTGCTGGATCTTTCCCTTGACCATGACTGGTCTCCCAGTTCGTGCTACTGGAAAACATTTCTACATCTGAATGCTGCCACCACCATCCTTCCCTGTAAGGATGGTATTGCCTGGCAGATAAGTGGTGCCTGGTTTCCTCCAGACATTGCACTTGGCATTCAGGCCAAAGAATTTAATCTTCTTTCCATCAGATCAGAGAATTTTGTTTCTCATTATCGGAGAGGCTCAATTGGTGAAGTGCTGCAGAAATGCTTGTCCTCCTTCCTGGAAGGTTCTCCTCTCCACAGAGCAATGCTGGAGCTCTGTCAGAGTGACCATCAGGTTCTTGGTCACTGACTAAGGCCCTTCTATCTCAATCACCCAGCTCTAAGAGTCTTGGTGGTTCTAAAACTTTTTCAATGTATGGTGTAGGCCACTGTTCTCATTGGGACCTTCAATAGTGTAGCAATTTTTCTCTAGCTTTCAATCCTGTCTCTGAGGTCTACAGTCTGTTCCTTGGACTTCATGGCTTGATTTGTGGTCTGACATGTGTGACTGGTCAACTTCTGCGTTGTGTGATTTTTCTTTTCTTTTACATGACACGGGAGTCTCCTTTTGATTTTCCTTTTATTCTAAATGTAGCCAACAAAGTCACAAACACCTCCAAACTAGCACAGCGCTCTCTCCAGCTCCTCTTCTTCAGGTGAATTCCTGCAAAAAGCCCGGGGCCAATCTGCGATTCCCAACCCATAGGGCCATACCACCGAAGAAGAGAAAGGGGCAGGAGTGGCTCCAATAAACAAGAGCCACTACAGGCTTGGAGGTGTGGTCTGACATGCACCGTCACAGTATAGGACCTTATACAGAAAGGTGTGTGCCTTTCCAAAGCATGTCCAGACAACTGAATATACCATAATTGGATGCAAATTAAGTTGTAGAAACTTCTGTAGGAAGATCAGTGGAAACAGTATGCACCTGAGCTCACTTTTGAGCATCATGTTTTAATAATAGAATAATTTAATGTAATAAATTTGCAAAAGTTTCAAATAAACATTTTTCCACTTTGTCAATGTGGTATTATGTGTAGAATATCGAGGTAAAAAATGAATTTAATCCATTTTGGAATAAGGATGTGACATAGCAAAATGTGAAGAAAGTGGAGCACTGTGAATACTTCTGGGTGCACTGTATACTAAACAGTTGCCAATGGAGCTTTTAAACACTTTGTCTACTTATTGTCCACTTTATTAGAACAACTGAGATCTACTTTGCAGAAAACTTATTGCACAGTTTACGACTTTTCTCTTTAATATTCTCAGCCCAACTGGGATACTCTTTTATATATACTTTAGGATGTTTAAAAAGTTCACATTCACAGACATGCAACTATCATTACATGGCTACTTCTGGGATCTACAACCCAATTTTCACTCACTTTTGGTCATATCATAGATGAAGAGGGTAAAAAGGGGGCTAACAAATAATGCAAAAAAATAAAAAAATTGACAATTGGAGACATGTATTATTACATGTATTACACATGCTATCATATAATTAGGCTTTTATTAAGTGTGTAATACACTTTGTGCACAACTGTTAGGCAAGTGAGTATTTTGAAGATTAATTTAAATATGGATTGCTATCAGGCAATCCCAAAAGTCAATAACCCTGAAATCTGAATGTTTTTCCATCTGTTAAAGTGAGTCAAAGTGGAGCTCTGTGTCCATTACTGATCCAGCCATGGGCCCTTCCATCTGGTCAGTCAAGAGTCACCCTCATCTCATCAGTCCAGTGAACCTTTGAAAAATTTGTCTTGAGATATTCCTTGGCCTAGTCTTGATGTTTTAACTTGTGTCTCTTTCAGTAGTAGTCTGGTTTCAGCCTCCCTTGCCTTGGCCATGTTTCTGAGCATTGACCATCTTGTACTTCTGTGCACACCAGGTAGGTTGCAGTTCTGGAATAAAACAGCACTGGAGGATAACGAGTTCCTGATAGATTCAAGTTTGATTCTTCTCAAACCTTTATATAACCTAATAAATAAATATTGCTGCCTAATAATTATGCACAGCTTGAAAAAAGAGCACAATTTGCGTCTTTTTTCCCCCTCAACACTTTTCTTGTGAACCTGTTGACTATTTGCAACAAATCGTTTGGCAGTTCTGTGATCATGCCCTAGCTGATAGGGCATGTAGCTGAGTGCTGCATCCCTCTGAAAAACATTGACTATTTTGACTTTTCAGAGTCAGTTATATCTCTGGTCCATTTTGCTTGAGGAAAAGAAGCTGCCTAATAATTATGCACAGCTTGATTCAGGGTGTGGATCTCCTTACATGAGGGAATCATTACACAAATACACATCAGTTTCTACAGCCTGGAGTTGGAATATATGCATCATATATCACTAGGGCAGCGGTGATAGCCACATGATCGGAGGATCGAGGGTTCAAACCCCTTCCCAATAGGTTACCCTGAGGTACCCTTGAGCAAGGTGCCATCCCCATCGCTTGTACACACAGTGTATTTCTAAATAAATATTTCTAAATAAAGCCATGTATATAAATTTTTAAATAGTTATATTAGGTTGATGGGTGTGTGTGTTTGGGGGGGGTGGTAGGGTAATCAGGTGTCAAAACCAAAAACACATTAATCTCTTACTTGTTTTGTCTTCTCAAGCACTTTGACAAGTTCCTGTTTGTCCTTTTTTGACTGGTCCTTCAGACTTTCAATTTCAGCGTTCAACTGCTCTTCTTTCTTTTCACTGGTTTTCTTTAGTGAGCTGATCTCCTCCTCCTTTTTTATCAGCTCAGCTTTCTTTTCCTTGAGTTTTAAATGTACCTCCTCTAACTCATTATGATGACACTGCAGCTCCTGAAGAAAATAAATATGAGGATAGAAATGTATTAAATGTATCAGATTTAATGCAGCATACAAGCACTCTAAGCACAAAGCCTTGGATCTTTAAACAGTAACAATACTACGGATGAATTGCCATTAAACCTCTGAACGACAGTCAATATTACCCATGCTCCCCAATCAATTTTAGACCATTTCTACAGCTCCACGTTGATTTAAAAAATAAAATAAAATTAAATAAATTGTTTTTACAAAAATGTAAAGAGCAGCTACAATTTTCCAATGAAATCACTACCAAATATTTGGATATTTGTATAAAAGCCCTGTGGCTGCAGTAGTTGTACTAAACCTTTCTTTCCAAATTTAGTTTTGTAACTGTACTGAAGTACTTTGCTATGACAAACTTTTCATTATATCCCCTATAACATGAATGAATTCTTTAGTATTTTTTTTGTATGAACTTTTTAAATGTTTTATATAAACCTTTTGCATTGCACAAAAAACATACCCAATTAACAAACATATAGAATACCAAATAGTGTCACTTAATAGTTGTTCTAAACTGTTCTAAACTCTTCTCTAAAAGAAAACAACAACAACGGGGGACTGCCATATTGCTTATCATGAGCCACCACCTTACAGTATTTCCATATACTTTGGTTACACCACAGCAGCAGGGTACATGTGTGTTAAGTCTTGCAAAGCAGTGTCAAAAATGGCTGACATGTTGAAGAAAATACGTTTTTAGGATTGCTGTGTACTAGAACAAATCTGTGGTTTATAAATAATGGTAAAAATGTGATGAGGCAAGTCAGAATTTTGATTGCAGCTGAGGAAAGGAGGCAAATTTATCATCCATATGAAGGTCCCCAATATCGCTTAACCATTTCTCTCCCCAAGGTTTAAACACTCCTTTAAAGAAGGACTGAAAAGCTGATTGAGGAATATAGGTGAGTATGGGTGAGATATTAGGAAGTATAAGACACACTCTAATTTGGTTTAAGATCTTCAAAGAATTCCTAAGTCTGAAATTTTCTCTAAGCAGACCAAAAGAGGGTTCCAAGAGAAAAGTAGAATTGGAAGAAAGGTTTCTGGATCTGACAAAGACGTAATAATTTACCACTGTGGAAACATAGCAGGTTCCAAATCATTTTTGGCAGAACATGCTGCCAAAACAGGAGTGTGTTTAGACATAATAAATGTCTAAACACAGTGAAGCCTAAATCGCTATTGCTTACATTTCTGGAGGAACACTTTAGGAAATGAGAGGTTTGTTTCACCACACAAATGGCAAAACAGCTGTTTGGGAAAAAAAATAAAAAATTATATATAAAGAACCATGGCAAATCAACCAATTTTATAGCACTAATATGGCCAATCATTAAAAGAGGGAGAAGCCTCCACTTATGGAGTACTGATTTTCAGTATATCCAATATAATCATGAAATTCAGCTTTAATAATTGTTTGGGGTTCCTGGAAACCTTAAGCCAAAAGGTAGGTAAAATGATAGTTGACTATCTTAAATAGTATACACAAAAAGAAACTAGGACAGCCACTTGTCAACCCTCCACATAACATTACTAAATTAAATTGATTAATCCAGTCTAAATCAGGATACACTATTTTTGAGATAATTTTGTGGCCAAAACGAGTGTGGAAGTGTGGAACGAGTGTGGCCTCCCATTCTGCACCTAATCATTCATTATTCTTAGCATGAGCAGAATATTTTATTAAATGCCTTAGAAAAGAGACCAAAATAGCATTTATTAAATTAGCCAGGTTCATCCCAGGAAGCAACATCTAGTTTTTAAATATTTAATTTGAAAAAAAAAAAAAAATCTCAGATTCTGAGGGTGTCATTTTATGTAAACATACAGTACTGTGCAAAAGTTTTAGGCAGGTGTGGAAAAAATGCTGTAAACAAAGAATGCTTTCAGAAATATAAATAATGATTGTTTGCATTTGTAAATTGCTAAAAATAAAGTGAGCAAACAAAAGAAAAATCTAAATCAAATCAATATTTGGCATTACTACCTTTGGCTTTCAAACCAGCATCAATTCTTATGGCCCCCACAGAGCCCTGATCTCAACATCGAGTGTGTCTGGGATTACATGAAGAGACAGAAGGATGTGAGGAAGCCTACATCCACAGAAGACCTGTGGTTAGTTCTCCAAGATGTTTGGAACAACCTACCAGCCAAGTTCCTTCAAAAACTTCATAAAAATATACCTAGAAGAATTGATGCTGTTTTGAAGGCAAAGGGTGGTCACACCAAAAATTGATTTGATTTAGATTACTCTTTTGTTCATTCACTGCATTTTGTAAATGAATAACACTTCCATTTTTGAAAGCATTCTTTGTTTACAGCATTTTTTCCCCACACCTGCCTAAAACTTTTGCACAGTACTGTAGATCCTTATAGAAAGTCTTACACACAGTTTATTTCTTTGTGGAATGTAACCAGACTGCATGATTTTGATTTAATCTCATAAATAACCTGATTGTCCTTTTCAATTTTCACTCTCCAAGCTGTCTTTACAAAAGCTTTGCTGGTTTATCACAAAGTTCAAAGTATTTTTGTTTCAGCTTTAACAGGGAGCAAAAGAAACGTTTACCAAGCCTAGCATTGTTTTATTTTTCAAATGCAAAATTTTTATTGTAATCAGACTGTGAAAGACCATGCCTCTTCAATTGTTGGCATGTATGTTTTAAATTTTTGTAAAATGCCTTTTAGCGATTTGACCTGTTTTGCATGATTCATATGAGATAATGTAGCCTCCCTTTACCACGTTAAAGGCCTCCCACAAAATGCTTTTGAAAGAAAAAAAACTAATTCAGCCAATAAAGGCTAAATAATTTTTTTTTGAGAAGGAGGGGATTAAATTCCCAACTGCAATAGGGTTTATCAAAATGTTTATTCAATAAAGTGAAAAAGGGCCAATATTAAAATGTGATAAATAGAATTACTGATGCAAGACAGCAGTGCAGAAGAAAAATTGATCTGAGTATAAGACTAGGAAAGATTTTTCTTTTTACTCAAATGTTCCTAAGTAGGTTGCTGCAATCTCCAGGTCAACTAAAGTATTGGTTTTGATTGTTGAGGTTTGGACTGAAGCAATAGCAGGAGGAGACCTTGTTGAAAAATGTATTGCTATTTAGACTCAATCTTAAAAGTCACCCCATACTACACCGGAACTGTTGGCAAGGATCAAATCAAACATTCCAAGGAAAAAATCAAGGTTGTCCAACACCTCTAACTTTACATGTAAAAGGAAGAAAATGAAAATTATATAAAAAATATAATTTTTCTTCAAGAAACCCACATTGGTCCAACTAAACAACGTTGACGCAATGTGGGTTTCTTGAAAAAATAATATTTTGGCCATAACGATTTCAATTACTTTTTCAAAAACTATTTAATTAGCAAGAACACAACCACTTTTGTCCCTGTCCTATAGTGTTTCACACCACTGAGTTCCCACGGGAAGCAAGCAGTTGCACCTGCAAACAGTTACAATTTGTCCAGTGTCTTGCGCTGTCTCACGAGTTCCCAGACGCTATCCAGCAGCAAGGAGATACATTTTTAATTGAACAACAGGTCCCATAGAAAGCCTATAGCAAATGATTACACTGAATAATAGTTCCCACAGACAGCCAGTAGCAAACGGTTACATTTTTAATCAAGCAGCTGCATTTACAATTGAGAACTCGATGGGAAACTGAATGGGACGCAACCTTGAAACCCTGGTAGCGGATAAATCAGGGAGCAATCAGTGAAAAGACCTTTATCTATTGTTGATGAAGTGGTAAAGGCAGGGGAACTGAGGTTTTAATCATGACAACATTAAATATTATTGGTGGAAAACTTCCCTGTGATGGGCTGGCGACCTGTGCAGGGTGTGTCCCCCGTCCTTCGCCCTGTGTGAGCTGGGATGGACTCCAGCAACCCCCCCTCCCCCCTCCCCCCTCACACTTCAATTTTCCATGACAAGAGAACGTAGACAAAGGCCAGGACTTCTGCAATAATGTTCTTTGAACAGAGGAGTCTAAAATTGAATTAATTGGACACCAGAACAGAGGACATGTCTGGCATAAACCAAATACAACATTCCAGGAAAGGAACCTCATACCAAATGTGAAGCATGGAGGTGAAAGTGTCATAGCTTGGGGATGCTTTGCTGCAGCAGGATCTGGCCAGCTCACCGTCATAGAATCCTCCATGAATTTTACTGTGTAGCAGATAGTGCTTGAAAAACATCTGATTTGTGACCAGTCACTTTTTTTTTTTTTTTTGTCCAAAATACTGTCTTGACTTTTTCTAATTTTGCAGTTTCATCAGTTTGTATTTATATTTCCTCCAATCCTTATTAGTAGTGTTAAGTAAGTGAGTTTTAGGTTTGTCTAGCAACAGGCTGTGTGAGTGTGTGAGTGTGTGTGAGCGTGTGCGCGTTACCTGGGGCAAAGACTCTGAATCTGTCTCACACGTATTCCTTTTCATGCTGAGCAGCTTCTCCTCAAGTTTCTTCTTTTCCTGCTGAGCCTGCAGCAGCCTAGAAAGGGAAATATTTTAACAATAATTTCACCTATATGCATATTAACAGTCAATCATCTAGCACTGAACAGGATTTAAAGGCAAAATATAGAATTCATTCTAAATGAATATGGTGAAGAAGGCCATACAAATTTTAGCACGTTAAACACATTCACTTATGTCACTTTATAACTGCATTTTATTTAATTAAAAAATATATATTTTAGTGAATAGTTTAAATATAAAATATATAACAAACAATTCAATTGTTAAGATCTTTAGAAGTTCCTTGAAAGTAGAAAACCTTGACAAACCACACAGCACATATTTCTTCAGGGAAATAAAGTGCCTACATTTATATGGCCTAAAATGATGGTGAAATCAAAAAGACCAAGCACAATTGCAACCATGATCAAAAAAATTATTATATATTATTATATAAAAAAATTATTATATATATATATATATATATATATATATATATATATATAAAAATATAAAAATAAAAAAAATAAATTGTTTGATTTATAAGTAACCGATCATTTCAGAGGAAACCCCAATGGATTAAATATGACTGATTTATAGTTTTAGCTGATAAGTTACATGATGATTTGAAGTACTTCAGTTTAAGCAAAGGCATGGTCCAAGTTTTTGACCAGGAATGTTGATTTTAGCAAATGTGATGTTTGTTGATTTATTTACTTTTATATTAAGTTATTTGTCCAAAAGCCACACCGCAGCAGCAGTGTAACTTTAAAATATATTATAATAAGAAGAGTCAGAGTGTTCATAATACATAGAACTCACAAGAAAAACTAACAACACAACCTGTAATTAATTCAAATGAAAATGCACTGGACTAGGAATAGGTTGCATTATTAGTTTTGGAAAAGAAGCAACATAGCATTTTCCTCAAAAAAAACAAAAAACAAAAAAGATATGATTACAGAATGTGTTGGTGGTTCATGTATACAATATAGTCCATAACCAGCAATAATGCAATTATGTGTAGCATTATTACAAATTGGACAGTAAAAAAAAGAAAAATGTTCTATGTTGCATCTTTAAGGTAATCCAACACTTCCTTTTATCCAAAGATCTGTCTCACTTTTGTAATGCACTGTGCTGCCCTTGCCTGGCAAACAGAAACCAAAGGAAAACATTAGGGGGAAAAAAACACAAGGATTGGACCAAAAAAAGAAGATATAAAACAGGTCCAAATCACAAAAATTGAAGTACCAAGAGCAAACCAAATTTTGACAACTTTGAAAGAGCAGAAACAAAGTACTTTGCTACATTTTGTGAAAAACTTTTAATACAATTTTTGCCTGTAAACATAGTGGTATTGTAGGTACTTGAAAAAATTACATCTAATCCTATAAATCTTATCAAGAGTTTAGATTTCAGAGTGGCAACTCCTGCAGGTAGATAAAAGTGACACTTTATTGTTATATTCAAACTAGCCAACACTTATCCAACAAGCATTCCGTTTTAAATGGTACACATTTGTATGACAAATGCCTAAAATGTCTGTCCTTTTTTTCTACTAATGCTGTTAGGGGTTGCCACAATGAATCATCCATTTGTGTTTCTCCTGTCCTCTGTATCTTCCTATTTCACACACCATCTGCATGTCCTCCCTCACCCCATCCATAAACCTTCCCTTTGGCCTTACTCTTCTCCTCATTCCTTGTGTCTCCATTCTCAACAACCCTTTGCCAATATATTCTTCACCTTTCTTTTGCACATCATAGCCAACACAATCTCACTTCTCTGACTTTATCTCCAATTCATCAAACCTAAGCTGTCCCTTTAATATACTCTTTCCTAATCCTGATTGTCCTTGTCTCTCACAATGCAAATCTGAATCTTTAACTCTACCACCTACAGCTCTGTAGCCTTTCTTTTTTGTCAGTACCATCATTTCCAAACCATGAAACAAGGTCTCACTATTATCTTCTAAACCTTCCCTTTTGCTCTGGCTAGTACCTGTCTGTCACAGAACAGTCCTGACACTTTTTCCACCCATTACATCCAGTATGCAGTCCCTTCACCTCTCATTGCTACTTTGTATTCCTGACCCCAAGGACTGACACAAAGATGGGACCCTATAATATGCTTTCTCAACGCAACTGCTTCTGACCTTCCCTACAGTTCACCAACACCCTCAGAGCAAACATTGTATTTGCTCACATTCTGCTTACTTGTGAGCATGTTTCCATTGTTATTCTTTAGGCAGCTGAACCTGCTGCACATTTCTAAACTCTGTCCCTTTTTCTAGCCTCTCAGAAAATATCCTTTTCTCCCTCCTCTCAGCCTCCTCTCAGTCTCTCATACAACACACAAACTGCCTCATCTTTAGTCTTTGCCACCTTCTTCTACTTCCCCTGCAACGTATCCCCTTGTACACCTACACTACCTTCTTCATCTCGCTAACTATAACCACTTTGTCTTTGGCAGCCTCTTTCCTAAATATACTCCTGAACTTAATCAACCACCAGGTTTCCTTTTCCTCCTATCCATATGTCACACAAAATACTTCTCTAGCTGTCTCCCTTCTGAAGTAGTTGCCCAGCGATCTAGTAACTCTTCACTACTCCCTATTGCATATCTTAACTTATGCTTGAACTCCTCCTTGTGCTTTTCCTTCTTCCAACTTATTAGGATTACCATTTGCTCCTCGACTCTCAAACTCTCCCCCCCCCCCCCCCCGGTCCTCCCAACCACATGCCATGATGCTTAGCTAAAAACACAAAAAAAAAGTGCAACAATTTGGTGCTTTTATTTTTATTTATTTATTTATTTTTATTTTTTTAAATAGTGAGCCCACATTCACATAAGGCTTGGATAAATGGCCCACGCAAGTTTTAGGTTGCAGGTTACGATCACTGTACATTAGTTCTAATTGCATTTTTAAACAGCATTTTTCACATCTATTAAAATTTGAAGAACTCTTAGCATTACTATAAACACAGTATTACTGCTACTTCTCCAAGAGCTGCACCACAACCTGAATGAAAAGAATATAAATGTCTAAAGTAGCTTTGGTTAAGATCAAGATGTACAAAGACTGTACCAGGAAATACAATAAGCCCTACCTGTGAGTATGTTGACCCATGAGAACACCTCAGGTGAAAAGATCTTCAACACCTTTGATAAACATTAGGGTAGCCTTTGGCTTCACATAACTGTTCTAAACCACTCATTCTGCAATGAATTCTTGAGTCACAGCAGCAAACTGCAGTAGGCCTTCTAATTGGACAATAAATCTGAGTTGCAGTGTTATGAAAAAGTATTTGCCCCCCTTTCTTATTTCCTCCACTTTTGCTTATTCATAATAGTTATTTATTTATCTTTCCAAAATATAATACAAGTATAATACAAAAGATAACCTGAAAAATCAGAGTTTACAAATGAGCATGTGATCATTGTGATCTTGTGACCAAACTCTGAGACCCAAATTACGGGTGAAAAAGTAAAAAAAAAAAAGTAAAAAGTAATTTTTCACATAATATGTGAAAAAGTAATGAATAAATGTAAAAACTTTTCTTGATGAAGAATCAACAATTGCAAATAAATATTTCCTGTAATAAGGAAATTTGCATTGCTTTGGAGAATTTTTGTTCTAGTTGACAGTATCCATGTATAAAAAAAAAAATTCTACTTTTGAGTCATCAGTCAATAGAGTATTTTCCTAAAAATTGTCATTTTCTCATGGACACCATTTTTGCCCAATGACTTTCTCATGTCAGAATCATAATCATAGTCATTAACAGAAGAGAGGCCTGCAGTTTATTGGGTTTTCCTCAATTTTCTTTGCAATTCTGGAGTAGTTTTACTAAGCTTGTCAGCAGGTTTACCACTGTTCTCCATTTGGAGATGATGGCTCTCATGATATTTCATGTTCTCAGGTTTTATGAAATTCTTATGGAATTTTTTATTTTAGGCATAGTATGAACCCTTAAATTTGGTTCCTTGATTTATTACCCTTTTTAGTTTGCAGATCAGAAACCATTTCACAATATTAAATAAATAATTGAGAAAATCAGGAGTATTAATTGCCCAGAGTATTAATTACAGCTAAGTGTTAGCAGGAGAGCTAATTTTGTTCTCTAGTGCTGCAAATTATTTTGTTATATTCTATATAAAATGTTGGGTAACTTTGAGGCTTACTCTTGTCTGACTGAGCACATCTGCTCCTTCCAGCATTCTCCTTGTTCCCTGTAGCTATCCAGCTCATCTTCCAGTGCTAGCATAGATGCATTCACCTTTTGTCGCTCTTCCTCAATCTCCTGCTGAGACTAAGAGAAACAAAGTGGGAGAGGGTATTAATATATCTTGTGTCTACTCATGCAGTTAGAAACCCTTAGTTTCCCTAAGGTCTCAGCTTCTTTGACTTGGTCTTATTTTTAATCATTCACATTTCTATTAAATCTTGTGACCCTAGCTGTTTTCTGATGAACAAGTATGTATTCATGTCTGCGTGCACACAATTGACTCAGACATCTAGGATCTACTCATACAATTTGAGCTAGAATGTGACAGCCTTTTTTTTGCTTCTATTTTTGTTCTAAAAGTGCACAAACAATTCCCTTTTGCACTATGGAATGCCTGCTTTTCACAATTCAAACAAATACATAGGTTTGTATGAGACAAAGCAATGGCACAGGAGTTTTTAAAACCCTGGGTACAGTTAATAATCCCCTATAGGACACACTTTGCCAAGGAAAATAAGCTCTTACATAAATAATCTGTCACTTTATAAAGTGAGGCTACTTTGCTCAGTTGCAATAGACTAAGAACGAACAACTAGGCTAAGTGACGCTTTTGCATAAATGCAAATATAGTTACTGTGGTACTTAACTAAAGTATGCAATGTATGGATAAACATACTGCACTTTAACAATAACGCTGCTCCACAACACTGTTACACTGCAATCAACCTAGGCTGCTTTGTTCTATAACACTGCGGCCCTCTTACGGATGAATGTACTGTCTGCTGTGTTGTCTGTCTTGTCTGCACTTGTTGCCCTGTTTTGTGTATTATGTTGTGTCTTCTGTTGTCTTGTGTGTAGCACCAGGGTCCTGGAGGAACGTTATTTCGTTTCACTGTGTACTGTGTGTATGGCTGAAATGACAATAAAAATCCTACTTGACTTGACTTGATTTAGTAGCCGATGGATACTGAACTTGGCATGTAATGTACCTGTGATACATGTTCCATACTCTTTTGCAGTGCCTCCATATCTTGGCTATACTGCTCTCTTAGTGACTCCATTTCTCTGTCATGGGAGGCAACTTCATCCTTCAGTGCCCCTTTAAGGGCAGTTAGCTCTCTCTCTCTCATTCGAAGGGTCTCCTCCTGTTTCTGCCGCAGCATCACAGCATCAGCCAGTTCTGCCTGTATTGCTATTAGGTCCTGCCAATGTTATATCAATGGTAAGACATATTAAGAAAAAGCTACATTTTCACATGCTGTTTGGTTGTGTTGCATTTAAATGCATGTTAGTTTGACTGTGCATAACTGTATGTGCTTGTACATCTCTGTACACAATGCTCAAAAGTTTCCAATCTATGTAAACCCAGTATCAAAACATGTTTCATAATTTAGGTACATTTGGAAATTTTAGATGTGTCAAAAAAATTACAAACTGCAGCAGCAGCTTATTTAGGAATGACTGAAGGATTTACATGACATTTATGTGAATACCGTGTGCAGGGAATCTGTCTGAGAAGTGTTCTCTGTTACTTTACGCAGCNGATTACCATTTGCTCCTCGACTCTCAAACTCTCCCCCCCCCCCCCCCAGGTCCTCCCAACCACATGCCATGATGCTTAGCTAAAAACACAAAAAAAAAGTGCAACAATTTGGTGCTTTTATTTTTATTTATTTATTTATTTTTATTTTTTTAAATAGTGAGCCCACATTCACATAAGGCTTGGATAAATGGCCCACGCAAGTTTTAGGTTGCAGGTTACGATCACTGTACATTAGTTCTAATTGCATTTTTAAACAGCATTTTTCACATCTATTAAAATTTGAAGAACTCTTAGCATTACTATAAACACAGTATTACTGCTACTTCTCCAAGAGCTGCACCACAACCTGAATGAAAAGAATATAAATGTCTAAAGTAGCTTTGGTTAAGATCAAGATGTACAAAGACTGTACCAGGAAATACAATAAGCCCTACCTGTGAGTATGTTGACCCATGAGAACACCTCAGGTGAAAAGATCTTCAACACCTTTGATAAACATTAGGGTAGCCTTTGGCTTCACATAACTGTTCTAAACCACTCATTCTGCAATGAATTCTTGAGTCACAGCAGCAAACTGCAGTAGGCCTTCTAATTGGACAATAAATCTGAGTTGCAGTGTTATGAAAAAGTATTTGCCCCCCTTTCTTATTTCCTCCACTTTTGCTTATTCATAATAGTTATTTATTTATCTTTCCAAAATATAATACAAGTATAATACAAAAGATAACCTGAAAAATCAGAGTTTACAAATGAGCATGTGATCATTGTGATCTTGTGACCAAACTCTGAGACCCAAATTACGGGTGAAAAAGTAAAAAAAAAAAAGTAAAAAGTAATTTTTCACATAATATGTGAAAAAGTAATGAATAAATGTAAAAACTTTTCTTGATGAAGAATCAACAATTGCAAATAAATATTTCCTGTAATAAGGAAATTTGCATTGCTTTGGAGAATTTTTGTTCTAGTTGACAGTATCCATGTATAAAAAAAAAAATTCTACTTTTGAGTCATCAGTCAATAGAGTATTTTCCTAAAAATTGTCATTTTCTCATGGACACCATTTTTGCCCAATGACTTTCTCATGTCAGAATCATAATCATAGTCATTAACAGAAGAGAGGCCTGCAGTTTATTGGGTTTTCCTCAATTTTCTTTGCAATTCTGGAGTAGTTTTACTAAGCTTGTCAGCAGGTTTACCACTGTTCTCCATTTGGAGATGATGGCTCTCATGATATTTCATGTTCTCAGGTTTTATGAAATTCTTATGGAATTTTTTATTTTAGGCATAGTATGAACCCTTAAATTTGGTTCCTTGATTTATTACCCTTTTTAGTTTGCAGATCAGAAACCATTTCACAATATTAAATAAATAATTGAGAAAATCAGGAGTATTAATTGCCCAGAGTATTAATTACAGCTAAGTGTTAGCAGGAGAGCTAATTTTGTTCTCTAGTGCTGCAAATTATTTTGTTATATTCTATATAAAATGTTGGGTAACTTTGAGGCTTACTCTTGTCTGACTGAGCACATCTGCTCCTTCCAGCATTCTCCTTGTTCCCTGTAGCTATCCAGCTCATCTTCCAGTGCTAGCATAGATGCATTCACCTTTTGTCGCTCTTCCTCAATCTCCTGCTGAGACTAAGAGAAACAAAGTGGGAGAGGGTATTAATATATCTTGTGTCTACTCATGCAGTTAGAAACCCTTAGTTTCCCTAAGGTCTCAGCTTCTTTGACTTGGTCTTATTTTTAATCATTCACATTTCTATTAAATCTTGTGACCCTAGCTGTTTTCTGATGAACAAGTATGTATTCATGTCTGCGTGCACACAATTGACTCAGACATCTAGGATCTACTCATACAATTTGAGCTAGAATGTGACAGCCTTTTTTTTGCTTCTATTTTTGTTCTAAAAGTGCACAAACAATTCCCTTTTGCACTATGGAATGCCTGCTTTTCACAATTCAAACAAATACATAGGTTTGTATGAGACAAAGCAATGGCACAGGAGTTTTTAAAACCCTGGGTACAGTTAATAATCCCCTATAGGACACACTTTGCCAAGGAAAATAAGCTCTTACATAAATAATCTGTCACTTTATAAAGTGAGGCTACTTTGCTCAGTTGCAATAGACTAAGAACGAACAACTAGGCTAAGTGACGCTTTTGCATAAATGCAAATATAGTTACTGTGGTACTTAACTAAAGTATGCAATGTATGGATAAACATACTGCACTTTAACAATAACGCTGCTCCACAACACTGTTACACTGCAATCAACCTAGGCTGCTTTGTTCTATAACACTGCGGCCCTCTTACGGATGAATGTACTGTCTGCTGTGTTGTCTGTCTTGTCTGCACTTGTTGCCCTGTTTTGTGTATTATGTTGTGTCTTCTGTTGTCTTGTGTGTAGCACCAGGGTCCTGGAGGAACGTTATTTCGTTTCACTGTGTACTGTGTGTATGGCTGAAATGACAATAAAAATCCTACTTGACTTGACTTGATTTAGTAGCCGATGGATACTGAACTTGGCATGTAATGTACCTGTGATACATGTTCCATACTCTTTTGCAGTGCCTCCATATCTTGGCTATACTGCTCTCTTAGTGACTCCATTTCTCTGTCATGGGAGGCAACTTCATCCTTCAGTGCCCCTTTAAGGGCAGTTAGCTCTCTCTCTCTCATTCGAAGGGTCTCCTCCTGTTTCTGCCGCAGCATCACAGCATCAGCCAGTTCTGCCTGTATTGCTATTAGGTCCTGCCAATGTTATATCAATGGTAAGACATATTAAGAAAAAGCTACATTTTCACATGCTGTTTGGTTGTGTTGCATTTAAATGCATGTTAGTTTGACTGTGCATAACTGTATGTGCTTGTACATCTCTGTACACAATGCTCAAAAGTTTCCAATCTATGTAAACCCAGTATCAAAACATGTTTCATAATTTAGGTACATTTGGAAATTTTAGATGTGTCAAAAAAATTACAAACTGCAGCAGCAGCTTATTTAGGAATGACTGAAGGATTTACATGACATTTATGTGAATACCGTGTGCAGGGAATCTGTCTGAGAAGTGTTCTCTGTTACTTTACGCAGCTCCTCCTGCAGCTGAGCTAGCTGATCCTCTTGTTGTTGTAAGCGAGACTTCAACCCAACCTTCTCCATTTGCACCTCCAGCAATCTGAGCACAGTAGTAAAAGAAAAGAATCAATTTATGGGATGTTAATCCATTAAAATACTTTTGTTTCAAAATTAGTTCCAAGTAAGAAAAACATCTAGGTTTGTGATGGAAAAATAAATATGAGAGATCAATTTGCAGCTCTACTGTTCTCTGTACATGTGAAAACTAGCATAATCTTACTTCTCCAAGTTTGTCTCAAAATCTTCCAACCTGGTGGAGTTGTTCCTGTAGCATACTTGTTTTTAATTTTGTCCAATACTGTCACTCCCAACACAAACAAAACACAGAGACAAAATTAAATGCACAGACAGTCTTACTGGTCCTGGGCCTTTTGCAGTTCTTTCTTGGTCTGATCAAGCTGCAGCTGTAGCTGCTTGTTTTTCCTTTCAGTTTCATCTGGCATGATCTTGTCTGCTGAGGTTGTCTCAAGGATCTGGTACATTTTATAAAAAATAATTTTAGTATTTTTATAGTATCAATATAAGATAAAGAACATTATGCTTGAAGACCCTTGCGCAAAAAAAAAAAAAAAAAACCCCACTGTGCAACAGAAGACAAACTGCTACATAATGCTTTGCACTACATACAACATTCTTCTTGAAAGAAAGTGAAAGTGGCTGTCATTGCGACGTCACAGCACAGCACACAGTGAACCACAACAAAATTGGACCTCTGCATTTAACCCATGCACACAAACACTGTGGATTTTGTGCTATCAAAAGCGCCCGGGGAGCAGTGACGGGGACGGTACCTTGCTCAAGGGTACCTCAGGGCAACCTACTGGTGAGGGAACTGAACTCACAATCTTCCAATCTGGGGCCAATTCCCTCACCACTAAGCCACCGCTGCCCCTAAAAATACAAAAAGAATGCTCTAATTTAAGTAATGAAGAGGGGCAGCGATGTGAGTATGGGTGAAACACAGAGGTTGAATTTCGTTGTGTTGTGCTGCGTTTAACAATGACAAGGGTAGTCACTTAAACTTTTTTTTCTTTCATTTATATAGTGTTTGCACAGTAAAAGTTTAATTACAATTAAGTGTCAACACCATTAAATCCTGGATACTAAATCTTTTGCTAACATTCACTAATCATAAATGCACTTATTCTATCAGTATAGTGTGACTAATATGAACATAAATGCTAGTCACTGGCATGGTTACCAAGATGATGTTCTATTGTGGAAATAAAGCACTGTTGTAAGTCGCTCTGGATAAGAGCGTCTGCTAAATGCCGTAAATGTAAATGTAGTCACAGATATAACGTGTTGTGTATAGTAAGACATTTACAAAAACTGTGAATGAAGTAAAGTGGTTGGGAAAACTATATATAAAAACTATATATTAAAATATACAAAAAATTCTGTTATTAATTTTTTTTTATAGCCCCTCGTTAGTATAAGAATTTGAATTTGGTTGCAACATTTTCATGTACCTCCATCTCTAATACATACACATGTGGACAGTTTGTGGGAGCCACCCTACTCAGTGTATGATCTGTTTTTGTAATGGCCATAACAACTACTATTCTGTATTCTCTATCTGTAGGCAGAATTGACTACTATTGAAAGATAATACTAGGGTTTTATTTCAATAACCAACCCATTATAACAAAATGTAGACCATTAATGTTTTATTTATCAAACTAATGCTAGTTAGTGACCAGTAGATAGTGATTTGTCACTTCAGTGCAACAAATAAATTGTCTTTCAGAGCAAGATATAGTTGCTAAATTGGGGGGGGAAAAAGTAACTATAAAAAAAAAACAAACAAAAAAAAAAAAAAAAAAACAGGAATTTCACAGAAAGTTTTTCAATAGCAATTCAAATTAGTACTGACACAGTGTCCTTAATGAGCCATTGTGTACCAAAATGCTGGAAAGTGCATGTGAAAAAGACAATAATATTTTTGTGTCCACCATCTTATCATTTTGCCATTACTGTGGGCGCTCATCTAAGGAAAAACGAACAAATAATTAGATAGTCTCAGTTATGTGGTCAACTTCCCAAACCTAGCACTTTGTACTAATTAACCTCTGGACTGGAGAAGGCCTGGTATTAAAAAAAAAAAAAAAAAAAGTCATTAAAATTGTAACACAGACACATGAGCACTCAGACACCAAAGGGAAGCCTTTCATCAAAGCAACTTGCTCCTGCACTAACTCAATTATTGATGCAACCCAAAAGACACTTAACCACAAAGCCCTAATCAACTTTCCACATTAGGGCAATGGTTGCCAAGTTACCACAAGGCGATGATTCATATATTGGAAGCTTATGCAAACAAATAGTCAAGTAATACCATACACCCTGCATGCACAAACCACTAGCTTAAATGTGCTGTCATTCTGAATTTAGCTTCCTCCTTCACATATGCAGATAAAAGTACCTCAGTTACATTCAGTGCTGGGATATGCAAATTGATTTGTGAATGTGAGCATGCCTACCTTCACCCTGCTGAACCTATTATGAATGAGGCTGGCTTTGTGTTTCAAAGTCGCCTGACTCTCAATAGATCTGATGGTAAAAGCAGGAAAAAAAGAGAAATGAAGAGTCAACCGAGAACATTTTTAAAGCACACAGAAAAAGAAAATGTGCTAAAATATATTAAGGAATATAGCAATCTGTCAGGATAATGAGGCAGAATACAAAAAGTGGTATATTATTGTGTTGACAACTGTGATCATTGCTAATGTGAATGAAAAATAGCTTACCCTTCTCTGAGAATGTTGTAAATGGCTTCCACTTCATTCATGGAACCTGTACTTTCACTCCTGCTTTTCAGGGGATCGGGAGTCAGCTAAAACAAAAAGATGTAAATGTGCTGGTTCATCAAATGTGTCTATTATGTCAAGGTAGAACACAGGAGCCTTTCTTAACCGTAAGAGTGTAGCTGACTGACCTTTTAAAAAAACCCTCTACAGGCAATCCATAAGACTGTTCAGCTGAAAAGAGCATCCTGTTGGAGATGTTCACTACACTATTAAATAACACTGAACACTAAGTTTAAATATACAGGCTGCAAAGAGGTGATATATACAGTACTGTGCAAAGGTTTTAGGCAGGTGTGGAAAAAATGCTGTAAACAAAGAATGCTTTCAAAAATGGAAGTGTTAACCATTTTTTCCAACAAAAGGCAGTGAATGAACAAAAGAGAAATCTAAATCAAATCAATTTTTGGTGTGACCACTCCTTGCCTTCAAAACAGCATCAATTCTTCTAGGTACACTTGCGCAGAGTTTTTGAAGGAACTCTGCTGGTAGGTTGTTGCAAACATCTTGGAGAACTAACCACAGATCTTCCGTGGTTGTAGGCTTCCTCACATCCTCACATGACTGAGTGGATTATTGACTACCTCACCAATAGACCCCAGTATGTGAGACTCCAGGACTGTGTGTCTGAGGTGGTGGTCTGCAGCACTGGAGCCCCACAAGGAACAGTCCTCGCCCCCTTCCTCTTCACATTATACACAGCGGACTTTAAATTCAACACGGACACCTGTCACCTGCAGAAATTCTCCGACGACACCGCTATTGTTGTGTCGAAGGGGAATGAGCAGGAATATAGGGGGGGTCATCAGTGACTTCGTCAGTTGGTGCGATCAAAATCACCTGCGCATCCATGCCAGCAAGACGAAGGAGCTGGTGATTGACTTCCGCAGGAAGTCACCCCCCTGTTACACCGGTGGACATCCAGGGTTTGTGCATTGAAATGGTGGAGGAGTACAAATACCTGGGTGTCCACATCAACAATAAACTGGACTGGTCCACTAACACTACTGCTCTGTACAAAAAGGGCCTGAGCAGTCTCCACCTGCTAAAGCGGCTGAGGTCCTTTGGAGTAAACAAACATCTTATGAGGACATTTTATGACACTGTGGTAGCGTCGGCTGTTTTTTATGCTGTGGTCTGCTGGTGTGGAAGAGTCGCAGAGAGGGACAGAGGGAAACTAAACAAACTGGTCAAGAGGGCCAGCTCGGTCCTGAACTGTCCGCTCAAGTCCATAGAGCAGGTAGGGGAGGAGAGGATGTTGTCCAAACTAACATCCATCATGGACAACACCTCCCACCCCCTACACGAGACTGTAGGAGCACTGAGCAGCTCGTTCAGCAGCAGACTCTTACACCCGCAGTGTAAGAAAGAACGCTACCGCAGGTCATTCCTACCTGCAGCAATAAGACTCCACAACTCATCATAACATAACACTACTTGTTTATTATTGTTATATATTATAATATATATATATATATATATATATATATATATATAATATTTTATTGTGTTATTATTATTATTATTATTATTATTATTATTAATGCTGTATTGTATATTATTATTTATTATTACATTTATTATTATTATTTACATTTATTTATTTATATTTATATTTTTTGCTACTTGTTTACTTATATTTATAATTTATTCACTCTTGTAGAGATATAGATATAGATATATATATATATATATATATATATATGGAAAGATAGATATATAGATAGATAATTTATAATTTATTGTTTTTTTATTTATAGCTCCTCTACTTTTTCTCCTGTACTTGTTCCTCTTTCTCTATATCTTTATATGTTTTTATATATTTTTTCTTTTCTTCTTCTGTACACCTGTCACTTTTATAAGAGCCCTGTAACGCCCAAATTTCCCATTCGTGGGATAATAAAAGATCACTCCACTCTACTCTACTCTACTCTACTCTACTATCCTTCTGTCTCTTCATGTAATCCCAGACACACTCGATGATGTTGAGATCAGGGCTCTGTGGGGGCCATAAGAATTGATGCTGGTTTGAAGGCAAAAGGTAGTAACACCAAATATTGATTTGATTTCGATTTTTCTTTTGTTCGCTCACTTTGCATTTTGTAAATTGCTAAAAATAAACAATCATTATTTATATTTCTGAAAGCATTCTTTGTTTACAGCATTTTTCCACACCTGCCTAAAACTTTTGCACAGTACTGTAGATAAGGGTTTTATAGCAGATGCTTACAAAAGCAACTAAAAAGAACAGAGAACACACAATAGGTTCTACATAATGTAAAATTATGTATATAATTAATGCACCTGACCAACACACATATAAACACACTGTATAATCCTGAGGGAACCCAGCCACTAGGAACGCACAAGCCACTGTATTTCTTCTTGCCAGTCCCAAGCCCAGATAAATGGGGTGCGTTGTGTATTTATTTTATAAATACAAATATATTGTGTATTTGTGTATAAATTTGAATTGATTTGTCATGATCATCGATATTGGATCGGTCGAGGCCTGGTTTAACAATGACCACCACCAATGCTTTTAGCCTACAGGGTTCAGGTGGATATTGTGCTACTGTTGGAAGAAGAAGAAGGAGAGAAGTGAGAGTAAGATCTTTGAATGTTGGCAGCATGACTGGTAGAGAATTAGCTGATATGATGAAGAGAAGGAATTTCATATTTTGTGTGTGCAAGAGACTAGATGGTAAGGCCAGGTGTATTGGACGAGGGTTTAAATTGTTTTACCATGGTGTGGATGGAAGTAGGAATGGGATAGGTGTTATCCTGAAGGAAGAGTATGTGAAGAGTGTTACTGAGGTGAAGAGGATGTCAAATAGGGTGAGGAGTTAAAAGGGGAAGTTGAAGGTGTATTAATGAATGTTGTTAGTGCTTATGCCCCACAAGTTGGTTGTGAGATGGAGGGGAAAGAAGCATTCTAGAGTGAGTTATGAAGTGATAGAGAGTGCACCCAGGGGAGAAAGAGTGGTGTTTGGTGCAGACTTTAATGGACATGTTTGTTATGGGAGCATAGGTGATGAGGAGATGATGGGTAGCTGGGAAACTATTGCAGAAGTGGTAAGGGAGAAAGCTAGAATGGTACTTGGTGTGACATCAGGAAGGAAGAAGGAGGATAAGGAAACTTCGTGGTAGAACCCAGAAGTCCAGGAGTGTATACAGAGGAAGAGGCAAGCAAAGAAGTGGGACAGTCAGAGAGATAAAGAAAGTAGACAGGAGTACAAGGAGATGAAGCACAGGGCAAAGAAAGCAGTGGCGAAGGCTAAAGATAAGATGTATGATGAACCTTGTATAAGAAGTTAGACAGTAAGGAAGGTGAAAAGGACCTATACCAATTGGCTAGACAGGGAGACAGAGCTGGGAAAGATGTGCAGCAGGTCAGGGCGATTAAGGACAGAAATGGAAATGTACTCACAGGTGAACAGAGCATGTTGAGCAGATGGAAGGTGTACTATGAGCAGCTGATGAATGAAGAGAATGGGAGAGAGAGAAGATTGGATGATGTGTGGATAGCGAACCAGGAAGTGCAGCAAATAAGCAAGACGGAAGTAAGGGCAGCAATGAAGAGGATGAACAATGGAAAGGCTGATGGTCTGGATGACATACCAGTGGATTCATTAAGTTGTTTAGAAGTGGCAGTTGAGTTTACCTTACTGTGACCAAAATATACAAATGTTAAGGCAGGCCAATGCTGACTGCCATGGATATAAGGGAGATAGATAGCTTTCTTGCAAAGAACTTCCTGGTATGAAAATTACACTTCTAGAATTTAAATGTTTACCGGCATCTTTGGTGTGTCAGTTGGCATTTCCTTGGCAACAAAGTTTTTCGGGGATTGATTGAATATGAGTGCCTTTGACGGTGAAACAGCAGGTATCTTTGTGACTGAAGCAGGGCTTCGCCCAAGACTGCTATAAGCTGTAGGTTTGGAAGAGTTAAGAGTGGAGAAAGTGATCGGGGTAACGGTAGGAGCATAGGGGTTTATGGCTGGTGAAGAACTAGGTTCATCTTTTGGTTCCCTGCGGGCATCCAAACTGTGAGAACGCTTTCGCTCATCAAACTGTAGCCGTGTTCGAGCTCCAGCGCGGCCTCTAGTATGAATCAGTGTGCTGGATGTGGCGTTGCTGGGGCTATTGCTGTTAAACTTACTGATGAGTTTATTAATAGGAGCTAAAGATTTGGTGTCAATGGCTTCAGCTTCTCTTTCCTCAATGGTGACAGGTTTAGAAGGCTCTGGGAAAGACTGGGTAAGGGTATTTTGTTTTTTCCTATTCAGAGGTCTATTCCCAGCTGTTTCAAAGCCATTGCGTCCAACCTGCCTAAGCCCTGCCTCACTCAGTCCTCCCAGGTCTTTCTTTTCCAAGCAACTGGCTGGAGGAGCAGAGGTGGGTCGTTCTGCAGCTGCTCCTTCGACCTCTCCTTGAATTCCTGCTTGCCCATCACCAGGTGGTCTCCTCAAAGGACTCCCAAATTCACCAACCTCTTCCTCTGGTGAGCTTGCTTTTCCACTTGGGCCATAAGGATTAGGAGTCTGAGCCCCATCTCTCTGAGGCAGAGGCAGGCTACCTAGCGTAGATGATTTTCCAGGGACTGGAGTCTTTGCCTGGTGTTGGGTCTTCAGTTGCACTCCATAAGAGTCACCCTTCTCCCCATCCTTCAGTACAACGTAAGGTTGTCCCAAAATGCCTTGGACTCTCACTGCAACTCCATATTTATTAGATGGAGTTCCATCAGCTCCTGTACCACTGACTCCTGCAGGTCCTCTACTCCTCTCTGCATAGCCTCCGCCTGTATCATCCAAGTCTTTGATAAACCGGATCTGGACTCCATAGTCCAAAGGAGGTTTTCTGTCTGCTGAGAGGGAGCTCATTGCGGCTTACTGTGAAGGCAAGGTTAAAAGAAGAGTGAATTCAGAGATGCTATAGTAACTAGAATGATTCATTGGGTGTGCTGCTTGTTGTCATTATTTAGAGTCAGTATTCAGCTTTGCCTTATTTAGTATTCAGCCTTAGGATTTTCATGTTTTCATCAGGTCATGCTTTTGGACTAATTTCACCTTTAAATTCCTAAAATGAAATTTTAAACTATTTCCTAACAAACAAAACAAAACAAAAAAAATCAAATGACTAAATATCCCATTTAAGTTTCAAGACATTTCACAGCAACTATGCCCTGTAGACATTTTCTTTTTTACAAATGTTATAAAGATTTATTCTGATTACAATTCTTGACTAAAAACTGTTCAGAAATTTATGGAATATTACATGTCAGAATATTAACAGGTTTCCAACTGATTTTATTATTTTAGAACAATTAGTTAATTTTATGAAATACTGTATATTGTAACGGTGGCGGGGTACCGGAGGGACGTCAGCTCGGAGCCAGGAGTTAGGAACATACTTTTATTGATCACACTTACAAAAACAAGGAACGGGGACTACAGTTCTAAACACGAAACCCTAGAACAGAGGAACTGCAGTCTAGCCCTAGAACCTCAGTGGCTTATACTAAGTTACCTACACCAAGTCATAAACACTAAGGTACATACACAAAAACCACCCGTTACGCATAGGCTTAACCTACCTAATGAGCCGCGCTCTGTTCTGACTCATCGGGGCTTAAATAGTCAGCCCCAATGATGCACACCTGCCTGCAGGGGCTCAGGTGTGCTCAGTCAGAACAGAGCGCCCTCTAGCGTACCCAAAACACCTCCTGTGACATACCTTATACGTGATAGAGAGCGCCCTCTAGCGTGCCCAAAACACAACACAGGTGACAGAACCCCCCCGAAAAAATTTCATAGCCGAAACCCAGGGGGGAGGCCAAAACAACAAGACAAAAGTCCCTGGTCGGGACATACGGTCAGGTCCACAAAAAACATAAAAAGGGCCCCTGACCAGCCATGTCAGGCAGCTGGCGGTGGTGAGGGGAATCCCAGCAGTTCAGTCCATCTTTTCGACTGGTGCCTGAACCCGACCCTAGAGTCACTGGAGGAATCGCCGGATTCAGGAGAACGCCTCGCCTTGGTGGAACCTGAAAGAGAGCTAAACACAGACCTTAAAGGGATCAAAGAGGAAGTCTTTTTCAAATAGTCTGAACCCTGTTTCCAACCCTTGCCTTCTTTGTTCTTCACGTCTCTTATCACAGAATCCACAGTACAGAAGCTGTCGTTCACTTCCTTGAACTGAGACAGGTCATTACTGCTGTCTGTTGGCTCCTTCCTCCTCTCGGCCATACTTCCCTGCTGCTTGGAACTCAGTGAGGCCGCCTCCCAGCTCCGGGTTCCACGACGAGGAGTTCCACTTGGACTCCTCCACGAACCGCCTTGTTCCGAGTCTGCTGAACTCGGAGGGTGAACTAACGGTAGGGAGTCATCTTGCTGCTGTTCAACCTCTGGAATTTTTCCTGGCTTCTCCATCAGGCTGTTCTTCAGCTGCTCCACGCTGGCATTAACCACCAGGGTCCCAGCACGCACTGGTGTCTGTGGAGGAAGTCGAGATTCGAAGATCGCCAATCTTGCTTCCATACCACTAACCTGCTTCTCCAGCTCGCTGAGCTTACTGGCCTTACTTTGGACTTCTCTCAGTTCAGCCTGCAGAGCAACGTTGTGGTCCTGCACCCTTCTCAGCTCTGCTGTGGTCTGATTCAGTTGTTCTTCCATAGTGGCTATTTTAGCTTCCAGCTTCTCCTGAGTGGTTGGAGTCTCAACTCTCCTTGTTGTCTGGCATACAGTTTGGTCCCTCTGTTCATCCGTTCTTTCCAGCCCCTCTCTTTGGACAGCCGTCACAGCTTGCAGCTGTATCATAGAGACCTCTCTAACCTCTCTGAACTTCGCGCTCCTTCCTTGAAGCTCACCTTTGTCTTGAGCCAGGGCTTCGATCTCCCTTTGGCAACTGGACACGAGTCCTTTGGTCCTCTCCAGCTGAGGAAGCAGATACGTGATCCTTTCCTTGCGTTTCAACCCTTCATTCATGACCGAGGCATTCACCTGTAGCATCGAGGCTTCTTTCGCTATCAGCTGCTGGTAGAGCTCTGTCACCAACCCCTCCTGTTCAGTGATCTGAACATTCATGGAGCTGATTTGTTCATCTCGGAGGTGAGATTGGATTGTCCTTGCAGCTCTGATCCGTTTGGCCAGATCCCTTGCCTGCTTTCCTCTGAATGACTTTTGCAAGCAAATTGCAGCATATCTGAACAGCTGATACCTCTGCTTTTGTTGATGCCCAAACTTCCACCTTCTGAACCTCCGCTGCCCAGCACTGCTTCTTGAAAACCAATCTTTGCTGGTGCATTCTTACTACAGCCTGAATCATGGTGGCAGCTTTGTGCATTGCAGCAACATTCTTTCAAACAGAAAAACTCCTAAAAGCTGCCTGGATGCATATCACTGACCTTCTCAATACCTGGAATCTCTCATGTTCAAATTTACCCTTAGTACAGGACCTAAAATGTCTTTGAATGATGATGGCTGACACCCTTATGGCCTGGTACTTAACTACCTCCTGGTGTCCTCTGAACGCAGCCTGAATCAGGGAAGCTGCCTGATGTTGCAGGATCACCTCCCTTCTGACCCTCTGACCTCTGAAGCAGGCTTGCAGGGACATTGCAGCAGAGCGCAATTTCAAGAATTCCTCCCTCTGCTTTCTGGCTTCAAGTGTGGAGCGATACCTAAGCTGGATGGCAATAGCAGCATCCTTGATGCATAAATATCGTGTCTGAGCACAGTGAGCCCTGTAAGCACATTGTATCACAGTTGCAGCATGGTGCTTCTGTTTCAGAGCCTGTCTGGTCTTCATCCCTCGGAATGCGGCTTGCAGAACAACAGCAGCCTTCCTTTTCTCCTTCAAAGACTTCATTTCAAGCTTCATTATCTTATTAGCTCGGTAATATCGCTGAACAGTCCTGGCTGCCCACAGTAGCTTCAGGTAGTGTTTTCTGCTCAATTGCTTCCTCACCTGTGCCTGAATGGTTACCGCAGCCTCATGTTCAATTCTCCTTTGTACCTGAACTTTCCACTAACCTGGGGCTGCTCCTTCTCTGCTTTCTGTGTAGCAGATGGCTTCGTGGTGCTGGGTTTGGGGGTCGACTTCTTGATGCCGCTTTCCTTGCTGCGAAGGGCTTTCTTGGTCGACCTCCCCGGTTGCACGGTGCAGGAAGTGGTCTCCACCATCCTCCTGCTCTCTATGTCAGGAACTGCCTTCTCTTGTTGCGGGCGGCCTTCTTTGCATTCCTCTCGGTGGGCGCCGTGCTTTCGCGTTGCGGCGCGGGGAATGCCGTGCAGTCGCGGTGCGGCGCGGGGAGCGGCGTGCAGTCGCGGTGCGGCGCGGGGAGCGCCGTGCAGTCGCGTTGAACAAGGCAAGGCGCGTTAGCTACCAACCTCTGGTTGTGAATCGCGCTGGCCGTGTTCCTGCTATCAGCTGCACGCGGCGCTTTTTCCACTGGCGGATCGCGGTTACTGGCGCACGGCGCTCTCGGCGCTGAATCTCCGCGTTGAACCGCGTGCAGCGCGGCTGACTTCGTGCTTCCACGTTGAGCAGCTTGCGGCGTGGTTGGCTTCGTGCTTCCGCGTAGAGCAGCTTGCGGCGTGCTTGGCTTCGTGCTTCCGCATTGCGCAACGCCAGCAGTCAACGAAGCCCCGCCTTCCATGTCGCGTGCGGAAAACAACACGCGGTCCAGCGTGTTGAGATAGCCCTTGTAGCCTCGGAGATCAGCATCCGGAGACAAAGCGCGAACTGATCCATGCGAAGCTCGGGGTCTGGAATGATATCGAGTGGGAGCAGCGACATCGTATTCTTCAGACGGCGCTCAAGCTCCCTTGCCGTGGCCGTCGGCGTCCGTCGCACCCACTCCTCACCGTCCAGATGCTCGCGGAGGTCCAGAGAAGTCGCCTCTGTCTCCCAGGTCTTCATCAGCTGCAGCATCTGCTCGACAGCGTTCGCTGCTGCCCACAACACGCACTCCTGCTCGCCCTCGTGGCTCGTGACGTCCAGGTACTGGCGGCTCATTTCTGTAACGGTGGCGGGGTACCGGAGGGACGTCAGCTCGGAGCCAGGAGTTAGGAACATACTTTTATTGATCACACTTACAAAAACAAGGAACGGGGACTGCAGTTCTAAACACGAAACCCTAGAACAGAGGAACTGCAGTCTAGCCCTAGAACCTCAGTGGCTTATACTAAGTTACCTACACTAAGTCATGAACACTAAGGTACATACACAAAAACCACCCGTTACGCATAGGCTTAACCTACCTAATGAGCAGCGCTCTGTTCTGACTCATCGGGGCTTAAATAGTCAGCCCCAATGATGCACACCTGCCTGCAGGGGCTCAGGTGTGCTCAGTCAGAACAGAGCGCCCTCTAGCGTACCCAAAACACCTCCTGTGACATACCTTATACGTGATAGAGAGCGCCCTCTAGCGTGCCCAAAACACAACACAGGTGACAGAGGGCGCCCTCTAGCATGCCCAAAACACCCCACGTGTGACATATATACAAGTATGGCTTGCTTTATATTGCATAGTTACATGAATATGGACATAAAACAAAACATCAATTGAAAATGGCCCAATAATTTTAATTTGAGCAAAAATCAACACATGCCTAACTGAAAATTATTATACTTGACAGTAAAAATGTTACATTTTTAAAAGCCCAATTGTTTATCCATATATCATAATTCATTAGATGGAGGGAGTCCAAATTACCATCCTATAAATCAAAAAGGACTTTGATGTTAATCTCAATGATGTACTATTCGAAACTAAACATAAGTAACTATAGAACAATAAAATGAATTATTTATGAATTTATTAAGATTTTTATCCTCCTTATAATTTGTAGAGGGAATAAGGGAGAAACCAAAGATGACTATGTACAGTGCCTTGCAAAAGTATTCACCCCCCCATTGGCATTTGCATGTTTTGTTGCCTCACAACCTGGAATTAAAATGGATTGTTTGAGAGTTTGCACCATTTCATTTACAGAACATGCCTACAACTTAAGATTTTTTTGTGAAACAAACAACAAATATGACAAAATACACAAAACTTCGGAAAGCATAACTGTTCACCCCCCCAAAGGCAGTTTTTGTAGGGCCACCTTTTGCAGCAATTACAGCTGCAAGTCGCTTTGGATAAGTCTCTATGAGCTTGCCACTTGATTTCTGCCCATTCCTCAAGGCAAAACTGCTCCAGCTCCTTCATGTTGGATGGTTTTCACTTGTGAACAGCAATCTTCAAGTCTGACAACAGATTCTCAATTGGATTGAGGTCTGGACTTTGAATAGGCCATTCCAAGACATTTAAATGTTTCCCCTTAAACCACTTGAGTGTTGCTTTAGCAGTATGCTTCGGGTCATTGTCCTGCTGGGAGGTGAACCTCCGTCCCAGTCTCAAAGCCCAGGCAGACTGACAAAGGTTTTGCTCAAGAATATCCCTATATTTAACACCATCCATTTTTCCCTCCCTCGACTTGGACCAGTTTCCCAGTCCCTGCTGCTGAAAAACATCTCCACAGCATAATGCTGCCACCACCATGTTTCACTGTGGTGATGGTGTTCTTTTGGGGTGATGGGATGTGTTGGGTTTGCACCAGACATAGCATTTTCCTTGGTGGCTGAAAAGTTAAATTTTATTCTCATCTGACCAGAGCACCTTCCTCCATTCATTTGGGGTGTCGCCCACATGCCTTTTGGCAAACTCTAAAAGTGCCTTCTTATTTTTAACGTTAAGTAATGGCCACTCTTCCATAAAGCCCAGCTCTATGGAGTGTACAGCTTATTGTGGTGCTATGGACAGATACTTCAGTCTCTGCTGTGGAACTCTGCAACTGCTTCAGGGTTACCTTTGGTCTGTGTGCTGCCTCTCTGATTAATGCCCTCCTTGCCTGGTCTGTGAGTTTTGGTGGGTGGCCCTCTCTTGGCAGGTTTGTTGTGGCATCATGTTCTTTCCATTTGAAGATGCTGGATTTGATGGTGCTTTGCGGGATCATCAAAGACTTGGATTTTTTAACATTTTTTTAGCAACCCAAGTTTGTCCCTGACTTGTTTGGAGAGTATTCATGGTGTGATGCCTCTTGCTTAGCCTCTGGGGCCTTTCAGAAAAAGTGTGTTTATACTGACAGATCATATGACACTTACACTGCACACAGGTGGACTTCATTTCACTAATTATGTGGCTTTTGAAGGTAATTGGTTGTACCGAGACTTTTAAGGGGCTTCATGGCAATGACTACATATGCACACGCCAACTTTCAGTTTTTTGTTTTATATATTTTTTTTCTCATTTCACTTCACCAACTTAAACTATTTTGTGCAGATCCATCACATGAAATAAGATTAAGAAACATAAAATTACAGGTTGGAATGTAACAAAATAGGTAAAAAGCCAAGGGGGGTGAAAACTTTTGCAAGGCCCTGTGTGTCATTGGGTCAGTACTGTAGGCATGGCAGCTGTTTGGCTCTACAGACAACAGGTAACCTTTTTCAAATGTGAATAATTTTGTAGTCCAAACTCAAATTAATAATTTTATAAAATGCATCAGAATTCTAATAGCTTATATGAAGTGGGCCTGAAGTAAAGTTTACTTTTCAAAAGCACCAGAGCATAAAACATCTGCAGTAATGCAGGAAGGCTCCAGCCCTTTCCCACCCTTGTCTACATGTCCAATATTTTTATCTTCTCAGCAAACCTGTTCAATTTGTGTTTGTTTTAATAGTTCATAAGCATCTGCACTTTACAAGTTGTCCTGCTGGTGTCATTGCTGAAAGTCATGGTTGCGCATACTGAATATCACAACTTTCCCCAAATACACTGTTACCCCAATTTCAAAGAACATTTAAGTCTGACTTAGACATGACAACTTTTTGCTTTTGCTCTTTTCTCATTCTCTGGAAATGACACTTTAATAAAGGTCAAAGAACAAAATAGCAGAATCCCTGATAGAGATTTTTGTTTTCTTCAAATTTTTTCACAGACACCCAACAACTGACATGCACTGGCAGGTTTTAACTAGTCAATCAACTATTTTACCTCTCGCCTATTAATTAATAACCATTTGTAAAGGGGGGCTGGGTTATACTTTAACAGGCAGTAGCTTGACCAGGTCTAAAGGCTTGACCAGCCACTCAAAGTCAGCCATTGTCTTACATGCATTACCAGAATTCCTTACATTCTTGCTATACATATCCAGCTCCATGTGATTTCATAGTTTCAAGAAGCAAGCTAGAGATGGGGACACTGTAGTATCTTAAAAAGAGTGCATAGTTCCATTACAGTACTTCCCTATATTGCATTACAGAACACAAATTTTAAGCTCAAATACATGTTAAAGAAACATGTCAGTTTAATAGGTAATAGGTTCCTTCAGAGTATTATTTTCAATAGTTTACTTTGCTGTGTGCTTTCAATCAAATGGCTGTATACATATAGTGTTTACAAGAAAATGCAGTTAGTTCCTGATGTTGGTCATGAGGGCTCTTTCTAATCATTAAAATCGGTTTATGAATTAGGGCCCCTGTTTCTTTAAAGTTACTATTAGATATACTTACATATAGACATTGATCTGAGCGATTAAAGCAGAAACTTTAATCTTTATGCTGACACATAGCATTGGCTGAGCTCACAAGCAGAACTGGCACCAGAAATGATGGTGTCATCATAGGAAGGAATGCTACTGGACAGGACCATCAGCCTGTGCCATATGCCCCCTCCACCCTCGGAACGAACAAATGAACAAACAAACAAATAAACAAACACCTTTGTCCTGATTTTTGCTCATTTCCGCAAACTGAAAAAAGTTTCTGAAACAAAATGCAAGCAACACATAATTGTATCATGGGAAAAGAATATTCAGTCAAAGGTGAGCTTATGTGATAAAATATTTGCATTTTATTAAATTTACTGGATGTGTAACGATCTGCAACCAAATGTTAAATTTCAACATAATGATTACAGATAACACAGCTCACAGGTCAAGTTTAATAATTTGTCAGTACCCTAAAATGAAGCTATTTCTACAACTACACTGTTACATGCCATTTTCTGCTCTTTTTATACAATTTATAAAGTATTTGTTTTAAAGTTCAAACTTTTAAAATGAACTTAAAGATTGTGTTTTCAATAACTCAGAATATGCATTATCATCATGCAAACAAAGGGTTATTTTAGACAAATAGATAACTCTTAAACACATTTCAAGCAAGGATTTCCCAAAGAGGCAGATCATAACAGCACTTATTGATCAGCAACAGAACTGATCGAAAGGAAGAAAAAAAAATTCCACAAGACCTGAGAAAGAAAATTATTTAAATATAGCAGTTTGAAAAGGGTAATATATCAGCCTCCAGAACTCCAGTAATTAACTGTGAGAGCCATCATCTCCATAAAAGAAAAAGTGGGAAATGAGGCTAAAACTTCCAGTGAGAGTCCTGCCTATCAACATTGCTTCAAGAGTTCACAGTCACAGAAGAACATCTAAGAAGTTGCAGGTCTGTCTACCTCAGTTAATGAAAGCGTTACTATATTTGTGAATCTGATTCAGACTTTAGACAGACACAAGAAAAATGGTATCCATTAGAGAGTGGCAAGGCAAAAACTGCTAAGCAAGGAAGAAAAGTCTTATCTAACATTTGCCAATGTTAATCTTAATTACCCCATTTTTTTAAAAGACATGGGTCTAACTACATCTGGCACAAAGCTAACAAAGCTTTACATAGTAACAACATCTTTCCAGAAGTCAAACATGGTGATGGCAGTTTGATGATGTGGGTATGTTTTGCTGCTTCAGGGCCTGGATGGCATGCCATTACTGAGAGTAGGATAAATTCTGATCTCTATCAGAAAGCCATAAAAGAGGATACCTGGTCAAAAATGTATTGGACTGCCATATCCCATTTCTAATAAAACTAAATTTAACGAAGTGCTCAAGTGTATTCTGCATTCAAGAAACAAGAGTTAACGGGTACTTGGGGGACAGAAAATCGAAAGATTTCCATGTAAAAGTTCTTGCGAAATAGGAGACGTAGGGAAATACCTGACCCAGTATGCGTGAGCGTGTACTTATCTAACACTTATTTACCAGAAGTTAGCAGCAGCTTTTCAAACCCATCCAGCAGGTCTGTCAGTATCGGTGGGAACGAAACTCTACGCTTGTTTAAGCCTCGACTGGGACAAGAAGACTAACTTCGTTCACTGGTGGTGGGTGGGTTTTAAGTAGTATACATACGTACACAGTAGTCATTACAACACATAAAATGGCGTTAATTTTACTTCTGTTTAAAATATGACAGAACACCCAGTTAATGGTAAACCTTCGCCGGAACGTAGAAATGGCAGTAAACACTTTTGCCTACGCGTGGTGTCCCTTCAGTGGGTTAAAGGCTCCAGAGCATAACAATATTGGCCCCGCTTACAAAAACGATTAAAGCTGACAACACGGTAGTTTATGTTACGCACAGTCAGGCACTACCATGAAGGCTGAAAGCAAGTCATTTTCACTAGTTTTTAGAAAAAGTGACGCCCCGGGAATCCAGGAGGGCGAAAGCTTCAAAGCAACAGGTGACCGACGTTCGTCCCCTCTACGGCTTACCGGTGACTTAAGCAGAGATGGAGGTTCACGAATCGCTTTACACACAGGACGCTCGCAATGGTCAGCCCACCGCGCTCAGCATGAGTAAATAAAAGGTACCCGTTCGCCTTACCAGATAACCGCGGCTACTCTAGTTCCCCGGCAACAACGAACGAGGACACCAACAAGTTTCTCTCCGGCTTGATGGGGACGGGTTACAATGTATTCTATTCCTGAGAGGATGGAGAGTTCTTTCGAGCCGGGGGCCGTCTCAAAAGAGGAGGGGGGGAAAAAAAACCCTCCACAGCAACCTGTTGCTTCAACGTCATCTTTCATTAAACCCGCCCCGACCCCTCTGATTGGTCTAAATGTTTTCGAAGGCGCTCACGGGAAGTATTTGCCAAGGACCAACGTGAAAATATGAAAATAACAATTAAACTAAAGGCTCTCCGTGGATCACCTACCTCTCATCCACCTATATTTTGTATTAACTGCATGAATTATGTAAATGAGAGGATAATTATCTCTCATGTAACCTAATGTATTACATTTTTAGCGGATCAATTTTTTTCTTTCGGCTGCTCCTGCTTAGCGGTCGCAACAGCGGATCAACCGTCTCCATTTCTTCCGGTCCTCTGCATCTTCCTGCTTCAATCCTTAGCGTGTACATTAATATTATTAATATTATTAACTGTTTCTTAATATTATTCATGCATAAATAAAATAGGAATATGTGCATGATTGAAACTCTTGATAAAATACGGGGAAAACAATCATAATAATGGGACAAACCTAAATGCATGCATCAGGTTTTAGCAGCATACTAGACCAAAAGGATTTCTGGTTTGAATTCCAATGTGCAATGGCACCAGTATTACACTTAAAAGGAGAAATTCATTTTTGATATATAATTTAAAATGACAAATGAGCAACAATCCCACATTTACCACCAGGTGTATATAATAGGTACATGGCAGGCATAATTTTATCACTTAACATGCCTTATCATACTTACCTCTAGAAACTTTACGCTTTTATCAACAAATGGGGTAAAGCAGTTTTTTTTGGGAACACAATTGCCTTTTTCATATCAAACATATAGACATCTTTCTAATGTGTGAACCCAATATTCGCTTTTATGTTCAAATATATTGATGGATCATTCCTCCAAGGATGTGAGATTTATGATATAAAATGTAATTATTTTATCAAACATACCTATATATAATTTAGCATAAATGTATAAAAATATCCAATGTCCTTAACAGCCTGCAACAAATATTTTTGAAATCCAAAAAAAAAAAAACATTGGAGAGATTGCATGTTTGTATGTATCTTAATTATACCACTTAAATACAAACTTTGTATGTCTTGATCCATGTTTTTATGATGGCTAAAAATGTTAAGCTTTCACTTTTACTCTTCACAATTACAAACCTTTCACACAGTATAAGAAAGTTTATCAGACCAAGAAAAAAATTATTGCAGTTATCAATAATGCATTTAACTAATAGCAAACATGTCATGATAGACATAGGCTGTGTGCAAAGTAGAACATTTAGTAGAAAAAATCCATAGAATAGCTTGCTCTTCATGCACGTTTATCAGTTTTCTTACTGGAAGCTAGAGGTTAAATAAGTATCACCTTTTTTCAACTGTAACCATGTAACAACTAACTTATTTAATCAAAAATAACAATGAAATTAAGCTTAATTTGGTTTAGCAGGTTGTGAAACCAAGTTTAATGCAACAACAGGCTACAAATAAAAAATGCCAAGTTCACATACAAAAAAAAAATTGTTTTACTTCTTAAGAACATTGCCAGACTTCTGCCCAACTTAAATGTTACTGCACCATCCTGGCCAACAGAGGGCACTAGAGTTAAGCACACTGGACATCGGTACAAAACAAATAATTGCTAGGAAAAGGCAACTTGGACAAAAATATGGAACCCAGAATATAGCAAATATCTTGCTCTCAGACAGTAATTCGAGCTGATATTTGAGTTCATTGTTATTTGGTCTACTTCACAGCCCAGATGGAGGCTTTAAAAACATTAAAACAGCTGCATTGGTTAACATGCAATCCAAAGACTATACACATCGATATGGTTATGATAACCACTATGCTGCAAACCACTGAAATATCAGTGTATAAAAATTGTTAATTTATTTATATTGAGACCAAATCATGATTAAAAAAAAAAAAAAAAGAGTGATCTTTCCATCTACAGGATACCTCTCCTGTGCCCCAAGATGAACAGCCAATCTTAAATGTTTAACATAAGCATACCAGTTTGTCTCTTAGAACTGAAGAAGGTAGCAGTTTCTTTAGATACACTGAAATGGAAAACAAAATTGAGAATAGAAGGGTTGGAATAAAGTCCTCACTCTAGACTAGGTATCAGTCAGTCAGTGCCTAAACATTTGTACCAGTTGTCAAATTTGAGAGGTAGTGAGTTGTTGTCAGTGCTTTGCTGGTAGATAAGCTATTCCAGGGTAGGTTCAAAATTCAATTAGACTGTCAGCTCTATTCTGATTTGATCAACAATTTTCCAGTTGCCCTTTTGTAGTTATAAGAAGCAAAAATGTCCTGCCCTTTGGCCAAACTGTATCATTAATGTGGAATGACTAATATCACAATAGTGTACAGATTGTAGGAGGCCATGAACACTTGTTAAGCTTTTGATCAAGGAATAGGGGCCCTAAAAGTGCTTTTGTGGTTGATGAAGACACTAAACACAGGAAGTATTACCAAATGATTCAGTCCACATTGTCCATTCACTCATTCCACTGGTTTAATGTCATTTCCCTACATTTCCCTACCCTGTTCCATTTCAATAGCCTACCTGCATCCAAATCATCGCCTGTAAGACATCAAAACTTGAAAGCATCAATCACTGCCATTACTCTTCTCTACCTTTCTCTTCCCTATTGGCTATCCTTCATTTGCAGCCACCAGTTGCCCTAGGCTCTGGCGTACATACACTGCTTGAATCTCCTTGGTCTTGAGGCAAATATCACAGGCCCACACTGCAGCACTCTCTCTGGTCAGTAGCCCATAGGCTGGTTCGGTCAGGCCTGTGCAGTCTCTGTGGTACCAGCGCTGACATGAAGCCTCACATAAAATAGCCTCCTGGTCATCATGAACCTCTGAAAGACAAAAGCCACAAGGAAACACCATGCCACCTCCCAGCTTTGGTGGACCAGAGCCTGGACCAGCAGATGGTGGCACTTGGCCAGTGGGAAGTGGGGACTGTGTGTTGGGTGTGGAGGTGGAATTAGATGGAGGATTGGGATTGCTACCTGGAGTGTTTCCACCACTGTTGTTATTAAGGTTGTTCTGGTTGGTGTTGGGTGGCTGGTTGGGCATGGTTCCACCACTAGAAGCACTGTTCTGCTGACTGTAAGGTGCAGACCCTGGGTTAGAGTTAGGGGGTGTTGACTGTTGCTGACTTGATGGAGTGTTTGGTGCAGCAGCACCTGCAGAACTGGGTGGTGGGTGCTGATTGGGTGGTACTTGTTGAGGTTGGGGACCATTGAGTGGACCCGTGGGAGAAGAATTAGGATTGGGTGGTGGAGGAGCAGATGAAGATTGCCCAGGTGTGTTAGGTGTTGACTGTTGAACATCAGGATGACCAGGGAACCCTCCACCAGGCTGTGGGGGTCCAGAGGCTGGAGAAGGACCTGGAGTGGGATTGTTGGAAGGAGGGCCAGTGGGGTTGAGGTTAGATGGCTGTTGAGGAGGACCTGCTGGACCAACTCCTGGTCCACTAAAGTTCTTGCCTTCTTCACTGCTGGGAGTGCCTGGCCCAAGATAAGGCCCATCTTGCGAGGGAGGAAACTGTCCTTGGGGTGGTAAACCTGGGTGCCCACCAACCATGTTACCTGGTGCCATTCCACCCCCCATACCACCCATCAAATTCATTCCAGCTGGCATGCCACCCATAGGATTCATGGGACCATGGGGAGGGCCACGAGGTCCAGGGCCTCCAGGCAAAGGAGGGCTATTAAAAGGATGACCTCCCTGTCCATGCTGAGGTTGCTGCATCCCAAAACGTGGATGAGGAGGACCACCACTTCCAGGACCACCACCCATTCCACCAGGGGACAGCATAGGGTTAAAACCCTGTCCAGGGTGCATAGGAGGGCTAAAATTTGGTGGCATGTTAAACTGAGATGGACCACCTGGAGGAAAGCCACCACCACCACCACCTACACTTCCCCCGCCACCTCCAAATCCAGGCATCCCTGTAAATCCAAGTTGGTGATGTGGTCCTGCATTAGGTGGTGGAGGTACAAAAGGAGGTCTTCTTCCAGGCTGTCCTACACCTGGCCCTCCAGGGCCACCCATAAAAGCCATGCCCCCTCCCATTCTACCAGGTCCTCCATAGCCACCGCCTCCTCCTCCACCAGCCCCCGGGCTAGGCAGAAAGGGTGTGCTTCCTGGACCACCAGCTCCGCCAGGACGTGATGGAGGACCAAAGTCGTCGTCAAAAGGATTGGAAGCCACCAAATGGTCTACCATAGGGGTTGGGGGAGGCGCAAACTCAGAGAGGTGGGAGAACGTTGCCCCCTGTAGACAAAAAAGAATATTTAGATGACTAAAAGTGGAGTGAAAATGACTGTTCTCATCATTGTGAAACACAGCACAGCCCACAGTGAACCACAACGAAATTAGACCTCTGTGTTTTACCCATACACACACACACGTGCAGAAGGGAGCAGCTATTTATTGAAACCACCTGGGGAGCAGTGACGGGGACGGTACCTTGCTCATGGATGAATCAGGGCAACCAACTAGGATTCAAACCCATGATCTGATCCTGGGGCCAACTCCCTAACCACTAGGCCACCTCTGAATTTCATTTCATTTCATTTCATTTCTTAACCTCTTACTAGATAGACACTAAAAATGATCTAATGCTACCTAGCAATAACACAATTAATTAATGCATAATTCATTGCTTGACCTCCCATGTAAAAATTTACTTTAAAAAAAATTACCTGAGTGCTGGATTTTCTCTTCTTTTTCTCTGGGCTTTTCATCTGGGAACCTTAACAGAAACAAATATTTAAATAAGACAGAAAATATAGGAAAGAAGAGAATCTGTTAATGAAGAATTATTAGATAATCCATTATAGAAAGCAGAATGTACCCAAGAATAACAAGCAGATATTTGGATTTCTTTGGACATTTGTTTGGAACCATAAATCTCAAATTCTTTTAAACTATCACAGACTTTGAAGCTCATCAGTATAGCACAATATGTTTTAAATGCATTACCTCCATTAACATTACCTAGCAAAACTAATGCTACAGTAAATTATTTCTAATGCATTATTTACAATGCTTTACTTACTATAGGTATATGCAAACTTACAGGTACCCTACCATGGATCCAACAATAATGTTAAGTTAAATGTGGTGAAGGGTTTATTTAACACCTAAATGCAGTCTGTTCTTCACTCATCAACTGGGCAAAGTTTAGAGGGTTAGACACGAGTGCAAAACCGTTGGAAAAGTTGGAAACAAGCGACAGTCCCGCACCACTTTGCGTATTATTCCCCCCAACATTAACCCCGGATGAGAAGCATTGAGGCGAATGGCAAGTTGGAAAAAAACAAATACAAAAGAACAAGATTTTAACTCAAAGTGTTGAGTGGACACACGAAATCGCAGGTCAAATAGCCTAGTGCACAGACAGGTAAACGCCAGGCTCACATACAGCTATCCAGAGAGACAGATTCCACGAGAAAAACAGGGGCACCGTACACAGAAGGCAACGTGCGGACAAGGAAAAGGCAGATTTGTTTTTACAGCGGGGAGCTGTGGATTCCGCTTAAGGACACATAGATGCGCGTGATGGACGTTTGCCTACCTTTGCCTCGTTTTCCTTGACCTTGTCCGGCCAGCAGTCTCCCCGATTCGGCAGCCATTAAAATGACTGTGCCCCGCCACCGTTCACATAAAGGGTGTACCACTGACGGATGCGTCCTTAGGTCCAAGCAAGAACAACACGACGCTCCAAGTCAAAAGCACCCAAACATATCGCTACTTCCAGAAATTACGGGCTCATTCACGTTAGGAAACGTCCGTTCTTCGGCAACGGAAAAATAAGACACTACCTCATTTCACCAGGATTAAAGTGAACGGATACTTCCCGAGAAAAAAACAAGCACGAATGCGTAGAAGTGAGACGCCCGCGCAAAAAATACTGCTGAATGAAGTCGCTCGCTATCGGCCACACACCCCCCCCCCTCCCCTCCTCTTCTCCTCTTCTGATCACTTACAGATGTGCTGCTAGCTGGAGAGCGGTAGCTGTGAGATGCCAGATGAAGTTACACCAAGACCAGGTCCGACATAACGTAAATGCCGTATCCCGTACATGTAGCATTAAACGGCATACACGCATAAAAAAAACTCGATTTTTAAACTCAGCGTGTTTGTGTGACACAGCTGTTCAGACTGATAGCAGCTAGCAGAGCAGCTAGTTCGGGCTTTGGGCTGCAAGCCGCACGTCGTCCAAGCTACCCGTTACCATAAATCTACACGTTTACATTATCTCATTTTTAGCAACGCTCAAAAGACAAACATTCAATGTCAAACAAACTTACAATTAAAATTTATCCTCAAACGCGAAATTGGCCATGACTATTGCGGCCTACAGTCTCTGCCGGACAAAGAGGGACCAGCCGGGATAGACGCCTAGACTGAATGTCAGGAAAATAGGGGTGTACGTGTTATACAATTAGTTTCACTTTGTAAAGACGAGACGTGTAAGCCTTTTTGTTAACTATTTTCCGATTTTGAACCCATATATTGCAATATTTAACAAATATGTAGAGAAATCTCAATTACTCTTGCTTCAATATGTGAGTTTAGTATTGATGGAACCCCTCATAATGTCTGCAGTTTGTACTCGTCCGGATCAAACCATGAACGTCCGTGGACCCAACCATTTATGTTTTCAAGTAAACAACCGCCTGCGGAGAAGGAAGGGGTAGTTTTTGAACTGGGCAGTTGTTTTCGGTGGTCAAAACGTGTGTAATTAGATAAATTACACAAACACTTGTCTGTTGCGGTGAGTCTGTTATATTAAAAAAATGTAAAAAAAAAAAAAACAAAAAAAACGTTCCGTTATTTCTAGGTTCCGTACCTGTTTTTAAGAAATAGAAACAGGATACAAAAGCTGTAGCGTGGCATATATATTTTTTTTTCCATCAGAAATTATGACGAACAACTTTTTTTCAATTTTTTCAAATCCTAGCACTCATTATCTTCTTTTCTTTCAGCTTGCTCTTGTCTCGCTCTGGTCGCCCAGGGGATCACCATTATTTTTTCCTGACCTCCGCATCTTCCTCTTTCACACTTATCACCTGCATTACCTCTATCATTACATCCACAATCCTCCTCTTTGGCCTTCCTCTTCTCCTCTTGCCTGGCAGCTCCATCTTCAAATTCCTTTGGCAAAATACTTATTATCTCTCCACTGCACTTGCCCAAACCAACACAATCTTTGTTCTCTGACTTTGCCAACCTCACCTGTCCCTCTAACATACTTATTCCTAATCCAGTCCATCCTTGTCACTCCCAACATCAATCTTTGCATCTTTAACTCTGCCTTCTCCACTTTGTAAAACTTCCATTCATTCGTTATCTGTCTGTCACACATCTCTCATGCCACTCTACTCCACCTATTCCACCCTGCATGCACCATATTTTTCACCTTCTTTACACACTCTATTACTCCGTACTAAGTATTTAAACTCCTCTTCTTTCACCACCTTTATTCCTTGCATCCTAACAATTCCTGAAAGTGAAGTGAAGTGAAGTGAGTGATTACTTGTCATTGTGAATATGCAGTACAGCACACAGTGATCCACAACACAACTCTTACTCTGCTTGTAACTCACTGCAGGGGGCAGCAATACATACAGCGTCATGGGAGCAATTTTGGCAATGGTACTTTGCTGAAGCATACCAAAGTATAACAAGCAGGTATGGGACAATGACTGCATATCTTTTCCAGCTCTGTCTCTGTCTTGCCAGCCGGTATAGGTTCTTTTCTCTCTTCTTAGTGTCCAACCTCTCATGCAATTCGACATTTCTTATACCTTTAGCTTTCACCTCTGCTTTCTTCACCCTGCCCTTCATCTCCTTGTACTCTTCTACTTTTTTCATCAACTCAACTTTTTCTCTATATACTGGGCTTCTGGATTCCAGTTCTATATACTGGACCTCTGGATCCTGGACTTCTGGGTTCCACCACCAGGTTTCTTTATCCTCCTTTTTCTGTCCAGATGTCACAGCAAGTACCATTCTAGTTGTCTCCCTTACAACTTTTTCAGTAGTTGCCCAGCAGTCTAGTGAAGTAACCCTTCACTGCCCCCAGTGCTTGTCTTAACTCCTGCCTAAATTCCACCTTGCAGTCTCCTTTCTTCAGTTTCCTCCATTTGATCCTCAAATCTGCCCTAACTTTCCTACTCTTCTTGACCACTAAGGTCATACTACATAGCACTGTCCTGTGCTGTTTAGCATTACATTTACAGACTCCATTTCCTAATAACATGGACAATCTCCCTGGAGCATCTTATGTTTCAGAGTTTTCCTCAGGAACCGAATGGTGGTAGTGCTGGGATTTGAACCTGCGACCTCTTGGTTCCTTGGGCAACTATTCTTTTCTTGGACACCATACCTACCCATGACCTTTTTATAATCTCTGTTACCCTCACCAACATGTCCATTAATGTCCACAACCAACACTCTCTCTATCACTTCACCTTACTGGCTACAATTTACACCTGCCTCCAATAGACCTGGCCTTACTAGCCTTCCATCTAGTCTATTGCATAAACAAAATATAAACCTTTCTCTCCATCATGTCAGCTAATTCTCCACCTTTACCAGTCATGCTGCCAACATTCAAAATTGTCTCCCTCATTTCTACTCTGCTACCCTTCCTTTTCATCTCTTGCCTCTGTACACACTTTCTTCCACTTCTTTTTCTTCTGTTTTGGCCAACGGTAGCCCAATTCCCACCCGTACCCTGTTGAATAACAGTACTGGTGGTGGTTGTTCTTAACCCAATTCGACAGATCAGGTATGGGAATCTGTTTTGTTGTCGGCGTATTGATTTGGCAAAAACTTTACCTTGGATACCCTTCCTAATGTAACCCTGCCCAATTACCCAGGCTTGTGACCTGCACAAAGAAATACACTGACTTGTGTATCCCTAGTGGCTGGGTTAAAGTAAATTATCATTATCTATAATACATTTTGCTTTTATGTTATGCAGTTATTCTAATTTCTAGTTATTCTATATTTGCCTTAAATATGAAATATATATATCTACATTAATATTAAATTATGAAAGCCTGGCTGTGTATATGTCTGCCTCCAGGGACAGGGTTACTACACTGCACATCTGCATAGAAAGCCAAATAATAATAAAGTAGATGTGAACAGCCATGACACTGTTAGTGATGCTTTGAAAGAAAATGGCAGAGAAAAGGAAAGTGTCCCTGGAGCTTCTTGGCATTAAGTGACTTTGGATTTCACCTGCAAATATCGTATTTGTTGTTTAAAAGAGTAAACCAACAGGACGACCAGTTGGCAGTTCATTTGGAAGCAGGTCATTTGGAAGGTATGAAAACAGGGCAAGTCCAAAACCACTCATCAGAAGTAGGATTGGAAAAACCAAATAAATAAGTGAAAAGTTTATGCACTGATGAGACAAACATTCAGTCATGATCAGGCAACCTTATTGATTATGTAACTGAGTATTTATGTAACTCTTGATGGCAGCAGCAGAATTCATTTTAGAGAAATACACACAAAAAATCAGGAAGAACATTATCAAGCAGCGAGACAATGAACCAAAACATACTGCCAAGATAACAAAGCACTTCATAAGGTGGAAAAGAGGAAAGTTTTGGATTGGCCATGTTAATCACCAGCTTTCACCTCCTGAAGAGCTTGCTAAAGAGAGAAATCCCAGAACAAACAGCAGCTAAAAAATGCTGAAGTAAAAGCCCTAATCAAAGAAGAAAATGAAGTCAGTGGGTGGCAGGTCTCTCTCTCTCTCTCTCTCTCTCTCTCTCTCTCTCTCTCTCTCTCTCGATAGTTAAACAAATAAACAATATTGACTCTCTGAATCCTTGATTCACTGGAAGTGAAGTCTTCTTGGCTATCTGGTTTCATAATGAATGCCCAGCATTGTTCTGCTTGGTGTTTAGGGTTTTTGGCCTTCATACCCAAAGTACTCCTTTGTGTATCTACTTTCATTCACTATTCAATTTAATTAATGAAAGTAACATTCATTTTCACAACTCCATCAAACTCCCCACCCTATCTGACCTAACACTTCCAAAGCACTCTTTACATATGCTTTTTTCAGGACAACACCTACCCAATTTCTCCTTCCTTCCAGATCATGGTAAAACAATATGAATCCACTTCCAATACACCTAACCTCCAATACAACTCTTCCATCTATTCTCTTGCACATACAAAATATAAACCTTCCTTCTCTCAAACATATTTATATTTACATTTATGGCATTTCACAGACACTCCTATCCAGGGCGGCTTAAGTGAAAGTGACAACCCATGTCATTGCGAGATCACAGCACAGCACACGTGAACCACAACAAAATTGGAGCAGTGGGCAGCTATTGAAAGCACCCAGGGAGTAGTGACGGGGACGGTACCTTGATCAAGGGTACCTCAGGGCAACCTGCTTGTGAGGGAATCAAACCCACAATCTTCTAATGCAGGGGCAACTCCCTAACCACTAGGCCACCGCTGCCCCGATTTCTTCACCGCTTACATTTCTTAACTACAGGGACAGTCTCCCTGGAGCAACTTGGGGTTAAGGGTCTTGCTCAAGAACACAATGGTCGTAGTGCTGGAGGTGGGATTCTAACCTGCGACTTCTTGGTCTGTATGCGAGTATCTTAAAGTGAAAGTGAAAGTGACAACCCTTGTCATTGCGAGGTCAAAGCACAGCAGACAGTGAACCACAACGAAAGTGGACCTCTGCATTTAACCCATGCACACTCAAACGCCGTGCAGCAGTGGGCAGCTATTGAAAGCGCCCGGGGAGCAGTGACGGGGATGGCACCTTGCTCAAGGGTACCTCAGGGCAACCTATTGGGAAGGGGTTCGAACCCCTGATCCTCCGATCATGTGGCCAACGCCCAAACCACTAGGCCACCGCTGCCCCAAATCTTGCTGCCCCAATCTTGCCGCCACTAGACCGCCACCACCCCCAATATCAGCTAATCATATCAACCATTCATATCAGCCAATTCTTTCCCTTTTATCTGTCCTGCTGGTAACATTTAAAGTTCCCACCATCACGTGCACTCTCTACACTCTTCTCTCCTCTTGCCTCTGTAAAAGTGTTCCGCCTCAACATCATTATCTCCTTTAGCCAACAGTTGCCACTGGCACTCTCTTGGTGAACAGTACTGATGGCAGTTGTTGTAAATCCTGGGCCTCAACTGATGTGGTATGGAAATCTCTTTTGTTGCCCACAAATTGATCCCACAAAGATTTTACGATGGATGCAGTTCCTAAAGTAACCCCATTGATTTGAGCTTGGGAACAACAAAAAAATACACTGACTTGTGCATTCCTAGTAGCTGGGTTTTCAAAGAGAGAACACTGTCTTGTGAGAATTTGTATCATACCTGCTTATAATGAAATGTCTTATTAACCACATATTATGAAGACATGCTGAAAGATTTGTTTTGCTTAGTTTTTTTTTCTTTAATTTATTCATTTTCCCCACAACCCAAAGCACATGAACTGGCTTCACAGCAATTCAAATATAAAAGCCCTGTCGCCCTCCTTAGGCTGTGTTGCCACAGTGCAGCCATGAAACATCTATTGCCATAAGTATGACAAAGTCTCTGCTTTGAAGTGAAAGTGGCAATTTGTTTTTGTGAAAACTACAGCAGAAAATAAAATGTTAATCATTGGCTATTCTCCAAAGGACCACCAGTGAGCAGGTTTTATTTGGCTGGTGGATCTTTCTCAGCATAGCAGTGATTATGGCAAAGAGCATGTCAGTGCATCTGTTTGCTCATAAATACTTTTTTTTTTTTTTTTTAAAGAATGAATAAAAAAATGAACATAAACAAATCATTGTCATGGGTGGGCTGAGAATAGTGAGTATCCCTCTTTGCAGTGCACAAACAACACCACCTGTCACGTGTGGGGTGTTTTGGGCACGCTAGAGGGCGCTCTGCTCTGACTGAGCACACCGGAGCCTAAGCAGGCACAGGTGTGCATCATTGGGGCTGACTATTTAAGCCCCGATGAGTCAGAGCAGAGCGCGGCTCATTGGTTAGGCTAAGCCTACACGTAAAGGGTGGTTCTGATTCAGGTTTAGGTTTTTGGGATTTGTTTGACTTGGTTTAGGCTGCAGTTCTCCTGTTCTCAGGTTCTGCTTTGAACTGCAGCCCTTGTGTCGTGCTTTTGTAACCTGTGTACAATAAAACAGTGCTCCGAACTCCTGGCTCCACTCTGGCGTCCTTCTGGTACCCCGCCACCGTTACACCACCATAGTAGTTTTTGTTAAACTACATATATATTCCCTTTTTTCATATGCTCTTGTTAGGGGTCACCACAGCAGTTCATCAGTATCCATTTCTTCCTTATCTGCATCTTCTTCTTCTTCTAACACATCAGCCTCCTGCATGTCCTCTCTAACCACATCAATAAAAACTACCTATTTGGCTTTACTCATCTCTTTTCTGGCATCTCTCTCAACATGCTTTCCCCTACTCCTCATCTCTTCTGCACTTGTCCAAACCAATGCGGTCTCCACACTTGTTTCAAATTACTTAATGTTGTAAAGTAGTATAATAGATGTGCTTTACTTGTATCCTTACACATGAACAAAGGTACTACTGATAGCGACATTTTTTTTAAATGATAAAAACCCTCTATGTCCAAGTTTAATTAAAAAATTTAGTAAAATAATTCCTAAATTTAACAAAGAAACGCACTTGCCTCACAATATAAAACATATTTTATTTGTTTAATAAATGTGGCATTACTCATTAATCATAATACCTGGTGCCCTGTTAGGACGTCAGGTCTGCCTCATTGGATCAATGGTATAAAGAGTGAGTCAGAGCAGAGCATCGGTCAATGTGGATTCCACATTGGGCTTTTGACTGTAAGTAAGCACATTTAGTTCAGTGTTTGAATGAGTGCACATTTATGTTCATGTTTGACAAAGCTCAGTTGCAGACTCCCGGCTCCACATTTATTCCGTCTGGTCAAACCCACCTAACACTTATAATAGCACTGCAATTTTTATATTTATATAAAATCCCAATATTGTTATCCTAGAAAACGGTAAATATATCTAAATTTCATAAATAATATATTGTAAATATCTAAAATTATATATCGACTAGAATAAATTATATAATTAATTTTATACAGATATGTATTTTTTATATATCTATCTATCTATCTATCTGTAGGTATGTAAGTATGTATGTCTTTTGATTTGTCTCTTGTGTGTTGTGCTTCATTCAAATAGCAGTTAGGACTGAAACACTCCTTAAATGTGAATAGACAGGGTTAATGTGCTGAAGGCTGAATAGGATCTTCATAAATGTAATGTGAATGAACTAAGTTTTGAAATTTTGCACCTAAATCCTGCATCACAATCTTTCATGGTACATGGTCCTTTAAACATTTAAGTGAGATAATTAGCTAGCTACAAGGCTATTTTCATTCCTGTTCCTGGGGAGGGGCTCTAAAATGGGTTGGTTTTTTTTATTTATATTTGCCCCATCATGTTTTATGAGCAGTTGTATTTGAGTGTGACTTGCATGTACAAATCTCCAGGTTCTAGTGCATAATAGTTTAATTATAATTAATTTAAAGCTTATATGAAAATAAATATAATTTACTCATTTAAACTGAATACATTCCTATGCTTTTAGCTATGGTAAGAAAAGAAAAGAGGCAATGAAAAAGCTCATACTTTTGTGAAAGATGAAAAAAAACATGAACATATACTATGAATCTCTTAATGGCCAGTTTTCCTTTACTAGGGTCTGATTTTGCACACAGGTTAAATATCCTTGCTTCCGTAGACCACTATTGTGGAATCAGGCTTCATTTTTGCTAGACTATCATTTATGTGTCTTTTTTTTTTCCTTTTTTTTAAGGGTGAAAAACACAGGATTTGTGTAAATTTGGTATTTGGCTCCCTGTTGCACAGCCAGTTTGATGTAACACAACCTAAGCATGGACCATGCTTGCTAAATCAAGCCTTTAACAACCTCTTGGTAAAGTTTTTTTGAAAATCAGCATTCTTAGTGATTCAGAGTGTCTTTTTAGAAGTGTGTAACAGCATTCATAATGTCTAGACAAACCTGTTTCATTTCATTTTATTTCTTTAATATCTACATTTTCAATTTATTTAATGTTTTATTCGTTTAATTTGTAATGTAACATGAAAAATAGTGTTATCTGGGGAAATGTGAAAGCTGATGTGCAATGATATCATTTCATAATATAAGGTAAGTAATTAAATCTGTGGAAAAATGGAGAAAGTTAAGGCTTTTCCACCAGTAAGTTTTAAGATACCGGTAACTGTAGTTGTGTTCATAAAAATATTGGCACCTGAAATGACTTTAATAGAAATTTTGCTGTAAAGACATGTTTAAACTAGTTCTTTTTATTTCAATGCTGCACAGTTACTGAGAGAAATCGTCACATTGCTTATTACGTGTTTTCCTACCTCAAACATCATACATTATTCAAGAAGAGAATTAAATGACGTTTAAGATTCTTTTGTTCACCCCTATTGTGTATGCTAGATATTCTGGAGGGCAGTATGCTGTATATATTCCAACTGCATTTTCAAAACTATTTTGATTTATAAATTCTTTGTTTTTTAGATTAATTGTTGTATCAGTTACCCTTTTCATCTTTTGCTGCAGAAAGTTGTGCGTCAGTACACATTTGCACCCTAGGGTCAGGGGGGAGTCTGTTTCCTTTATCCCACTTCTCTCCCTGCTTTTTAGTTTAGATTATCTTTTTTTCCCCCCAACCAGGCCCTTTTTCAGTCTTCAACTTATCTACTAAATATAATGCCAATACTAATGCACAAGCTTTACATTATTACATTTAATTATTATTCATTTAGTCTTATTTTTAACTTGTCAGTATTGGGTAATGTAGGATACAATTAAAATTGAAGTCCTTGTGATTTGATAAGTCAATTCTTTGAAACTGGGATTTTAATATGGAAGTATTTAATTCCATAGTTCTAGTACACATCCTCTGCAGGAAACAAACCTACTAAAATAAAATATAAAATTAACTTTTTATAAAGCATAACCTTTGTACAGCTAACAATTTAAATTGTTTTTCATTCAGCACACATGTGTTGTGGACTATAATGTGCAGAAATGTCTTTACCACCTACCCAAAAGAATTGTTTTTTTTCTTTCTTTTTTTTTTGCACTTTGGGCCTATTTTCCATATTTAAGTAATAATGCTAGGTTGCATTTCTATTAATATTGCTTACATTAGATTGATATTATATGGTTTATTTTGCAACATACCTAGATAAAACAGAAATCAGTGACATTGAAATATTGTCAAACACTATTGACTGTTATTTACTCCACCCAGACCCAGACTTCAGTTTAACCCAGAGACTGAGAAGCTATATTGAGGGTCATATTAAAGTTAATTCAGAGATACTATCATGGCCAGGTTAGGATCGCAGTTAAAGGTTAAGGAGTGACGGAGGTGACTAGGTTAATGAATGGTTGCAGATCAAATGCACACCCTGTATATGGGCCCCAGTGTTGAGGCTAAGGTTAGAAATGCTGCATTACATGATCTGCAAACAAGCACGGTAGTAAAAATGGCAAAGCGTTCCCATCTGATCATTTCACTGGCTTTAGTGACAGTTGATGTGAAGGGAAGAAGGCAACTGACACCACGCCTCCCTGTTTTGCTACGTCCATTGAGATCCCTCTCCCTTTACCTTTCTCACTTCGTCACAGTGATAGCTAAGTCTGATAAGCAGGCTCTTGTGACTCTCTTACCATGAACCAGTACAAGTTAGAGCTGCATGCTGCAAGAGAGAGAGTGAGAGACAATAGTTTAATTTGGAACAAAGCACAAGATAATTCAACATGAAGCTAAGTGTGCATATGTAATCATTTAGTCCTTGGTAACACTGTTTCTTGAAGGATTTTTTTTTCTCAGAGAACATAGAGTATAGAGTCAAACATTCCAAGGCCAACTTGTTCACCATTAAAGCCCTTCAACAAATGATGTGTTAAATAATACTCATCCAGTTATGTGCAGTCTGTAGAACTTACCATTTAATCACTTTACAAGTAAGCATGACTGGCTCAAAATCACATCAGGAAATGGTTCATGGCACATATTTTGCATGTGTCTTCCCACTACTGTTGATCCTCATGATAGCTTCTGAAATACCATTTGCCTAAGACTCCCATGCTTATTTTAGTTAGTTTCTAAGACATTTAAAGTAGTTTAATTATGTCTGTTTCTGTGACAAGTGGTCCTTGTGCCTTTGTGGTAGCATGTGTGCAAAGAAAATGTACTGTACTGTGAAGTCTGACTGCATTCTATATGTTGTATCTTGAATGTAATCTGTGTTGGAATGAGTGTGTGTTGTACCTCCTTCCTCATGGACACTCTTCATATCTGTCATCATGTTGACAGAAGAGTTGTATGTCATGAGAAAGGGTCAGACAGTGATGGAAGTTCTCTGTGTGAGGTAAGCTAATGTGTCTGTCAGGTCTAGTCCAGACAGCCTGGCCAGATAACGGTGACAGGGATCAGTGTGGTTCCTGGCGAAGTACAGTCAGGCGACACCACCACGTCAAATCGGCCACGACAGTCTAGCCAGGCCAAGTGGTAACTGACACACAAGAACGAGACCTTATGCGGTTGATTATTTATTTATTTATTTATTTATTTATTTAACTGCTTGACTGCTAATGTGTCTTTCTCATACCCTGAAAGTAATCTTTTGAGTTTAAAGGGGGATTCTACAAATATTTCAAAATATCTAAGTAATTTGTTTTGTTCCGTTGCAGTTTTTCTTCTTTATTTCTATAGAATTTTCTTGTGCATTGCCCTGGCTGTATAGCCATTTTTTGTAACAGAACTTATCAGATCCACTGTGGTGACTACTGACCCGAACAGTGAAGAAGACCACTATGTTTAATCCTTGGCATAAATCTGTTTTAGATGCCAGAATATAATGCACACAATTGTTTTTTTTTTGTGTTGTGTTATATTTGTACTGGTGATGTAATATACGTTGCCTGCTTTAAAAAAAAGTCACCAAGTGGTTTAAACTAAGCAAAGAGATAAGGTAGGCCTTCAGTTATGTAGCTATAACTGATGTAGTGAGTAGCTTCTCATTTCAGAACGCAGGAAGACTTTTCATGTGATCATAGAAAGGATGTAATGGTGTTTCAGGAGGGTCACATTATTGGCTGCCATCAAAGAATACAACTAGGGATATTGCTAAAACTACAAAAATTGTGCTGTCCAACACATTAGTAATGCCTAGTATGAGATTGTTGAACCAGCATCTTCAAGGAAGAAATGTTAATTTTCACACATGGCCACCATGGTGTCCAGAACATTACCCCTTTGGAACCAAAGATTCTTAGTGCTAGAGACTCTGGAGACTGTCACAACCAATACACAATCCTGGCAACAACAAAAAAAACAGAAAAAAAGTGACATTGCAAAAGCTTTTTGAAAAAATGCCATGGTGAATGCATGTAATGCATGTCTAACCCAATGAAATATTGTGGCGTTTGTTTGTTTGTTTTGCTTTGGGGGGGGGGGGAAAGTAAGTAAGAAAATTAGTTACATAGTTTCCTTTTGCTATGAATTTTAAGAACATGTAGACACTGTTGTGTGCCCTTTTATAGCATTGCGTTTCACTGACAGGAAACTATTAGTGTATGCCCTATCTACAATATCAGCTTTTACAGAACTGGCTTTTGAGGAAGAGTTATTTTCTTTTGTAAGCTGAAGACAGAATGTGAGCAAGTAGATGAGATTCAGACTGCCACTATTTGCCAGAGAATTAAGTCAATGGTATGGCATTAAGGGTTATTATGACTGGACTCTTTTATGCATGTAACTAACTACAGCCCCCCCACCATTTGGTGTGACCACCCTTTGCCTTCAAAACAACATCAATTCTTCTAGGTACACTTGCACACAGTTTTTGAAGGAACTCGGCTGGTAGGTTGTTCCAAACATCTTGGAGAACTAAGCACAGATCTTCTGTGGATGTAGGCTTCCTCACATCCTTCTGTCTCTTCATGTAATCCCAGACACACTCGATGATTTTGAGATTAGGGCTCTGTGGGGGCTATAAGAATTGATGCTGGTTTGAAGGCAAAAGGTAGTAATACCAAATATTGATTTGATTTAGATTTTTCTTTTGTTCACTTTGTAAATTGCTAAAAATAAAAAGCATTATTTATATTTCTGAAAGCATTCTTTGTTTACAGCATTTTTTCCACACCTGCCTAAAACTTTTGCACAGTACTGTTAGTATGTGTGAGTGTGTGTGTGTGTGTGTGTGTGTGTGTGTGTGTGTGTGTGTAACTGCTTATGCTGGTTATGTATACAGATGTATAAATATATCCTACATTTAAATCCAATTAATGTTAGTGCTTATGCCCACAAGTTGGTGAGAGAGAAGGAAAAAGAATTCTTGAGTGATTAAGAAGTGATGGAGTGTATTCAGAGAGAAAGAGCGGTGATTGGTGCCGACTTTAATGGACATGGTGAAGGGAACAGAGGTGATGAGGAGGTGATGGGTAGGTATGGTGTCAAGGAGAGGAATGCAGAAGGACCGATGGTTGTACATTTTGCCAAAAGAATGGAAATGACTGTAGTAAATACTTATTTTAAGAAGAGGGAGGAGCACAGGGTGACCCACAAAAGTGGAGGAAGATGCACACAGGTAGATTATATCCTTTACAGTAGGGTCAGTCTGAAGTGGATTGGAGAATGCCAAATAGTGAATGGGGAGAGCATAGCTAAATATCACAGGATGGTGATCTGTAGGTTGACCTTAGAGATCAAGAACAGGAGGAAAGTGAGGGCAGAGTCAAGGATCAAATGTTGGAAGCTGAAGAAGGAAAACCGCAAGGTGGAATTCAGGCTGGAATTAAGATTGGCACTGGGAGGTAGTGAAGAGTTACCAGTTTGGTGGGCAACTACTGCAGAAGTGGACAGAAGAAAGAGGATAAGGAAACCTGGTGGTGGAAGCCAGAAGTGCAGGAGTCTATACAGAACAAGGTGAAGAAGTGGGATAGCCAGGGAGACAAAAAAAAATTAGACAGGAGCACAAAGAAATGAAGCACAAGGCAAAGAAAGCAGTGGCACAGGCTATAAATAAGTATGGTGAATTGTATGAAAGATTGGACAATAAGGAGGGAGAAAAGAACCTATATATACTGGCTAGACAGACAGAGCTGGGAAAGAAGTCCAGCAGGTTAGTGCAATAAAGGATAGAAATTTAAACATGCTCACAAGTGAGCAGAGCATGTTGAGCAGATGGAAAGAATACATTGAGGGGCTGATGAATAAAGAGAATGAGAGGGAGAGAAGATTTGGTGATGTAAGGAAACTGAACTAAGAAGTGTAATGGATTTATAAGAGGGACGTAAGGACAGCGATGAAGAATTGAAAGGCTGTTGGTTGGGATGACATACCTGGTGGAAGCATGGAGGTGTTTAGGAGAGATGGCAATTGAGTTTCTAAAAAGATTGTTTAGCACAATCTTGGAAAGTGAAGGGAGGCCTGCAAAATGTATAAGAAGTGATTGTCAATGTATCGATATAAACTGAATACATCGGTTATAAAGTTGATTAGCCACCGCATGAAGTTATGGGAAGGTTAAGAAAAGAGGTGATGATTAGTGAGCATCAGTATTGTTTCATGCCGAGAAAGAGCGGATGCAATATTTGCTCTGAGGATGTTAATGGAGAAGTATAGAAAGGTCAGAAGGAATTGCATTGTGCCTTTGTGGAAAGTATATGACAGGGTGCCTATAGAGGAGTTTGTGGATTTGTATAAGGAAGTTAGGTGTTACAGAGAAGTATGTGAGAGTAGTGCAGGATATGTATACGGGAAGTGTAACAGTGGTGAGATCTGCAGTAGGAGTGACTGATGCACTCCTAGGATAGCGGAATAGCGGAATGGCAAAGGTAAAGGATTTTAAATATTTGGGATCAACAGTTCCAAGTAATGGGGAGTGTAGAAGAGAGAAAAAGAGAGTGCAAGCAGGAGTGATCTGTGACAGATGGGTACCAGCGAGTGCAAAAGAGAAGATTTACATCAAGGTAGTGAGAGCAGCTATGCTATATGAGTTCTAGACAGTGGTACTGATGAAATTACTAGCTGGGGGTGGCAGAGATAAGGATGCTGAGATTTGTGTTGGCAATGACAAAGATGGACAGGATTAGAAATTAGTATTATTAGAGAGACTTAGAGGTTATTATTAGCAGAGGATCATAAGAAATGGAAATGGTTGATCCACTTTGGTGACTCCTAAACAGGAGCAATCAAAAGAAGAAAATATTTAAACCCATGGCTGATCTTTCATTACTTTTGTTGAGTAATAAATAGCAGAGACACTGTTATTTTATTTTGATATGATCATAATTCAAAGTGATTTAGCTATAATAACATTTTATTTTATAGAATTTTAGGAGAAAACCATCCATCCATCCAACCATTTTCTGCCGCTTGTCCCAAACGGGGTCGCGGGGGAGTGCTGGTGTCCAACCCAGCGCACACAGGGCGAGGACGGAGGACGCACCCTGGACAGGTTGCCAGCCCATCGCAGGGAGGAGCGGGACGGGGACGGCACCTTGCTCAAGGGTAGGGCAACCTATTGGGAAGGGGTTCGAACCCCCGATCCTCCGATCATAGGGCCAACGCCCTAACCACTAGGCCACCACTGCCCCGAGAAAACCATTTAAAGTATTTATTTAATTAATTTTTTTTGATATATAAAGAAAATGCCTGAGAGTCTGGTGAAAGAAAGCCTATGATGTGGGTAGTTTTGAATTGAAACTAATTGATTAGGAAAAATATTGTCTAAGAAATTGTGCTGGGAGTTGGCTCTGGAACACAAGATTGTGGGTTTGATTCCCTCACCAATAGGTTCACCTGAGGTATCCTTGAGCAAGTACCGTCCCCGTCACTGCTCCCCAGGCACTTTCAATAGCTGCCCCCTGCTGCACATGTGTGTATGGGTGAAACGCAGAGGTTGCGTTTCGTTGTGTTGTGCTGTGCTGCGTTTCACAATGACGAGGGTTGTGACTTTCACTTTCACAAACATTGGTTACATTTAATTTTGGTCTAAATTGCAGGGATTCAATAAGTCTAGGTTAGGACTTAATCTGATAATAATAAAGTCCTAAAGGATTGTGTAAATGATATGTCAGTCAATTCATTTTTCACTAAATTGAAGGCAAAACATTCCTGTTTTTTAATGTAAATTGTGTTAACATTAAAACTGGGCATCTGCACATTTATTCAAGGCGTTAATTCTTTAAATATACACAGTAACATGAGTCCTTTGAAGACCAATTGCACATATTTATTGTAACAGGAAAGATACATATGAACAGTAGACAACAACAAATCAGGCTACAAAATAGGTGCCAAGAAGAAGCAAAACAAGCATTCAACATTGATAATTTAGTTTATTATTATTTTATAATTAGAATTTTGTTAATGTGGACACCACTCACACTGTAACCATGTTTCATCTTCTGAAAGTGGAAGTAGAACTTTTATGCATTTTCTTCTTCTTGTCTGTTTAGTATGATAGGACTTTGATGTCCCATTCTGTAGTTATACAGTTGGAATTCTTGATGACCTTTCCAAAAAAAATCAGGAGCTTTCACATTTTAAAATATGGCTTTTCTATGTCACTAATTGTTACCTTTTGTTTTTCAGATTAAAGCTGACTATGATTATAAAGGGCGTCACATTTTTTGGGACTTCTCTCTCACTTAGCTCTTCTAAAATTACAGAAAGTACCTTTCAATGAAGCCTTTAAAAGTACCATAAGAAGCATTTGCATTGAGAAGAATGTTAATCCCTCAAGTACTTTTTTTTATTTAGGGAGTAGATTTTGGTTGGGCAAACACTTTCCTGCCAGTGCTGGAAGTCTACCTGTTCATATCTATGGAACATACACTGTTAAAAATAAACCAAGAAGGATTCTTTTTAAGGACTGTGGTTAAAACACACTTTAACAAAATAGATGTTAGAATTTTAAAGGGCCATTTGAAGTTTAAAGAGCAAGTAAAAGATTAATTTCCTCTGGAAACTACATCTGTTGCTCCAGATCACAGAAATTAATGAAATAATAAGTTGCCCTCACCATATCTTCTTCTGTCTCAAAATCTGCTTATGTTTACCACATCCCGCTCTTGCATCCTTATTACTCTTTCTTCTCACCCTCTGTAGAGGCACCTGACTTGGTATCAGGCTTGACCTTAGGGGGTGGGCTATCAAGGAAGAAGTCATTGCACGCCACAGTCAGTGCCCCCATGAGGATAATAAACTCAGTGAAGTCCACCTCTCCATCATTGTTGGCGTCCAGGTCATTCATCACTCGCTCCACCGCATCTTTATCTTGGGCATTCTTTAAAGGATGAGATATCAAAGTTAGGGGCTATGGCCTTTCAAAAGATATTAAAATGAGGTGCTTAAAGTAATGCTTTTAGGTGTGTATTTGCAAATGAACATGATTGTGCATGCATGGCAGCTATGACACATGTTACACTTATGACTGTTTTTGTCCTGCTCTCATAAAGGTTTGTATCAGCTGCAGCAGAATGTGATGTACACAACAGAATAAAAAAAATAATTAATTAATTAAAATAAATAAAATTAAGACTGTTCTTCTGAGCAGCTGTATGTGCTTCACATGTGATGTATGTGATGGGTACACAACTTCAGTCTTTGAGAGCAGGTGACTTCCCAACCAACCCACTTGACAGCAAATTGATTTAATTGTGTGTGTGTGACTTTGGTAGTACACCTGATGTTTGTATTGCCTTCTCACCCCTAGATAGTTTCCCAATTCCTCTGTCAGTAGTTCCCTCAGCTCTCCTCGACTAAGTGTGTACTTATCACCTTCCTTCCCCGAGTACTTATGGAAGGTCTTGATGAGCATCTGCATCGCACTCTCCAAGTTAGAGCTGGGTTCTTTGGACATGCTGTCAAGGCATTTATAGAAGTCAGAGGTTAGATACACTGAGACGTGGCGCACCCTTCTCTAGACCCAGCTGCATGTGTGGTCACATGACTGGCAGGGGCAGAGCTTTACCTCAAATGTAATGGCACATACATAGGTATTAAATGATAGGGGCAGAAACAGAATGACATAATTATCCAAGTCTAAATGATTAACCACAATCTTAGATCACCTAAAATGAACCAAGCATAAAAGATTCACCACCATTGTCCTTAGCTATATGTCTTGTCTAATTTGAAATTGAGAAAGAAAGAGTGAGTAGGGATCTGGCAGAGAAAAAAAGGGGGCACTTGAAAAGCAACATTCTTACACATCACATTTCGAGCGTGGCATCTTGGTTCTTCAGTCTCCAGGCTCGCCAAACTACTGTGATTATATGGACACAAACAGTCATTGACCAAGAAAAGCAAATGTAATTGGAGCATGGAAAGACAATGTGAGTGTAAATCAGATGCTGTTTAGAATGAGATGAAATAGGAAATGAAAATGAAATATAGCAAAATAATTATTTTGCTAAACCTCTTAAATTTTCTTATATCAGTACTTGGCACTTTATTATTTGTTAGCTACTTTAAAATAATATCTAGTTATGGGAGCAAACTTTTGCAGTGTAACAATTTTGGAATTAATTATGGCTTTATTGAGTTGCCATAGGAAACTAGGAATCTAGACAAGTAATCTGATTCATCCAAGAACAAATACTCATATAAACTGATATTTCATCCTAAGGTAGATAATGCTCATTGTATCTTATATGTATAGTAATATATATGTAATTTCTATGTGTCTATGCATGTGTATCTTTTACTAAGGCTTTATGTAGTCTTTATTTAGTCTTAATCTGATCCAACCCTTAGATGTCAAGCCTAAGACAAGGTTACTCAGCTGAGGACTGCATGTCTCTAGTAACCATTTCAAGTACTACACCATCTAATTTCACTAATTAATTCACTAAAGCAGCATTCTAATTAGGCAGCTCAAATGGTAAGGTGCAGGCCTGAAAAAAATGCCTGCGGGCAATGTACCCTCCAGCAGTGGAGTTGTATGACTCATGTTTGTGAGCTAACTGGAGCATGTTAAGGAGTCCCGAAAATGCATGCAGTTGTTTGGCAAGAATGTGTATGGCACAATCTTGAAATGAATAGTAATGTGCAGTAATCGCAGTAATGTGACTGCACATAAAAACTATGCTACATCATGTAAGCAAGGATTCATGGCAATAAGGTGAAATATGGCACATTCTTTAAGTAGAGAAACAGTAATACGATAAGGTTTTAATTAGCATGGAAGGAATCTACAGGAGAAGCCACAATGAGAAACCACAGCAAGCAACACAGTGCACAGTAATGTAATATGGTGACCTACTGACACCACAGAAATCTACATTCATTCACTATAAATGGCTTGGTTAATAGCTTTTAATACACTAACCTTGAGGTCTTTTGGTATGTTAATCATACACTATAGGCCCAAAAAAAATACATGAAGTTGAAAAGTGATAGCATGTCTAAGAAACCCCCTGTAAAAAGAATATTAAAAAATATCTAAGAAAATAAATTGACAGTTTTCAGCATCTCATCTCATCACACTCGTATCATCAGGTCGTCATTAGATTAATCATTGCAAAAAGAACAACAATTATAATAACTAAAATACAGGTATTACAGCAAAGACTGGATTGATGTAAATGAGTTGTCATCAGCCAAAGACTAAAGGATTAAGGTGGCCTAGCTCAGTTCCAAGCTGTCCATCTTACCTGAGTACTTCTGAAGGGCCTCTTTTGTCTGTGACAGACAGCGAAAGATACGGATAGGTAGCAAGAGAGCGCAGGAATGGATGAGGAGAGAGTATCTGAAGGGTTTAAATATCACTTGCCTCCCCTCACTCCTCCCATACTTCTTCCTCAGCTTCTGTTACTTTACAATCCATTCCTCCCTCCTTACACTTAATACTATTAATTGCATCATGAGGAAACACATGGATAATCTACTGGCAAATGGAGTTAAATTTTCATTCCTTTATTGCAGGCTCTTTAGATAAAGTTTATTTACTGACAAAGCAAGTCTTTGCATTCAAGTGGTACCTCATGGGAAATGGTTGCGATCCATCTATAAATTGTTTTTTAGGCTTAGATAAATAACCATGCAATTTCAATTGTTAAAAGGAACTTTTAAAAAAAGACACCAAAATTTTCTAGCTTGATCTCTGCTTGTTAAATCTCTGTTCAAACAGTCAATGAAGCAACTGCCCGCTAGTTACTTTAATAGGCAAATGAACACTTGTACATGGAATCTCAGATTAGGCTGAATAAAACTGGAATATTTTTCAAACCAGCTTATAAAAGACAATACTAGAAAGTAAAAAAGTGGAGTATACATCTTCTCAATGTAACACTAATTACATATTGGTGATCCAAATTGTTACACAAGTTGACTTCACACGCTTGAACCTAATATATGTACATTATAGTGATATGGTAATAACAGTGAATGGTGAATGTAGCATGAACAAAATATAGCTGTTTATTAGCATGTTCACTAGTACACATTTTATGTTTATTATTTATGATAGAAACTATTCTTTTATAATAAAAGTGAAAAAGGGCATTACTTGCAAAAATACCTATATAATAAAATCAACATAAACACTTTTTAAAAGGTCTGATATTAAATGCACTGTTGAGAAACTTTTTTTTTTTATTAGTTGATGCAAACCAGTTGTTTTAATGTCTGTAACACCAATACAACCACTTTATTTACTCTCTCAAGCTACCAATAAATCTACATGTATTCAAATTTTATATGTATTTAATTATGGTTAAAAAAAACTTAATATGCATTTGACTTAAATGCTCAGCTTTTTTTATCTAGCAAGTTTCTCTTTAACAGTGCATTTCTAATGAAACCACTTTTACATCTTTAATTCTAAAAACATTTTAAGTCATTTCAGTGAAATTCACTTTTTTAGCAAGCTGGGAGGACATAGGCCTCTCTGAGACAGACACTTTTTAGAATGTTTTATAAAGGCATATAGATCCAAACCACATGCTTATCTAACAGCTCAAGCCAACAAGCTATGTGCTTTATTTGCATCACATTATAAAAATGTTAGCAAGGCAGGATCAAGCATGTTAGCATAGCGTTGACTGCAGTAGGCTGGCATGGTGGAGTCCCATATCGCTTTCCAGAGTAACAGCGCCTTTGCATTAGAAATGCACACGTAATGGAGCCCCACGTCACAGCCACAGGATGGAGTCAGACACACCAAAAGCAAACAAGACACTAACATAGCCGTAAAGGAGGTTTTACTTAACTGAGATATATAAACATGATCTGACTGCATGTGCTTGTTTAGCTCAACATGATAGCCACCAGGAGTAGGCAAAACATTTGGGAAAGAATACTGGGGTGGGGAATACATACATGTGAATACATACTTTTTGATACCCAATTGTATAAAAAAAAGAAATTTGTTTATTTAATTATGTTTAATTAAATTTAATTATATGACTATGTATACTATGTTTCATCCCCTTTATGAATTTAGATGAAATTTCATGGAACAGCACAGAGTGACAACTAGTTTGAAAAATGATATACCTCAAGAAATGCAAAAAAAAAAAAAAAGTCTAAGCTTTACCAAATTCCCCCAATTCAGCAACAGGTAACATAAAGTAAGCAGAATAAAATATGTCGATACATAATGACAATATTGATTATTGCTATTGTAAATAGTCTATAATGACTTACTAATAGTTTCTTTCAGAGAACATACAAATAATACATTAGACATTTTAGTGGTCTTTAAGATTCTGTTAGTTAGTGTTAGTCAAGTCTTTGAAAAATTTTCAAAGTGCAGCTATCCTAGGACAGAGATATAGTTACAGGATGGTGATGATACACATTCACCAGCTGTTGCTGATACTAGGGACAACAAACAACAGTATGGGTTCTCTACTTCCTAACCAATATAAACCTGCTTATATCTTACAGCACAATTGACGTTTTATAAAGCCTCTGACAAAAACGGCATGTTAAGTGCATCAACTCTTAACTTGTAATTTTGGAAAATCCACAAAACCAGTTTCGACATAAGGTCTCCATCAGTATTGCATTGTACCAGTTAAAACCACACAAACCAGTCAATGAAGGGGTACTGTTGTCAGCTAAGGTCAGAAAAACAAACAAAAAATGTCCCAAAAGTTTTCCTTTCCAGGTGTGGGTCATATGTGGATCACCTTCCATGGAAGACACCTGGCTATTCTGAGCCCTCACTAGATCAGTGGCGCAGCACTGAAGGGCTATTTTGGGCTCCCATGGGGCCACGTGGGTCCCCTGGTGTGGATTCCATCCCAAGGTTCTTAATTATTAAGCTCTGGTCATTATTAGGAGATTGAGCACCTGGTATACTAGTTCTTTAGACAAAATACACAAAGACTGTTTAAGTGAGAAACACAAACATATGTAAGGTGTACTCTACATGGGAAAGAAAGATGGGCTATGAGAAGGGAAAGAAATTAAGCAAAATAACCAAAAAATAACTAAACCAAAACACCTATATCCTGGTAAGGTTAAACAACCTTAAGAAAGGACAAAAAGAAGAGCATAACACTTGCTATTGTTTATTGTCATGCAAATTAGGTTTTTATTCAAATTTAGTGGCATGTGAACAAGGGCTCAGTATTAGTCATGATTTGTTATGAGCTAGTTGTAGCATGCATTTTAACAAACTGAATGTATACAAAAAAATTATGGTGTGGGCTGAAGGGATTAGTGTGTATTGTTAGTGAGGCATTGGCAGGAACAATGCTGGCTTAGAGTAGCATCAGAGTTGGCTGACTGATTGAAAATGCCAATAAATAGCAGCACTTGTAAACATATTTGCAGCGGTACTGTGTGACATATTTAGAGAACCACTGGAATATAGTGTTAACACTATTATAAATCCTTAAATGGCTAAAAATATAACACAGAACGATACAAATGACAACACACATAAAGGGTTTTATGCTACAATGCAGTGAGAAAGGATATAGGGTTGGACAAATTTGGTAGGATATATAATAATATATTAGACTAAAAAAAAAAAAAAAAAAAAAAAAAAGGTACAGGTTTTGCTAAAACTGGCTCATGCTCCTATGAGGTCTCCTCTGCTTCTGCCTCCCCTTCTGCCTTCTCTCCTTCCTCTTCTGCTTCCCCTGCCTCATCCTTCACTTTGGCCACCTCCTCCTCTTTTACAGGCTCCACCTCTTTGTCTGCCTCTGGCTCTGCCTTCGGGACAGCTGGAGCCTCAGCCTGTGTCTCCTGGGCTGAACTCGCTGGTTGCGTCTCTTTCTCATTGCAGCGCTGCTGACTGAGTGATTGTGCCAGGTAGCCAATCAGAGTCATGTACTCCTGGAAGCTGACTTTTCCATCTTGATTTGCATCAAGGCCCTGGCGCATCTGCTTAACAGCCTCAGAACTGTCTGTGTCCTAAACACAAATGTGATGTTTTTTAAAGCAGGAGTACTGGCAGGCTCCTTGCATAACTCCTTACAAAAAGTTACAAATTTCAAGTAAGTGGCATTTTTTCATGGGCAAAAATTAAGAACATTATTTTCCTGCTGCATCCCCACATCCACAGAGGCACTCTTTAAAATAAGCAGGCAAAATGTTTTACTACACAAAGACAGAGAAGAGGCAGTTTAATTTTGATCAATAGTCAATCAATAGTTTCCTCGTTAGCGAACCATTATTGTCATTTTTTACAGTTTTATCGACCTCTTAATTGCTACAGAACCTTTACAAATTCCTTGTTCAAACTTTGTTAATATTAGTTAAAATTTGTTTAAATTGGCCTCAGCCACCCTAATAATACAGCAATTTTAGAACAAATATGTAATACTCAGTGGTTTGAAGAATCTTTAGATTATTAATTATGGAGATTGAATTAGGGTAGCAAAATGTATAGTGATATGCAAAATATAAATAACCATAGTGAAAAGACAAATATATTAATATTTATATATAAATTAAATATTAATATACAGTTTCCTTTTGTTTATTTTTTCCCCAATATGATTTTTTTTATTGTGCAGATTTACAGAAATTCTCAGCAACTAGAAAGTAAAAATGATGTTCAGTAATATCACCCAGAAAATATTATTGTATATAAACTACAGCATGCAGGATTTGATTCAAATAGAATTTTAAAAAATGTCTCTGCTTAGTCTGAATGCACACAGACTGTCAGCCTGTCTATCTGGAGCTGCAGACAACATGTAAGGTTCCTAACCGTCATTATGTTCTTCAGCTGGCTCTTCACTAAGGTTTGGAAGTCTTTCCCCCCAAGGCTGTCCTTGCCCTTTGCTGATTTCAAGAAGACTGACACAACTGTCTTGATGGCCCCTTCCATGCTTCCTGTTTATCTGCATACAAGAGAAAGAGATGTTTAAGAATGTAAATGATTAATTGACAGACCTATAGAGGCAATTGTTTTCACACCCCTGATTGGACTGCATGTTTTTGCTGAATTTCTAAATGTGAAAAGAACCAAAAACTCTACTTGTGCACATTTTAGAGCACAAGGAATGTTTATTTGATTAATTTAACATACTGGAGAAAAAATTGTTGTATACAGAGTATGTACATTATGTATGAAATAATCAACTAAATTTTTATTTGTTTTCTGTAGAGGATGTATTAAATAATCAACAAAATAATTTTGACTGGTGTTGTTTACACCTTGGGGCAGTGGTGGCCTAGTGGTTAGGGCGTTGATCAGAAGATCGGGGGTTCAAACCCCTTCCCAATAGGTTGCCCTGAGGTGCCCTTGAGCAAGGTACTGTCCCCGTCCCGCTCCTCCCTGCGATGGGCTGGCGACCTGTCCAGGGTGCGTCCCCCGTCCTCGCCCTGTGTGCGCTGGGTTGGACGCCAGCACTCCCCCGCGACCCCGTTTGGGACAAGCGGCAGAAAATGGATGGATGTTTACACCTTTGCATACATCAACCTTACTTTGTTTGCAGCTAATGCAAATCATGCTTTTTGGATTGAATAAAACTAACTGGAATTTTTCAGATTTAGCATACTGAACAATGGATAATTTTTATAAAGGTTGAGAATTTGTCCAGGTTTGAAGTGAAGTGAAAGTGACTTTGTCATTTTGAATAATACAGAATACAGAGATTCAAAGCAAAATGCTTCTCTGGATTGAACTCATTACATCACATCGCACAGAAAAGTAAAGGTTCCTTGCTCAAGGGTACCACAGGCAGACTTGTTCATTGTGTCTAGTACCTAAAGACCTCAAACCATATTACACTAAGTGGCTTAGATGTTTACACTAATGATACTTACAGTACAATCCTAAAATTTTCCAGGCTTTTTTCTTTCACACTTGGAATCTGAACACCATTAACCCCATCTGCTGGCTTTAACTGTGTTATGTGGGGAATGGAAATCTTGGGGCTAAGAACTGACAGTTGACTGGAGATAAGGGAAGAGAGGAGAGAAGAGCTAGTTGCCACAATAGCTCTCCTGATCTTTGATAGGACATCTGATCTCCTCAAGGCCTAACTGCACAGTGGCTTCAAGTTACCTGAGGGATTAGCAACACCCAAACTGTTTCTTTTTCCTCTTTCCTTCAACCTGTTTTTTTTATTCAGCAACATCACAAATAGTCTCTCTCTGTCTAAATCACTCATTTATCTGCTGCGGTCACATGCACAATGCTACACACTTTTGTACAATTTTGAGTATTTGAAAACGGAATGGTAGCATTCCTAAAATGTACAAAATGTCAACTATCAACACAGTGTGTTCAAAACAGCTTTCTTTTCCTAGACGGACTGTTTTAAAGAAAGACAGAAAAAGTTATGGACCTTTAAAATTATCAACTGATCTCTGTTACAATATAAATACCTATTTATATGAATTTATGCAACACAGTATTTTATATAAAAATATTTTAATTAAAAATCCTTTTAAAAATTATTAGATTTTTACTTCTAGGTAAAAATCTTCTTTTCTTATAAGTCCTTTTTTTTTTTTTTTTTACTGACTTCTTGACTAATCTTCAAACTTTGATAAGTGCCTTGATTATAAACATAGCCAGCACTGATAAAGAAAGAACATAACACATTAACATGGATGCAGAAGGAGCATGCCAGTGACACATGAACAGCAGAGCAGAATGTCTGATACAGGCACAGATTAAAACAAAACAAAAAAGTCAATGACTAGTAAGACGGAGATGCCATGCATTGCTGTCTGTGTGAGTCACTCAAACTTGACAAGAATGTTAACCTCTCTATTGTTTCTTCAAACTGCCCTGAAAGATAGAGACTTTTTTGCAAATTCTTAAGTTAAAAAGAACAATTAAAAAACAACACAGAATGCTTCTTTCCAGCTGAAACTCATATGGCACTGTACTACAACTAATGGATGCATGCACTACTCTCAATGAGCCTGCCTTCTTCACCCCAATCTGCAGTAATAAATACATGTACAGGTGGTTACCTGTTAAGAAGCATAGCTCTTAGACTAATTAGTAAGAACAGAGAGAGCAAGCTGACACATTACTTGCTTATTAAAGTATAAGGTTTCATAGTCTGTTTGACACAAGAGTGAGGACACTGCTGAGCGAGTCACTGGCATGCAGCACAGAAGATTGTGCTTTAGATTTCTACAATGAAACCCAACCACTTCAGTCAGAAGGCTATCATAGTGTACCCACTGATTGTACACTTTGGACTGTAAACCACATGTTTTATAATTTTACACCTGGCAATAAGTACACCTGGCTGTTTAAACAATTAAACAAGTGCTGTTAATCTGATGGTGACTTTTTGGTGGCATATGAGGTCTTGCACTGTCGCTAAGAGTAAAATATTTTTAATAATTATTTGAAATTCTGACTCATTGTGTGTCTCATTTAAACACAACAATGTCAGTGAGAGCTTTGGGAGCAGCTTTTGCTGGAGGACATGGCTGTTGGGGAAAGATGAGAAGTTTGAGAGTTAAAGTTGCAACAGGTAAACAATATTAAAGAGTGAACAAATTAAATACATATATATTTCACAACACACATTGTTAAAGGTTTTGTGTAATTATCTGTTAATTATACATTTTCTGCCTTTTTGGCAATTGGACAAATGAATACTTGGTGCTTAAATATAACTTATTTTTTAAATTTTTAATTAGCTTTTTATTATGGAAGTTAAATGATTACTCAAAATCAGAAGATACACAGTATAGTCTAATTTGTACACTGTGTTTTATCCCATTCTTTGAGGTAATTAATCAGTGAGCATACATTTAACATTTGAATTTATTACAAGGGTACAAATTAGCTGAGGGATGGAAAGCTGTCTGAGTATCACTGTCAGTGCTTATCTACATTAAAATCTCTGCACCCAAGCTTCTTCTCTGGGACAAATACTGCGATAACAGACAACAACCCACAACATTGTCTCCATAAGCCCTTTTCTGGATGTCACTGAAAGAGCTTGATGGTCCCTGGACTCCCCAAGGTGGCTAAACTCACCACTTCCTTTCCTGTTGTCATGTCACATTAAGGACTGAAGGCTTGGATAGTAACCCGCATAGGTTCAACCCGGCTGAACCCTGTTGGCAGCTGAGGGCTAGAGTCAAAGCCCAGCTGAGGGTGGCAGAGTGGATTAAACGAGTTATGTTCAGCTACTTCAATTAATGGCTTAAAGCTGACGTTAAAAGTAGCAATCAAAACAACTTGTCGTTAGTCGTATGATAAAAAATAAAAACTGCCACTTCCAAAAAAACTGCATGTAACCACCATGGATCATCACAGGAAGTGAAATGTGGGAAGCAATTTAGCTCTCTTGTTGAAAGTATTTTGACATAGCTCGAAAAATAAGGAGGTGTGGGCAACAGCGCAGCAATCCAGATGTTGAAATAAATGTAAAAAAGAAAAAAGCCCTTAATGATGCCCTCTTCAAAATCTCTTACTTAAGTTTAAGATCTTAAAATCCGCCAACTCAGGAAGTTTAACTCCGTAAAAACCAACAAATCAGAACGTTTTTCCAGATTTGTTCATCAGCCGCAATCCGAACCGGCCATATAGACATGGGACTGAGCGGATGGACCTTAACTCTTAGTCGCCGCTGCATATTATTACTCTCAAAAGACAGAAATGGCTTATCATTAAATATGAACCCTTTCGAGCTCCCGTTTCTCTGCAGTGCGCGATACAGATTCAGGGTGAACGTGATCTGCCCGGGTGCCATGAAAAATTCACTGAGGAACAGTCATGCAGCGTATAAAAGAGACAGCGGCCTTTCCTTTACCATGGGTCCCTCCAGAGCCAGATTCAGCATCAACCACAGACTGGACAGACCAGACAACCCCGAATTAATATGAGACTGAACGACGTGAGGCTGTGTAATTTGGGCCACAGGAATTCAAATTTGGGTTTACACGAATTCCTTCACAGCAACAACGAGGACAAGAAGTAGCTCAACTGTGAGGAGAAAGCGGACACCACTGGAAAACTTCAGTTCCACTGCTAATAATTAAAGTAACGTTGTTATAACCACTAGTAGTAACAGTATACCAACAATGATGCGAGCACACCAAGGAGATAAACGTAGCTTTTTTGGAAACTTTTACAGGTTAAGGGCCATTTTTGGAACAGGACCATAATAAAATCCTCCAAAAGCCACAAATCTTAAATAGCCCGACAGACCTTAGAATGCTGTCCACCCCTCTCCAAACTGTCACTTTGCATGCATTCCTTTAGTGGTGACAGAACTGATGGAGAAAACAGGGGATTCGACGGTTTTCGGTTTGTGTGTGTGTGTGAGAGAGACAGAAGCGGTTTCACAGCCATAGTTAACCAGCCGAACACTGGGACTGGAAGGGTGCGTGTGTGTGTGTAAAACTTAAAACGTGGCGCTGAGTGGCCAGAGAAGAGCCCCAACAAACCGGCGGAGGTGAACCTGAAGGACTTCGGCGCACTTACCCCAAAACCTAGTCGCACGAAGAAAGACGAACGAAGATCAGTTTCTTACGCCTCTTCCTTCTCTCTCTTCTCTAGTCTGTTCCCTCCTTCTCCCTCTTTGCCACCAAAAACTTGTCAAACTTGAACGCCAACAGAATCTCTTCCGTGATTTCCTTTTTTATTTTAACTGCACCCCCACCCACCCTTTACTGACAAGACCAGAGGGCGTGTATGTGTGGAGGAGGGGGGTATAGGCCGAGTTGCGCCTGCCTAATGGCAGCTTCTCAAGAGAGATTTAAAGAAGGTTCATAAGTAAACCTTTTTACCTTTCAGTTGTGGTTGTTGTCGATCAGACTTAAGGTGAATATAAAGGAGAGATGTATGACTGAAGGGAAGAAAGCTGTGGGGTTACACACTGACAATAGCCCTGCAGGTATGAGTACATGTACAGCTGGTTGCCAGTGAGTAGTTTGTTATACCGCCATGAGGACTTCAGTTCAGTTTGTACAGTACAAGAGCAATTTCATACGAGTAACTACTTGTGAAATATGTGATCCTTTATCTGTGTAGACCTTTGTTGTTTTTTCATTGTGTATACTCCCGGTGGAGACTGGCACCGCCCTTGTAATGTGTGACTGTGCCTATGTGTGACAGTGTGTGTCAGCGGTCACTGCTTTGTCACACCTTTGATTATGTTTGTTTAGGTTACAAAGTCCAGAGTTGTGAACAGAGTACCCTCCTTGCGAGCCTAAGGGCATCTAAAGCCTTGCTTACAATCAGAAAAAAAAACAGAAAAATGGTCAAGTCACAGGTAATCTGGTCACTGAGCTCACAGATCCTTTCAAGTTTGGTTATTTTTCTCATTAGTGCACAAACAATACTTCACTATAAGAAGCAAAACATTGTTTTTTCCAAGTGTTTAGTTCATTTGTTAAAAATAAATGTGTGAAATATGAAATTTAGTCAATGACCCTTTCATTTGAGTTCTAGTACATGTTAATCCTCAAGATGTTTCTACAATTCGAAGTTCACCTGTGTCTGATTTTAATTATTAGAGAAAATTAGAAAAGGCACAGATTGGTTTATGTATAGTTTCACAGCTAATAACATTACACACATCATGTGAGCATATCCTTAAATCAGTTTAAATATAAGAACATTTTTGTTTATTATAAATGTAATATTTATTAGATAAAAGTTGTCTCCCACAAATGTATTACTTATTTATTGTGTAAGGGTAACTTGCAAGCCAATACTAATGCAGTGGTGTGTATAAAATCTTGTTTCAAATGCTATTGGGAACATACTTTGAAGGGGGAATTTCATAAATTTTTCCAAAATTAATTTGTAAAAGCCATGATTGAAATCTAGACATGGTCAAACTTTTGAATCGTTTCTTTACATACGAGGCAATTGCAACGTCTTCATGCCCAATTATTACCCATTTATTTATTACCTATAATGCATGTTATGAATTCTGAATAAAAAACGTTTTTCTTTAGAGACTATTTACCTTTTCAACATCCTACATATACTCTTCATTAAAATTTGTATTGAATCCAAAACCATATCTGACCATAATAATTAAACAATGTTTCATGCAAGGCAACACATTTGTAACCATTCCATAAAAGCTTTATATGAGGGAGCTTTCAGAAGCAGAAAACAAAACTTCAGATTTCTATTAGACTTATATTGATGTGAGGCATTGCATTCCCAATGATGTGATGCATTGTACTCCAAACTGCTATGAAAAACATTGCTAAATCCAAACAATTTAGATATGGAAAAAATTGGATTCCCCTTCCAAGGACAAAAGAGACCCCTCCCATCTGTATGTAACAGCTGAAACTTAACTGAACTATCAATTCTTCTGCAACAGGGTTGTATTTTCCACCACATGCTTTGAGGTTTTGTGTAGTTGCAGCATAAATGTAGCTAGTAAATCAGAGACATAAAGCAAAGAAATAATTAAAGAAGGCAGAAGAGTGTGTATAGTAAAATCCTAAGTGTGTACACAGTGTCAATTAACCCAAAAATAGGTAAATGTTAAAAGTTATTTAAAACACTGTGATAATCCCTAAAGACAAAAAAAGTATTACAATCTCAAGAATTAAACCGCTTTTTTTTTTTTTTATTTCATGTCACTTGCCTTGTTCAATAGTTAACTAGCCTGTAGAAAGTCCCATGGTTCTGTTTGACCTGCTTGCTTGAACATCATTGGCATATTTCAAATTGTTTTCCTGAAAGCTTATTGGCTGTAACCACCATGTTGGCTCGCTAGGTTCCCAATCAGCTGCCAGAACTCCTGGAAAGTCAGTTCGCCATCATTATTCTCATCCAGTGAGCCCATGAGCTGGTTAATCACGGCTGGATCAGTGGCATTCTGTAGGTAATCAGACAAAACAGGGAGGCATTTATACAAGGTTCAAGACTGACCAATAAATGTTAAAGCAGCATTGCCATCAAGTGGCAATCTGAAAACATAAATTGCTTTCTGTTGACTTGCTACAGGGAGCTCCTGTAGGTCATGGATAAAATACTGGCATCTTTCCTTACTGAGCTACACACAATACAAAAACTACCAGTCCAGAATCCAAAGTTGACTAAGAGGGTTGTAGAGCTTTTAAAAACATTAATTATTCTATGCAAGTACTCATCTGTATAACATACGTTACATTAATGACTTATGACTATAGACAGAACAAAGTATTTCTCCCATAGTCAGCATTAATACAATGTATCAGATTATTTCTTTATGATTCATCACATTATTTGTTAAACCACAAAGTACATGCTTAAAAGAAATGTACTACTTTGTGCACAATGCAAAGAACATATTGAGTAGGAAATACATATCTGACCTTGACAAGGGTTGGTAGCTGGGATACCACAAGGCTTTGAAATTCCTCTTTGCTGAGGGTGTGTGAAGAGCCATCTTTACAAGCATAAGTCTTGAACTGGCTGACTAGCACATTTATGGCTGACTCCATGGTGAGAGGACTGGAGAGTTTAGAATGGACTACAAAAACAGTGAAGAGAAGCAAATAACTGAGACACACAAAAAAAAAGCACATTTACCTTTCTGGGGGAAAAAAAAAAGATTAATTGCTTTTGAATTAAAAACAAGCACAAAGAAAAAAGGCAAGGTGAAATGTGAAATATATATAAATAAACACACATATACACACAGTACTGTGCAAAAGTTTTAGGCAGGTGTGAAAAAATGCTGTAAATAAAGAATGCTTTCAGAAATATAAATAATGATTGTTTATTTTTATCAGTTTACAAAATGCAAAGTGAACGAACAAAAGAAAAATCTAAAACAAATCAATACTTGGTGTTACTACCTTTTGCCTTCAAACCAGCATCAGTTCTTCTAGGTACACTTGCACAAAGTCAGGGATTTTGTAGGATTATCGTCGGTGTATGATCAACCAGTTTTACCAAACAGGTGCTGATGATCATCAACGTCACACGGAGGTTGAAACACAGTCATGTTTGGAACAACCGACCAGCCGAGTTCCTTCAAAAACTGTGTGCAAGTGTACCTAGAAGAACTGATGCTTTTTTGAAGGCAACGGGTGGTCACACCAAAGATTTATTTGATTTAGATTTCTCTTTTGTTCATTCACTGCATTTTGTTGATTGATGAAAATAAATGATTAGCGTTCTTTGTTTACAGCATTTTTTCCACACCTGCCTAAAACTATATATAATATAAAAAAATTGCATTCTTTTAAAGATAGGAAATTTAGCAATTTCTATCTATGAATGATTTATGACATTTAACTTATTATTATATTATACCTCTGACACATGACAGATTATTCTCTTTGTAGTTTTTTGTAGTTACCATGGAAACCATTGAAATGGCAGCCCTAGGAAGGGCCCTGTATCCTGGTATGCTGTACGACTGCCGCAGAGATTCCTTCATTCCAGGTAAAGCTTTCATGAACTTTCACTTCCCACACTAGAACAACTATATACAAATGTGCATGATGTGAGATTTGGTACATTCATTCCCACATCTGTGATACAGTGACTTATGCAAAACAAGATAAGTTCTCCTCTCTCTCTCTCTCTCTCTCTCTCTCTCTCTCTCTCTCTCTCTCTCTGTGTGTGTGTGTGTGTGTATGTGTATGCATAGACGGGATGATCTGCAAAGGATCATCCAATAGTTCACAAACAATTTCAAATAATTCTTTAGCAGATTTAATTATTTTACTGATTTATTTCTTTTGCAGAATGCAGTTTGTGATCAATTGACAGGCTCTAGTCTCTCACTCATTTCAGGTGTTACTCTGTGGGATAAAACATCATTAACTCAGCATTTGGATGTGCGTCGACAGCCCAACACCAATCTGAAATTCTCTGCTTCTAACTCTGTCAGTAATAAAGCAAGTCTCCTAGATGTGAGCGCCTCCCTTAAAGCCAGCTTTCTGGGAGGTTTAGTGAAGGTCAGAGGGTCGGCAAAGTACTTGCGTGATCAGACTGCCTCAGCGCAGCAGTCCCGGGTCACCCTGAAGTACAGCAAGACAACTAGATTTGAACAACTTACTATGACCCAGCTTGGCAAAGTGACCTACCCCCAAGTGTTTGAGGAGAAGACTGCCACTCATGTCATTACAGCTGTGTTGTACGGGGCTCATGTTTTTATGGTTTTTGATCAAGCAGTCTCAGAGAATGAAGACAAACAGGACGTTGATGGAAATCTAAGAGTAATGGTAGAGAAGATCCCCACATTTTCCATCGAGGGGCAAGGAGCGCTGAAAATGAATGAAAAAGAGAAGAAACTGTCTGAGAACATCAGCTGCACCTTTTATGGTGACTGTGTGCTTGATGAGATCCCCACCACGTATATGGAAGCCTTGCAGTTTTACAAGAAGTTGCCATCTCTGCTGACCAAGAGGCCAGATGATGCTGTGCCAGTGAGGGTTTGGCTCCATCCTCTTGCACGTTTAGACAATAGGGCAGCTAGGATCGAGCATGAAATTAAGGAAACGCTCATATCCAAGTTGGAAGATGTATTGGAGGAGATGGCAGATGTGGAGAGGAAATACAACGACTTGGCAAAAGACAAAATAGTGAAAGACTTTCAAGATGTAAGTGAAAGGTTGAAGACCTTCAAGGAGTTGTTTAGAGCTTACAAGGTGTTGTTCCAAAAAGCCCTGTGCAGGCTCGTGCCTGCAATCCGGGGTGGAACTGCAAGTGAAGAAGCCCTGGATGACATCCTGCTTATCACATCCAGGTTCCCCTTTAACAAGCTCGACCAATGGTTAGATTATGTTCAGGAGGAGGTTAATCTGCTGAATTCCTACACCAGGGAACTGAGCGCTTTCCCCGTAATGACAACCTCATGCATGTTCAACCGCATTCTCTCTGATCCCATGGTGGATACGCTTCTATGCTTCTCCTTCACCTCTCTGAACTATAAAGACCCATATTTGTCAGCCATCGATGAGTACGTCAAGGTAGATGAGTTTGAAATGTTGAAAAATGTCCCAGAATCGGACAGACGAGACATACCGGCCTGGTTCTACGATCCTGCTACATCAAAGAAAATGAGAGAGAACTTCTTCCTCTTTAAGAGTTTTGCCGAAGCCAATAAAAACAAGAAGAAAGCCAAATTTGTCATCGCCTCCATCCCAGACTCTTCAAATCCTGGTGCCTCCATCCACCTATACAGCCAAGGGAAAATGGTAAACAACAAGTTTCAGCCTGTGTCCAAGCCTCCGGCTCCCATCGTGGACATTCAGGACAAGAATTTGGANTTTTTTTTTTTTTTTTAAATACTGTATTCAGTCTGTTTTTTTCTTCCAATCTCTGTAAAAAAAAAAAAAAAAAAAAACTATTCAAAAGCAAGAAACTTATTTTTAGAAAAGCCAATTTCACTGTACCTGAGTAGTGCTGTGATGTGAGCATGTGTATGTTCGTCCCAATTTCAGCTCATTTATTCCCTTCAACCTAAAGCATAGCTCAGTGGAAAAAAAAGCATTTTCCCCAAATACCCCCACCCACACCTAAGATTCCACAAACAGTCAGGACACTCTTATCTGCTTTATAGATCTTTCCATTGCAAGAAATCCAACACATCAACATGAAATCTGCATTCATAGTGAAATCCTTTAACAAAAGGTTTATAAGCAATTACTTGAAAAATACTGTTCATACTAACTGTAAATGCCTCTGATTATTTAAAGCACCACACTTCCTACCGTTAGTGTGAGCTAGTTGCTGCACCAATGAAAAGTACCCATTCAGAGTTATGAATCTGCATGATGGTGCATTACAACTTTGATATTCAAACATTTTCATAGTGAACTATTCCCTCTTTCATGTTTCTGCTGAACCCAGTCCAGCTGATTAAATTTGTTTTTGACACATTAAGTTTTACATGGAACCCTTATAAACTCAATAATTAGTCCAAATATTTAGAACTAAGCTTAAATAAATTATTTTTGTTATATTTACAAATACACCTCAAATACCTTGTTCATGGATAATTCATGGGAAGGAAAACTGAATGTAAGAAATTGTGCCATTTATTTATTATAATGGCAGAAAGAAAAAAAATACATATTAAGGCCCCAATAACATCTTAATTTATTTAAAACATCATTCAAATAATTTTATGCTGGCTTAGCTTTAAGTCTGAGAAGGAAAAAAAAAACTGACCACCAGAATCTCAACACACAAATAAAGGCACATTATCAAACATAAAACATTTCCATTAAAAAGTTTTTTTTTTTTTTTTTAATTATTACTCAGTAACAATGCGCAAAGACTGTAATGTGAATATCTACATGATTATGCCATGCATAAGGGCATCTGATTTAAATCAATAATTTGATATGTATTAATTTAAAATCTGATGAACTTAGTACCATTTCATACAGATTCAGCATATAATTTTTTTCCCTTCAAACCAAATCAAATCAGCATTGCTGTTCTTCACAAAGTTCACAAATAAAAATAAAAGCATTCAAAACAATGCTTAGGTTGTTTGTTATGCTCTTAAACATCTTAACAAAGTGCTCAAACATATACATTGTAGAAACTGGTTTGACAATCGACCAGTCAGCAATATGATGGAGAATATTAAGAGAAAAAGGCTATCCAAACCAACAGGGCCAAATGTACATACATCCCTCGTTTAGTTTGACGTAAGCTGTAAATGTGAGAAGCAAAACATTAGGGGCTGAAGCATCCCTTCTTTTTCTGAAGATGAATTGAATACACCTGTCAAAAACTGGTAACAAATGTAACTGATGCTTACAGCAAGCAAGGGATTAGCAATGAAGACAGGGCAACCAACATACAGGTGGAACATCAATAAATTACAAGTAAGACAAACATTGCACATAGAATGAGAGAATGTTACTCAGCCATCATATTATGTGTGGTATTGTTTTTTCCTTCATATGGCTCATTTTCTATCCTAACAGTTTGCTGGTCTATGCACTAGGGGCAGCAAACTTCCACAGTGCCTCCCTTTCAAACTGTTCCATTTCCTCCTCCAGTGTGTCACTATCAACACCCTGCTGCTTATCCTCCACATCTGCCAGGTCCTCCAAAATATCTGCCACATCTTCAACAAACTCACTGAAGAGCATGTGGTCATGGCAGAAGCTATCGCCACAGAAGAACCTGGCAACAAGATGACGAAGAGCTTCTAGGTTCTCATCTGAAACACCTTTTAATTTGTCCAGGTAGATTTCGAGAAGAGCCAGGAAGTCCAGCAGCTTGACAGGATTGAGCCCTTCTGCATCAGCACATTCCTCCAGACCCCGGCAGTGTTCAGGATGATTCTGGTTCCTTCTAAGTTTCTCCTCCTGGTGCTTCCAAAAGCCCACTAACTGCTGATGGTTCTCTTTCTGATGATAATGCTGTTGGTGTAGATCAGGCTTGATGTGCCAAGGTTTGTCTTGCTTCCTCCTCTCTCGCTCCAGCTTCCTATCATCCTTTTTACGGCCCGACTCCTCACGGTACTTCTTAAAGTGCTCTTTATATTTTGAGCTATCTGCAGACTTGTCTTTGCTGAGCTTCCACTCCGTTTTATGTTCCATATGAACTTCTTCCAAGTTCAACTGGTTGCTCTTCTTTTCACCCCATTCTTTCCTCCCCTCTTTATGCTTTCTCTTCCACTCATCTCTCTTGCCAAGTTGTTCCACCTGTTGTGAAAGCCTCTTCTGCATCTCAACCAAACTGTCTCTCAAGTCCTTCTTGTGCCAGCCTTGCTTCTTTATCCCTTCTAGTCTCTTTCTGCTCTCTTCCAAAAGAGTTTTTTGTCTTTTTAGCTCATGTTGCTTATCCCACCAATGCTCAGACCCTGTAGTACCTTGACTGTCGCTAAGACCACCAGGTGAAGATGGAACAGAGCTTGAGGATGTTTCAGTAGCTTCCTGACCTAAAAAAAAAAAGACAAAAGTAATATTTAATTTTTTAAAATACATTGTGTTTAATTATCATAACATATCAAATAATAAAACAGAGCAACACTGCTTGTTTTGTTCATGAATCCATGAATACAGTGGGTTTCTATATTTTCCAATATTAAAATATAAACTAGTTACAATTCAGTACTTTTTCCTTTTGTTACATGTTATTGTTTCAATTCAGTGCCTCTATTTCTCAAAAGCTGTAAATATACACGCACACGCACGCACACACTTATCAATCATTTATAATTATTATGTTTTAGGCAGCTATGTTTACTGTGAATTTTCAAGTTACTGACATAAGTTAACTTTGCATTCCAGACAGTATACTCCGATTTCATAATTTCAATACAATAATGGCATTGATTTTGTTACCACATTTCTTGTCATTGAATCAGATAATTTCAGAGAACTAATGACATAATGAACATTAAACTAGATAAGCTTTCATTAATTACTATTAGACTTTCAAAAGTTTACAGGTGGATTTGCGCACCAGGCCTATGATCTTTCAAGTCTTATAAACTGTTTAGTAAAAAAAATCTGATTGGTTTGACTCAGCAAAACAGAAAAAACAAAAATGATTATTCTTTGCACATTACAACTATGATTCCTTTTAAACTAGGCAAAAAGAATGAAGGAAAAAGCATCAAATGGATTCATTTGAATAATAGGCTTGTTTTACAGTGTTAAATTTTCTCTGTACCTGTGAGTTGGGTGAGCTCATTTATCCTTGCTTTAAGTGCCTCTAGTTCTTCTTTTAGAGCAGGCAAGGTAGACAGTTCTTCTTTCATTTGATCATTTTCTTGGTCAGTAGCTCCTTTATCTGCTGCTATTCTCAGTGCTTTGTCCAACTCTTCCTTCTGGGACTGGGAAAAGGATTGCAAACACTTTATTTGCAGGTGAAAACAAACTAAAAGTCTTTAAAGTACTTAAGTATGTTTACCCGGCAATGGTGCTTTTTGAGTTTAATTAGTAAAAATACTTTTACTTTCCTAAGGCTAATCTGTTCAAAGCAGCTCCTAAAATTAAGTGAGGAAAAAAGATAAAGTTACCATAAGATAAAAGGAACATTTATTTATATTAAAGTTAATTACTTATTATCAACATCACAATCCAAATGCCTCCCAGGGATTGTGTTTGTATGTTTTAATTCTTATACTGGGGCAGCGGTGGCCTAGTGATTAGGGAGTTGGCCCCAGGATCAGAAGGTCATGGGTTCAAATCTCAGACCAGTAAGTTGCCCTGAGGTACCCTTGAACAAGGTATCATCCTCTTCACTGCTCCCCAGGCACTTTCAATAGCTGTCCCCTGCTGCACGTGTGTGAGTGTATGTGTATGGGTAAAATGCAGAGGTGTAATTTCGTTGTGGTTCACTGTGTGCTGTGCTGTGCACAATGATAAGAATAGTCACTTTCACTTCACTTATATTAGAATTAAAAGTATGGCAGTGTGTGTGTGTGTGTGTGTGTGTGTGTGTGTGTGTGTGCGCGCATGCGCATGCACAGATAATCCATAACTAATTTTGGCATGCTATATTCCAGACACTTATGACTGTCCACATTTACTGCTTCCAACACATCATTTTCAAGAGCTGAAAAGATGCATTGTAATGTAACCTGTATTTGCGCCTCCAGTACGGAAATCTGTTTGTTTTCTTGGGCAAGCTTTTCAAGAAGTTCCTAGAATAAAAAACATTCAGAGAAATAATTAGATGAAGTTGAAAGTGTTTGGTCCACATATTGAGATGTCATTCCTTATTGAGACACATTCCATCGAAAAAGCACAAATTACAGTGTTTAAGGTAAAGCTTAAAGGCACCCAGAAAAAGAAAAGGAAAAATATATAAAGAAAGCAGCCAACCTGGTCGCTTAACTCAGAGCCATCAAAGTCTTCTCATTGGAGAGAAACACAAAAAGAGGATAATGGAGAGAAGAGAAAGAAAGAAAAGAAAGAAAAAGAAATACAAACAGTTTATTTCTGGCTTCTGTCAATATTCTTCTTTATATCTCTCACATGATACAGTGTTGTAGAAGTCAAGTCAGTTCTATTTATATAGAGCTTTTTACAACTGTTTTTATCACATAGCAGCTTTACAGAATCTAGGTCTGAGCCCCAAGTGAGTAAGCTGAGGGGGACAGAGGCAAGGAAAAACTCCCTAAAACAGGAGGAAGAAACCTTGGGAGGAACCATGACTCAAGAGGGGAACCCATCCTCCTCTGGACGACTCCGGAAATAAAGAAGGAAACAAACCAAAATGCATTTAAAAAAAAAAAAAAAAAAAAACTGCAACAGCATTCTTGCGTAAACACATTTCCATTCAGAGTGTAATCTATATCCAAACAACAGATACAGATTTTATCCTTTATTAAAATATCTACTGACAGTGCAATTTAGATAATCAAAATGCAGTTTGCATCACCCCAGTCGCACCCAGTCATGGGCCCCCTCCTAGTGAGATACAGGTCAAAATCACAGGAATTCTAGACTTAACTCTCTGTTCAGATAAGAGCAGGCTAAAATTCGCATTCAAGAAGGATGAGACAGAGCTAATAGTAATTCAGTACAGTTAATACTCTTTGCAAAGAGCTGAATTAGACTTTTGAATGAATGAGCTGAATGAGAGTTTGAGGGTTGCAAAAGATTTTTTGGTGTTTGTTTGCAGCATTCACCTCAACTAATTCTGTGCTGCTAAAAAGAATTTGATTATTAAATCATTTTTCAAATATTTTAACTTAAATACATGCCTGAAACACAGTGGAAAATTGTGTAAATGGTATTCCTACCATATATGTCTCAAACAGTGCTTAGGCAAAGGTACTTAAGTTGATTTACAAGGTTAAGATCAATGATTTGCTGCTGCTTCAGGTTATAATTGGTTGTAAGAAAGAGACTGCAAGGAGCATTCAAGGTACTATTTAAGTATAAGCTAGTAGAAGTGGCCCTCAGCCTGGATTCTAGGACCAAGTTGCTATTTCCCCTCAAAAGAGTAAATGGCAACATTTGTAGGAAGGTGGTCCCGAAATAGCACCAGTGAAGGGAGACTCCTAACTATGGATGATTATTCCTTTGTACTGTACCAACTTCAACTAGGCCTGACAGGTTTTCAGAACTTTATTTTTTTTTTACTTGTTTTGTGCAAAGGATAGCAAAAACTAGATGGCCAATATTTGGGGACTTTGGGGGGTAAAACTTACTAAACTTTCAAAGACTACATCAACAATGAAATCAACCATTTAAATACCCAAAGTAACATTAAGGCGGCATGTGTAAAAAAAAAAAAAAAAAAAAAAAAAAAAAAAAAAAGTTTTCCAGGGGAGTAAGAACCCAGTCTAAAGCCATGAAGCCATGTGCAGGTTGCAGTGAAGAACCGACTATGTCAGATCCATATATGCCTACTGTACAACTCACCTGAGAAGAAAAGGGAGCCAAGACACAATAGTGCTAAAGCTCCTAAGATGAGATGATTCAGTGAGAAACTAGATTTCTTTTCCTTCCTCTCTGGCATCTTAAACTTCTCCTCTTCTTCATCTGAACTCTCTTTCTGAAGCTCAGTGTGCTGCACATGCCGGAGCCGAAGACCATCGTCCTCACCTGGATAGTTTGTTGAAAAATCTCCATCCAGGCAAAAATAAATAAGGGATTCATGAGGATTTAAGGAGACAATGAATAAACAGGAGACAATGAATAAACTACATGCTGCCAAGCTTTCACTGTACCTGGTTCCTTTTCCACGTCTACTAATTTGTCTGGCAGGTCATCAATTTCTTTTTGTATTGTGGGCTCCTTCTTTTCCGAGACGGAGGAGGTAAAGGTTTCTGGGTATTGACTCATAATTAGAGGTTTTTCTGCTCTGGACCCAAAATCAGCTTCAGTAAGTTGACTTGTAGATGAGCTTTCAGGAGCAGAGCTTGCCCCAACATGAATATCTACCCCAGGGGTTGCAGAGGTACAACTATCAAATATGGGGCCTGTGTTGGCAGGAACATCAGGAATAAGAAAATTAGGATTTTCAGAGGAGTTTATTTCTGTTTGTTGTAGAGGAGTGGTCACCTCAGCAATAGGTTCAGGTGCAGGGCTATCTTTGGAAAAACGTTTATAGGTGGGCTGTATGTCAAGAAATGTCTCTTGTTCAAGCACAGGTTCCTCTGGAAGGAAGAGGGAAGATTCTGTAGCTATGCTAAAAGGAACTGCACCAAGAAGGTCATTGTCAGGGGGAGAACTAGTTATAGTATCATGGATGACAGGAGCACAAATCTCAGGGTCTGCTTCAACAGCGGTAATGCCAAAAGCTGTGCCCTCAAAGTATTCGGGCGATGTTTCCTGGCAAACCTGTGAAGTAAAGAATATTTTACATTCAAGTTTAATTAATGTATGAGTTTAATTGCTCATCTATCGGGAGAAGGTTTGCCTCAATAAAAAGGAAAATTCTACCATTGCTTCAAATTTTCAACATAATTCAATCTTTGTAAGAGTAAATGTTCCATGCTACAGATAAGCAAAAACAAATCAAATTCTGGTCAGATATGTGAGTTTTTAGTCTAATATTTAACAAACAACGAAAAAGGATATGCTAGTTAGTTTCAGGGCATTTCATTCATCTGTTTACATGTAGCAAGATTACTTCAAGTTACTGTTACTGTCAAGTTACTGTATAGATCAGATATGATCATTTGATCAAAGAGATTTTAATCTTATATGTAAAACTAAACCCAGTTAAACAGACTAAGAAAAAAACATTTAAAAGTAGACAAATTGTCAATTAAATCAATGCAGATAAGAGTACATCAACCATATATTATCATTTAGTTCAAAACCTGGCTCCCCCCTCCCAAATGCCAATATCCTTATTATGGAACATGACTAAAGGTAAACAGCCATGGCAAAGTAAAATAAGAGTAAAATATTTTTGTAAAGTACATTTTTACAAACTTTCTTTAAAAAAAACCCAAAAAAAACCAAAAAAAAAAAAAACATTGGTTGGGCTCTATTCATAAAGTTCTAACCTGATGCCCCTCTTGTGAAAATATATTCTCCAGTGGAACTTCACCCTCACTTGATTTCACCTCTGAGCTTCCTGTGGGAAATTCATTTAAATATAATGTAGCCATATTATGCATTTAAAATACTTCTCAACTGTAAATTCTTCACATTTAATCGAATCCCAGCTGATTATGTAAGTAGACACAAAAGGTAACCTGCAACTTCCTCTGACAAACTTGGTGCATCACCAATACTCTCTGTTCCATCGTCCACTGGTCCAGCAGGATCAATAGCGGCCTCCTGAAAAAAAACACGCTTTATAACATAAATATAATATAAGAATATAATATAAGCTCCTATTCAAAGCATAAAACATTGGTACATTTACATTTACATTTACGGTATTTAGCAGACGCTCTTATCCAGAGCGACTTACATGTCATAATTACAGGGACAGTACGCCTGGAGCAACTCAGGGTTAAGGGTCTTGCTCAGGGACCCAGTGGTGGTAGTGCTAGAGGTGGGATTCAAACCAGGGACCTCTTGATCCAGAGGTCCGTAGGCAAGTACCCTTCCACTAGACCACCGCAACCCGTACCTGTGTAATGTACCTAACCGATCTGGTTAATTTAAGAAATTGTTTAGGAGCTGATGATGCATGCAATTCATGTGGTACTGCAAGAACACTGTTGTAATTATAAGTATAAGGGAACCTTCATACCTTGAAACCTGACAAAAACTTTAGTTCCAGTATCATATAAATATTTTGATATTGCATCTGATGTTTTTTTTTTTAAAGGCTATTGAATGATGGGCTCCAAGTTAATCTTTTTTTTCAGATTTGAAGTTGAGGACACCATAACATAAATGCCAGAATAATATGTGACTTGGCCAAATGCAATTAAAACACAGATTTTAAGGCTGTGAAGTTTTTTTTGTTGTTGTTCTTTTCTATTTAATTATGGTTATACAGCTGTGTCTTTCATTTATCCCACAGAGCCACGATTATGGACAATTTCAGTAGTAACCTCCAGTAAAACATGTTCTTTCCTGTCAAATAATTAATGAAAAATAATATGCAAGAAGGGGGGAGAAAACTATGCATTCATATCCTAAACAAAGAGACTCACTGCAAGGTAAGGCTCTTCAGTTATATTGCAATATGGCTGTAGGTTAATGACACAAAGCTGGAACTCATTTGCATGCTTTGATGCAGATCTGTTATATGTTATACATAAATGGCTGTACATTAGGAACAGCACATTCTTAAGAGTTATAGTTAAGTGTAAGTGTGCATTATCTGTAAAGTAGCACCCATGTCATCATGTGGTCTAAAAGTGTCAGGATTTGTGTGTAGCCAAATGTGTTCTACATCATTCCTTACTCTTTACCTCAGCCGAGAGGAGAGTCCAGCTGTTGCAGGAAGACCCACTGCTGCCAGTGCTGTTGTCTGACATCACTAATTTGTGGTTCAACTCCTGAAAAACATACAGACATGATACTTGTATTTATTCCAGGTTTCATTGAGACACATTAAGCTTCACCATTTATGTATTTCTGGTAAGGTGAAATGAGCCATAAGAGTGTTTGTGAAGATGTTAAATCATCCAAGTCATTCTAATTGCAACTGAATTTATCCTGAAGAAATATCTTCCCTCATCCGAGGGCTTAATCAGATATATGGATAGGTACCCAACTAGACAGACAGACTGACAGACAGACAGACATACGGACAGGCAGATAAAAAGCATGTAAAATCTTCTTGTAGGCTAGAGCATCATCATGCATGAATTAAATACTAACTAACTTTGTACTGTTAGTATACCCAAGGGGGTTGCGTAGCCGGTTGACCTTGGACCCTCAGAGGTTTTTTTTCTCCACATAGTGGAGTTTTTGGTTCCTCTCCTTCGTAGTTTTCCGGCTTTAACATCTATCACTGTAACCTGTTCCACCATCCACCACCACTGTAAAGTGCCTTGGGGCAACTGTGTTGTAAAAGGCGCTATATAAGAATAAATTGAATTGAATTGAATTGAATTTTGAGAAACACCGCTAGAAATAAAAAATAAGAGGAGCTGTTAAAGAAAATGCTCAGCCTTCAGAGCCTTTTCTGAAGTCTGGCTTGCTAAACAAGGCCGGACGGTAGAAGAGACCTTAGAGAATAAAAATACAGATCCAGCACCGGAACCCCCCCCCCCCCCAAAAAAAGAAAAGGGGGTGTGTTTGATGTGTATTTCGCTGAGAAGCTTGGTGTCGAGCGCCATAATGATAACACATTGTTACGTAACTCACAGTATAAACACAACACAGCCCCATATCCTAAATCCCTGGGGCTGTTTACAGATTAGACAGATTACAAGATAATCCTAAAATGCCCCCTGAACTGCTAGCTAGGTGAGTTCTGACTGGTCTCAGTTAGGTGGACCTGGAATGGAGATCCTGTAACTAGTTGGTTGGCTAAAGGGTATCTGTAGCCTGTACCGTGATTTGCTTTTGATTGGCTCCATCTTCGTGATAGCGAAACGTGTCTATTTAATTGTGATTCCTTATCATTCCTGCAACATATTTCTCATAAAATGCAGGTAGGCTGGCAGAGTCCATCACGACACAAAAACACACACGACACACAAAATGACTCCTCGCTCTTGGATAGCACGACCTGCCGACGGATGTTCAAACCGATTAAGGACGCCATACCGTGTACGTCTACCTTAGCACCCGAGGTTCCTCTTCGTTGTGTTTATAAATCCCGTGATCTCTTCGTGTTGTCCCTTAAACTTCTTAACTTCGGGAATCCCTAATCGCGTTCTGTCTCGCTACGAGCTCCCTGTCTTTTCCAATGGGATAACCCTGCGGTCAGCTCTCCCCGCCCTTAAGATCGAAACAACCATTCAAAGCGCTGGAGTTGCCGCCACTGTGCGGTGATTGACAGCTCCAGGTGAAAGCGGCAGTATGAGAGGCTCTTGTCTTGTCACAGACTGGAGAGAAATCCAAGTATAGTGAAATCCCAACATGCCTGTAGCCTATATATGGGGTGCGCGAAAGGCGTTCGCCAGCAGTTTACTGACACGTTTGCTTAGCCAGGACTAAATTTGCCTGGGGGTTCCCAATGGACTCTCCCTTCCCAATAACCTTGTCTTCCTATTGAATCATTGGCCTTATCATGAAGCTCCATGCAGCAGTCCAGAAAGTCATACCTGTGTGTTACATACATGTTCAGACACACTTGATCAAGAGTTGTAAAATACAGCTGAAATCACATCAGGAAGGACAAACAATTATAGGCCAGTTTGCAGTCTGTTGCTACATTTCTCTCACTGACATTAAAAAGAATGTAGCTTGTGACTAAAGTAAGATGTTTCTGAAACATCTGTCTCCAGTGCTCTGCTTATATGTGGACATGAAATGTAAGGTTTTGAACATTTTCATTTGTATCAAATGTGAATCCAGAAATCACTTGATTGGATTTTTTGACAACAGAAGGGGTACTGCACACACTTTAGATCAGTTTCTTAATACTTTATTCAGACAAAAATGTTCAATGAGTTCTTGTTTGTGTAAACTGCTGTTACAGCATTTTTGATCTTATGGATTGCTTAAGGAACAGGTACAGATCAGGGGACGCAAAAAAAAAAAAAAAACACAAAACATGTGCAGATGCTCTATGTTGAAAATGTCACTTAAGACAATCCTTTAAAACTGCTGAGGACATGTCAAGGCTCTGTCATAACAGTCATAATTGAACAAACCAAGTTCAACCAAGACGCCTGTTAACAGCAGATGGAAACGGAGCCTTTTTTGCATGTGGATCATTCGGAGTTCAACAAACGTTCCAATTTTTTTGAGACGGTGAATTAACACAAATTTATCAAATATGAAGGTGGTGCTAACATTAGTATTATTCTGAAGGAGTAATTTACTCATAAAATGCCTTTTAGACTAGTTTTCCCCAGGAGCTTAAAACCTTTGCAGTCCCATATATATAGTTTGTTACCTTGCTTACCTTGCTTTAAGAATCATGCAGGACTTCGTTACAGTGGCTCTTGAGACAGCAGTGTTGAGTTTTTTTTTTCCCCCTCCTACAATATTTTAAACAAAAGCAAAATGAAACTTAACCCTCCCTCGACCACTGGAAACACAATACACACCATTTTAGATTCTCCAACCCAATCATCTAGCGATCAATTAAGAGTTGCTCAAAATGTCATACTAAGCACTTAAAAACCCCAACTATTCCACGTTCACCTTATTACATCACAACTTAGAGGGGTACAATCGCTACCACAGCAACCAATCATTAGTTTTTCCTACTAAATTTTTGTTTAACTTTAAAAACTCAGTACAAACATGATGGCTGATATCAGTTGACTTCTGGCTAAGGTCTGTTTTTGGCAAGAGAATGAACACATTTCTGAACAATGGAGGACTGTGCACAGTTTGCAGGGCATTCTTAAACAGTGGTATAAATAGGGATTTAAAAAAATAAATAAATAAATAAAAAACATTTTTTACCTCATCACTGAACCTTAAGTAACCATAAATCACTGACAAGAAAATCAACTTCACAGAGACAAACAAAAAGTCTTTATTACATTTTTATTTTCGGTCCCAAAAACCATCATAATAACATTATCAATAATATTAATAAAGAAAATACTAAAAAACAAACAAAAAATTATAATAAAATAGCTTCAGTTTCCACGACCTCCAGATTTAAGCCTTTCATGCTTGTGGCATGTCCATTTGAGGTTGATGGGGCGTGGTTCCAAGCTAAGGTGAGATGTCATCTGGTGTCAGTCAGGAATGTAGAGGTGGTGCTTTAGGGGCAGGGCTAACCAAACAAGTCAATTTCAGGCTACTGCTGAGATACCTAGAACCATTCAAACAAAAATATTGGGAATTAAAAATTAAAAAAAAAAAAAAAAACAAAAAAAAAAAAAAAAAAAAAAAACCTGCAACAAAGTCAGGGCTTAAAGTCAGCATGATATATGACACAATGCATTTTGCATCCATACTGTGATGCATTTCTAACTGAAACATAGCCAGAGGTCTATGAATTAGCTGAGCTTTTCTGTAATCAGTGAAAGGATGTGGTGCAATATACTGGCTAATATTTACCCTACCTGATTTTAAGAATGAGAATGTTTAAAGAGGGGAGCTAGTTTTCATTGGTGTATATGATCAAAGATTTGAACAAATACCGTAAAATTAATTTGTGAATCACAGGGCAATTCAAAACAACAATTATTACCTGCTGTGACTGTGTATCTGGACCTCTGCTGGCCAAGCGGCTCAAAATGTTTCTCTCAGACATCTGTAGCCTTACAGCAACTGGTGGTATCCTGGCTATGGTCGCTGGTAGACGGGTAACATCTGCCTTCATATCACTCAGCAACTCTTCTAGCTGTTTCAGCACTATTCAAAAAGGTAGGCCACAATGGAAGAGTTAGCAATTCTGCAATTTTGCTTCATAAAACAGATCTTAATTTCTACCCAATTATATTTACTAAAACATTTCTCTCTCTCTCATTTTATATATATTTATATTTTTTTCCATATGAAAAAAATCTAAACACCCCAATCAAGTTACTTGGTTTTATTGCTTTCCCCCCATTTTTAATGTTTGAAAGATTTCACATTTTGGAAACAAAAACGGATTATAAAATAAACCACATTTTGCACAAGCTACATTCTTTATCAATTTATTGATAATTATTTTATGAGTTTAACATAGGTGTACTGATACATTCAAAATGTATGCATACATTTTTTTTAATGCTGCCATTACAGTTATCCTACTATTATGCAAAATTGGGTGGATATCAAAATCAGACATCCCTTATTAACCATGTTTAGCACCAGTTTACTCTAAAACCCACCTTTGTGCAGGACGGCGTTCGCAGGTTTGTTGCCGGACATGGACTCCTTGCTAAGGTGTTGGTGGGACTCAGCTAGGCACTCCACCTCACTAAATCGTGTGTTCAAAGCCATGGAGGGATGAGAAGGGTCCTCAGTCATATTTAAGTATGCTGCTCTTCGCAATTGCTCCTCAATCACCAGAGCCTGCTCCAGCAACTAGTGTCAACAGAGGTAATTATAAATTAACCTCAATTAAGCCCATGTCATAAATTCACAAATAGGTTTACTTGTAAGAGTCTAAAGACTCCAACAGCTCAGTTTTGTACCTTGAATCTCCTGGCCAGAAACTTATTTTTTATCTCCAGGAAGTTTCCCCGGTTCATTTCACCCTTGAAGGGCTCATTGAGGATTGCAAATTTTACATCATTTTGAATGTCCTGCCACCGAGCATAGCCATGTCTGAGAAAAAGAATTTAAGGACATACATAGAGCACAACAAGAACTTACAAGTAACATGAGCAGCTTTCAGACACATCTAGCTTAAAACAGTACAAAGGATACTGTATGATACCAGCAAGCAGCCAATAGTCATGGCGACGATGCCAAATCTCATTTGTCTTCTTGGTAACAGTGGCTGCTCGCTCCTCATTCTGCCACAGTGAGTGCAATTCTGGGTGATGGAGAAATTGAACAAAATGAAAATACTGACAAAATTACATAAAAGAATACAAAGTCAGCCATTTCCCTTACCAGTAAACCCTCCATCTGCAATATTGAACATGAAACGGGTCTTTGCTTTCTTCTTATCCTCGCTTGCTCCAGCTAAAACTCCATCTTTGGCACTGTCTCCATTCTGCAATTTGGCCATTTCCTCAGCCTTACAAGGCTCTTTTTCATCATTTTGGTCTGAGAGTGAGTGAGTGAGTGAGTGAGAGAGAGCCCACAGTTACACTTAAACTTGTCCGTTTGAAGTTCCAAAATACATATACAATTGTATGCAAAATTTTAGGCAAACCTGCTGAAAATGTGTTTCATTGATTTTTCAAGTGAACAGATGTTAACACCTTCTAAGAACATTAAATAAATTCATTTAATTCATGATCACCATGTACTTGACTATTTAAAACATAGTTTATGACTCTTTATGGCCTGATCAAGGTGAACACAATATCCAGGGTAATTAAATGATTCCTCCCTTCAATTAAGTCAGGGAAATCTGGCTCCAAAAACTAGATAGCTCGCTAGAAATCTTTGTAGTTTGCAATTTCAGCCAAAGGGTACTAACTGAAAGGGCTCCCAAACTTTTGTGCACCATGTTAAAGTTAGAAAATGTGTATTTTGATAGACATTCTTAAACAACTGGATTCTCTTCAAATAAGCCAGGTTGTACCTTTCTTCTCATCTGGAGTGGAGGTGGTGTCCATCTTCTCAGTTTTATCTTCTTTCCTATCATCTGGCAAAAAAGAAAAAAAAAAAAGAAAAAAAAAAAAAAAAAAAAAAAAAAAAACCTTAGAATTTGAGGGAAGAAGAAGAAAAAAAAAAAACAAACAAAAAAAAAACCCTTTAGCTGTTTTCTATCCAAAACAGGCGATTACCTAATGAGTGCTTTCTACTCAGAATGCATAAGTTTGAAAACGAATATACCAATATCAAGATCTGCATCTAACACAAAAAAATTTATTTACCATTACCCTCAGAGTCATCTTTCTTGACTTCAGACCCTTCTATCTTGATTTCATTTGAAGTCTTATTTTTCTCCCCAGCATCTCCAGTGTTCTCTTTTCCATTTTCCTCTCCACTGCCTGCTTTCACTGTCACCATGGAGTCGCAGACCTTGTTTTTCTCTTCTTTTTCATTCTGCTCAGCAGGAGAAGGCGTTTTTTCATCATCATCCGGAATGGCAATGATCTATTAGAAGAGTATCGGTTAAGCGCTGAAGAGTTGTAAAAGAAACTCATGCAAAAGTAAATTGACCCATCACTCACCTCTGATTCTGCTTTCTTACTGGATTCCTTGCTCATCAGGTCACCCTCTCCATCTTTCTTGAACTCCCTCTCTTTTTCAGTCTCTTTGCTTCCATCTTCAGACTTTGAAGCATCCTCTGTATAGTAAATTTTATACAGTATTAGTGTATTTTTTTCTGAATTCAAATATGCTATGAAAATAAAAATCGAATTTAATTGCAGTGTTGCAGTTGCTACAGAGTTAAGCTGGGGGAGGGGGAGCTTGCAAGGCAAAAGAAACCTGGAGCAGGTGTGTTGGGCTGTGTGTCAGCTGGTGTGCCAGTGGAAGGAGTTTTCCCTGGGGAGTCTGGGAGGCCAGCACCGGCAGCTTTTTTATTTTCTTCTAGCTCCATCATCCAGGGCATAGACCACTGACCATTCACATGCTCAAACTCTTGCACCTAGTAACAAACAGCAAAGACAACCATGATACCAAACCAAACATGATACCTAACCCCCTCCACCAACCCCCTCTCAAACATTGCCTACCTTCTTGCGTATTAATGACATTACTCCAATCCGTGTGAGAACATGTTGTCTTGACAAACCTTCTCTTGGTACACCATCAGCAAAGGTTTCAGCACCATCAGCACCAGGTTCACACAAGTGCCTCATAAAGAGCGATACATAGGCCCTATTGCAGAGAAAGCGGAATGTAAGAAAAGTGGTTCAGCATGGGCCTAGGTAGTGAAGAATGGGAAGATGAACAAGGATGGCACTCACTTGAATTCCTTCTCAGATTTCCCTCGCAAATCCCTAACCAGCCACTGGGTGGTAAACGCATCCTGTGGTGGCATCCCATAACGCATCACAGCATTCAAGAAGGCCTTCCGCTGGCGGGCATTAAAGCCCAATACCTAAAACAAAAACATGAAATGTTCAAGGGTGGAAACAAAAGTTTTAGTTGAAACAAACTACAAATTTTCACTAAGCTCACCTCAATGTTGCCTCCCACTCTGGCCAGCAGGGGGGGTAATGGTTTATCTTTATCATTTCTGAGACCTTTCCTGTTAGGTCGGCGGGAATTTGCTAGATTTGGAAAAGAATTATAATGAGTACAGCCCAAAATATCTGCTATTCAAATCATGCAAGCTTTTTAAACCATACTGTCACTAATGGGGCAATTTACCTTCTGCACGTTCATCAAAGTCCTCATCTCCTTCTTCTGAAGCAACAGAGTAGTCAGACTGACCATCAGACTGATCATCCTGCCAGTCTATTATCAAAAGAAGAAAAAGTTTAAGAAAAGGGTACAATATGGCTGCTTCACTCTACTCAAAATGCGTTTGACTATCCATCAAGAAGGTTAAGAAACAATCACAGACAAATGTTTCTTCAACTGCAACTATATTGCAATTATGTTTAAGCAAAGTGAGAGAGAAATACAGGAGGGTGGGATGAACCAAAAAAAGGGTAAAGAAATGTATATAATAAATTTCACTAATTGAAGAACCTATATGGTATTAAGACTTCATTAATATTTACATTTACAGCATTTAGCAGATGCTCTTATCCAGAGTGACTTCCATGTCCTAATTACAGAGACAGTCCCCCTGGAGCAATTCAGGGTCAAGGGTCTTGCTCACCCACATGTCACGTATTTATTACAATGTGGTGTACACATCTGTGAGGAAGTCATAGTGAATATTACTTGTTACATTAAGTAGATTTCCCTATCAAATGCACTCTCTCTTTCTTTTCCTTCTTTATTTCCAGTGTCAAGCAGAGGAGGATGGGTTCCCCTTTTTGAGGCTTGGTTCCTCCCAAGGTTTCTTCCTCCTGTTTTTTGGGGAGTTTTTCCCGTTGTATCTATCTCCCTTGGCTTACCCAATTGGGGCATGGACCCGGATTCTGTAAAGCTGCTTTGTGACAACAGTTGTAAAAATAAATATATAAATAAAACTGACTTTTTCTAACCATATGCTGTTTGTTGGAGGGTCTTGTTTTAACCACTTGATAGTGATGCATTTAGTTGCTGCTGTTAGTAACACATCTAAGAGGCTCTAAGATTTTTACTTTTAGTTCTATTGATGCCTTCTGTTGTTACTCCTAGCAGGGCAATCTTGGAGTCTCTAATGAATGAGATGAAATTTCATTAAGAGCATAATGTGTGTTGTCATTTATTGTCAGTCTCTCAATATAATTGTCATCTCTAATGAGCTGTCTGCACCCTCATTCCACAGTAAAACGTGCAGATAGAGATCAATAATCAGATCGTTGGTTAGAGTAAAATATATTTAAAAAAGCCCCCCCAAAGATATGTTTTCTTAACTCAGTTTTAACAAATTTAAGAAACTGGAGAACAAATGATTCACCTTTAAATGACTGACATTGTTTAGCCCTATAGCAGTACAAGGGGGTCCTGAACAGAGATAGTAAATGGAAGAATCGTTATGTCCATTTTTATTTTTTTAATCATGTGTAGCTCTTCTTATTCCAGATTACTTATTTCCTCATTTCAAAAGCAGAGTATCAGAAAGTCTCTGCATTTAGGGAATTTACTTCTCCAGACATCTACTAGGTTAAAATTGGTTGTTAAATGCTTGTGGTTTTGAGTAAAATATGAACTCTAAAAGCCCAAAAGATCCATCACCCTGAAAGGTTTTTAAAATAATTAGCAGTCTAAGCTGGTAAGCATTATCAAGCACAAAGAATACTTTTTTATACTTGTAAGAACATAGGAGCATAAGTTAACAAATTATTCCATTTTTTTCCCTTCCAATCGTGCTTTTTAAACAGCACATAAAATATCTGTAGATGAGAAGCATCTGAGCAAACAAGAACAGTCTATCAAGCCATCTATCATTTTGAATTGTTAGATGCTATAAAGGTATTTGTATCATATGACCATTTTTAAATAGCATTAACCTGTAACTATAGATCTTTCTTGAAAGTTAAATATGCATGTTTAAATTTTTTTTTTTTTTTAATACATGCAGCTGATAATTTCCCACCAAGTTTTGTATGTTAGCTCATTTACTACCTCTGTCTTCCTGAGATCCATCATTGTAGTTGACTTGCTTGCGGATACGCTTGCCCTTGCCAAGATTTCTGGCCAAGTCCTCCTGCTGCTGCTCATAGTGGTGCCTTAGCAGCTTCTCCCAGTAGTCTGGGTCCACACTCTCCTCTTGCTTAATGATTTCCCTTTGCACCTCCTCTTCCTGTGACAGAAATAAGTTTCAACTTCTTAAAACTTTAAAAAGCTAAAAACGCTCTTAAAAGAATGCATGGATGACACTCACCTCATCTTCCTCGTCTTTAACTACATATTGAGCCACTTTGAAGGAACTGAGATACTCATTCATACTTTGGAGCTCTGTGTCCTCTGTAGCATCCTGATTACGATCCAGCAGCCGGTCTATGGCCTTATCGTCATAATGAATCACACTACTGTCCTCTTCTTTATTCTCCCCTAATGGAATCAAAAGAAATAGATCACAAAATAAATTTGCAATTTTTTAAAATGATTACGGTTCAACTTATTAAAAGCAGCAGCTGTTAAAAATGTCTGATCTAAGCACTAATAAAAATTCACATTTTCAGAGACTCACCTTCTCCCTCATCCTTAAACAACTCCTCTGTGCCAAATTTAAGAATATCATCCAGTTCTTGCTTGGACATGGAGCCAGTTTTGGAGCCCAACCCTGGTCGTACCACCAAATGGGTAAGCATCATCTTTTTCTTGGCCACCTATTGAGGAGATAAAAGTGAGGCACAGCTCATGTAGTTAAATCTAAAGAAAAAATGAAAAGAACTAATGAAGGAGACAAGATAACAAAAGGAGCCTTTTATGAAAACATGTATACCTGAGTAATTCTCTCCTCCACAGAGGCTTTGGTGACAAAACGATAGATCATCACTTTCTTGTTCTGGCCAATTCTGTGAGCTCTGCTGAAAGCCTACATTAAAAAGAGATTGCAACAACAATAATAATTGGGGGGGGGGGGGGGGGGTCAAACAGAAACTAAACAAAGTGCAATTGCCAAAAAGGAATTAATAGAGCTAACCAAATGGCTACAAGAACTCACCTGAATGTCATTGTGAGGGTTCCAGTCTGAGTCATAGATAATAACGGTGTCAGCTGTGGCCAAGTTGATACCCAGACCGCCAGCTCTGGTAGACAGAAGGAAAACGAACTGAACGGCACCCGGAGCTGAAAAAGAGGAAACTTTCTATTGTCATGAAGAGCCAACACAACTAAGAAATTTCAACATGAGAGGCATGCACTAATGATTCAGTATAATCAATAGCTGAAATAGGACTCACCGTTAAAACGATCAATGGCTTCTTGTCTCATTGCCCCAGTAATACCACCATCAATACGTTCATACTTGTAGCCCTCATTCTCCAAAAAGTCTTCAAGCAGGTCCAACATTTTGGTCATCTACAACAAGATTTATACTAGACATTATTTTCTGCATGAATATAGCATGGGATGTGCAAGTTTCTTGTTGATCAATATGTACCTGAGAGAAGATAAGCACTCTGTGCCCTCCCTCTTTTAGCTTGCGTAGCATTTTTTGTAGCAATAGCAGTTTCCCAGAAGCCTTAGAGAGGGCACTACCATCGTACATCCCATTCGGCATCTTGGGTGCTTCCTGTTTCAAACAACCAGATAAGCAACAGTCTAATACTATCAAGAATAGTTTTCTAGGGACACCTGATGGGGTCACTGGACCATCCTTTTTTGTAGAAACACTTGAGTGCATACCATAGCAGCAACAGGGAAAAGGTAGGGGTGGTTGCAGCATTTCTTTAGGTCCATCACCACATTGAGCAAGGAGACTTGGTTTCCACCTCCTCTGGTGTTAAGAGCCTCAAAGTTGCGGGTCAAGATGAATTTGTAATATTTCCTATGTAAAGATTATAAAAAGATAAGACACAAATATACGTTTAATGTTTAAGGAATACGCAATAAATGCGAAGGTTTTTTTTTTTTTTTTAAATACATTTCTAGATAAGCACTGGGTTCATGAATTACAACTGTTACATTATTTCTTAGAATTAGTTCTTAAAAGTAGTTTTGTATATAGAGTACTCCCACTTCCATCAGTTTTATTCTGGGGCATCCTAGGAATATGTAGGTAGTCTCAAAATACTGAACTGTTAATTCAAAACCCCCCATTCACCTTACCTAGCCTTTAGTTTCTCTCTTACTCACTTTTGCATGGGGCTGAGCTCTACTCTCACAATAAGCTCAGTCTTTGAGGGCATGTGCTTAAACACGTCTGCTTTGAGTCTCCTGAGCATGTGTGGTCCCAGCATGTCATGCAGCTTCTTAATTTGGTCCTCTTTAGCAATATCAGCAAATTCCTCCAGGAATCCCTCCAGATTACTAGAAGAAATGTGTTAAAGTTTAGATATGTAATATTTAAGTTTCACCATTAGGTTGCAGGAGTACTTCACACAATACCTGAATCTTTCTGGCGTGAGAAAGTTGAGTAAGTGGAAGAGCTCCTCCAAGTTGTTCTGGAGTGGAGTTCCTGTAAGCAGCAGTTTGTGCTGAAGGGAGTAGTTATTCAGCACTCTGAAAAACTGCACACAGTAAGTCATAGCATTAGATGATCAGACTACAACCAGCGGTTCCAAAACTACATATGAAGCTTTGTAGTTTTATTTTTCACTGAAAAGATTCAACTATTCTTAAATATGAATTAAAAATTATTTGGTCAGCTTGTCTTGAGATGGGAAGACCAACCTTAGACTGGTTATTTTTGAGTCTGTGGGCCTCGTCAACCACCAGACAAGCCCAGTCAATAGAGCCAAGGATGGCCATATCGATAGTTATTAGCTCATAGGAGGTCAGCAGAACATGGAACTTGACAGAAGCCTCTTTCTGCAGGATGTTGGAGTGATGGAAAGGATATGTAAATGGATTTCTTATGCCAACAAAGTACAGAATACAATGAATAATAACATTGTGTTGTAAGGTATAAACAGCAAAATATCAATGATGAATGCAATATAAAATAGTTGTGCATGCCTTCAGGATCAACCAATACTGAATAAAAAAAAAAGTTTGATTAATTTGATTCAGATGAACATTAAATACTTTCACTGATTACCAAAAAGATGTAGACACTAACCACTTCATGCAGAAATCATTGGATTTGTTTAAATTCATAGTCAAAATTTACATAAAGCACACAATTTCTGAAACCACAGTATAGGAGCAGCTATTTTGCTAACGAAATCTAACTCACCTTCATCTTGGAAGCCTTTTTGCCTCCACGAATGGCATTGTCCTCAAATGAGAACTCATTCTCTCTGATGACAGCTCTGCTGTCCTTGTCACCCACATAGGTGACCACATACATATCTGGAGCCCACATTTCAAACTCTCTCTCCCAGTTAATGATGGTAGAGAGAGGGGCACTTACCAGGAATGGGCCCTTAGAATGACCCTGAAAGAAAGAGGCATTATAACTCAAAAAAATAGTCAATACAACAAGTATGCCTTAATCAATTTAGGGAGTAGTCGCATATTTGAGGCGGTGGCTGTTGATAACGAATGGATTATTGTCCAGCTGACCAATTTTTACAGTTTGGTTGATTAAAGAACACTACATTGCATGAGAAAATTTAACCAGCAGACCAACATGGATGTCTTTAAATATTTGTTTCAACTCATACCATTTTGTTTATTATTTGAAGTATCCTTACACCATCCGAGTAAAACACAAAGGTGATGGCATTTAAAGCAACTTAATACATTTTACAGTATTGCAGCCTGGAGGCTACTGTTAACTGTAGATTATTGTTATGCCAAGTTAAATTATTTTATAAAAGTCTTCTGTACAAAATACAAGTGAAATTTGATTTGGCCTTTAGATAATTCAGATTTTGTTCTCCACCTCAGCCAGCAGGTGGCAGTCATGCTGTATTTTACAGCTACACAAGCAATGACTGCCATCCATGTTGATTAAATCTGTAAATTGCAGTTGAGGATATGCTCTCAAATCAAAATGGCAACCCACTGACTCAGAACTGACAACCTACTGAAACGGACTCAAATGCATACACATACTGAAATAAATTCACACATTAATAAACAAAAACAAACCTCTTTGTACAGTGAATAGAGAAACACTGCAGTCTGCACTGTCTTTCCAAGACCCATTTCATCAGCAAGGATGGTGTCAGTGCCCTGAGCCCAGGAAAAGCGCAGCCAGTTTAAGCCTTCTAACTGGTATGGATGCAGTGTACCACCAGTTGCATCCAGATAGTCTGGCTGACGCTCAAACTTAATGGTGGGCTGGAAGAGAGGGCCAACAAAATTAAAGACTTTACAATGCCAAGTAAACTTTGGCTTTTTTGTATTTATTAACAGCATGTTTGATCTTCAAAGAAGAATGATAAATGACACATTTTAGACACAACGGGGCATACTCACATCCACAACTGGATTCTCTGGCGGTCTATCCAGTCTCTTAATTTTGCCTTTAATTTTCAATTTCTTACTTGGTCTTCCTTCATCTCCCATCATTAGCTCCCTAGGAGAGAGTTACAAAGTGTATACTGAGGTTCACACGTAACTGGTGAGGCCTGAGATGTGAAATTAAGCAGTTTATTAAACACAACGGATTGTAATAGACAGTTTGCAGGGACCAAGAACTGAAATGCAGGTGGTGAGGACGCTCATAAAAAAATGTTTTTAAATGTGCATGTGTCTGTCCGTTCACTTGAATGTTTTACCTGTGGTTCCAGTACTGCAGTTTATAAGACTCATATTCTGGGATTTCCATATCCTCTAACTCCCAAGTAGCCTGGTCATATGGCAAATCCCTCCACTTGATGAGGTAATGACAGTAATTTTTCTTATCCACACTTGATGGGATAAAGAGATATTCAAGTTTAGAGGTTCAGCATTTATAATTTAACTTTTTCAACCTTGATAAGTAAATGTGACCTAAAAACCATGTTGGATAGTTGAGGTCATAGAAGCACTGCTAAAGGCTTTGGAATAGTGATCTAGTTCTATTATAAATGTATTCTAAATTGACTAAATTGATCTCTTTTAGGGATTCTAACATTTAAGTCTTACCTGTGGTTAAGGATCCGGTGGATCATCATCCACTCCATCTTGATGCCAAAGCGATAATACTTCTCCTCCATCTGGGCATAGATAGGGTCTTTGTTCTTCCTCTTATCACTCTTATCCTCATCACCCTCCCCTCCAAAGTCTATAGGTGGTGGCTCATCCATATCATTCTTCCGCTGATAGTTTCTGAACATCACCTGACAATGGAGTTCCAACTATGGAGAAGGAGAGTAAACGCAATCCATCAATATCCTCCACATAACCAGTATAGAAATTGTCTTTAAAACCATTGTGGTCAAGATACTCTAAATATGCATGTGTGCATACATGTACAGACCTGCAGCTCAGAAACCCAAGAACAGTGCCAATACGACATGTTCTGCCACTTGGCAAAGAATTCCCTCTCAGGCCGGCCAGCCAGTGGAGGAGGGTTAGGGGCATCAGCTGGGAGGTCTGGGGGTCGGGGCACAGGAGTGGGTGGTGGTGGATCACCCCAACGCCAGGTTAGGATCTTTTGCACTTTGCCCTTCAAAGGAGGACACTGGAGGAGGAGAAAAAAAAAGGTGTTCAAATCAAAAACCTTATTCCCAGCCACACATTTCAATATCAAAACTTTTAGGTTTAATGGTTACTTAGCTAACTCACAGTGCAACGAGGACAAATCCATTCTCCATTGGGTATTTCAGGCAGTGGAGGGTTTAGGCAGTGGATATGGTAGGAGGAAGGGCAGGAATCACAGCACAGCAGCTCTCCTCCATCTTTACATACTCTACAGAACTCCATGTGGTGGTCATCCTCCTCTGCCTCACCTCCACCTCCATCATTGTCCTCTTCTCCATCTGAGGCCTCCTCACGTGCCTCCCATTGAATACCTTCCTTTTCCTGATATGGGGGGGGGAGAAAAGAAAAGAGAAAAAAAAAAAACAAAAAAAAAAAAAAAAAAAAACAAACACACCTCAAGATCAAGTATCACGTCCATACTTTAATTTAACTGGCATACATGGTGTACAGACATCTGTAAACATTAGACCACCAAGTTATTTCTTTTGAAGGTTGAGTTAGAAAAAAATAGCTCCAAAACTGACTAGCTTAAGTGGAACTAGGTCATTCTAATAAGCCATAGTAAAGCCAGATTTGATAAAGCCTATAAACTTTTTTTTTTTTTTGCCTGCAAATCACATGATAAATTAATGCATTTGTCAACCACAAATTTAGTTTTTCCAATCACAAATGGACAGATGGGAATGCATTTGGATCCGATCACTTAGACCACTTATATTTAGAGATAGTGTGGGCTACAATATGGCCATATTTTTAGGAAGGTATATGCAAATGGGTCCTGGGAAACTGGTTTGTTTTAAAAGTTTTGTTTTATGGGAGAAAATCACCTTCAGTTTTTGCAAATTGAAATGGTATGTGGAGGGGTGAGGTCTGGTCACTAAAGACAAATTTGATGTAGCATTCAATACCAGGTGTAAACTGGCATACTTCAAACTTTTTACTTAGGCAATTGCCAAAGATGCAATCATCTTCCCACTGTTAAACTGAGTGAATATTACTTTTATGTAGCCTGACAATAATATTCTTAATCTCAACTTTATTTTCTGGCATTATTTCAAGATTTTAAGTAGTATGTATGTAATATATATTTCAAATTTTTAATAAGAAAAAAAAAAGAAAAAAAAAGAAAATACAAACAAAACCTGCATTCTAATATGCATCAATCAACAGTACATTTTGGGGGGAAAGTCACGAACATACCTCAATACTTTCAGTCGGAAATGATACAACAAGTATAATGATTTAAAGCCGTCACTTACACAGTGCGGGCAGCTCCAGGTGCCCTCTGGAGCTTTCTCCATGTCAGGGTCCAGACAAACCATGTGATAGGCTCTGGGGCAGGTGTCACACAGGATGATCTCTCCTCCCTGCTGGCAAACCTCACAATAGTCCTGGTGGTCTGTTTCATAGCCATCTGCATCATCATCCGCTGAATCAAGGGAGAAGAGATTGTGTCAAAGGCAACAAAAGGTATCACAGTTGCACAAACTAATAAAATAATTTAAAATAAATAAAATAAAACAGTTGCCTGGCATATTAAGGGCTTAGTTCAAGGTGGCCAATAAAAAAAAAAAATGTATATATACTTATTTAACAAGTATACGACAATACTAAACAGACTTGTGATAGCTGAGAATTGGGAAATATTCTCTGAGTGTGAATATTTCAACCCAAAATCTATTAATTTTAGGGAAAAGGGAAAAATTTAAGCAAAAAAAAAAAAAAAAAAAAAAAGTTTCTGACCTTTCTTCTTCTTTTTCGGCTTTGGCTTCTTCTTGGAGCGGCTGCTCCGGCTGTTGGAGCCATCTGACACAGATACACTATTCATACTGCCGTCATCAAAGTCACTGTCTACATCCACATCATCCTCTTCACTCTAAAACATGCAAGCACAGAAATAAATAAATAAAGGCAATTTTTTAAAGGTTAAAGTTTTGATTGATATTTATATACACTTTTTTCAAGCCCTCAGAAAAAGAAAACAAACAATCAGGTGTAAAGTTGCGATGAAAACTAAAAATCTAGTGTAGAGGCAAATGTGAAATGATGTAGAATATGAAGAGCATGTAGGTAACTAAGTAAAAAAAAAGACATAAGGAAACCTACAGAGGAGCGCTTTCTCTTGCTGTTAAAACCTCCTAATTTGATCTTCAGAGGAGCAACCTTTTTGGTTTTAACCTTCTTTTCCTGAGGCTTAGGGACAGGTTTGGACTTCTTACGAGCATTAGGACCTGACAAACAACAAACAAAGTAAAATAAATAAATATAAAAATAAATAATATTTTTTATATATATTTTATATATTACACACAGCCTGTCAATATGTCCAAAATCCATGTAAAAACCACAATCCCCATTTGGGGATCGGAATTAAGTTGCAAATTGTGAGAAAGATGGTTATGCTGGGGGGGGGGGGGGGGAGTCAGTTAATGGGTTAAAACAGCACAGCAACTTTTGAAAAAGCAAATCTACCTTCACAAAGTGACATGAAAAGTCGCCATTATGAGCAAACAGCACAGCACTCCGTGGACCCCAGCAAAATGTATATTCTGCATTTAACACCATGCAGCAGTAAAAGTGACCATTATTATCATTGCGAAATACAGCTCAGCACATCAACACTGCATCTTTAGTAGGTTCAAATAATGGTATTATGGGGGATGAGGGAAGATTGAAATTTAAATTCATGATGAAGATGAAAAGTTGCTATATATTTATTTATTTTATTAGCTCATTATTTTTACATTTTGAATTATTAAAAGTACATCCTAAGTAAAAGTACATACATAAGGAGCAAGCAATTTTAGATAAAGCAAATTTCAATACAGCCTAGAAAGCTCTGCTCACCCTTGCCCTCTTTAGTTTTGGCCTTGCGGACAGGAGGTGCTGGAGGAGGTTGGGGCTCAGTGGGAGGAGGTGCTGAAGAGGTAGCTGCAGGAACTTCGGCTGCCACCATGCTCTCCACAGCTGCAGCCACGTTAGCAGCTGCCAGGGCAGCATTAGCAGTGGCAGAGCCACGTAGGGGGTTGTTGGTGCTAAACTCACGCCATTTTGCACCTAGTACCATCATCATCTTAGAGACAGCAATTTTGGGGTTTTTGGCAGCAATAAGAGGCCTGGGAAAGATAGGAAAGAAAATTACACTGAAACACATTTATGATTACAATATATAGAATTTCTTGCAAGTTAAAACATGCACTGTGGTTTAAATATTAATTAAGAGGTGACAAATACCTGACAAACTGACTGAAAGCCTTGTAGTTGGTGAGAGATCTATAGTCCTCCTCAGTAAAAACATGGTCAATGTCCTCCATGCCCCATGTATCCAGCAGCTGGGAGGAGGTCTTTGGCTCCTGGAAAACAGATTCATACAAATTCACTTAATATGCAGCATCTTCACATAACTAAGTGAAATTTAAATGAAGTGAAAGCTTTCACAGCTTTATATTTACCAAGCTGTCATCATCATCTTCATCTTCCTCTTCCTCAGGCTCCTTCCTCTTCGAGGCAGATGAAGAGGCATTTCTCTCAGAACCAGTGCTGTTCCTCTTCTTGTCTCTGGAGGTACTTGCCCGCTTCTTCTTCTTCCGACCAGGTGTGTAATCACTGCCCTCACTATCAGATCGCCCACCAGCACCGTCTTCGTCCACCTCGCCCACTTCAGGTCCCTCTACAGGCTCTGGAGAACTGATGGGGATGTCCTGTAGGAAAAAATAAAACTTATTGTTTTAGTCTACAACAATAAGGGAGGTTACTGTGACCAAAAAGAAAAGAAAAAAGGAATACAAATCAGGCCATAAGATATTAGACTTACCTCCCTACGAGAGCGCTGTCTCTTGCTACTTTTACTCTCTCGACTGCTTTTCTTAGCTTTCTTCTTCTTTTTTACTTTAGGGGCTTCATTTTCTGACATGTCATCATCCAGATCGTCATCTGCAGTACAGATCGGTTGTATCAAGTGCATGCATTTATTCATTCTGAACATAAAGATTTATGCAACCACATTTTAGCTAGCAGGTTTACAGCCTCTGTTAGGGGGCATGAGCTAGCCAGCTATTTGCTGTGAACTAAACAGGCCAACAACATCAAACTAAAGCATTTTTCACTTTCCAAAACAAAAAAAGGCAGCTAAAATACTTAAGCTTAACTGGGAATTCCATCAGCTTTACAAAATCTCTGTATAATTAAAATCCATAAAGAGATGTTAAAAAAAAATGGTAATCAGAGCTGCATAATGGCTATAGACATCACTATCAAACTCTCTTTATAGTTGTGGTAATAAGAACCATTGATATCTGCACAGACACAGGCACTTATTTGCCATTCAAACCAGCCACAAATCTGCATCTTATCTTTTGAATTTGCAATATTAATAACAGTTATAATAAATAAATAAATAGGCATCTTTTATAAATATTTAAAATTGGGTTGAATGTATACAAGCAGTTTCTCAGACATCAAGCAATCTTTGACACAAATTACACAAGTTGACTTTGAGGAAAAAAAGGCCTGGTTGCTAACACTAGTGCTCTCTCACTGTATCACACTCTTAAACTGAGATTAAAAAGTTCTCTGTGGTTCTAAATTACTTTTTACATTTTAACAATGTGTAGAAACTTGGAAAAGTCCCCAAAACAGAAACATTTAAACATATTGCCTGTATACAAATACATGCATGCATGTTATTTTTTTATGACCATGTATAGCAAAGGAGCACATGACAGTGAGATTTGAAAGTGAAGTGAAAGTGACTATTCTCGTCATTGTGAAATGCAACACAATGAAATTCAACCTCTGCATTTCACCCATATATGTACAGCAGGGGGCAGCTATTGAAAGCTGCCCAGGGAGTAGTGATTGGGACAATACCTTGCTCAATGGTACCTACTGGCGAGGGACTCGAACCCACTATCCAGGGGCCTAGGCCACTGCTGCCCCAGGGGGATATGCAGATAATGGGTCAAAAAATTTTGTCTGGTCAAGCTCTTCTACTCTAAATATTTCAGCAACAGATGTCAAACTGGCACCATTAAATCATAAATTGCTTAAAAGTATATAAGACCTCTACATTTTGACTGGGCAGGAATCAGATCATTTACGTTAAAAGTTTTGATATGGAGGAAAAAATAATAATCAATCCCCCCAGGAAGTATACAAAGGTTAGTCCATATTTATAAGTTCATTTAATTGCACATACTAGAAAAGTATCCTCCTGTTGGAGTGAAGAACTACTTCTAAAATATCAAACCACCATTGTTAAGTTTGCATGTATAATTTAGTCTTTATAAATAAATAAATAAATAAATAAATAAAGTGGGTGCTGAGAAACACAGGGAACCTTATCAAGCTGAAAGCCTATAAAAGCCTGGACTGCGAAGGTTTTCAAGATACAACCCGCCCCCCCTCATTAGCAACATTACACAACTCCAACAGCAAGATGTCTGCCCTCAAGAATTTAATTCATAAGAGTTTACTATTATTACTTAATTCGCATGTCTAACTGAGACTAATAGTAAGTCTTATGATACCTCATGCGACTAATATGAAGCTTAAAAAGCAAACGCGCAGAAACAGACCCACAGCATCGTGGATCACTTCCGAAGTGTCTGAGTGGCTCCTCTGCCGGGTAATAAGTGTGCGCGCGCGCTCTGTGGGGGAACCCCCAAGTCCTACCATACAGAGTCTCTAAAATGCATTTTGCGTCAAAAAAAGCGTGTATGTGGGAAGAACACCAAACAAAAAAAAAACTCCCATTGTCAGGTATGAGACTGTGCCCGGGAGACCAGTATGTTGCTCCCGTAAATAGAAAATTCATCCGCGAAGTGTGTGGATTTGTCGTGTTCAACAAACGTCATCGGCTAACCGGTGGTTAGCAGCTAACGCTGCCTTTCTCACAGCAGCACGCAACAAAATACCGGTAGGCCGCAGAAGAGAGAAACCACCAAAAACATAGCCGGGCATCGTAGGTACCAAACGACTAAGTAAAAGTGTATGCTTGTGTAAAAATATATATTTTTCCTGTAACAATAAGATGTACCGGCGAGATCAAGTCAATCCGAACACTAACTTCCCTAACTTAGCGTACGAGCTAACTTGCTTCGGCAAGAAAAAACACCAGCAAGAAAGCTGAAGAAATCCAATGGTCGACTAAACTGCGTCTGAATTGAATATTTTTGAATAACATAAAAGAATGAATTAATGTGCTATATATGTTCCGATTTAAGTTCTCGTGAAAGTGATCAGTTTCGTAGTTTTATCCACCGCTTAAATCGAGTTTGCGTTATTTTGTTGTGGGGAAAACACGCGTTAGCAACTACCTTACATGTTCGTATTGAGTAATGAGGAACTACATGTAATCCTAATAAGATAAAATAAGAGTGCCAGCATGGTGACATACCTTGCAATATGCACCGGTCTTCTGTTGGTCCGAAATCCTCTCTATCATCTTCACTTCCAGACATAATAGCTGTGTATTTTCACCGTTTGCTTGGACTGAACACACGATACCTTTTCACTCCTCTCACCCAATCTTCGGTCCTCCTGAAGCAAGGCGGGAGGAGGGAGAGCCGGTTTCGAATAGGTGGAAATTAAAAGAGTAAGAAAACGGAAGTTAGTGTCGATGTCCAATACGTGCTCGTCTCATCCCTTAACAGATCACTGTATTCATCTTCAAACATTAAGACACTCCATACAGCCGAAAATGGGAGCGCATAACAAACTTCATTAAAAAGTTAAAGGTTATACCTAAGCAACGGGATACCGGGAGTATGCTCTACAACACGAGCTAGCTAAGCAACAAACTAGCTCCCTCGCTAGGTTTTACCAACTAGCAAGCTAACGGGAAAGTATGGTGCTAGCTGTGCCGGCTAAATTCAGAGGCACGACTGAATCGTCCCTTTCTTTAAGGGAACTTCTCCGGGGTCCTTCGTTTAGAAGACAAGATTCTTTACGAAATCGTGAAGGAGAAACCACTAGACAGTGTAATGATAATATACTTACACAACTTGGACCTTCCCGTTGTTTTAAATAAAGGAGGGAGTAAGGCGTGTAATTTTTAAACTACGCTCAGCTGAGCTACCAACAGTGAAAGGAAGCTTTCTGTGTTTACCTTTTTTATTTTTATTATTATAATTTTTTTTTAATGAACTAAAACAGTCTATTTTTACTCTCCAGTGCAGGGGGTTCGTGCGACGTCGCCGTCTCTCCCTCTCCCACTAACACCCCTTGCATACACACAAAGAGATCAGGGGGCAGACATCCCATAATACCCCCCCCCCCCCCCCCCACACACCCCCCCCCCACTCTGCATAGTTACCTTGCAACATACAGACCATAATAATCACCCCAACACACACACTCTTCCCCATTCCACCATGCCCCGTAGCAACCGTTGCCATGGAGACCCCTCCCGTACGCGTTATGTTGACATCCCATAATAATAATGAGCGCAGTCACTGACATCCCACAATAAGCATAACTCCAAAAAGAGAGCGCAACTAGGAGAGAGGGAAAAAAGACACGTCACATGGCAACTCCATGCCACATGACTACATCCTTTCAATCTCGCCCAGACCTACAGTACATATATGCAGAGCCTCTAAGTAAGTAGTGCAAGCATGTAGCACTGGGATAGGATCCCATTAAAAAATCAAACAAGTCTGAGAACATAAACATGGTACATGCTCACTAATGTGCAATAGCAGGACCCTAAGAGTTAACTTTTTAGGGTTAAAGGCCTTAATCGTCCTTAACCACACCCACAGTCCTCTTGAAGTTTTTGTTTTAAATTCAACCACCAGGCCTAAATGAAATGTTCATGAAAAATGGGAGAACACCTAAAAAACTGATAGGCCATAGATACGGAGGTTAAGCAGGGGTCAAGGTAATTTTAAAAGAAGTTCTGTCTCTTTTTCTATTTAAAAGCTGAAGAGAAACATCACATTGGCTTGAGGAACTCTAGGTATGCAACCTTTAAATGTACATACTGTGGTGATGACGTCTGATTCTGATATAAGAGGCTAATGACAGTACATTGTGTCAAAGACTAACATGGGCCTGTTGAACTAAGAGAGAACCATACCAACTTGAGTGTTCACTACTTTCTTATTTTTTAGTGTCGAAGTAAGATACAGCAGCTGTTGATGTTTGTATGGTAATTGCCTTAGGGCACATGATAAATTGTACGGTTAAGCTCAGTAATATTGGCAGTTTTGGTACAAAGATATTCTTATGTAGTAATATAAGAAATTAATGGTTATCATCCAGTGTATGAACCTAACCTCTATCAGCATCAAATGTATATTCTTTGCAAGCCATGCAGACTATACAGCCATAACCATACTTGGGACTCCATAGCGAAGCAAAATTTGTCACCAAAAAGTATTTACATTTACATACTTGTATTTACATACTTTTTTTCTGACTCAGCAAAAATCCCTGACTACTTTACGTAGTGCCTTGACTATTTTTTGCAGCCCTCCAGCTGCCTCTTTGTTGCCTTCATTCCCCCATTTTTTTCCTGGGTTCCCTGGCTCTCTCCTAATGAGGCTGAACAGAACTGCAAACAATAGTAGGGTGGCATGTGTATGTTTGAAAGTTCAACATATACATCATGTACAACAGATACATCAAATGTTTTTGCTTTTATTGGGGGGAGTGGATATTCACTAACATTCCATAATTATAGATAGAAAAAAGGATATGGAGGTAGTTGTCACAGCAACCTGCTTAGATATGCCCCTCCCCCATGCTCCAGTAGCTTTGAACATCCCATAATATAATTTCTGAGTCAAAAGAAAGTACAGACCATAATATTCTTCCTGTTCGGAGAGTTGCCATGGAGATGGGGGGGGGGGGGGTCAGATTGTAACGCATGCCAAAATGCAGACCATAATATTCCTTCCACTAGCCCCCCAACCCACAGACACACACACAAATACATACACACCTCCAACTACACATATCCCTTTAATGTTACCCTGTCACTAGGCAAAAGGAGTACATATGGACTTCGTCATAGAGCCTCACTGATAGACAAACAGCCAGACACAAGGGAAGCTGGAGCGAGAAAACTGAAGATGTGGTCTCATTGGTGGCTGATCAGGCAGTTAATTGGACCAATAGGCCACTGAAGAGACAAGATCAGGTTGAGCACTACAAAAAAAGGGGGGGGACCCTACATGGCAGCATTTACTATTGCTGCCAATCTGTGAAAAAATTTTGAAACACTCTTCAGTAACTTTCCTTCCTTTGGCTGGTTTTAGGCATCAATCTATGGCTGTGATTAGCTTCTTAATCCTTTGCAACAGCTGCTCTTGACAAAGGCCAGATGTCTTAGCAAAAACTGTTTCTGGTACTAGTATCTAATAGATACCATCTATTAGAGAAACATAATTCTTACAAGGAAGCTGTCTTAATACTTTCTTTTGTTATAAGTTTCAACATAAATTTTGAACTTCGTTATTTGAACTTCTGTTTCCTTTCAGTAGCCACACCTGAATATGGGCATCTCATACTAAAGAAGCCTCACACCCTAAAGAAGCCTCACACCCTAAAGAAGCCTCATCTTTATGCTAGATCAGATAGCCATGGCACAGGATCATTCACGTGTGGGCTCAAGCCTCAAAAAAAAGAAAGGAAAAAAAAGAAGAAAGAAACGGGCCTGATCCAGACCGTAATATTCCTCTCCCCTTCCCCCTCCTTCTCTCCCCAATCACTCCCTGCCTTCACCCCTCCCCCCTGTCTAATAATGCAGACATCCCATAATATGCCGGGCAACAAGAACACCCCTCCCTCCCCCATTTTGCTGCCATTCCATAATAATCAAAGAGCAGGAATACTAATTCATTACTTGCAATGTTCTGTACCACACAGAAGGCCGGAGAAGACTGAGTATGTCATATGCAATAGATTTCTTCACCCACTAGCTTTTTTTCTATGTTCGTAGGCTGTTGAACTCTGAGTCATTCTGGCCATATACATTCAGATGAATTCCACCCTCCATTTTGAATGCAATGAGATGGACAGAAGGTTAGTTTAAAGTAAAACTGAGTTTTGTGGAAATGAAGTGTCCAATAAACTGACCTTTTCAAGGGGTCTGGTACTGATTTTGATTGAGGTTGTGTAGTGCCTACATAAAATAAATGGGCAAACTTGTGTATCAAAATGTTGCACAATATATAGATATTTCAAGGCAATCTACACAGTGATTTTTATACACGGCAGCACAAATCCTCACTTCATGCCATCAGTGTGTGCGATGAGGTACACAGACTTTAACATTTATCTCCACACCCCACCCCCTTCTCGCACACTCCTACCCCCACCTCTCCACCTCCCCTTCCTATACCAGGGCATGTAGCAAAACAAAGAACATCCCATAATATCAAAATCAGCCTCGCTGCAGTAAGCATGGCAACAGACTTAAGTATAAGGCCAGTCACTTTAGTAAATATGAATATGCAAGCATATTTTTGGACAAAAACAATAAACAGTGTATGTTTTGGCTTGATACATAAAACAGGAACTGATGTCATGTTAGGTAAAAATCTTGTATAGCCATTTAAAGTAGTTGATCTCTTTATTGGACAGCCATGTTGATGTTATCTTTTATATATAAGTATCTACAAAGTGAGTAAATAACAAAAACAGTCATCATATGCCAACACACACACACACACACACATGTTGGCAATGGCAACATTTTCTTAATGAGGTCAAATGACCATCCAGAAATAATCTAAATAACTCAGTACTAAAGTATATGTTTTACTGTCATTTTGTCACTTATTATGTCTGTCTATTATTGTCTAGAGGGGTTTTCAAACAGAAATCATATTGCATGCTTGTCAAATCAGCATATCAATGACAAGAAACAACATTGCTTCCTTCATAAATGCTCTGGTTCTAGATTACTTTATCAGCTACACTGTTTCAACTGAATCTAAACTTACTTACACACACATAGAGCGAAAGGTGGAGAAACACAATGGACAGGTCCCCAGTCCATCAAAGGTCAAAGGCTACTGAAACAAAGAATCTTTGAAACAGGTATTATGTCCTCGTATGAAGTGGCTTGTGCCTATGAAAATTGGTCCTAGGAAGGAGAACAAGTGAACTGGCCACAGGATCATGGACACCCAAAGCTTTCTGTTACCATGAATGTTACCGGGAATGAAGGTTAGTCTGTCTCATCACTCAGCAGTGCTACTGTAGTACAAACTGTTAAAAAAGTAATGCTAGCTATTATAAAAAAAAGTCGACAGGTCACAGAGGGTGCTGCAACATAGCTGCACATCTGTCAGAGTGCCCCTGATGATCTGGTCTGATGCTCTTTTGCATCATTTACATTGGAAGAATGCAACCCAGCATCAACCAGATGTCAGTCCAGTCATCCATCTGTTGGTTCTACTGGAGAAACTTGTCTGTTGCATGGATCCCTCACCTTGCAATGTATAGGACTTAATGAATCAACTGTTAATTTATTGATACCAACTACAACAGCACACCTTTAGAATTCTTGTGGAGTCAATTCCTTGAAGAGTCGGAGCTCTTTTCTTCCCTTTACATAGCTGACCAAAAGACTGTTGTTTTCTAACACTGTCTGTATTTATACTTATAAATAACAACATTTATTACACACTCTTTACCAGAGTGACATGCATTACCTAATGACAAGGATGGTCTCCCTGCAACTACTTTGGGTTTAGGGCCTCAAATGGTGAGACAGAGCCAGCCCCAAAGCTGAACTTCTTGGTCAGCAATTGAGTATATTAACCATAGGCTGCCACCACCAGATACATTCTATGGGTATGATGAAATGCATTAATAGGTTTAGTTTGATGAAAACACCTGGGTGAGATAAAACTTTTTTGTGCTAATAAATAAAATATATGCACTGTTGCTAAGAATCACAACTATTGTTCAAATTGTCTACAGTAACCTAGTCTTTAATCAGTTGCATTTCATACATGGCTTGCTGCTTACAGCAGCTTCACCATTGCTACGTGATTAAACTTTTTTTTAACCACCAGATATTATTTAAGGGGTGACAGGTGTGATACTTACAAGGTGGTGATATGTTAATGGGCATATGTACATATATATTGTACAACCCCCATATCACCAACATATCACCATTTTGAAAGTATCACACCTGTCACCACTTAAATGCACGTCGCTATAAGGATCTGCTGTTTGACAACATGGTTGTCCCGCATGACTTGGAATGACTGAGATAAATGCAAAATCATGTAAATCCGGTTTTTCGGGAACACTTATACCTGATATTTTTTTTAATATAAACACAACCAATTTCCCCCCATCAGTTTAGTGTGATTTGTGATTTAATGTTACTTTTTTGCTTTTTAGGAATAGTGTCCCGCAATGTCGTTGCTATTTCGACTCGTTACTTAAGTCAAATACATTTCTTTGTTTATTGTATTACCTGAAGCTTTTCTCCCATCCTACATCCGCTGAACAAATCTTCGTTAGTAAATTATATGGGTCAGGGAACCGTAGATCTCACAGAAATTAAATGTAATATCTCCCCCTATTGGCCAGGCAGCGGAAAACTTTGCTGCACTACATAGGGTACAAAGAAAAATACTTGTGTCAGTAGAATAGGAATGCGTAAATGACATTCATTTTACTTTCAATTGACCGCAATTGGCAAATTGTTTAAACTGCAGCTCACAGTTTTTGTGCACTCGGTTTAAGTTTTGAAAATCTAAAAAATAAAAATAAAAAGAGAAAAAAAGTGTGGGCCAAAGAGGATTTGTGCATTGAAAAACAAATAATGTTTCCATGGAACCAGATAGATCAGCAAGTGTAAAGATTTTAGATATGACTTTGACAAGGGCAGGAAAACGGAGTTAAAGCATCTACAAAACACAAAGGTGGAAATTTCAGGACCATAAAGTAAATCCCATGGGGTGGTTGGTGTATGGATGCAGTGGCTAGCATAAGTAGTGTTCCAAGAAAAGGCACAACTGGAACTGATGACAGGGTATATGTGGGGAGTAAATCTGATTTGCTCACACAGGACTGCTGTAAAAGTTAATGCTGCCCAAAATAGAACAGAGTCAGGACAAACAGAATATCACAATAATAACACAATTTACACAGATTGGTTATAACATCAAAACCACCTGACATTTTTGGTAGGTCCTCTTGGAGTCACCAAAACAGCAAATTAACAAATATTAAAGCAGACCAAGGTATGGAGAATTTTAAGGAATTCTTTATTCTGCTGACCGAAGCCACTGCCACGAAGGGGTCAAGATAGTTTAGAACTATTAGCCGATAGGGCGTGGAAATTGGGCTACTGAAAAGTGAAAGTGACTATTCTTGTCATTGGGAGGTCACAGCACAGCACACAGTGAACCTCTGCATTTAACCCATGCAAACACCATGCAGCAGTGGGCAGCTATGAAAGCGCCCAGGGAGCAGTGATGGGGACGTTACCTTGCTCAAGGGTATCTCAGGGCAACCTACTGGTGAGGGAACTGAACCCACAATCTTCCGATCCAGGGCCAACTCCCTAACCACTAGGCCACCACTGCCCCACTGTTGGCCAAAGCAAAAGAGGAGGAAGAGGAGTAAGGCATGTCCAAAGGGAGAGGAGGGAAGGACTTTGAAAGATGGCAGCATGACTGGTAAAGGTGAGGATTTAGCTGATTTGATGGAAGTTGCCAAATAAACAGGCAGACAATTAATCAAATTTCCATGCCTGTTGAGGCCCAGGATAGCAACCACTCCCACTACTGTTAGCCAACAGGCTATGAGTTCAAATTGTTTTACCATGGTGTGGATGGAAAGAGAAATGGGGTAGATCCTGAGGAGTATGTCAAAAGTGTTTTGGAGGTGAAGAGCGTGTATAGATAGGGTGAGGAGTCTGAATCTGGAAGTTGAAGGTGTGATAAGGAATGTTGTTAGTGCATATGACCCACAAGTTGATTTTGAGATGGAAGAGAAAGATGACTTCTGGAGTGAGTTCGATGACGTGATACAGAGTGTACCCACGGGAGAAAGAGTGTTGATTGGTATGGACTCTAATGGACATGTTGGTGAAGGGAACAGATGTGATGAGGAGGTGATAGGTAGGTATGGTATCAAGGAGAGGTATGCAGAAGGTCAGATGTTTGTAGATTTTGCTAAAAGGATGAAAATGGCTGTAGTAAATACTTATTTTAAGAAAAGGGAGGAGCACAGGGTGACATATGAGAGTAGAGGAAAATGCACACAGGTGGATTATATCCTTTGCAGAAGGGTCAGTTGAAAATGCTTGGGATCAACAGTTCAGAGTAATGGGGAGTGTGGAAGAGAGTTGAAGAAGTGTGCAGACAGGTTGGAATGGGTGGAGTGTAGCAACCCCTATTGGGAGAAGCCGAAAGAAGAGCAAGTCATATAACAACTATATGCAATTTGATGCATGCCACCTACCTAAACATTGTTCCAGACCAAATCTAAAGTATTCCCTAAATGTTGTAGCCTCTTACATCAGGATAAAGAACCATTCCACACTGTAAAAATTGTTCAATATCAGAAAAATAAACTTGTGATTTGTGGTCATGGTCCAACTTTATCAGACCAAGTGTTTGCATGATTATCCATCCATCCATCCATCCATTTTCTGCCGCTTGTCCCAAACGGGGTTGCGGGGGAGTGCTGGTGTCCAACCCAGCGCACACAGGGCGAGGACGGGGGACGTACCCTGGACAGGTCGCCAGCCCATTGCAGGGAGGAGCGGGACGGGGATGGCACCTTGTTCAAGGGTACCTCAGGGCAACCTATTGGGAAGGGGTTTGAACCCCCGATCCTCCGATCACGTGGCAGACGCCCTAACCACTAGGCCACCGCTGTGCATGTTTATCAAAACAATAATGCACAATAATTTAGTCACTTACTCCTGAACTCATAAATCTGCATTTTCAATCACCTATTCTGGTCACAGTATACCACAACAAAATTATACCTTTGCATTTTACCCATACACATACACATAGGGATGGTACCTTGCTCAAGGGTACCTCATTGCAACCTTCTGATTCTGGGGCCAACTCCCTAGCCACTAGGCCACTACTGCACCGTATTCTATTGAATATCTGACAAAGTGCTATATTCACACTCATTGCTGTGCACTGTCCTGCTTTCAACTTGTCATTTTATTTGCCCTTTCTTTCATCTTGCATACGCTGTAAAGTATGTACCGGAAAGAGTATGTATCTTTCATACTCTGTAAAGAATTATGCATTTGCGTAATTTTTATGTTGTCTTATGTTGCACCATGGTCATGGAGAAATGTTTTATTGTGTATTATGTATATGGTTGAAATGACTCGTGAGAATGATATTAATGTTTGGGCTTCTCAGTGTACCTTTGAGGCATTTTAACAAATAGCTGGCCTAATTTTTATTTATTTGTCTTCTTTGACACACGTCTAAAGCAACAAATTAATTTACAAATGAAATTAGAAGCTTGATGTAAATATTTATATATTAACACTGAATAAAATAGATTTAGAACACTGAATAAAATAGATTACTTTAAAATCTGTCCAGAGATACTAAAAATACTCTGTGTTCTATTTTTTTTTTTTATTACAGCCATTGTCAAAATTTCACTCCTGCATCAATTCAACATGCTGCATTTTTAGCATTTGAAATTTTTTTTATTGTTCCACATCACTATCAATGTAGGACCCAGCTAATCGCTATAATGCAGTTATATTAGTAATGAACACCAACCAATGTAATTAACAGGCTCCCAAAAAAGAACCCAGCAAAAGAAACAATACAGTATTACAAACAGCAATATATATTTTCCAACTCCTAAATTCTGAACACCCACTCCCCCCCAAAAAATTCAACAATACTCATTCATATGCCAAAATCATAAAAAAAAACCAATAAAAATAATTCGTTCTAAGGCCTGTAGAGGGCAGTAAAGAGATAAGAAACACTATGTTCCAGATGCATCAGTGCAGGCAAACACAAAAGGAACAGAGCAACTGATCAAATGACCTTTTTTCTTTAAACTGCAGAGACTAAAAACAGTTAAAGATATAGCTGTGTCTAATGGCAAAAAAAATCCAGACTTCTCTAGTGGTTGTGGGTTAGCTGAGTGGGCAAGTCACAAATATAGATCCGAAATTATAGAATGCCAACCATCTCTCAAAGTCCATTTTTGAGGCATTACTTTTTTTTTTTATATCTGTATAGCTTATGTTGGAAGAATGGTCTTTACTTGGAAAGGGAGATATGAAAGGGACATTACCACATAAACCACTTTATTCAGTAAAACAAAAGGCACTAACTGTCTTGGCATTCTCTTCCAACAATCAACCTGTTCCCAAATTCCATGGTCATTTTTTCTCCTTTCTTTTCTCTACAGCAGAATGCAACGTTTCTTAGGTTTGGTCTCAGGAGGCTCCAGTGCAGCCAAGATCGCCTCATCAAACACGTTTTTTAAACCTCTCTGTAAGGAGACATTGAAGCAAGAATATTAAGCAAGACAGAGACATACTATCCACAAAAAGAGAGTTACACACTTAGCACAGCAAAAACAGAGCAAAATGCTCTAGGAGTATGCTCTATGCTAGTAAATGTGGCATCACAGCAGTGTCCACATGCATACTATTTAAAAGCTTTTTTCTCATACTGGTAAAACCTAATCTTTATGCCTGGGTATATTACAAGCTGCAACAGAGTGGGAGTGGTGCTTAATGTGCTAAATACTGTCCTGTCTGATACAAATCAAGTTTCAGAGAAATAAATAATCTAGAACAGGTTCAGTTCAGTTATTACAATCACTTATAAACTATCTGATACATAGAACTATTGTATATTGGCAATTTCATCATGATGGTGTTTTTGTGGGCTGGTTGAAGTCCTCAGTCATTGCATTTTAGCCAGACAAACTGCAGAATCACTAGAGGCTTTTTAAAAAGGCCAAACAATTCCGATTCCATTATGGAATCCACTAATTTTGCACTATGCTATATGAGCTTCAGTTTCATGTGCATACACTCACAAATCACATCACATACACTCTCAACTAAGTATTATTGGACCATCTTCTTCAATAAATCAATGGCCAAGTATAAAATATTTGTCTCATTTGTTTGTTTTTCTTTCTCTACTTTGGATTTTTTTAAAATGCAGAAATAGAGAACTTTCTAAAAGGTTTAACAAACTTTCATGCAGCTTTGTAAATTTTGTGTTTTGGTGCACTGTTGTTCCCTATCCACAAATTCAGATATCAAACTGTCAACGTGTCCTTCACTCACTGTTTGGGTTCTCAAGCCTTTGACTTTGTCTCTTAATATTGTTATATGATTCAAGTAAATATGAATTAGTTTTTTTAATTCTTATTTTTATCATATAAAAAATTAATCCCAAATTTTATATTCCAGATTTATTAAAGTTTAACTTGTGGGGGTGGGGGGGCAAAATAAAACAAAAAGAAAACCACAGTGACATTGTATCAAACCATTGTATTCATGAAACCTGAAATGTTGAACTGTATTTCATTAAAAAATATTTTATTAACAAATCTATTACTGATTAAACATGATATCACAACCAGAAATTTTTGTGAAATTCTGGTGGAATACCAGCAAGAATGGAAAAAAAAAATACCACATAGGTTGTTCTGGTGAACAGCAGTACCTGTGTGAGGGCAGAGCATTCAACATATTTGACGGCTCTAAGGTCCCTGGCAAGTTTGTCTCCACTCTCTGGTGACAGTGGACGTTGTTTGTTCTTGGCGAGCTTCTCTACTGTGTTACTGTCATCTCTCAAATCAACCTGAGTACCCACCAGCAGGAATGGTGTTCTAGGACAATGGTGAGAGATCTCCGGGACCCACTAAAAAAAAAAAAAAGAAAGGGACAGTTCATGAGTCTGAGACAGTGGAAGGGAGAGGAGATGTATTGAGTGAGTTAAAAAGCAAGAAGGGCACAACAGAAACTAAAAATATCCTGCAATGTCATAATGAAAAAAATGTGTTAGCAAACAGCGTCAAACAGCGAAAGAAGACTAATATCTCACCACTACTTAACAAGACAAAAACTTTCAAAGTTTTTTAAAATGTGTTATACATTATATTATACACACTAAACTGCCCTCCTTTCCTTCAAGGACAACATCTATTCAGAGATTATTCCTTTATATTCTTTAGAATAATCCTTTCTAATAATTTCATTTTGTTTAGACTGGGACTGAAAACCACTGACCTAAAGTAATTTTAAAATATCAGCACCTGCACAGACACACACACAATCCCATTCACACACCATACACTGGCTGACCTTTTCTCTAACATTCTCAAAAGAGGAAGGTGAAACAACAGAGAAGCACACAAGGAAAACGTCTGTCTGGGGGTAACTTAGAGGCCTCAGTCTGTCATAGTCTTCCTGACCTAGATAGGAAAACAGTGCAAAGAGGAAGCAGTAAATAAGACATTTCAAAGATAGTAAAAACTTTGCAGAGTCATAACCAATATGTTAGCATCACTATAAAAATCAGTTGCTGTCCTCTTTTTTTTTTTTTGGCCACTCCACACTGGTACCAGTATTTCAAAACCCTTATCTGAATTACTAGTATTTCTTGATATTTATGTCCAAAACATATTGTTATTTATGTAACTTAAATTAAGTTTTACTATGTGATACAATACAATTGAGATAATCAAACATACATTTGAGAAAAAAAAAAAAACTTACATAAATGTTTATGCCATGAGTCAAAAGTACAAAATAGTAGCAACTACTCATTTGGTCTTGGAGCTAAAAGCCCATATAAAGTGCTTACATAGTAAACTACGACAGTACCTTTTTAAAGTCATATAGGATTTTATCATTAAATTCAACCGAGCGGAAAGCCAAACATAAATAATCTAATTTAAAAAGCTTATGTGATGAAGAAACTATTCTAAGCATTTTATTTGCTACAAAAGACACGTTCAAGTTTTATCAGAGAAAATGTTTCTTAATCAGCACAAGTTTCTTGAGAACCCCACAAAGCAGGAGAATAAATAATAAAAAAAACAAAACAGGAAAGCCATTATATTTCTATAATTTCTATTCCAGCTCTCCTATTACTAAATACCTTGCAACACTGAATTAAATAAATTCAGTGGAAAAATGATGGCAAACACAGCATAAATGTTAATTAGTAAACAGCTTTTTCAAATTATTCAGAAGGAACAAATCTCATTTCATGAAAATGGATCTCATTTATTGAGCTCATGTTAACTTTCTTCAAGGATTTCAGAATGTCACATTAAGAACATTTTATCGTGACAGCTGCCTAAAACAGTTAGAGCATTATACAATACCTTATAATAAAAATGTATTATACAGCATTATACAGTACTTTATAATAAACATGATTTAAGGTGATTAACTGTACCTGCTGTGTCAAAAAGTCCAAGTGTGTATGGCTCTCCTCCAATCATCACAGTAACAGCATAGTTATCAAATACCTGAGAGACAACAGGGAGGCAGAGCAGAGCAAGAGGGGAAATATGCTATTCAGTGTTATGTGAAGTCATTCACAGTTATTTGACAGAAATCTGGATGTGGTATCATGTATAAGCAAAAATGACAATAAGATGGAAAAAAAATACAAGTAAGGAATTGGTCTTCTATATCCTTGCTTGCACTCTCTCCTTTGTCCCCTTTCACAATTGAACATCTCCTTTCATACCAGACATTACCAGAACAGGTTTCTCCTCATAGCTCACCCTGTTTGTCACTTGCCACTCCAGTCAGTCAATGAGGTTCCATTTACTGACACATTGTAAATTTCCCAAATGGATGCAAGACTTAAAAATCTTGTCTTCTAAATAACTGTACTTCACTTAATTATGAATTAGTTTTGGTAAACATCCAAAACCTGGAAGCAAAAGAGAAGCAAGCCATTTTGTAATAGAACAGTCATTACAAAATAATTTTAAATTTGTAATTCAAGTCTGATTAGGCAGATCAAGGGCATTATTCTGTAGTATCAGTAGCATCAGCACTTAAGAATGCCTGCCACTGACAATGCTCATGGATGACTTACCAATAAATCAATGACGAGCAAACTAACAATAGTGGTAAAAAAAAAAGTTGAAAGTACCTGTTAACCTTAAAACAAGCCAAAGTGGTAAACAAAATGAGGTTGAAATTCAAAATGACTGAAAACAATACATTTATGATTATTTAATCAACTAGTTTTAAAGACGTTTTAAAGAAACTTCTTAAACAACTCTTGAAATAATTAAAAAAAAAACTTACATAAATGTTTATGCCATGAGTCAAAAGTCAACTTTACATTTTACATACATTTTTTATGTTTAGGCACATATCTAGGCAAGGACACAAGAAAATGCCTGCATCACTAAAGCGCCCAAAAGAACCGCAGCCTCCATCATTTTTAAATCTAAGAAATTTGGAGCCACTAACAGTCTTCCTGCCCACACAAACTGAGCAACTGGGCATGAGGGCAACTTGGTCAGATAGGTATTTTCAGCCAAAGTGGCTGGAAGACTAGTCAGCATAGAGAGAAAACAATGGATTCAGAAAAATGTAAATCAATTTGGAGAAAAACTTTTACAGAACACTCAAAATCCCAGGCAAAAGCTTACATTTTAATGACACAATAACATGAAAACATAGAATTGACTTCAGGAAAACTTTGTGAAAGTCCTGAAGTGATCCATTCACATTCTTGACCTAGACATAATACATTAATTTTTAATTACGAACACATTAATACATTGATAAATACACACCTTTGATCCGATGCCCATTGTCAGCCATCAGTAAGCTTGCCAACTTTTTCCTTTAATTGTTGATAACTAACCAAAATAAATTTTTCACATGTGGATAGACATGACAGACCAACAAATCTAGACCAGCTAAACCATCATGGATCATCTGCATGTGTAGCTACCAACTATCGAATGCAAAGCAAGCTATAATTTTTTGTTCTTTTAAATGATCTCCTACCTACAGACTAACCTCATTTCTGCTAATTACAGACTTAACTGGCCTGTTTAACTTATTAGACATTTTTTTTTTTTTGTAATGTCCCTTCTTTCTTTCCTGATTATCCGGTGTCAGTCAGAGGAGGATGGGTTGCCTTTCCCAGTTTTGGTTCCTCCCATGGGTTCTTTTTTTAGGGATATATATTTTTTTAGTTTTAGGGATTTTTTTCCCCTTGCCTATGTCACCTTTGGCTTACTCACTAGGGGCTTGGACCCTGATTCTAAAAAACTGCTGTGTGACAAAGTTACAAAAACACTACAAAAACAGACCTGACTTGAATACTTCCATGGCATGTGCTGCAACTAACCCTTACAATTATACATTGTGAAATACTCAATAACTAAGCAAATTACCACCTGCATCTCATCCGAGTCCACAGTAAAAACATAGAAACATTTTTTTAAAGTAAGAAATAGAGTGGTTTCCCAAAGAGACTGACATCCTTGTACTTTTTAATACTTTTTTGAGGAATAGTTAAAAGTTTTTGGCTTTCATTTTCATTCCAGTTGTTGTACTTCACCAGTTTCTGAGAATTGTGTTTTTTTTTTGTTTGTTAAGAAACACAAGAACCAACACACTAATTATTTAAACATGACAAAGCCATCTTACTAAAGTAACTTAAGGCATGATGATCAGGCACATCATATTTTTTAGCACTTTGCATTTCCTACATTTAATCTACTCATTATGACAACAATAAGGCAGTTAATATTTTTGCATGAACTAATTGACTCCCTGGAAAAATATAATGACATGAGGGGTGGTTGAAGACATTAGCACAGTACTTTGTATAGTTATATACAAAAATAAACTATAATAAACATAAATAAAAGCAACTGTCACATTAGATGGCGCACTGCTCAGCTCTTGGGAGAGCACACCTGTTTGGCATGGGGCTAACAGGTGTGCTTCATTTGGGGTTGGCTTTAAAAGCCCCATTAAGCGAGAGCAGAGTGTCGGTCTTTGTTAATCTGTACGTGTCGTGGAAGTTTATCTGTGTTTTGCGCTTCTGTGCACAGCAGTTATGTTATTAAAGATTTTACGTTCTGTAACAACCTCTCAGCTCAGCACTGATGTCCAGAACAAAACACCGTTACAGCAATATGTATGTGCGATTTCAAATATGGATTCCTTTGATCAAGTCAAATTACACACATTGCTTACATCAGTGTCTGGGTCTAGATTTTATGAAGAAGTTTAAAACATTTTCACAGGCCCAATCTTCACCAAAATACCCACAGATTACCATCTGACCAACACTCACAAAAGTAAAAAAATGGGTTTCTGAGTTCTGATACTGTTGGTCTGTCATGGCCAACTGATTTCCAGCAGTTATGTCCAAAAAAAACCAAAAAACAAAAAAACCCTTTTACCTTCAGACAATGCCTCACAAAAGTTATCAGGCGGCTTTTTGATTTTCCAAAAGGTTCATCTGTCAAAGCCAGGCCAGAGGATTAAGTATATCAGCCCAATATTCATATACTGGTCCATAAATCTGAGTTTACTTCCAAAAATTACAATTATCCTCACAAAAAATTTAAAGATCAAATATATTTCACATTTTAAGAAAAGGCATGCTGTTTCATTTCTATAGCTGGACCCATAATAATTTGCAAGCCTAAATAGCAACATTCATTAACATATTTGAAAACTTCCCATTAATTTTAAAAAGATAAGCTTGCCCAATTTAAATTTAACATCATATAGTTTAATCTCAAGAAAAAAAAATGTTTCCACACATGAAAGGTGCCATTAAAAATATGACAAACTAGGTTACATTAGTGCTCCTATACTTGACTTCTCATTTAAGTGCTTGTTTTAGTTGTATGTTGGGCTTTTTCACTTCTGTGCCCTAGCCAAAAGCAAGTCTGTTTTCTAACAATTAAAAATGTAATCGCTTTAAAATTACAAGGGCATTGTGCCTTACATTTGATACATTTTAGCCAAGTAAAACATTTCTTTCTACTGCAGACTAAAGGTGATAACTACTTTTAAATGTTTTGCACTTTTCAGACTACTTATTCAAATTATTCTTGGTCAACAATTTCAAACATCATCAGTTCCTTGGTTCCAGTACAGCTAGTTAATGTTAAAAAAAGTCTTTCAGGTTTTCGAATTGCAGCCAAAATTTCAATGAAGAAATCAATGTCTCTAATATAAAGCTTTGGCATAACAAACCTCTTCACAGAGTACTCCAAAAGCTCAGAGTAAGCTAGTAAACCATAATTTTTATATATCTTAAGCAAGAAAAGGGTAGATAACAACAGCAGAGATAATATTCTATATTCTAACATTCCATCATTTTTGCAGGCGCATTGATGCACTTTAAAACATAAACAGAAAGTGTCAGATCATGAAGAACTACAGATGCATGGTGAACTAGAACCTGTAAAGTGTGGTTACATGTCTTTCTGCCATACAAGTACTTGTAAGTGATCTTAAAAATAATACATAAGGTGTTCATGATACAGTTATTGAATCATCAGATCAATAACAATATCTACTTTTATATTTTCATTCCTGTAATCCTGTATAGCTGAATGTTTGGCCCTTCTTTCCTATATTTGAAATAAACTATGCTATTTCTTTCTGGTTTAAATGCATGACAGACACTCACCGTAGGTACATATTCTGATGGAAATTTGTTGGTTGTGTAGGAGATCAGTAAGCAGGTCTTGCCCACAGCTCCATCTCCTACTACAACACACTTTATGGTCTGCATCTGGAACAATCAAAAAGCATGAATGTTGGAGAGAATATATTATAAGGGCTTGAATGACCCAAACTACAAAACTACCCTTTTGCACTTAAATGAACAAAACATTTGCATACAACAGTCACCTGGATAGAATGCTATGCATGACCATGACATAACTGAATACAATGGCCCAAAAGAAAGTCTAAACAGAGATGACAGTGTCATGTAATGTTTTGCAAACCCTGTGACCAGTGAGACCATTAGAGAGACACATACCTTAAGTTGAGCAAACTGGGAATCATGTTTTCAGCAGAAACCATGCAGAGCCCATAACACCTAGATAGGACATTGGCACCTCTAGATGACTGGGCCCTATTTCTCCTTTCATTTGTCATATTTCAATATGACTAAAGGAAGTCACAGACATTTCTTGCTTCCATCTACTTCAGGACATATTTACATGTATTGGCTGTTTATAAAATACTGAACATTTCTACGCACAGTCTTATTTACAGTGAAATATTTTTTTTTTTTAATTAAAGCTCATACACAAAACAATGGCATTTTTAAGTACTGTTTTGCACTTCCGCATCTAACGCGTAGCTCACTAAGCTTGTTAATACACAATCCCCAGGGCTAAAAACACAGGAAGCGCTTCAGTTCAACCAGTTTGGCTATTATCTCTCTCTTTGGCCATACACAACACACGAGTCATCTTAGGCAGTTATATAAGTGGCGAACGAAAAAAGAACTTGATAAGGTTAACCAACCGCTTTCTCAACGACTTTCTACCTTTGAAAATCAGCTTGATAAAAACAAGTGACTAGACGTTTTTTCCACCTTAATTTGTAATTTTTTATGGCAGGACAGAGAATATGTGACGGATGTTTCATTTCCTGAGTGTCACAGTTAGCTTAAGTTAGTCAGGGCATGACAATGTAAACCTCTAATAAGTTACCAAGATGAAGAAAAACGAATCCTGTGTTTATTGTTTACATCAGCTAGACTTATTCAATGTTTCAAACATGCTAGCTAACTAAAGTTAGCCCATCTGCTATTTTAGGTCTAGCTGTTACTGCTCCCAAATTGTCAGATTAAGCACTAGCTGGTTAGCCGACTGGCTTGAAAATAAAAGTCTAAACCTACTTTTCTCGCCTCGTGTAACGACTGAAAACCTACTAGTGACTAAAAGTACCTTTTTGGTATTTTGGTTTTCTTTCAGCAGCGAAGTTGGTTTTAGACACGAATCAATCTCAGCAGCTCACCTTTCCGTCTGTGTATCTGCCGCCGCCGCCGATGTAGCCGATCGGTCGTTTATGTCCGGGTGCGGTTGAGCTGAGACTCAGAAGTTTCGCTGAATGGGCGTGTGTGTCCTAAACTCCAACCCACATAATTCTTTCAAAATATAAAAACAGAAAAACAAGTACTTGCACGTGGCTTTGTGCACATTATCTGGAAGAAAAAAACATATATAATGTATTAAAAAATAGTATTAAAGAGTAATACAAATATATACATATTTTATTTTAAAAAATTAAGGTGTCATATATCCATCCATCCATTATCTGCCGCTTGTCCCAAACGGGGTCGCGGGGGAGTGCTGGCGTCCAACCCAGCGCACACAGGGCGAGGACGGGGGACGCACCCTGGACAGGTCGCCAGCCCATCGCAGGGAGGGTGTCATATATGTGAGCTTTAACCTCTAGCTGGTTAGGGAGTTGGAAACAGGATCAGAAGATTGTGGGTTCAGACCCCTTACCAGTAGGTTGCCCCTACTGGACCCCCTGCACTTTGCGTTTTTTCCCAACCACTCAACGGACAGAATGCTGTTCATCGGCTTCCGGGCAGCATTCAGCACCATCATCCCTCAGCATCTGAGTGAGAAGCTTAGACTGCTGGGCCTGAACACCTCTCACTGTAACTGGATTCTGGACTTCCTGACTGGGAGACCACAGTCAGGAATGGAAGCACTCTACAGTTTTTTAACAATGCTGCTTATTAGGCTGCTAATCTGTTAAGTCTAGTTACAATACCGGTGCTCTGTTCCACCCATATTCATGCTCATACTGCCTGTCTCTTGTTGAATGAATGTCTCTGTCATTGCAATTGTTCTTTGTAATCTGTCTGCAGTGTAAATCTTGTCTGCACCTATCTTCTATGTAAGTCTTGTCTTGTGTTATATGTAATGTTGGATATCGTCTTATGTGTAGCAGCAGGGTCCTGGAGGAACGTTGTTTTGTTTCGCTGTGTACTGTGTTTATTGTTGAAATGACAATAAAAAAACCTGGTTAACTTGACTTGAATTCAGCCAAAAAGCCGGTTAACACACTGTGTAAAAGTAAATAAATATATGTTCTAAATATTCAAATACAGAACAAGTGTAACTTTGGGGACAACCGAAGTTAATCAGCAATGCTTAAGTTTTTTACATTTTTTTTCAGAATCTAAAACTCAGTTCTCTGAAGGCCTGTACTTCATTAAACACAAAGGCTAATAGTTACTTGGAATGAGCATTCAATAAAATGGTGAACTTTGGTAAAATGGTAAACTTTAATATAATATTATATTTAATTGTAATATTAATGACAGTTGTGCATATAAAATCTGTACAATGTTCATTCATTACCTTTTTGTAAATCTACTCTGAATATATTATTTATCATGACAACAACACAATGCGACAGAAGGCCTCAATGGAGATGAAACTTCTTTGACATGAAAGAAGTATGAAATTTTACACAATCACCTATTACAGATTGTATATGAAAGTGAATATATGAAATATATGAAAGTGACAACCCTTGTCATTGCAAAGTCACAGCACAGCAGACAGTGAACCACAACAAAATTGGACCTCTGCATTTAACCCATGCACACTCAAACACCGTGTAGCAGTGGGCAGCTATTGAAAGTGCCCAGGGAGCAGTGATGGGGATGGCACCTTGCTCAAGGGTACCTCAGGGCAACCTATTGGGAAGAGGTTTAAACCCCCAATCCTCCGATCATGTGCTAACACTCTAACCACTAGGCCACCGCTGCCTACTTTAGTGATAATTGCATATTGTGTCAGCTGGATATGAATATCATTATAATCTTTTTTTTGACATAGGTATTGAGACAAATGGTTTAATTTAGTTTCTTAATATAATTTTAATCTTATTCTACTTCTTTTGACTGCTCCCGTTAGGGGACACCACATTGGATATTCTGATTTCACTTCTTTCAGTCTTCTGCATCTTCCTCTTTCAAACTGACTGTCTGCATTTCCTTTAACCACATCCATAAACTTACTCTTTGGTTTTCATCATCTCCCCTTGCTTGGTAGCTGCATCCTCAACATTTCTCTCCCAATATACTTCTCGTCTCTCCTTTGTACATTTCCAAACCAATGCAATCTTGCTTCTTTGAATTTGTCTCCAAACTGTTCAGCCTAAGCTGTCCCTCTAATAGACTAGTTCCTAATTCTTCCCATCCTCAACATTCCCATCAAAAATCTCAGCATCTCAGTGTCAGCTCTGCCACCTATCTTTCTAACTTCCACCATCTCCAAACTGCATAACATCACAGTTCTCACTACCATTGTAATAATTATGCTAATTTTAGTCTAAATCCTAAAAATAAATTAGGCAAGAACAGCTCTGATCTATAAAGTCATAAACTCCACAGGATCTCTGAAGGTGTGTTGTGGTATCTGGCACTAAGGCTTCTTACTGTCCAGTATGTTGCAAACCTTGAACTCTTTGCTATGTTCCTGAATCCTTTACTTAGCAATTTTTGCAGTGTGTCGGGGCACATTATTCTACTTAACAAGGCCATTAGCATCAATGTATACTGTTGCCATGAGGATGTGTAATTGGCCTGCAACAATGTTCAAATAGACAGTGTGCATCAAAGCTACACATGAATGCCAGCACCCAGAAGAACATTGTTCAGAGCAAACAAATGGTTGTTCTTTCTTGGACCACTTTTGGTAGCTACCACTGCACACCAGGAACACATCATGAAGATGATCATTATTTTAAGGTTGTTCAGGTCCTTACACTTGCCTGTTTTTCCTGCTTCCAACACTTGATTGTTTACTGGCTGTATAATGTATTCCATTGAAAGGTGGCATTGTAAATAAGAATCAATATTAATTACTACATTAATTATTACATTACTACATTATTACATTACTACTACATTAATTAATGTAGTTTATATTTTGACACTTTTTATGGGCAGCGGTGGCCTAGTGGTTAGGCCATGGATTGGAAGACTGTGGGTTTGATTCCCTCACCAGTAGGTTGTACCTTCCCCGTCACTGCTACCTGAGCGCTTTCAATTGCTGCCCCCCTGCTGCACGTGTGTGTATGGGTGAAACGCAGAGGTTGAGTTTTGTTGTGTTGTGCTTTGCATTCACAATGACCAGGATTTTCACTTTAGTTAGTTGTTTTTTTTCTGTAATTTATTCAGCAACCTTTGCGTTTGAGAAAGGTGCTGTATAAACAATTATTATTATTATTTTTATTATTGATATTATTACTATTTTTCACACAGCAAGTAGGGATGAACACACCAGTGCATTTCTACATGCCAATCCCAAGCCTGAATAAATGGGGAGGGTTATGTGAGGAAGTACATCCAGTCTTTGGCCAAATAAACAGACAATGAATCAAATTTCCATGTCTGTTGAGGCCCAGGATAACAACCGCTACCACTACTGTTAGCCAACAGGGTTTGAGTGGAAATGGGGCTACTGTTGGAGAAAATGAAGAAAAGGAGGAAGGAATGTCCAGAGGCAGGAGGGAAGAAGTAAGGATAGGTGAGTGTATGTGAGGGTAGGAACTTTAAATGTTGGAAGCATGACTCGTACAGAGAGAGACCTATTATATAATGGACAGAAGGAAGGTTGATATTTTGTTTGTACAAGAGCCTAGATGGAAGGAAGGGTAGTGGGGCCATGTGTATTGGAAGTGGGTTCAAACTGTTTTAATATAGTGTGGGATGGAAGGCAAAAGGGGGCAGGTGTTTTCCTGAAGGAAGAGTATGTTAAGAATGTTTTGGAGGTGAAGAGAGTGTCAGCAAAATATGAAGCTGGAATGAATGTGATAATGAAAGTTCTTATTGCTTATGCCAACATACATGACAAGTATGTTGTGAGATGGATGAGAAAGAACAATTCTGGATTGAGTTAGATGAAGTGACATAGACTGTACCCAGGGGGGTGTGGTGATTGGTGTGAACTTTAATGGACATGCTGATGAAGGGAATAGATGATCTGCCTGAAAGATATTGGAGACTGCAATGGAGTAACAGGGAATGGTGGCCTACATTTCTTAAGGTCCTCTGTATCTTTCTCCTTCCAACCAACTGCCTGCATGTCCTCTCTCATAACATCAAATCAACAATAGAGAAAAATGTATAGATTTCTTTAGTAATAAGATCAAAATAATTCAACAAGAAATCAAAAACCAAATACCAAACCCACATCTGTCTGCTGCCCAAAACAGATATACAGTCATGTGAATTAATTATTCAGTTCTTTAATAAGAAATGTTTACATATTGATGTCTAATCTTATTTATCTCTGGAAAAGAAAGTGATTTAATTGCAGGTAAACAACATAACCTTGATTTATTTATTAACAAAAGATAGCAACAAAAAAGTTTTTTGGGGGGTGGCAGTGGTCTAGTGGTAGTGTACTTGCCTACAGACCTATGGTTCAAGAGGTCCCAGGTTCAAATCTCCCCTCTAGCATGACAACCACTGGGTCCCTGAGCAAGACCCTTAACCCCAAGTTGCTCCAGGGGGACATTCCTTGTAATTAGGATATGGAAGTTGCTCTGGATAGGAGTGTCTGCTAAATACCAGAAATGTAAATGTATTCTAACTGAGGAAAAAGTTAGGATGCCCTACCCCATGATAGCTAGTGTTACCTCCTTTGGCTGAAATAACAGCAGTGAGACGCTTCTTGTAGCATCTACTAGTCTCTGACATCGGTCTGAGGAATGTTTGCCCACTCCTCAGTGCCTCAGTTATGAGGTTCTTTTCCAGGAATTCTGTATTTGTTTTACACCAGATATATCCTTTGTTCTGGTGCCCAAATAATTAAATTTTAGGCTCATCTGTCCAAAGAACATTAAAAGTCCTGGACTTTGTCTGTGTTCTCTCTGGCAAACGGTTTAGCCTTGATGTTTCTCTTAGAGAGCAAAGGTTTCCTCCTTGCGCACCTCCCATGCAAGTTCTGCAGTCTCTTTCTGATTGTAGAGGCATGCACTTTCACATCAACAGAAGCAAGAGCCTGCTGCAGGTCCCATGATGACATTTTAGCGTTTATGCTTACTTCTTTTAATATCTTGTGGCCTGCTCTCAGGGAGAACTTGCTAGGACAGCCAGATCTGGGCATATTGGCAGTTGTTTTGGAAGTCCTCCACTTGTAGACTATTTTCCAGAAAGTAAAATGGCTGATGGCAAATTCTTTTGAGATCTTTTTAAATTACTTACCAGACTTATAAGCTGCTACAATTCTCTTTCTGAAGGCCTCAGACAGCTCTTTTGATCTCACGATGGTGTTCACTCTCACCTCAACAGTTAGGAGTTAGGAGCACTCCAAACTAAATGTCTGAGGTTTAAATAGGGCAAAATGCTGAGTCACAATGTTCTAATCATGTGCACCTGATGTGCTACACATGTGTGTGATTTATGCCATTTTAATTGGGAATAAAGGTGGGGGTGTCTTAAGTTGTTCCTCACCAGAAATCACATTTGTCAGAATGTTTCAATAATAGCCTTCATAAACTTCAGTTAGTCCAGAACAGCAACTACTCACACATTAGTCCAATATTATCTCATCACATTAGTCTCATACTATCTAAACTTCATTGCTTCCTGTGAAACTCCGCATCGACTATAAAACAACAGGTAGAAGAGCCTTTTCATTCAAAGGCCCCCATTTCTGGAACAGTCTTCCAGCTACTGTCTGGGACTGTCAATTCCATCCTCAACATCCTCCTCCCAATATAATCCTCATCTCTCCTCTGGACATGTTCAGACCAATGCAACCTTGCTTCTCTAACTTTGTCTCCAAAACGTCTAACCTGAGCCGTCCCTTTAATATACTAATTTCTAATCCTGTCCATCCTTGTCACAATCTTATGATCTTTAACTCTGACACTTCCAGCTCCGCCTCCTGTCTTTTTGTTAGTGCCACCGTCTCCGACCCATACAACATAGCTTACTACTGTCCTGTAAACCTTCCCTTTTGCTCTAGCTGGTAGCTCTTCTTGACCTCTCTTCCACACTTGCCATTACTCTGAACTGTTGAGCCCAAGTATTTAAACTCCTCCACCTTTGTAACCTATACTCCCTCCATCCTTACCACTCCACTTTCCTCCTTTTAATTCACACTCATGTATTCTATCTTTGACCTACTCACTTTCATTTCTCTCCTCTCTAGAGCATATCTCCATCTCTCCAGGCTCGCCACAAGCTGCTGCTTACTCTCACTGTAGATCACAATATCATCAGCAAACATCATCGTCCATGGAGACTCTGATCTAAACTCATCCGTCAACCTGTCCATTACTATGCAAACATTGCATCTGTGGTGCTCTCTGCATGAAACCATACTGCTAATCTTCACCTCTTTTCTTAACCTAGCTTCCACTACTCTTTCCCATAACTTCATGCTGTGGCCAATCAACTTTATCCATCTATAGTTACTACAGCTCTGTGCATCACACTTATTCTTGAAAATCGGTACCAGTACACTTAGACTCCAGTTCTCAGGCATCATCTCACTTTCTAAGATTGTGTTAAACAGTCTGGACAGAAACTCAACTGCCATCTCCCCTTAACATCTCCATGATTCCACTTGTATGTTATCTTGACCAACAGCCTTTCCATTCTTCATCCTCTTCATCACTGCCCGTACTTCAATCTTGCTTATTTGCTGCACTTCCAGGTTCACTATCCTCACATCATCCAGTCTTGTCTCTTACATTTTCTTCATTTGTCAGCCCCTCAAAGCACCTCCTTCCATCTGCTAAACATGCTCTTGTGAGTACATTTCCATTTCTATCCTTTATCGCCCTGACCTGCTGCACATCTTTCCCAGTCTCTCTGTCCAGCCAATCGGTATAGGTCCTTTTCTCCCTCCCTCCTTACTGTCCAACCCCTCATACAATTCACCAAACACCTTCGCCACTTCTTTCTTCGCCCTGCGGTTCATCTCTTTGTACACTTGTCTACTTTCTTCATCTCTCTGGCTGTCCCACTTCTTCTTTGTATTCTTCTATATGCACTCCTGGGTTCCACCACCAGGTTACCTTATCCTCCATTTTTCTTCCAGATGTCACACCAAGTACTTTTCTAGCTGTCTGCCTTACCACTTCTGCAGTAGTTTCCCAGCAATCCAGTAGCTCTTCAGCACCTCCCAGTGCCCGTGTTAACTCCTGCCTGAATTCCACCTCACAGTTCTCCTTCTTCACCTTCCATCACTTGATCCTCTCCCCTAACTTTACTCCTCTTCTTGACCTACAAGGTCATCCTACATGCCACCATCCTATGCTGTTTAGCTACACTCTCCCCTATCACTACTTTGCAGTCTCCACTCTCCTTCAGACTGACCCTCCTGCATATCCACCTGTGAGCATCTTCCACCACTCTTATACGTCACCCTGTGCTCCTCCCTCTTCTTAAAATGAATATTAACAACAGCCATTTCCATCCTTTTCACAAAATCTACAACCATCTTACCTTCAGCATTCCTCTCCTTGATACCATATGTACCCATCATCTCCTCATCACCTCTATTCCCTTCACCAACATGTCCATTAAAATTTGTACCAATCACTACTCTTTCTCCCCTGGGTACACTCTCTATCACTTCATCTATCTCATTCCAGAATTCTTCTTTCTCTTCCATCTCACAACCAACTTGTTGGGCATAAGCACTAACAACATTCATCATCACCAACTTCAAACTCAGCACCCTCCCTGACACTCTCTTCACCTCCAAAACACTCTTCACATACTCTTCCTTCAGGATAACACCTACCCCATTCCTCCTTCCATCCACACCATGGTAAAACAGTTTAAACCCTCAGGCAATACACCTGGCCTTACTACCCTTCCATCTAGTCTCTTGCACACACAAAATGTCAACCTTCCTTCTCTCCATCATATCAGCTAACTTTGTGCATTACCATTATTGGTGAAAATTGGGACCAGTACACTTTGTCTCCACTCCTCAGGCATTCACTCACTTTCCAAGATTGTGTTAAACAACCTTGTTAGAAACTCTACTGCCATGTGACCTGAAAACCTACATGCTTCCATGGATATCTCATCTGGACCAACAGCCTTTCCATTCTTCATCCTCTTCATCACCACCTTTACTTCAATCTTGCTTATTTGTTGCACTTCCTGGTTCACTATTCTCATCTTCTCTCTCATTCTCTCAATTCACCAGCCCCAAAAGTACTCTTTCAATCTGCTCAACACACTATGCTCATTTGTGTGTTTCCATTTATCAGCCTTACCTTCTGCACATCCTTCCCAGCTCTGTCTCTTTGTCTAGCCAATTGATATAGTGCATTTTCTCCCTCCTTACTGTCTAACCTTTCATACAATTCACCATACACCGTGTCTTCAGCCTTCACCACTGCTTTCCCCCCCTGCACTTCATCTCCTTGTACTCCTGTCTACTTTCTATGTATTTGCATTTACGGCATTTAGCAGAAGCTCTTATTCAGACTGACTTCCAATTCCTGATTAGTTAAGTCAAGTCAAGTCAACTTTATTTATGTAGTGCTTTTTACAACTGTTGTTGTAACAAAGCAGCTTTACAGAAACTGGGTCCCAGTCCCAATTGGGTAAACTGAGGGTGACGGAGGCAAGGAAAAACTCCCCAATACAGGAGGAAGAAACCTTGTGAGGAACCAAGACCTAACAGGGGAACCCATCCTCCCTCTGGTCAACACCTGAAACAAAGAAGGAAAGAAAGAGAGAGTGCAGCACCTTGCAATCTAAGTGAGCGTAAAGGTTCATAACTAGAGATAAGCTTGGATAGATACTCGGGAGTGAGGCCATTTAGAGCTTTTTAAGTTAGTAGTAAAATTTTATAGTCAATGCAGAATTTCACAGGAAGCCAGTGAAGTCTAGATAATATCAGGCTAATGTGATCAAATTTTCTAGATCTAGTCAAGTATGATTTAAACCAGGAGTGGGTTAAATGCTGCACTAAGGTTGAGGAAGACTATTAAGGATACCAACTGTAATGCTGGGGTGGTGTGTGTAGGACCTAAAAGCTGAGCCAGGGATTTGTGACTAGACTTTATAAAGAACTAAAACACCAATGCTGCAATGGAGATCACCCATGTTAATGACTAACGCCCTGCTCTGACACTTTGGGGCTTAAATAGCCAGCCCCATATTAAGCCCATGTTTGCCCTGACGAGCCCAGGTGCGCTCAGTCAGAGCAGAGCTGCCATGATACTGACCCTTTGTCAGATGCCATTAAACGATTGTTTACTATTTTCACTAGCACTGTTTCAATGCTATGATGTGGCTGAAAAACCCGACTAAAATAATTTTTTGTGTATATGAGCACAACTGCTGGGCCACAGCCTTCTCCAGAATCTTTGATACAAATAGCAAATTAGAAATCAGTTGATAATTTGTTAACTTGAATGGATCAAGTTATGTTATGTCAAGTTATGATAATGTTTTTTGAGAAGAGGCTTAATGACTGCTATTTTTAATACTTTTGGCACATAGCCCAGGTTGTGAGATGAGTTTACTATTTCTAATAAGACATATAAGGCCTATATCTTATAACTTAATATAAGATACTATTCTTAAGCAGATATGAACACAACTACTGGGCCACAGCTTTCTCCATGCAAAAAAATATAATAACATAATTAAGCCATAAAACAGACCCTGCTTTGCTGAAAACATGAAAGTTATCACACAGATACTAAGGCTAGTTGTGATGGAAGGCAAGGACCTTGTCAGTCACCCATGACAAAAATACCCACATCCCAGCAGCCTTTGCAGCAAGGCTACTGTGTAGCTTGGCGGTGATTGGCCAGAAGGGCTGCTAGTCCTTCAGCTGATGGAAAAGACAGCTGATGCTAAGGATTAGCAGAACATAGAAAATGTGTTAATTACAATGCAGCCTGTTTATGCAAGAGTCTGTGCATCTGCATGTGTAAGTGTATTTGCATCTACCTTTCTCCAAAAGGTAATCTCATTATACTTGACAGTTTAATTACAGATCAAATCTGTATTTCTCAGTCACACAATCTATTTACATACACACACACACACAAACACACACACACACAAACAAATATACACACACACACACACAAACACATATATGGGTCCATATTATGGTCAAAATGCTCACTGTATATAGTAGACAACTCTATTGCATATATAAGCCTGTGAAAAGACCAATACTGTGAAAAAGAAGGCAATAAGGCAATAAGGAATAACAAATTGCATATCTGACACTCTCTGTATAGTTTACTTCAGTTTAGCAATTAAACAAATTGAGAGCTTCACGCCATCAGATGCAATGCAAGTTTTGAATAAAGAAAGTAATATATTTTAAGAATAACACATTCTTCTGGTGGCCTGGGGCCCTTAAAGACTAGGTAATCACTTCTAAGGAGAAACTGCAATGCCAGCAACATAAATATATTAAACAGATTAAATAAATAGCAGCAAGTAAACAAAGCCAAAACACTTTTAAAACCCTATTCAAGTCAATGTGCCTTCAATGCATAATGCACTCTACATAGATGTGCCATTGAGGAGGATGACCTATATTGCAAAGTAAAGCTTTAGTGCTCCAGAGGCTGCATTTGATGGCGTGTTGGACAAGTGGGTTGTGCTCCCAATGTGAAACAGACAACAGCACTCCTGTTTTCTTCCATCTATTTTTACTATCAACCCCAGTTGAAAATGCTTTATCCTATCTTTTTCTCTTTTCTAACTCGCTTTTATCCCTTTACCTGCTCATTAATCAATCCACTTAACCTCCTTTTTTTCTTGATCAATCCTTCTCTGTTTTCTCAGCATGTTCCTCTGACTCATCCTTTCATCCCCTCCCTATTCTGTCACACATTTTACCCCCCTTGTCTGTTTTCTTCCTCCCTTGCTCACTCTCTCTCTCTCTCTCTCTCTCATTTATTTTCCTCTGCCTCGCGCGCTCTTCTCAGCATTTTCCAGCTTGCCTTAACTGAGGCTACACCCAAACTGGCAGCAGGTATTTTTTCTCTCTCTTTGCTTTTTCTTCTTTTCCTCTCAGCCCCTCTTGTACCATCCCTTGCTTTATCTCTGCAGTACCTTTTGCATCTGCAGAGTGAGTAAGAAGGCAGTGGCGTGGGCGTAAGTGATGCTACAGTGTTCAGACTGTTAAATGTACTACCACTGGTGTGTGTGTGTGTGTGTGTGTATGTGAGAGAGAGAGAGAGAGAGAGAGAGAGAGAGAGAGAGAGAGAGAGAAGAGAGAGAGAGAGATTGCTTGGCTTATTCATTGGCATTTTATTGATTTCTCTGGATGTGTTTGTTTGTGGCAAATTATTCTAAGACACTGCAGCTATTTTTAACAATGCTGTTATGTATACAGTGTGTAAAAGAGGAAGACGAAAGATGTTATGAGGCTGCAGGGGCATCTGTGTGAGTCAGTGTGAACATGACTGGCAGGAATGCTGTGCAGATACTGAAGTATGTCAGTACTGTTTCAGTATTAGATTGGTCAAAAGATTAAGGATAAAAAATTTAATTGTCATATGTTTGAGATTGCTGGGAGGAGAGGTGGGTAGTTCTGGTGCTGCATTTGTATGCTGGTGTATGAGAGGAAAAGGAATAGACAAACATCATGTATCCATTCCTCCATTTCCTGTGAAAATGCAGTCCATTTTTCCACTCTACCTCACTCTCTTCAATTCCCCAATGTATCTCTTATTTATCCAAAACAATGCTAACTAATTTAGCTTCAGCTCTCTTGCCGCCCCACTCTCCGCATTACCGTGTCCCCTCCCACAATAGCCCTCTTCCTCCCTCTCCCCTTTTTTTAAATGTGTTTCTGCTGACACCGCGGTGCTGCAGTATCCCACAGGTACAGGGACAAACGTGTGCCATCTCCGTTACGTAACTCACGACTACATCCATATATGGCCATTACGGGTCAGCAGCCTCGTTAGCATACCGTTTCTCTGTTCATGAATTACGCATTTGTTGGAAACTACAACTACTTTTGTAAGAGAGCACCAGTCTTATTCTTCAGATCAGACATTTTTACTCATGTAAGCTGACCAGCTGTAGGACAAGGGCATCGTTGTTGTAGGTCATTTTCGATGGGTTCGCTTTACTCCAGTGATCCAGAAGAGAGCTTTGGAGGGTGTTTTTTCTTTAATCCATCAAGAGACTTTGGGAATCCTAAAATGAGTCCACCATGATTCCTGGGCATGTCTTGCACACACACACACACACACACACACAATTGGGTATAACTGATCTAGGACATGATATATTGTCTCAATTTCAGTTCATTATATTGCAACCATGACAGCACACTCACTCCATCTCTCTTTCTCACCGTGCTCATAGGATGTCCATTGTGAGTATTGTTGCCAGGGAGATCCTGGACTCTCGAGGAAACCCCACTGTAGAGGTGGACCTGAGGACTGAAAAAGGTGACTGCTAAACATATTTAGAAAATCACAAAACCAGCTTTTGTATTTAGTGTATTAAAGAATAAAGTACTGAAACACAATGAAGATTTCATGTGACTGCAGTATACAAAATAAAATACTATATGCAAGAAGCCATGTCAAGGATGAAAGGCATAAAGGTGTCAAAATTTTCTTCTGAGTGAGTGTCAAATATATACATTTAGGAACTATCTGCACTGTAGCATTTGTATTTGTCTTCCTCTTGCTTTCATCAGGACTCTTCAGGGCTGCTGTACCTAGTGGAGCATCTACTGGCATTTATGAGGCTCTTGAGCTCAGAGATGGAGACAAGAGTCGCTTCAAGGGCAAAGGTAAGGGATCAGTCCATGTACAGCATCACTGGAGAGGTTGATTTAGAGGGCATTATACCTATATCATTGCATATCAATCTAAGATCAGTTTTACCCAGACAAAAAATCTGTTTGCCTTTTATTTAAAAGTATTATAATTTTGTTCTGTTTATTTTATTCATCATATCTTAGGTGTACTAAAAGCTGTTGGCCACATCAATGACACTATTGGACCGACCCTAATCACCTCTGTAAGTATACATACCTTATCGACCAGTCAAATAGCTGACCTTGAAAAAGCATTACCAAGGACAGCAGACAGAGAGCAGTGTGAGGCACATGTAGCAAATATCTGTGTGTATGTGTGTGTGTGTGTGTATGTGTGTGTGTGTGTGTGTGTGTGTGTGGTGTGTGTGTGTGTGCGTGTGTGTGTGTGTGTGTGAGAGAGAGAGAGAGAGCGAGGAGAGAGAGAGAGAGAGAGAGAGAGAGAGAGAGAGAGAGAGAGAGAGAGAGGTTTAAGAAGCTGTGCAGAATATTTAACAATGTTTTACAGTGGGCTTGATGCAGCAGTGCTTTTATCTCCAGCAGTGAAGCAAGCAGCATTAATGAATAAAGAACAATTAAGCACTGATTATAAAGCATTATGGGTAATTCCAGGAATTTTATTTTGGTTAGTTTTTCTTAAATGCTTTAATGTTTAAGTGGACTGTATGGGGTGAATGAACACAATGAAATACACTAAAGCACATTTCCAATATGTTCTACTAACTAAAGACCTAACTTCCTATTTTGTATGTTAAATTTGGTGTACTGATTCTGTAAAAATACTGTAAACCTTGGCACTTTCTATGATATGTTGGTGTGATTTTTAATTGTATTTTTAATATGTTTATGCATATCCATATCATATTGCAGGTAATGCACCAGTGCCATCATCTTCAATTGGCATGCTGTTCATAAATGCAGTGTTGATCTTGTTATGATGTACATACAGTATTTTTTTTCATGGGGCAGGAAATCAATGTGGTTGAGCAGGAGAAGCTGGACAACATGATGATTGAGATGGATGGCACAGAGAACAAATGTAAGTCTAAGTGGTTTTGCCCTTGTTTAAAAACCCAATTTAATCAGTATTTAACATCAGTAAATTCAAATCCCTTTCCAGCTTTGTCAAAGTTACATTGCATTTGATTTTAAGTGGCAACTACATGGCAAACATATAGGATAAGTTCTGTAGATCTCATGCTCTGCATATATGGAGTTTTAGCCAAATCTTTTGCTTACAGGTACATAAAATCAAGCATACAGTTATGTAGTTTTCATTTACCAAAACTGGAGCATATTGAATGCATCCATGAGTATTGTTCTATTGTGGGATACCCTTTGAATAATTTGTTGTACCAAATAGCTGCCTTGTTGTAATTGCAGTTGGGCAGAGGCAGTATGTATGCTGTAGGATGGTGGATGCAAAGTGACAGTTAAATACTGTCAGTTATGAACAGTTATCAGATACGAACAGTTAAGAACTGGGGCTTTCATGTTTTGGGCTCTAACCACTAGGCCATCCCAAGGCTTCCAGCCAAATGAATGATGAAGAGAATGAGAGAGAGAAGGCTGGTCGATGTGATGATAATGAACTAAGATTTGCAGTGGATTAGCAAGGCGGAAGTAAGGGCAGCTATGGGGAAGATGAAGAATGAAAAGGCTGTTTGTCCAGATGATATACCTGTGGATGCATGGGGGGGTTTAGGAGAGGTGGCTGTGGAGTTTCTAACCAGATTGTTTAACACAATCTTGGAACATGTGAGAGAGAATGAAAGTCAGTAAGACAGAATACATCAGTGTGAATGAAAGGAAAGAATGGCTGGGATGCAGGGAGTAGAGGTGGCAAAGGTGGACGGGTTTAAATACTTGGGGTCAACAATTTAGAGTAATAGGGAGTGTGGAAGAGAAGTGCCAAAGAGAATGCAGGCAAGTTGGAATAGGTGTAGAAGAGTGTCAGGAGTGATGAAAGATGGGTGCCAGCAAGAACAAAAAGGAACATTTACAGGTAGTGAGACCAGCAATGTTAAAAAGACAGAGGTAGCAGAGCTAAAGATGCTAAGATTTGCATTGGGAGTGACGAGGATGGACAGGATTAAGAAAGAGGCAGAGCTCAGTTTGTGCTGACTCCTTATATTTGCAGCTGAAATAAAAAGATGTGTTAAATTTTCCTATAAAAATTATTTTCTTTTTCAGCTATTTTTCATACATTTACTTTCCTCATTTACATTCTCCATACTTTTACTGTTTTCATATTTACTTTCAAACATAGTCACTAACTGGATGAAAAACATCTTTTTCATAAGGTTTAACAGCAGCAGATTTTAGCTTTAACATTCTGCAAAAGAATACGAGGTAGTGTCTTTAATTTATTATTACAATAGTAATTACATCCACAGCTCAGTTTGGTGCCAACGCCATCCTGGGAGTGTCCCTGGCCATCTGCAAGGCTGGTGCAGCAGAAAAAGATGCTCCTCTGTATCGTCACATCGCAGACCTGGCTGGAAACACAGAACTAGTTTTGCCAGTTCCTGTAAGAGATTTATACTTACATCAGTTATCTTAACTTTTCATTATCATCAACTTTTTTATTGCAAATATCTCCTAAAAACATAGTCTGACAACTGATAAAAAATGCTTACTTTAAAAAAAAGCATTATCAAGGAATAGATATTAGCAGAATCAAAATTAGGTAATGGTGTAAGAATAGTGTATAAACATATTGCACTTCATTTCTAACCTTTTCTCTTTCTGTCTACCTTGGTCAATATATTTCTTTCCTTTGCCAAGGCTTTCAGTGTGATAAATGGTGGATCCCATGCTGGAAATAAGCTGGCCATGCAGGAGTTCATGGTACTTCCTGTAGGTGCGGAGTCATTCCGTGATGCTCTGCGTGTAGGGGCAGAGCTTTATCAGACTCTGAGGGGAGTGATCAAAGAGAAGTATGGACAGGACGCCACCAATGTGGGTGATGAAGGAGGTTTTGCCCCTAACATCCTAGAAAACAGTGAAGGCATGTGTTTTGTGCATTTATCTGTGTTATGGCAAAGTTTGTCATATCAAATCCTTGGATCTTTTATTTCAATAGACCAAAGGGCAACACACTTACTTTTGCAACGTGAGAATGAACCAAAGCAAAAGGTCCCAAATATATGGAATAATTACACTAGTGGAATTTGTTTTGCGTGCAACAGTCTAATTTTCTGAAAAAATGACTACCCTTATTTTTTTTTCACAGGAAAAATACAGTTAACCTTATATTTATTTTTACTGAATATATATCTTCCATTCTCTCTTTCTTTCAGCTCTTGAATTGATAAAAACTGCCATTGATAAGGCTGGTTTCACAGATAAGGTTGTGATTGGAATGGATGTGGCAGCTTCCGAATTCTACCGAGAGGGAAAGTACGATTTAGATTGTAAATCTGCCCCAGATCCTGAAAGACATATCACTAGTGATGAGCTTTTAGAGATCTATCAGGGATTCGTCAATGACTATCCAGGTACTAGATAAGGCTGTTTTAACATAATCACAGTTCTTATGTTATAAAAATAAGACCATGCTAAATGTTCCGTTCCGTTTAGCTTTTATTTATTTTAGCCAGGTTATTTTAGTTAATGGTATTATCTTTCTTTCCCTTAACACTACCCTCCCTCTCTCTCTCTCTCCAGTGGTGTCTATTGAGGACCCCTTTGATCAGGATGACTGGGCAGCCTGGACCCAGATGACTGGTTCCATGGGAATTCAGATAGTAGGTGATGATTTAACAGTGACAAACCCAAAGAGGATAGAAAAAGCAGCAGAGGAACGTGCTTGCAATTGCCTGCTCCTTAAAGTCAACCAAATTGGCACTGTCACAGAGGCCATCCAAGCGTGAGTCACATTTGCCATTCATATGACCTACATATTGCAAACATTCGCTGACTTCACTGTATAAACCTAACCTTTTGCACAATGCAGAAGTAAGCTCATGAACGGTTTTAGCTTTTTTTCCTTTTTTTATATTGTCCTGCAAGGATTGTAAGAATTAAAAAAATAATAATAATATATTTAGAAGAGCAATGGTGAGGTCAGGTACTGATGGTGGAAAATAATCACTAACACTTTTCCATCTCATCCCGAAAGTACACTACTTATAATATTGCATCACTACAGAGAATGCATTTTTACTGCTTCACCACCCAATCCCCAGTCAGTTGTGGCTCTTTAACTGACACGTGGTATTAGGCATAGTGATGGTCAAGTGCAGCCTCTCCAGAATGTCCAGTTCTGTTGGAACTGTTTTTCTATAGCTGTGTGCACAGCGCAATACCTTTATCAGTAAGGGGTTCACCTTAAAGGAGCTGAATTTACTAATTAGAATGATTTGGATACTTTTGCACACACAATGTTATTACAGACTAAAAAGTAAATAACAGTAATTGAAGTTAAAAGGCTACAAATACTATAACTAATGTTTTGTAATACACTGTAAGAAATTTACTTCGTTCTTTGTAGTAATATACCTCAGCTTGCACACATACATCCTTCAAGAGAGGTTTAAAGTTTATGATGTTTAACAGAACATCATAGGTATAGTATAAGAAAGTATGATTTAAAGTCATACTAAAATAAGTGATACAAGACTTCATGGGAAATAATGACAGAGCGTTTGTCATTTTGCTGTTATTTTCATCAAACTATATTTATATATATATCTATATATCTATATCTATATTTAACCTTCATTAGCCATTGACGATATTGTCTGTAGCTCAAGCCAGCAAACAGTTATTATTTTTTTCTTTGCTATCAACAAATGGTTATTGAGGGTCAGATTTATTTTTTCCTTCTCTATTATTTATTTACTTATTTATTTTTTTTATCTTTGTTTTTCTTCACTAGTTTTTCTTAGTAGTACTTATATTATTTCGCAGAAAAATCATAGCTTATAATCATCATGTATATGTCTTGAATGGTTTTTATGATATATGTTTGTCATTTGATTAATCTCTACTTTTTTCACATTGTATTAAGTATGGTGAAAAGATTTCTCAAAAACTTTATAATTATGGCAAAATTGTATAAAATGGATCCCTTGTCCTTCTATACACCTCCTTATTTTGTCTCTTTGCCTGTATCTCAGGTGTAAGCTGGCTCAGGCAAATGGCTGGGGTGTGATGGTCAGTCATCGCTCCGGAGAGACAGAGGATACATTCATTGCAGATCTGGTAGTTGGGCTCTGCACTGGACAGGTAAAACACCACTGTATTCTATAGCCATACCATTTCTGCTACAAGAAAAAAGCACAGTCAGTCTGCTTGGCTTGTTTCTATTCCTAAATCTATTAATTGGCAAAAAAAAAAAAACATATATCAAATAGGTTCAGGCATTCAGGCATTAGGTTCTCTGTTGAAATGAAGCATACACCATTGATGTAAGGGAATGATTGTGGATAACCTGGGGTATATGCATAATGCTAATATGGAGCTGCTAATTTAGATAAAAAGGTTAGCATAAACAAAAACAATATTTAGAATTTGGTGGTAATTATTAAAAAAAACAGGCTTTTGGTCTTTACAAATGTTTTTTTTTATTTTGTACTTTAATTATTGTGTTATAATTTTTATTGTTTATATTATTTTATATTGTGTTATTGGTTAAGTACATCTTGATAGTGCTGTGTTTTGTATTTGTAGACCATTCATTGTTTGTTTGCAAATAGTGGCCTAGTGGTTAGGGCGTTAGCCGCATGATCGGAGGATCGGGGTTCAAACCCCTTCCCGATAGGTTGCCCTGAAGTACCCTTGAGCAAGGTGCCGTCCCTGTCACTGCTCCCCGGGCGCTTACAATAGCTGCCCACTGCTGCACGGGTTTGAGTGTGCATGGGTTAAATGCAGAGGTCCAATTTCGTTGTGGTTCATGTGTGCTGTGCTGTGACCTCGCAATGACGAAGGTTGTCACTTTCACTTTCACTTTTCATCCAACATAAGAAAAGATATGTTTCTTTCCTTCTGGACAGCCATATTTTTGGGTTTGTGTGTCAGGCTTACTCAGAAAGATGTTTAAATTAAAGAGCCACTTTAATTTAAATATTGTTAGATTGGTTAAAAAACACAAGAGAAAGAAATAAAACTACAGTGTCCAGCATTATTAATTGCTTTTTGGACTGTTTTTATACTGGTGAACCTCACCTGTTGACTTGCAATAAAATGTATTAAGGGTTATACATTAAATATAAAATAAAATAAGATTTTGAAATGATGGTAAGCTTTTGATTAATGTGTGCAGTTCTTTAATAATTATATATTAATGTATTTCCCTTCAAATTGAAAAATATATCTAGCATTCATATTTATGAAGGTATATTCATATCTGTTTTTTCTCTGCAGATAAAAACTGGAGCTCCTTGTAGATCTGAGCGTCTGGCCAAATACAACCAGCTGATGAGGTCAGAACTATAGTTATATTTTAACTATTAATCATTAACTTGTTTTTATATAATCATCAACTTGTTCCCTGAATATTAATGTGATCAGTCTGTAGCCGTGAACCTTACAATTATGACAATGATCTACATGCCATTATTATTGCCTCCAAATCAGATTAACTGTTTTCTATACAGTAATTCTTTAAATTTTGAGAGCTTGTACTGGCCAATGAATCTTGCTACTTTTCCAGTTGATCTGAGCCACTGTCTCTATTCCGGTTACAAAAGAAGTGCTGCTGTCACACCAAAAGTGCCACCAACTAAATGTGTTCCAATCTGTGTGTTCTTCTCAATCTAATCCAATTAAATTCTTAACTGAGCTAAGGAGGGCGCGAACAAGAAGATAATCATGACAATGACAACTTCTAGCCTTATTCTTCTCATTAGTATTTCTTTGTATGAAACAAATGTAAACATATTCATGCTTCTTGTTCAGCTCAATCCTTTGAGAAAAAAAAATCTTGACATTTTATCTTCATCAGATTTAACAGTTGGTTCTCTTCTAATGCGAATAACTAAACATTATGTTCATATACATCATATAGGGGCAATGGTGGCCTAGTGCTTAGGGCCTAGGCCCCCGGATTGGAAGATTGTGGGTTTGAATCCCTTACCAGTAGGTTGGGAGCAAAGTACTGTCCCCAACACTGCTCCCCAGGTGCTTTCAATAGCTGCCCACTGCTTTAACTTAATATCCACGTACACACTTTTATATAACGTTCTAGTGATTTGCTGAGTTGCATCTATTCATTTTATTAGCCCTTGCATTGTCCTTATTCTTGCCTCTTAGTTAATAATGTAATGACTAAAATAAATCCAGTTAGCAACATATGCCTAGAATGGTTTTGGGCTCTTGATATAAGCATACCCTAAAGAAACTCAATTCAAGATGATTATTGGCTAAAGCAGTTAGGCTTAAAGTTAGGCTTGTTCTTCACTCTGTAGGTGGATAACGAACTTGAAAGAGAAATTTAACCATCTTCAACCTTCTTCTCCTTTTAGCTGCTCCCGTTAGGTGTTGCAACACTGAATAACATTTCTCCATTTCTCATGGTCCTCTTAATGTCCTCCTTCAAACCAACTGCCTACACTCCCACTCACACCACATCCATAAACCTCCTCTTTGGGCTTCCTCTTATTCTGTTGCCTAGCAGCTCCATCCACAACATCCTTCTCATTCACAATATACTCCCCGTCTCTTCCCTGCACATGTCCAAATGCAATCTCACCTCTCTGACTTGGTCTCCATATTGTCTAGCTTCAGTCTCTGCCCATTCCAACCTACCTGGGGCGGCAGTGGCATAGTGGATAGGGACTAGGCCCCAAGATTGAAAGATCATAGGTTAAAATCCCAGAACAGTAGGTTGCCCAGGGGAACCTTTTAGCAAGGCACCAACCTCATCAATGCTCCCCTCCCTGGGTGCTTGATATGGCTGCCCACTGCTGCACAGTGTGCATGGGTTAAATGCAGAGGATGCATTTGGTTGTGGTTCATTGTGTGTTGTATTGTGTGCTCACTAATGCAAATTGTCACTTTTACTTCACACTTCATTGCACTCTCTTCTTCACCTTTTGTCCATATTAACCGTTGCTCTGAACTGTTGAGCCCAAGATTTCAACTTCTTCCACCTTGGCCACATCTACTCCTTGCATCCTAACCATTCTGCTGTACTCAGTTTCACTGGACATAGTTGCCCCTCTGCTGGACGTTGTGTATTGAATGCATTTCGTTATGGTTCACTGTGTGGTTTCTCAATGACAAATAGTCTTTCAGATCCATCACTCCTACTGGGGACCTCACCACTGCCCTCATACCTGTACTCTTCTGATATACTTCTTTGCCACTCCAGACATCCTTAAACAATACCTCAACTCCTAGAATATGCTTTCTCTAAGGCTACAAAGGCACAATACAATTCCTGACCTACACTATATTTCTCCATTAACACCTTCATAACAAATATTGCATTTTTAGTGCTGTGGCTGATCAACTTTATCCCTCTATAGTTAATACAGCTCTCCCCATCACGTTTATTCTTGAAAATCTCTTCTAGTATACATCTTCACTCCTTAGGTATCCTCTCACTTTTCTATATGTTAATAATTCTGGTTAGAAACCCCACCGTCATCTCCCCTAAACATGCCTGCACAAGTATCTCATCTGGACCAGCAGCCTTTCCATTCTTCATCCTCTAGCTGTCCTTATTTCCATCTTGCTAATCCACTGCACTTCTTGGTTCATTATCCTCAGATCACCCAACCATCTCTTTTCTCATTCTCTTCATTCTTTACTCCAACAGTACAAAGTATTCTGTCCATCAGTTCAAAGCAATGGATATAATCCACCTGTGTGCATCTTCCTTCACTCTTATATGTCAACCTGTGTTCCTCATTCTTCCTCATTATCCACTATAGCTATTTCCATCCTTTAAGCAAAATCCACTACCATTTGCATTCCTCTGCTTCACACCATACCTACCCATCATCTCTTAATCACCGTCACCAACATGCTCAGGTCAGCACCAATCACCAGTCTTTCCCCTGGATATACTTTCTTTCATTTCATTTAACTAACTCCAGAACTCTTCCTTCTCCTCCATCTCACAACCAACATGCAAGGCATAAGCCCTAACAACATTCATTATTACAGCCCCTCCAGCTTCAAATTTACTACCTTATCTGACACTCTTTTTACCTCCAAAATATTCTTGACATACTCTTCCTTCAAAACAACATTTACCACATTTCTCCTTCCATCCACACCATGATAAAACAATTTGAACCCACCTACAATGCACTGGGCATTGCAACCTATCCATTTAGTGTCTTGCACATACAAAATATCAACCATTCTTCTCTTCATCATATCAGCTAGCTCTCTCCCTTTGGTAGTCATGCTGCCAACAAGTTCCTACCACTCTCCCACCCAACCTTATCTTCTCCTGCCTTCTTTTTCTTCATCTTCTTCTCCTTTGGCCAAAATCAGCCAAATGTCCACCCATACCCTGTTGGCAAACAGTACTGATGGTGATTGCTGTTCACCTTGGCCTTGACCAATCTGGCATGGAAATCTGTATTACTGTCCGCAAATTGATTTGGCAAAGGTTTTACATTGGATGCCCTTCTTGATGTAACCCTCCCAATTTATCCAGGCTTGGGATCTGCTGTTTTTAGTTTAGTTACACTTTAATTATTTTTAAATACTACATCAAACTCTTTTATCCTGTTTCACCTCTGCCTTTTCTCTCTGCCCTTCAGGATCGAAGAAGAGTTGGGTGATCAAGCTCGATTTGCTGGCCACAACTTTAGAAACCCTAGCGCCCTGTGAGACCACCACTGGCTGAACAAAGTCCACACAGCTGACACACAAAAACAACCACCTGACATTATGCACTGACAGATGTGAAAGTTTGGGTGAATCATATGACAGGAAAGACATGATGCACTGTAATAACTAAAACAAAGACTATTTGCACTGAACATCTATAGACACAATATATTCTATAACGCTGCCACATGGATGGATTGCCATGCTCATATTAATGACACATTAATGCACAAACTAAACTCATTGATAGACCAAGTAATATGCATGATAGAGCCATGGCGGACAATGTTTACAGTGTACAGTAGTGCACTAAGAAGTAAATTGAAACTAATTATATTTAAAATAATTTTTAAGAAGAAATCTGCCAGATATAGAAAATATTGCTGAAGCCCAAAACTGAGATCTAGATCAGCTATCCAAAGAGACTTGTACACATGATGATATTAAAGGAATACTCCACTAAAATCTAATCTCTGTTTTAAAGTGTTTGTGTGTACTTAGTAAATAACCCTGAATAAATATTTTAAAAAGTTCTAAACATACCTGTTATAGTGGCCAACATTGCAGTTTACCCACTGCAATAGCTTTTTTTTTGTAAATTATTATCCATGGTATGGTATGTCACAGATGCAGCAGATAAAGAACACTGAAGTATTCCGTTAATATTTGTGTGTGTGCTATGGCAGGAAGAAAGACTGAAGGACTGAATAAGATGGAGGAGGACATATGTCATAAGTGCATGCTGAAAAAGGGAGAAGTCAAAAGCAACACAGAGATGGACGCATGCTGACAGGACTATCCAGTCAGGGAATTGGACAGGCACATTTACACTGACACTGATACAAACACACACAGAGACACACACACACACACCCACATGTGTGGCAGACTTGCACTCTTTCACTCCAGGGCACACTCATCTGCACTTTTCCCCCTTTCATATTTCTCCCTTATTCCTATTCTTTCCCCCTCTTTCTCTTTATTCCCTGATCCTTTCCTTTTCTGGCCGATTTGTTGTATTCTCCCTCTTCCATGTTTTCCCCAGCAGTTGCTATGATCATAGACTTGACTTGTTCCTCCATGCTTGATTCCCTCTCCGTATTCTCTTATCTGTGGAATCACTGTGGTCAAAAAGAAAAAGAAAAAGAGGAAAAATAATACCACGAATTAAACTCATCATTTACGTCCACTGTGTGTTCCTTTTTGGAAAATTAAAAATAAGTGAGCTATTTTGGGCATGATAGAGAAATAACAAATTCACATATTGTGATAGTCATAACAAAAATTTGCATCTCAGAAATGGAAACTAGGCCTTTATTGATCATTAAATTTTCTGTGATTAAATGTCATAATTGTAAATAAAACAATAAATAATACCCTAAATAATTACATATAATGACTGGTGCCATTTTTTTAATTGTATGAAATTATTTAACATTACATTGCAAGCAATATTATAGCACAAGTTGCTTTTTTGCTTCTTAGTTGTCAGTAGACACAGCTACAGCTCAAATAAACACACATTACTTAAAGCTGGCCTCTAAAGGTGTTATTAACAAACATGAAAAATACAAACATAACAGATTACTGTCCTTAATTGTTTCAATGTTTTGTTGTCATGAGACCCAGCATTTAAAAATCATGTGTTTTCTGCTTTAATTAACATGCACTTTCCATAACCATTGTAACGGTGGCGGGGTGCCGGAAAGACGCCAGTGCGGAGCCAGGAATTTGGAACACAGTTTTATTATTCACATGTACAAAAACAAGAAGGACTGCAGTTCTAAACAAAAACCAAGAACGGAGGAACTGCAGTCTAAACCAAGTCGCCAGATTACCAAAAACAAAAACCACCATTGCCTGTAGGCTTAGCCTAACTAATGAGCCGCGCTCTGTTCTGACCTCTAGCGTGCCCAAAACACCTCATGTGACAAACACCTCATACACACCACACACCACACTCAGAAACACCACATATGTGACAGAACCCCCCCCAAAAGGCGCAGCTCCCGAAGTGCCAAAACACAGCCGAACCTCCGGGGGGAGGCCAAGAACAAAAAACATTTTACAAAAAAGTCCCTTTTTGGGGCATATGGTCAGGTCCACAAAAGGACCGCTGACCAGCCATGTCTTGGGCTGTTGGCGGCGGAGATGGGTACCCCAGAGTTTCAGTCCATATCCAAGTCCCCTTGGTACTGGTGTTTAGCGGAGCATTCCCTCCGTGTCTTTCTGCTGTCCCGTGTTTCCTCTGTCTCTCGTCTCTCTGACTCCGTACTGGGACCTCTGGGGGACGCAGCTGATGGGCTCGGGGGCCTTGTCTGGTCATCACCTGAAATAGAGCTACATACAAGAGAGTCTGTGTGCTTAGAAGGGGAAGAGTTCGTTACCCTGTGTGTGCTCCGCTTCCGGTCTCGGTCCTTCTCGCTTTCCATGACTTTCGTTCGTAATCCAAGTTGGGGAGTTTTTCGTCTCTTTCATACAAATGTACAGGCCACAAGTTCTGAGGATACTGAGAGCAGGGACGGGTTATGGGTACGGGGTTGGGAAGCAGTGCAACTGGCAAGGCGTGTCTCTGCTCTGGAACTTTCAGGTGCTGATTGGTATCTAGTTGTAATGTTGTGGCAACTGGGATGATATTCACACGGGCATGTAGCAGGAGGTTTGGGGGAAGAACAGCTGGTGCAAAGACTCTTTTGGGGGCACTGATAGCAATAAAGGAAAGGTATCCTTCCACTGCTGCAGTGAACGCTGTTGCTCTCCTCGGGCACTGCTGGCTTCTGGGAGGCGGGGGTGACTGTGTGCTTTTATCTCTGAGAGGCATGGTAACTCGTGCTTTGTTTGTACTGAACTTACCCGTGGCAACCTGGGTTGCTCCTCTCCGTGGAGTAGGAGGGGGTTTGACTAATTCCGGAGCCTCTGATATCTGTGGATCACCCACAGGCACATCAGGTTGGGCTGTAGGATTGTCGTCACCATCAGTAGCTTCCACAAAGCCTCTGGAGCACTCCTCCTCTGGATCATTCTCTGAAAGGCTAAGGTCAAGGGAATTGAGTACCTCTGAGGTGTGGGGTGTTTTTGGGGCACACTAGAGGGCGCTCTGCTCTGACTGAGCACACCGGAGCCTAAGCAGGCACAGGTGTGCATCATTGGGGCTGACTATTTAAGCCCTGATGAGTCAGAGCAGAGCGTGGCTCATTGGATAGGCTAAGCCTAAATGTAAAGGGTGGTTCAGGTTTAGGTTTTTGGGATTTGTGTAACTTGGTTTAGGCTGCAGTTCTCCTGTTCCCAGGTTCTGCTTCGAACTGCAGCCCTTGTGTCTTGTTTTTGTAACCTGTGGACAATAAAACAGTGCTCCGAACTCCTGGCTCCACTCTGGCTTCCTTCTGGTACCCCGCCACCGTTACAGAAATGAGCCGCCAAAACCGGGATGCCAGGAGCCGTGAGGAGTGTCTGGAGGAGCTAGAGCGAGCACTGGGAGCCCAGATTGAGGACCTCCGAGCAGCGCTGCCATCGTGGCAGCTGGGGCATTGCGAGCGGAGTGGTGAAGTGCAGAGAGTCACCGCCACTGAGATCTCGCGACGCCTGGACCTGCTGGATCGCTCAATCCAGCTCGCTCCCTCGCTGGAGTTCAGTGAACGGCTGAAGGAGTGCTGCCGAGCGGAGAGGGCGGCTCGGGCCCTGGTAGAGGTAATGTTATCGGGGCGATCCCTCGCGGAAGAGGCTTCGTGTGCGCCCCTTTCTTTACCCCTTTCTAAACCGACCCCTGCTCTCTTTCCGACTCCCGCTCTCCACCAACCGCGACACTGGATACCCGCCTCCTTCACCGATCACAGCGGTCCTTCCGCGGAGACAGCGCTGTGCACCAATCAGAGCGATCCGTCCGCGGAGACCCCGCCCTGTATGAAACACGGTCATCAGAGGGGAAAAACCCCGCGAAAACAAAGAAAAAAGGGACGATGCCTCGAGGAAGAGGCTTCGTTCGCGCCTCTTTCTTGTCCGGCTCCTGCTCTCCACCAACCACAACGCTGGGTGTCGGAGGAACCCGCCTCCTTCACCAATCACAGCTGTCCTTCCGCGGAGACAGCGCTCTGCACCAATCACAGCGGCCCATTTGCGAAGACAGACAGCTGCAGGTGAGTCACCAATCTCAAATACGTTCCCTTCAGGAGGAGCTAGCTTCAGTAAAGGGGGAACTTCAGGAGAAGCAGGCTAGGCACCCTGAACGTGAGAACACAACCAGAGTGAGTAGCAGCAACAAAGCAGAAAAAAACACTTCCGGCATCCGGCAACCGGGGAGGTCGACCAAGAGGGCCCTTCGCAGCAGCGAGAGGGGCAACACGGAGTCGACCCCCAAGCCCAGCACCACGAACCAGTCTGCTGCACCGAAGAAGAGGAAAGTTTGGGCACAGAGGAAAATCGAACATGAGGCTGCAGTAACTCTTCAGGCGCAGGTAAGGAAACACATAAACAGAAAGTACTACCTGAGGCTACGTTGGGCAGCCAAGACTGTTCAGCGATATTATAGAGCTAGCAAGAGTATGAGGCAAGAAATGAAGTCTTTGAAGGAGAAAAAAAGGGCTGCCGTTGTTCTACAAGCTGCATTCCGAGGGATGAAGACCAGACAGACTCTGAAACTGAAGCACCAGGCTGCCACTGTGATACAAAGTGCTTACAGGGCTCACTGTGCTCGAGCACGATACTTATACATCAAACAGACTGTTGTTGCAACTCAGCTGAGGTATCGTTCCACACGTGAAGCCAGAAAACAGAGAGAGGAATTTTTGAAATTGCGCTCCGCTGCAATGTTCCTGCAAGCCTGCTTCAGAGGTCAGAGGGTCAGAAAGGCAGTGATCCTGCACCATCAGGCAGCTTCCCTGATTCAGGCTGTGTTCAGAAGACACAGGGAGGTAGTAAAGTACCAGGCCATAAGGAGGTCAGCCATCTTCATTCAAAGATATTATAGGTCCTACATCAGGGGTAAAAGTGAACATGAAAGATTCCAGGTGTTGAGAAAGTCAGCTATACGCATCCAGGCAGCTTTTAGAGGTTATTTAGTGCGAAAAAATGTTAATGCTATGAACAAAGCTGCTGTCATTATTCAGGCTGCTGGGAGAGTGCACCAGCGGGGATCTGTCTTCAAGAGGCCGCGCTGGGCAACAGGTGGTCGTCAGAGGAGGTTCAGAAGGTGGAGACCGGGACTTCAACAAGGACAGAGGTGTCAGATGTGTAAACATGCTGCTATGTGCTTGCAGAAGTCAGTCAGAGAGGAGCCGGTGAGGGATCGGGCCGTGTGGCGCAGAGAGGCGAGGACAATCCAGTCCCACCTCGGAGGTGAGCAGATCAGCTGCAGAAATGTTCGGTTTGCAGAACAGGAGGAGTTGCTGACAGGACTCTACCAGCAGCTGACCGAAAGGGCCTCCATGCCACAGGGGAATGCCGCGGTCTTGAAGGACGGGGAGACGGAGAAAGAGGAGACTTTGGCTCAAGACAAAGGTGAGCGTCATGGAAGGAGCAGCCAATTCAGAGAGGACAGAGAGGTCTCTAGATTAGAGATACACGCTGTGATGGTTTTCCAAAGAGAAGGACTGAGGAGAACACAGGAACAGAGAAACCAGATCGTAGGCCAGATAACAAGGAGAGTTGAAACTCCAATCACTCGGGAGAAACTGGAGGCTAAAATAGCCACAATGGAGGAGCAGTTGCATCAGAGCAGGGCAGAGCTGAGACGGGTGCAGGACCACAACATCGCTCTGCAGGCTGACCTGAGAGAGGCCCGTTATGAGGCCAGCAAGCTCACCGAGCTAGAAAAACAGGTCAGAGGTATGGAAGTGAAATTGGCCCTCAGTGAATCTCAACTCACTTCTCTGACACCAGTGCCTGCTGGAACCCAGAGGGCAAAAGCCAAAACAGAGCATCCGGAGAACAGTCCAGCGGAGAAACGGGTAACGAATGCAGAGAGGGAGCAGCTGCCTTCAGACCCCCTAGCATCGGCTCGCCCCCACAATTCAGCAAACCCAGAACAAGGTGACTTATGGAGGGAGCCAGGTAGAACTCCTCATAGTGGAACCAGAAGCTGGGACACTGCGTCGCCGGGCCCCAAGCGACCAGGAAGTATGACCAAGACAAGGAAAAGTGCAAAAGACACCAGCAAGAATCAGTTCAGGGAAACGGACAGGAACTTCGGCACCGTAGATTCGGGGAGGAGAGACGTGCGGAACACGGCTGACAGGGGTTGTAAGCAGAGTTTAGACTCATTGAAAAAAATTGAGTCAGGCGAAGCCTCCAGGGATGTCAGAGCCGAGTTCAGGCACCGGGCAAAAAGGTGGACGGAACTGCTGGGATTCCCCTCACCACCACCAGCTGCCTGACATGACTGGTCGGAGGTCCTTTTGGTGTTTTTTTTTGTTGTGGACCTGACCGGGTGTCCCCACAAGGGACTTCTGTTTGTTATGTAGTTTTGTTGTCCTTGAACAGAAGTTTTGGCGCTTCGGGAGCCGCGCCTTTGGGGGGGGGGGTTCTGTCACGTGTGGGGTGTTTTTGGGGCACACTAGAGGGCGCTCTGCTCTGACTGAGCACACCGGAGCCTAAGCAGGCACAGGTGTGCATCATTGGGGCTGACTATTTAAGCCCCGATGAGTCAGAGCAGAGCGCGGCTCATTGGATAGGCTAAGCCTAAATGTAAAGGGTGGTTCAGGTTTAGGGTTAGGTTTTTGGGATTTGTGTAACTTGGTTTAGGCTGCAGTTCTCCTGTTCCCAGGTTCTGCTTCGAACTGCAGCCCTTGTGTCTTGTTTTTGTAACCTGTGGACAATAAAATTGTGCTCCGAACTCCTGGCTCCACTCTGGCGTCCTTCTGGTACCCCGCCACCGTTATACAGTGTGACTGGAAAGCAATTTTTAACACCCATTTATAAATTACCTGCTCCTAGACTCAGAAACAATGAGCTATAGTTGGATGTGATTAGATTCCCTGTCAGTGAACAAAGACCATTATCTGTTAAAAAATGACCAGATTCTGTCCATTCTAAGCTATAAAACATACCAGACAGAACTGTGAAACTTCAAACTGTGCAGACTAGGAAAAAGGTGCCTCATTGAGGTCCCAACTTGTCTTGGAGATCCCTTGCCATGCCTCTTTAGTGTTTTTAACTGACCCCTTTATGCCTTTAGATTAGACTGGATCAGAAAAATAAGATGTGTTATGTTTGGGTAGAGATGAAACCTGCAAGAATGTATGTCTTGCAAAATACAGGCCTATCTGCTCGGTTTTGCCAGTACCAATAGCTCAGACGGGTTTGAAAACCAACAATACTTTACCCTAGTCAGTGATATAGCCTGCAAATGATCATAAATTAAAGTGCTTGGATGTATTAAGTGCACAGGACAAAGTCACTGTTCACTGTATTCCTGCACAAGGAATTTCCATTTGTTCATTCATTCATTTAATTTCACATAAACGGAAATACAACACCAAACACAAATATAACCCAAATTTACTACTAAAGTTAGACATTAAGTCTTAGATATCCAAGAAGATAGTTTAATACTATCTCTGCTGTAGATGACAAAAAATTTTTTTTTTAATTTTAAAAATTGAATAAAAAGAAGAATAAAACAGAAAACTCTTTTTGTTCATGACATGGTGAAACAGATGCATTACACATCATGGAAGAAAATTCCATGTCATATAATGGAATTTGTTTCATTTTCAGAGATCCATTATATCAGGATATTCCCACCTCTGCACCTTACTGTGCATTTGGTTCTTGGAATCATATCATGTGGTAGTTTCAATTTGTCATAGTGTTATGTGCATCTCTGTTTTTCTTTATGGCAGAGGAGTTTTGCATTGGGAGTGGAGACAGCTGCAGCTTAGAACAATCCTGAAAACCTGAATGCTCTGGAAAAGGTTTCTACTCAGGGTTTATTTCATTTTTCTGCCTCCATATTTCCCTCTATCCTAAATAGTTTCCACCATCTTAAAAAAACATCCTCTAATCATGATGCTTCTGCTAATGTTTTTGCCTGTGATGAAGGTGATGAAAATCAATCTTTTCTTGTTCTGAGAGACATTTGCCAAACTACTAACTCTACCATAAATGCTTAATTACTGGATTGCTACACAGAAAGTTCTCCTGTCTCCTAGAAAAAAAGGAACCCTAGATTGTGTTAATGGTAACCACTGGGTTTTGTACTACCATTCTGCCTTTCTCAAATTATTCCAGTTGTTGCAGGTCTTAGTCAAGTCTGTTTTATTTAAATAGTGCCTTTTACAACTGTTGCTGTCAAAAATCCTGTCGTATGAGTACGCTCCTGTAATGGTGGCGGGTGCAGGGAGGAAGCCAATGCTGAGCCAGGAGTTTGAATCATAACTTTATTATCTATATTTACATAACAAGAACCAGGGACTGCAGTTCTAACTAAAACCAGGGAACTGCAGCCTAAACCAAGATACCAAATTACCAAGAGCACAAAACCACCATTCCACGTAGGCTGAGCCTAACAAATGAGCCGCGCTCTGTTCTGACTCATCGGGGCTTAAATAGTCAGCCCCAATGAGGCACACCTGTGCCTTCATGAGCTCAGGTGTGCTCAATCAGAACAGAACGCCCTCTATCGTGCCTAAAACACACCTCATCCGTGACAGCTCCTAAGTTTAGCAATGTTTCTAAGGTGAAGAGAAGCTATTTCAGTAATATTTAAGTAAACTGATTCCACGTTTCTGGATAACTGAACCCAGAGGGAACATGTATAATATGAAAAGAAGGGGACCTAGAACAGAGGCTTGTGGTACTCCACAACTAACTTTTGTATGAACTGATATTTCATCATTTACATTTATAAATTGATAATGGTTGGTCAAGCATGAATTAAACCAGTAAAGTGCTGTTCCTGTTATTGCAACCAAGTTTTCTAGTCATTAAAATATTGTTGAAATTGATAATGACTGGTCCAGAAAGACTAGTAAGGATACCAACCCTTTTTCAGATGCCATTAAGAGATCATTTAATATTTTCACTAGCCCTGTTTCAGTGCACAGCCGAACTTCTGGGGGGAGGCCAAGAACAAAAAACACTCTTCAAAGTTCCTTTATGGGGCATATGGTCAGGTCCACAAAACACTTCTATACAAAGGACCTCTGACCAGCCATGTCCAGGCAGCTGGAGGTGGTGAGGGGAATCCTAGAAGTTCAGTCCACTTCTTTAACTGTTGCCTGGACTTGACCCTGGAGTCACTGGAGGAATCGCCTGACTCAGTGGAACGCCTCGCCTTGACGGAACCTGAAAGAGAGCTAAACACAGATTTTAAAGGGTTCAAAGAGGTAGTCTTTTTCACATAGCGCGAACTCTGTTTCCAACCCCTGCCATCCTTGTTCTTCACGTCTCTCATCACAGAATCTACAGTGCAGAAGCTGTCGTTCGCTTTCTTGAACTGAGACAGGTCATTGCTGATGTCTTTTGGCTCCTTCCTCTTCTTGATCATACTTCCCTGTTGCTTGGAGCCCAGTGAGGCAGCATCCCAGCTCGTGTTTCCACTACGAGAAGTTCCACATGGACTCCTCCATGAGCCACCTTGTTCTGAGCCTGCTGAATTGTGAGGGTGAACTGAAGGTAGGGAGTCATAATGTAGCAGCTCAACCTCTGGAATCTTTATCTGCTTCTCCATCAGACTGTTCTTCAGCTGCTCTGCTTTGGCGTTAACCACCAGGGTCCCAGCATGCACTGGTGTCTGTGGAATGAGTCGAGATTCGAAGATCGCCAATTTTGCTTCCATACCTCTGACCTGCCTCTCCAGCTCGCTGAGCTTACTGGCCTCACTTCGGGCTTCTCTCAGTTCAGCCTGCAGGGCAACGTTGTGGTCCTGCACCCATCTCAGCTCTGCTCTGGTCTGATTCAGCTGTTCTTCCATAGTGGCTATTTTAGCTTCCAGCTTCTCCTGAATGGTTGGAGTCTCAACTCTCCTCATTGTCTGGCATACAGTTTGGTCCCTCTGTTTATCCGTTCTCTCCAGCCTCTCTCTTTGGACAACCATCACAGCTTGCAACTTTATTCTGGAGACTTCTCCCTCCTTTCTGAATTTACTGCTCTTTCCATGAAGCTAACCTTTGTCTTGAGCCAGAGCTTTCCTTTCTGTTTCCATGGCTTTGATCTCCCTTTGGCAACTGGACAAGAGTCCATTGGTCCTCTCCAGCTGAGGAAGCAGATAGGTGATCCTTTCCTTGTGTTTCAACCCTTCATTTGTGACCGAGGCATTCACCTGTAGCATCGAGGCTTCTTTCTCCTTCAGCTGCTGGTAGAGCTCTGTCAGCAACTCCTCCTGTTCAGTGATCTGAACATTCTTGCAGCTGATTTGTTCACCTCCGAGGTGAGATTGAATTGTCCTTGCAGCTCTGATCCGTTTGGCCAGATCCCTTGCCCGCTTTCCTCTGAATGACTTTTGCAAGCAAATTGCAGCATGTCTGAACAGCTGATACCTCTGCCTTTGTTGATGCCCAAGCTTCCACCTTCTGAACCTCCTCTGAAGAACACTTGCTGCCCAGCATTGCTTCTTGAAAACCAATCTTTGCTTGTGCATTCTTACTGCAGCCTGAATAATGGTAGCAGCTTTGTGCATAGCAGCAAGCTTCTTTCGAACAGAATAACCTCTAAAAGCTGCCTGGATGCATATCGCAGACCTTTTCAACACCTGGCATTTCTCATGTTCATATTTACATTTACATTTACGGCATTTAGCAGACGCTCTTATCCAGAGCGACTTACATGTCCTAATTACAGGGACAGTCCCCCTGGAGCAACTCAGGGTTAAGGGTCTTGCTCAGGGACCCAGTGGTGGTAGTGCTAGAGGTGGGATTTGAACCAGGGACCTCTTGACCCAGAGGTCCATAGGCAGGTATCCTACCACTAGACCACCACCATATTTACCCTTAATGTAGGATCTATAATGTCTTTGAATGATGATGGCTGACACCCTTATGGCCTGGTACTTTACTACTTCCCTGTGTCTTCTGAACGCAGTCTGAATCCAGGAAGCTGCCTGATGTTGCAGGATCATCTCCCTTCTGACCCTCTGACCTCTGAAGCAGGCTTGCAGGAACATTGCAGCAGAGTGCAATTTCAAGAATTCCTCCCTCTGCTTTCTGGCATTAAGTGTGGAACGATACCTAAGCTGGATTGCAATAGCAGCATATTTCATGCATAAATATTGTGTCCGAGCACAGTGAGCCCTGTAAGCACATTGTATCACAGTGGCAGCCTGGTGCTTCTGTTTCAGAGTCTGTCTGGCCTTCATCCCTCGGAATGTGGCTTGCAGAACAACAGCAGGCATCTTTTTCTCCTTCAAAGACTTCATTTCTTGCTTCATCATCTTATTAGCTCGATAATATCGCTGAACAGTCCTGGCTGCCCATAGTAGCTTCAGGTAGTACTTTCTGATCAAATGCTTCCTCACCTGCACCTGAATGGTTACTGCAGCCTCATGTTCAATTTTCATCTGCACCTGAACTTTCATTCTAAACTTCCCACTAACCTGGAGCTGCTCCTTCTCTGCTTTCTGTGCAGCAGACGGGTCAGTGGTGCTGGGTTTGGGGGTCGACTCCTTGATGCCGCTTTCCTTGCTGTGAAGGGCCTTCTTGGTCGACCTCCCCAGTTGCACGATGCAGGAAGCGGTTTCTGCTGTCTTCCTGCTCTGTGTCAGGAATGGCCTTCTTTGCCACTGCCTCGCTTCTCTTGTTGCGGGCGGCCTTCTTTGCCTTCCTCTTGTATTTAAGAGTGCAGGGAGCGTTTACTTCCACTGTTTCGCTGTTATTCACGCTGGCTGTGTTCACCACTGTGTTCTCACGTTGGGCTGCACAGAGTGCCGCGTTTACCGTAACTCCTGCATTAGCTGCGCAGAGAGAATTCTTTACCGCAACTCCTCCATTAGCTGCACAAGAAGAATTGTTTTCCATAACTCCTCTATTAGCTGCGCAAGAAGAATTGTTTACCGTAACTCCTCCATTAGTTGCGCAGGGAGAATTCTTTACCGTAACTCCGCTATCAGCTGCGCGTGGCGCTTCCTCTGCTGGCGGATCACGGTGCTTGGCGCGCTGCACTGTCGGCGCTGAATTTCCGCGTTGAACAGTGCAGGGCGGCGCCACTATCAACGTTCCGCTTTGAATGACGTAGGGCTCCTTGACCTGGCGTCCTTCCGCGTTGCATGACGCCCGTTGTCAACGAAGCCCCGCGCGGAAAAATACACGTGGTTCAGCGTGTCGAGGTAGCGCTGTGTTCCCGGCTAGAGCGACCAGCCTCTGCAGCAGGAAGTCGAACCAGTCCACGCCTATCTCGGGACCCAGGTCAGACGTTTCTTGAGCTCCCTGGCGGTGGCCACCGGCGTCCGTCGTACCCAATCCTCGTCCTCCAATTCCTCACGGAGGTCCACGGACTCAACGCACGCCGGCACCCTCGTCTCCCAGGTTCCAATAAACTCCAACGTCTTCTTGACAACGGCTGCACTTGTTTCTAACACCCGCTCTTGCTCGCACTCCTGACTCGCGACGTCCAGGTACTGGCGGCTCATTTCTGTAAGGGTGGCGGGGTGCATGGAGGACGCCAATATTGAGCCAGGAGTTTGAATCATAACTTTATTATCTATATTTACATAACAAGAACCAGGGACTGCAGTTCTAACTAAAACCAGGGAACTGCAGCCTAAACCAAGATACCAAATTACCAAGTGCACAAAACCACCATTCCACGTAGGCTGAGCCTAACAAATGAGCCGCGCTCTGTTCTGACTCATCGGGGCTTAAATAGTCAGCCCCAATGAGGCACACCTGTGCCTTCATGAGCTCAGGTGTGCTCAATCAGAACAGAACGTCCTCTATCGTGCCCAAAACACACCTCATCCGTGACAGCTCCTAAGTTTAGCAATGTTTCTAAGGTGAAGAGAAGCTATTTCAGTAATATTTAAGTAAACTGATTCCACGTTTCTGGATAACTGAACCCAGAGGGAACATGTATAATATGAAAAGAAGGGGACCTAGAACAGAGGCTTGTGGTACTCCACAACTAACTTTTGTATGAACTGATATTTCATCATTTACATTTACAAATTGATAATGGTTGGTCAAGCATGAATTAAACCAGTAAAGTGCTGTTCCTGTTATTGCAACCAAGTTTTCTAGTCATTAAAATATTGTTGATATTGATAATGACTGGTCCAGAAAGACTAGTAAGGATACCAACCCTTTTTCAGATGCCATTAAGAGATCATTTAATATTTTCACTAGCTTTGTTTCATTGCTATGATGTGGCCGAAAGCCAGACTGAAATTTCTCAAAGATGTTATTTTTATGTAGATATGATCACAACTGCTGGGCCACAGCTTTCTCCAGAATCTTTGATATAAATGGCAAATTTGAAATCGGTCAATAATTTGTTAACTGGACTTGATCAAGATTAGGCTTCTTTAATAAAGGCTTAATAACTGCTATGTTGAATGCTTTTGGCACATAGCCCAGGTTGAGAGATGAGTTTACTATTTCTACTATTTATTACTGGCGTGACCTCTTTAAGTAGTCTAGTAAGCACTCAATCAAGGATGCAAGTAGAAGATCTGGAGGAGGAAACAGCTGAGTTTGCAAGAACTGGATTGAAGTAAGCTAACCTCTCTACTGGAATAAGGTTTTGATCTATTGCTATTGTCAAATTATTAAATTCTTATTGCTAAAGAAATCCATAAAATTATTACTATTGTACATTGCAAGCATCTGACTTTCAGCTCCTGCATGGTTCTTCGTAAGAGTAGATATTGTGTTGAAAAAAAAACTAGGATTATTTTTATTGGACTCTATTAATGTGGATAGGTAGCCTGAGTGTGCTAACCTAAGTGCCCTCTTATATTGTATGAAGTTCCATCCAGGCAAAGTGAAATGATTCTAATTTTGTCATCCGCCATTTACATTCTAGTTTCTGCATTTTTTGCATTAGAGCTCGTGTTTGATTATTGTACCATGGAACAAGATTTTTAAAAATCTAATTCCTTTATGTTTTAATAGTGCTGCATTATCTAACGTGGAGCAAAACTCTAAATATTCAGTGAGATTATCCAGCTCTTCTGGTCCAGATGGAGAACTAATAAGTGTTGATAAGTCTGGAAGGTTTCAGATAAAACTAAAGGCAGTGGAGGATGTTATTGTATGGCTAACATGATCACAAGGTGATGTACATAAATTATAGCTAATGTGGATGTCATATGTGATAAGATCGTGATCTGAGATCAAGGTTGACTGGGGAATAATGGCTATGTTGTCCACCTGAACACCTAGTTGTAACGGTGGCGGGGTACCGGAGGGACGTCAGCTCGGAGCCAGGAGTTAGGAACATACTTTTATTAGTCACACTTACAAAAACAAGGAACGGGGACTGCAGCTCTAAACAAGAAACCCTAGAACCGAGGAACTGCAGTCTAACCCTAGATACTAAGTAGCATATACTAAGTTACATATACCAAGTCACAGACACCAAGTTACATATACCGAACCCACCCGTTACGCATAGGCTTAACCTACCTAATGAGCCGCGCTCTGTTCTGACTCATCGGGGCTTAAATAGTCATCCCCAATGATGCACACCTGCCTGCAGGGGCTCAGGTGTGCTCAGTCAGAACAGAGCGCCCTCTAGCGTACCCAAAACACCTCCTGTGACAAACACCTTATACGTGATAGAGAGCGCCCTCTAGCGTGCCCAAAACACAACACATGTGACAGAGAGCGCCCTCTAGCGTGCCCAAAACACCCCACATGTGACACTAGTGTAAGGATTAAGTCTAAAGTATGGTTATGGCAATGAGTGGGCCCAGAACATCACAGAACATAAACATTTTTTTCATTAATCATCTCATTTACACACCTCTATAACATTATGCTTAGTTATCTCTGACTGCCGCAGATAAATATAATTTGCCCCTACATGAAAGACTACCCTTTCATACCTATGACTAGCTAACAGTCTAAGATTCCCTAATAAGTCCGGGGACCTAACACTAGCTGGCGCTGGTGCCCCTAAAGGAGTAGCTATTTTCATGTGCCGGATAATAGAGTCTCCAATTACCAGAGCACCTTTAACAGGCTTCTCAGCTGGTGCTTCACCGAGTGGGGCAAACCTGTTTGACATGTGAACAGTGGGGGAGTGTGGTGCTCGCGTGGGGAAAAATTGTGGTTCAGAATATCTTCCTTAACAGAGACCATTGTGCTCCTGGACATTTTCATTGTTGCAGAAATGTACTTCTATCCATTCCTAGATATGTGTCTAGGCTTGTCTTCCAGAATAGAGAGGTATAAAGCACACAAACACTGGACTCTGAGGCTGTGGAAATATTTTCCATGGTATGAAAAAATAAATAAATAAATGCAAGGTGCCGTCCCCATCACGCTCCTCCCTGCGATGGGCTGGCGACCTGTCCAGGGTGTGTCCCTCGTCCTTCACCCTGTGTGAGCTGGGATGGACTCCAGCATGCCCCCGCGACCCCGCTTGGGACAAGTGGCAGAAAATGACTGACTGACTTACTGAAAAAATAAATCACATTTGTCTGGCTAGCAATTGGATGGTTGAGACTCAAGAACTTGATAGGCTGGCACAGAGGATTGTTCTCACACAAAACATGTTTGGGATTAAATCTTGTGGAAAGCCTATCCATAAGAGTGAAGTGAAAGTGAATGTGACTATTTGTCACTGTAAAACATGGCACAGCACACAGTTGAAGCACAACGACATGAAACCTGATACAGACTGTGCAGCAGGGGACAGCCATATCCAGTGCCCAGGGAGCAGTGATGGGGACGGTACCTTGCTCAGGGGTACCTCAGGGCAACCTACCTGTAAGAGCCCTACCCCGACGGGGCACTAGGGGGAGCCAAACCGCTGTTGGGAGACCTGCCAATCAGGCACGGTGATCAACAGTGATTTGGTTCACCTGTGCTTGGGCTTATTTAAATGCAGAGAAGACGAGTCAGAGTTGCTGGGTCGTTGTTTGACTCAGACGGTAATTCGGTAAAGATCCTTGGGTTTTCTCTCGGGGTCTCCCTGTCTCTCTCGCTTTGTGGTTGCGTCAGTTCAGGAGCTTCGGCTTGTTGTGCTGACTGACGCTGCACCCTCCCTTCCGAGTTTCTTGTTTTTTTGTTCCTTTTGTTTTTTCTACAACGTTCCAGCTCAACCGCTCACCCCTTTTTGAGCATTTTGTTTTCTACCCTTTTTGAGCATTTTTGTTTTCTACCCGTTTTGAGCATTTTGTTTTCTACCCTTTTTGAGCATTTTGCTTTCTACCCGTTTTGAGCATTTTGCTTTCTACCCATTTTGAGCTTTTGTTTTCTACCCATTTTGAGCATTTTGTTTTCTACCTGTTTTTGGGGACTGGCAGCTTCGGGTACTGCATTTGGGTCCAAACCCTGTGTGGCTCCCTGGGTTCAGAGTAGGCCACACCGTTACACTACCAATATGAAATTTCAGTCCTGGATTGGACACAAAATAATTTTTTAAATGTTTGCAAAAATATTCATATTTTAAGAGGTTAGATACCATTCTTACATTCTTCACAACAATCAAACCTCTCTCCTTGAAGTTTTTTTTTAACCAAAAAATTATTTATTTAGGTGCAGTCTTTCTAGCAGCAATATTTTACCTGTGAGGCATTTTTGTGCAAAGCAATGTTCACTTTATATGTTTCCTTGCAGCTAACCATGGTTAACAGAAGAAGAACAATGATTTCATGCACCACCCTCCTTTTAAAGCATCTAGTCTGCTATTCTAACTCAGTCAGCATGACAGAGTGATTTCCAGCCTTTTCCTCCTCAACATTCTCTTGTTAACAAGAGAATGTTGTCAGCACGTCCTTTTGTGGCAGGGCTGAAATGTAGTGCCGTTGGATTTTTTGTGATTAAGTTCATTTTCATGGCAAAAAAAATTACAAATAATTGCAATTCATGTGATCATTCTTCATTCTTCATAACATTCTGGAGCCAATTCAAATGGCCTTTTTACTAATATTTGTGCCATTCGCAAAACTTTGCCATGACTGTAATGTCAGGTGACGGATCCTACTTGAGAAGGTGAACTACATGTAATTTACCTGTTTCATTTTGGAGACTAGCTGTGTTCAGGGTCTTTATCAGATGGCCAAGAGTCTACTGGATGCCATTCATTCTCCAGTTGCCCTCAACAAAGAATCGTCTGGGCTGCATGGCTATGACAACGTTTGAGTAAATAAAGCTGAGGCCCGATGTTACCACAGCAACATAGCCCTACTTGGCCAATGCCCCTCTCATGTTGAACGCTGTTCATGATTGACTTATGAAGTCAAAGGTCATTATGAAGGTGGGACATTTAACTTGTTAACCAATTATACAATAAAGTTTTTCAAAGACCCGACCCCTCGGAATGGTCTGGCTAATTATGAACCTTACTAACATTGTCAGCTTATGGATATGGTGAGAGAGGACATGCAGATGGTCGGAGTAAAGGGAGAAAACCTGAAGAAGTTGAAAAAAGATGATCCACTGGGGCAACCCCCTAAATGCCGAGCCGCTGAAAGAATTAGTATAAAACTAGCATTATCACATTAACCGTCATCATGCAAAATAAACAGGAGTTTTTGCGGACCATGGATGAAGCTTAAAAATGGAACAAAAAGGATAAAACCAACTGGTACCTGTCAAAGTTTAATAGAACAAATGATAGGTTTAAAAATGTCTGATTATAAATTTCATTACTATAAACACACATAAACATAAATTAAACTTTAGGTTCTAATCTTTGAATTGTTCTTGAGCTCATGAAGGCACAGGTGTGCTTCATTGGGCCTGGCCATTTAAGCCCCGATGAGTCAGAACAGAGTGCGGCTCATTCACTAGGCGAAGCCTCACATTAATGGTGGTTTTGGTAACTTGTTTTAGTTAGGCTACAGTTCTTTGTGTCTTGTTATAGTCAGAACTGCAGTCCTTGGATCTTGTTTTGGTTAATATAATGAATAAAACTATGTTTCAGACTCCTGGCTCTGCACTGACGTCCTTCCCGCACCCCGCCACCATTACATTTATAAAGGAACCTTATCCCATCTGTCCAATAAGGCGGTGGTTGATAAAACAATTCAATCTCATACTCAATCATTTATTGATAGAACAATGAAATCACATACTTTTGCCAGTTATGGGCATTAAAGTGGATTATTGGATTATTTTCCGTAATAAGTCATAAATAGTGAAGTATATCATTTTAATACTATATTATCCTTTACATTATGCAATTTTTGTCCAATATTATATTATCCTTAAGAATAATTTTATTGTTTTTTGTCAGAACTCACAGACTCTGACTAAACAGGAGGTTGAGTTCCCTCAAATAGAGAAATGGTCAACAGAGTAAGACAATGAGTTATAGAGGCCAGCCTAGTACTTGGTTAGGACCTCACAGGTATTGATCTTTGTGTGTTGTAGCTTTTTTGTTGTGAAATTTTAGTGCAACACACAGTGCAAGGGAGTAGCACAGCTTAAAACTGTTTCAGTCTTTTAAAAATGTTTCAGTCTTTTGTTTTAGTTGTATTTTGGTCTTTTTTTTTTATAAAAATAACCTTGAGCATTTAAACCATCAATAATTTTTTTTTATCCCTCTCTGTCTTTTCTTACACACTAAATATCATATCCATAAATGCGTATTTATGAAAAGAAAACGTGCTTTTAAGAATTAACCTAATGAATACACATTCTGAAAAGCCTCAAACCTGGAAGTGCCACCAGAACTGTATTACCGTGATAACAACTCAGTCAAACTATAAAATAAACAATTAAATGACAGAGTAAGGAAAATGAGAACTGAATTACACTTAATTTTTAGAAATGTTCTAAAATGAGTATGGAAAAGTCTAAAACTTCAGATTAAAATATCAGGTTACATGCTAAATAAATATACAGTTAAAATCTACAAAATTCTGTTAATTTAAATGCACAATATCTATGTATTTGTTGAGTTTGGGAAAAAGAACAATGAGATAATTTAACAATTTGCTAGAACATCTACAGAGCCAGTAGGCTTATGTTTTTTTAACCAATACATTTTGACCAGGGGCATCCAGCCCTTGACATATTAATATGTCAGAGCTATAAGTTCATCAAAATGTAAGTATGAAGTATGGAATTCAATTATCGCTTTCTTTGTAAATCTTGGTTCCTGTACTTGTTCTGATATCAGCATGGGGTTTGAAGCAATTTCCAAACATTGCTAAAAATATATAGATTGATACACATAGTATTCTTCAATGCAGAATTCTAAGTTTATTAGAAAGGTTTTTCAACAGCAAATTCTGTATGTTATTTTTATAGGAGAGACTGTGGCAATGTAAAAGTAATACAAAATTCTGCAGGAGTGAAACAAAATGTATCTGAGTAGATTACAAAAACATTTTGTTGCATAGTATACATAATGTGGCATTCTGGAGGTTGGAAGCTGAAGTTCATGAAAGAAAGTGTTTGATGAACTGGAGAAGACTTTATTGAGAAGACTTTATTTATCAAGGGTTCACATGAATAAGGGACAGTGGCCATATTAGATCCAACTTAGACAACCCAGATGCATTGCCAGTAAATTAAATATGTTAAACCGGTAGTTGGTCTACCGGACATGTAAACTGTGAGTGCCGGACAAAAGTCACTGTACATTAAGTCTGCATCAAATGACCTATAATATACAAATTTACATGCAAACGTTTTACCTAACAATACAGATATTTCAGCCCTGAGACAAAAATAGCTTAAAATCTATATTTTTCTGTGCTCTGTTAGTCAATATTTTTTAAATTATTGATTTAACTTGTTCATTGTATAAATTCTCAAAAATCTATTGTGTAATTTTTATAATAAGTACAATAAAATATTTCATATATTAAACATTCATTTTTCCAATGATATGTATTTGATTTGTTTGGTGCTTATCATGATGTGATAAATTAACATTTATTCAGCCTTCACGTTTTATGCTGAAACATGTATTTGAGAGGGCATTTACCATTCCTTTCATATTCCATTTATTTTCCAGCAATCAGGAGGAAGAAAGAGAGAGAGAAAAAAGGTTAATGACACTATTTTAATTCTTGGATATTGGAAGGTCCATTTCTTCTCCTTTTTCTCCACACCCCTTTTTCCAAACTCTAGTTCTAGCTCTCTTTTTTCTCTCTTTATCTCCATCTCCTGTTCATCTTTGCCATTGGACCAGCTCAGTTCCAGATCTTCAAGAAGCTGTCCCATGAGCCAGTACACACACACATGCCATCTGACGGCACTCCAGTGCAGCTTACCCTGTTGTCGTGGCCAGACAGCACTCCTAGGAAAGAACAGAAGAAAGGTTTTCAGTGATTAACATCTTAGCTTAAAGGATCCTTATCTAAAATGTTTCTTCTATTTTTTTCAATAAAATAAAAAATTTTTTTCCCATACATTTAATTTAGATATGTTTAGGTATCTCTTATGTATCCCTTTATGCATCTCTTTAATCCTCAAGAATTAAACGTAAATTAAAATGTTGAAGATACCTTTAAGATATATGTCCTTTCTGACTGTCTGCCCTGTATTGTGTCTTTTGTGTCAGTCTTTTCTTAAACTTAACTGTGTAACAGGATGAATAAACAAATATATGCAGATATTTTTGATGTCATAAAAAACAAAAACAATTCAAAAATTGACATTTTTGTAGTTTAATTCTCATATGAACTGGACCTAAGCATGAATAATTTTGTACGCACAAACACACACATATAATTGATCTTTGATTCTCAATATTTTTAAAAATGTAAATGATGTGAAAGCTCAGAAACACATCTGATCTAATTTTTAAATATGTGGAACAGTTCAATCTATTGACCTGTTCTCATTACTATTACCACCTACCAACTTTCTCGCCCTTCAGTGAGTCCCAGATGTTGCAGTTGAAGTTGTCATAGCCAGCAAAGATGAGGCGGCCAGACATGGACAGTGCCAGTGATGTCACACCACTGTTGAGCTGGCCATCTTGATATCCTATGACTTCCTGGTCAGAGCGGATATCAAACATCTTGCAGGTGCAGTCATCTGATCCAGTCACAAAAGCATTTCCTGTGGGAAAGAACTGAAGCAAAAGGAAGGAAAATATCAAAATGCCATTCTCCATGGAAGTGAATAGGACATTTTTTTACATTTAAAATTTTTGTTTATTTGCTGAGTTTAATAAATAAGGCAAAATAAATAAAAATACATACATTTACCCTCAATAAAAATGAACGAATTAACAGAAATTGTGAAATTGTGAAAAAGTATGTTGTCTGTGAATGTATTTACACCTATTTCACTAATTTGGCCAGGGGTGCTCAACTTAACTTATCAAGCCTTTTTAATCTGGACTTGGTTTAATGTAATTTTATAAAACAATCCATATATGCCCTGTAAGTGTAACCATTATATAAACTAAAACAAAGAGCTTGATCCTGCATGCTTCTGAATAGGTCCTGTGTCCATTATAGACTGATGGGAACTGTGCACCCATGTTTCTTAGTAAAAAAAAGAAAAAAAGATTCCCAATAACACCAGATGTAAGTTGGGCATTATGGACTGGAAAAATGTATTAGGCCCATTTTACAGATTCCCACACAATAGTACATCTTTGACTTACAGATCTAATTTCCTTACACAGACAACCTAGGCATCTCCCTAGGCACCCTCTTATGCATACCGCCTGTCATGGTAATCTTTTTTAAATTATTGTTTTAAAAAAAAACATGTTGTGTTTCATAATTAATATTTGACAGTAAACACAAGACTTTGGGAGCTGAACCACCTTATCAACTAAAGTGTCAGATTAGCCAGTAACATAACTAGGAAGTGATGGAGGAATCAAACAATCAATATATAATGTGTATGACCAATTATGTGAGAAGATATTTCACTTGAAAATCCTAGTTACATTACTATCTGTGTAATCTATAATGACCAAAACATCCATCCATTATCTGCCGCTTGTCCCAAACGGGGTCACGGGGGGGTGCTGGTGTCCAACCCAGCGCACACAGGGCGAGGACGGGGGACGCACCCTGGACAGGTCGCCAGCCCATCGCAGGGAATGACCAAAACATGTTAATGTTGATTGTTTGCAGCTTAGTTCTAACACATTTTTAAATCACACAGGGGCTTTAGCAGAAATCACTATATAAGGGTTTTGTTTTGGACACTTATGGACTTAAATATAAATATTTTTAAATATAGGCCTTTTTTTGCCATTGTTGCTGCATTGTTGAATAATGCAGAATAAGTTCACTGCATTAACTAAGACTAACCTTAATGGTGGATTTATAATAATCAATTTTCTTTTGCATTACTTAAATAACATTTGGAAAACTAGTCTGAGTTACTATACTCACACAAATAGCATTGACATCACTGGTGTGGCCCTGGAAGGTTTGCTTGCATTGGCCATCCCTGATGTCCCATAGCTTAGCCAGGGAGTCACAGGCCCCAGAGATGAATGCATTCATGTCAGGGGACAGAGCTAAACACATGCAGTCACCCACATGATTCAGGAAGACTGTCTTCTGCTTGCCTGTCTCGATGTCCCACAGAGCACTTGCAGGGTTTAAAGGGATAGCAAAAATGAAAAGAAAGATCAATAGAAGAAACAGCCCTATTGCATTTGATTTCAATGTTTCCTTTAAGTGTGTTTTCTTTCTTTCTCCTGTAATGACTGATATAATGTATAATAATATATGTATGCTTTTAGTCAGATGATTGTTGATGGACAGATCTTTCCTATAACACAATGATATTTTTCTTGATAAAGAATGCAGTGGGCAAAAATATTCCAATAATAAACAAGTAAGCTTATCAAAACTAATTATAATGATTTGGAATTGAAAATCATGCAAGATAACATTTACCACTTCTATAAACAAAACAAAACTGAAAAACAAATTCCTGGATGTTTTAGAATAAACTAATTTATCAGGGACGTACTTTTCAAATTCATGATGAGGGCTATAAAAAGTAACACATTTACTGTAACTTGACTATTTATTATGCATTTGACCTGTCTTTTTACAAGTAATGCAATCTTGGTAGCTGCTAAATGTAATTTGCTTACCAGGTGGTATCACCAGAGGCAGTCAGAATTTCATTGTCATTAAGGAAGCGAGCGCAGGACAGGTAACCTGTATAAGTCATTGTACAAGATAGATTTTAGATAAGTAATAGGTACTGATTGCTAAATAATACCCAGTAAAATCAACAGAACATTTTTTTTTTATTCCAGGTATATTCTATCTTTGATGTCAAAACAGAATGACAAATCATGGGAAAAGCACCTGCTGAATCCTATATTAACTTCAGAGAAACACAGTTGTAAAATAATTAGCAAAAAAGCTATAGCATGCCTCAAAAAATGACATATTTTGTTGATTTCCGTTGAAGTGTTTTGTTGAATAGTTACAAAGTGGCTCATGATTGTATTTGTTTGATAAACTTATAAAGAAGTGTGCAATAAGACTGGCAGATAAATGTAATAGTTAATGGTTAACTCTATTTTTTTTTTTTTATTTTAATTTAGAAAATCAACTAAATTTGGCCGTAGGTGCTTTGCATATGACTTTTACATACTATAATATATAGATCCTTCAAACCTGTATGTGCATCCAGTTCCTTCACAATCTTGACAACGGGTGTCTTCAGATTGTAGACGGTGCACATGTTGTCAAGACCACCACTGGCCACAAGGTTTCCAGAGGGAGCATATCCACAGGTCATCACCCATGAGGACTTGAGGGGAACTGCATTTATCTGGATATAAGGAAGGGGGAAATGCTTGCTTTATTTTTTTTGTTCAGGTTAAATTTGGAAAGGAACGATCACTCCCTAACCTCATTATATGAATATTTCTTAAGCAATACTGTTAAAAGTTCAAAATGTATTTGTTTTTCAATAATATTAAAACAATTTTATACAGCTTTAGCTTCATTTATGTTTTCCCCAGAAGGTTATATGGCACAAAAACCTTCTATAGTTTTCACTTTACTTTAAAATTTGGTTAAACTGCAATTGCCCTTAAGTTCTGAGTGCGTTTCTAAACAAACATACCTATATTCCTAATAATAAATTATTAAAGGCTGAGTTGGTGTTTGGCTGGCAACCTTGACTTACTAAACTTAAATGTTAAAGCTGGGTAAATTATGCCTGCTGTGTCCACCTGGACATGCTAATGAAACATCAAGCTATAGAACAGATTATGACACATGGTAGGTGAGGCAACATGATCACAAATGCTTTGCAGACTAGATTTTCTGATCATGCTAGTAATTATATAATCTAGTATCACATTATCATTTTATATGTAAAGTGAATGGAATAATAGGAGAAGCATAAATTGTCAAATGTTCAATTTAAGATCAGTCTAACCTTGTTTCCAGAATGGGTATCCCATATAAGGAGTTTACCATCCTGTGAGGCACTGACCATTAACCTGACAACAAGAATAAAAAGAAAAGTAAGAAAAAATATGGAAGATAGGGAGCAATTATACTAGCACTGTTCTGGTCTCTTTGATGTTTTCATTTTTAATGGTGTTTTAGACATGAAACATGGCATTTTAGATGTCACAATGACACAATGAAGTAATGCATATACTTAAGATGAAAAACACTACATTACTGAAACAATATTTCCGTTTGTAATATATGATAAGCTGAGCAACAAATTAATTTGAATTCAAATATTCAACATACACACATCTAACTGTGTCAGTCTTTTCTGTTTTAATTCTTCAGGTTATTAAAAACTTTGTGCTACAGCATAAGTGTTGGCCACATTGATTGATAGATAGATTGATAGATTGTTCAATCCCTCTGCGATACCTGACCAGAGATGGCTACATCTGTGGTCAGGAGCTCAAAAGAGTACAATAGTCCTCTGGGTGGTTAGGATGTCCCTCCCTTTCCCCTCATAATTAATGTGATGCTACTCAGGCATTTGTTACTGGATATAATACAATTTGAGTTTACTTGGATGAAACATGTGCTAGCATTCTCCCTCCCAGCTTTTCTTTAATGAGGGGGCTGAATTGTAATTTTGTTCAATTGTAAATTTTTGAAACACTTTCATTTTCCATATTGTAATTTGTCACTGTATTACGTCAGCACACAACGTTTATGCCCTCTTGTGGTTAATTGTTTCATTAGAGATCAATAAGATCAAAAAGATTATCTTGCCATGTTGACATTCAGACATTATAACACAATGCAGACCAAAAAAAAGAATCAAAATGATCAATATGAACAACTTTGAATTGAGCGTTTAAAACAGCCAAACATCACTATTTCTTTGCATGAATTCCACCAGAATTTTCTAATTTTAGGACACTGAGCCAGATAATTGATCCAACTAAGCATTAAAGGGGATTCAAGATGACCACAAGAACACAAGAGCAGAGTGGTAGGGAAATCTTGACCGTGCTAGGTAGATTACAGTTTAGTTACAGGAAACAGTCACTTGCAGTCCTTGAAAATATCTTTGCGACTGACTTTATATCACACTACTAGCATTACACCCTAATGAGAAATAAAAGACCATCAACACACAGAAAGCTTAAGTCCACAGTTTGTAAGAAAGTTCTGACAACACTAATAAGTGTCAAAATGACAAAAGCAGAAATTAAATAGTATGTGATAAACAAACCATACACTGTCTATACTCCACACTAAAAATATGAACTTTTTATCTTATTTTAATGCTGCCTCTTGCCCTCACACCCTTACCCTTATATGTTCATATTTGAATAACATTCTCACTTGTTATCTGTGGCCCAGTGCAGAGCGTAGATTTTGGCCAGGTGACCCTTCAGTGTTCTCCTGGTCTTCAGTTGAATGGTGGGTGCAGGGGCAACTCCAGAGGCAGCACCAGCCAAATCTGTGTCATGGGCTGTCTTACGGGCCGCCTAGTAGATGAGGCATTATATATATATATATATATATATATATATTATATTATTATATATATATATATATATATATATATATATATATATAAATATAAATATACACATACACACATTTTAAAAGGGACCTACCTCAATCTGTGCCTTCAAGGTCTCAGCCTCCTTTTTCATCTTATCCATTTCACCCATGGCAGCAGTTAGTGGGGGTGGTCAACGGATTGAGAAAACCAGCAAAATGTCTTGCTGGTAAATAAACAATCAGACATGAGCAAATGTAAAAGACTGATTAATACCAAGCTCTAACAGTATCATCCTGCAGTGCCATAACTCTACTGTGTTAAAAATTGTTTTGGTATAAAAGAAAAGTTAGTGGTTTTAGATTAATTCTGGCTGCACTGTGAAAAAAGATTGGTGTTACAAGAACTTAGTAACTAGGCTGCCTGACTATATCTACTGAACATCTAATAGTTAGTTAGCATAAGCAAAATCTGTGTTTAACTTTTTGTTAATGCCTTATTTCAGTGAACTAATTGCCTGCTAATTAACATTCTTTAATGTAAGTTACATTATTTGTTCACATTTTGACCTCTTGCTGATTTTGTTAGCATACTTGTGCAAGAATCATTCTGAATGGTATATAATTATTAACCAACATAAATTTAAATTAATAAAACAATAATTTCATCAGTTCAAATCTCAGTAGCACTTCAAATTTAATTTTGTTCTCTTCCACTTTGTTAAGGCAAGCGTTTATACTGGTGATGTGTTATACTAACAAAATTGCCAAGTATAAGCCTGAAATCACTCTTTGTAACTTTTTATGTAACAAAAGATTTTACTTTGGAATGGTTTCCTTGATTTTGGATAAACAGAGTGATGTTTAGCTGAAGATCCATATTATGAGTTTTGCAGATGTAATGCAGAAATAATTAAAAATAATTAGTTGTGCAAAAATAAATTAATCCTAAACTAAACAGTGACTCCATGACTCCAAAAGTAAGATATGCCTTTTTTTAGCCTAAATAAAGAAGTCTTGCCTGCTTTGTATCATACTGTAATACTGTCCTATAATGCGTGCCCTGGTTTGAATATTTAATAGACTTGCTGATTCAACCATGGGATACCTGAAAGGATGCTGAGAAGTAAAGACTGGATAAAAGCAGGGATAAAATGAACATGGTTAGATGAAAGGCATAAGCCCCACTAGGAGCTTTCAAGTCAAATCTTCTGTCATCCGATTACCAACTTGTGAGTGGGGATGTGGGATGGGGACAAAAAGAAAAGGAACAGGTTGTGGGGCTGTGGGTAAGTCAATAGATATTCTTATTTTTGTAATGTTCAAAATCTATATTAAAGTTTTCAGATAAAATCATAAAGTTGCTGTTTTAATGAGCAGTGCAAGAGGTTTACATTCCAAAGGCCACAGCATTCACTTACTGATAAAAAACCTCCAGCCTAAAAATCCCTAACTTTAAGTATGGATGAATACCACAGTTGTCCAAATGCAATGCATTAAACTATTAACTCCACTATTGATTAAATTTGAAGTAAACACACATCTTTTACATCATTTAAAGGCCTTCCAAGCTCTATATTGGGAGAGCTCTGTCAAGTTAACTTAAGCAAGAAGATGCATGAAATTCTCACAAGGCCTTCACCTGATCATATAGTTAATGCTGGATGACTCCACCAAATCCAAACATGATCATCCCAAAACTCCATAAAACTTACTCACGTTTGTAAAGCAAAAAGGATTTCTTCTCTTCTCAATTATTCCTCTATGACTCACGTATTTGCAATTCCACTTTTTTGTACACCTCAATCCAAATGACAGTCCTCCTGTCTCTCTCCTGCTCTCTGCCTCTCATGAGTTCCACCAAGAGACTGGTTGCAACTTAACTGTGAAAAACTCTCTTTCTCTCCAGCTTCCTTCAGAGGGGAACAGATGAGGATTGAAGGGGATGAAGGAGATCAAGGATGAAAGGATAAGGCTAAAGATGGAAACATGGAGAGGGAGAAGAGAGTAAGAGGGAGAGAGGGAGTGGAGCCAGAGGAGGGGCAGCTGAGAGCAGGGCAGAGAGAGCAGGTAAACCGATTGGTATAGCAAAATCAGGTTATGGGGTCAAATGACAAGAGTGAGTGCTGACAGCAAAGGACAAAATAAGCAACTAACTCATGAGGCCTACAAGGAAGGTCAAGAATGGTGTTGTGAAAGTTTCTTTTGCAAGATTAAAAAGATTATTTTTAAATTCAAATTAGATATAGTCTTTTCACTGTGTGTTTAGGAGTACCTATATTTACCGGTATTTAAATTATATACAGACTTTCTGTACTGCAAGCATTTCAGTTAAGTGTTTTAGTTTGATGATAAAAAAAAATAAAAATAAAAAAATGGTAGCGACAAAGGGAATGAGCATCACCAGTACCACAAACATAACATCAACATCATTAGGCCCAAGCATGCTTTGGAGGTATAATGTTAAGGGGAAGGAGTGAGGGGCGTTGTGATTTGGCACTGGGGTGGAGGAGACTGCTTTAGTTTGTCAGACCTAATGGGTTGATCTCTTAATCAGGGTGTAATTGGATATCCGGGGAATTGGCAATCCTGTTATGGAATTAGAGCGGTCGAATCCCAGCGTGCGTCACCAATGACATGGAGTCAAGTGGAGTTAGTAAGGGAGAAATTTTTTAACAAACGTGGAAAGGGGGTGTTCAGTTACAGAACTACATAGGATGGTGGGATGGGAGTGTTTGTGTAACTTTGATGAGCTGTTCTGATATTTAAAAATTGTACATTTACTTGCCATTTTTTAAGAACACCAACCTTGTTCACCCCCCAAATAGGTTCAGTTATAGACAATAGCTTATCTTTTCTTTTTTGTGCTAGCCATCCTTTAGTCCTTAAACACTCATCAGAGCACAGGGCCAATACTGACTGTATATACGGAGTCAATGGACTGTTCTCAACACAATTAATTTCTCTCTCTCTCTGTATAAGATTAATGACTGCCCACCACCCGTATGGTGGGCAGCTTATGTATTACCTGAAAAGAAAGGGCTCCCAGCCAAGTCCATCAATTACCGTGAGGGTTTCCTGAACTCCAGTCCACCGTTTAAGTCGACTGTCTTCTTGATCAAACCGACCATCAGACTCTTCTGCACACCTGAACTCCAGATCAGCTACATCATTCCGGACTATCTGACTGAGCTGCTCCCACAAACCAAGACTAAAAAAAGCTCCACTGACTTAATAGAACTACCACTATTAACTAACTGAACTCCCAATTATGGATTCTAACGGACCTTTTTATAATAACTCACACTGTACTGGAACTCATTGCTGAAATCTTTTAACTTATTAAATGCACTTTCTATTTATTTTCTTTCTTGATTATCTGGTGTTGACCAGAGTCTTGGTTCCTCCTTCTTCTTCCAGTTTTATGGAGTTTTTTCCTTGCCACTGTTGCCTTCGGCTTGCCCACTAGGGCTTGAACCTGGATTCTGTAAATTCTGGATTCTTGTTTATGATGACAACAGTTGTAAAAAACTGCTACATAAATAAAGCTAACTTGACTTAACAGTATGCAAAGCTAACTGTGTCTTTTACTTTCTCATAATGCATATTCTATATTTATAGGTTCAATTAGAAAAGTCATAGGTTCTATTGTAGGTTCTCTGTTTGATGAAAACAAAAACACAAAAAAACAATATTTAGCTTTGAATTATTTCACTCATCTATTGTCCCTCAATTTTTACAGATGAATTTGGATTTCAAGTACTTACTTAAATATAAGATATTTTGTAGCAATGAATGAGAGACTGATATTTGTGCATGTGCAGCTCCTGCTGATAAACAAAACAATCTGCCTCTGTTGTATATCTCTGTTATATACCTCTGTTATCCATGTCCCATTTAAACACTACAGAGAATCTAAGCCAATAAGAGCTGAGATATTTAAGGTCATCAGTTTGGATGTCAGTTAAGACAATCAAGTGTTAGTAGCACAAGTGTAGTCGAACATCTAAATGTAAAAAGTCAAGACAGTTTTATTTATACAGTATTTTTACAACTGTCATTGCTACAAAGAAGCTTTACAGACCCTGGGTCTGAGCCCATAATGAGCAAGCAAAAGGAGACAGAGGCAAGGAAAAACTCCTTGCTGGAGAGAAAACCAAGAAAAAGGGGAACCAAATTTTCCTCTTTTTGACACTGGACAATCAAGAAAGAGAGTAGTCACATCACTAAAGGGTAATCAAATTTAACCATTCATTTCCGGTACAGTCTGTGGTTAGTAGAAGTAAGGTCCATTAGGGTCTGTAGTTAGGAGTTCATCAAGGTTTTATGCTAAAAGTATTAGTTTTGTTTGTGTATATGTCAATTTAGCATTGGTTACCCTTGGTTAATGCAGAGCAGAACATGCAGAGGATAATGATGGTGTAATTGCTCTGAAATACAGGTGTGAATTCAGAGCCCAGTAATATTTTGAAGTGATGCAATTTTCTGGATCTAGTGAGGACTAGACTGCTGTGTCCTAACTGAAGTTAACTAAACTAACTGGAGTCCAAAAGACCTTGGGTTTCTAATAACGCTTTTTAATTCTCCTCAAATAACATAAGACATAAGGTTGCTCACTGAAGTACTAACATTACCTTTACAGCCTTGACTCATTAAAAATGAGTCAAGGCTGTAAAGGTAATGCTAGTACTTCAGTGAGCAACCTTATGTCTTACATAATTAATGAATTTCACCACTTACCCATGTTAAATGCACACCTGAAAGTTCCTGTTCTGTTTTCAAGACCAAATAAAATCATTATTTGGTCTTGAAATTTTAAATTTTTTCATTTGACATTTTTACTATTTTCTGTAATAACACTTTAATAATAATAATAACTACACTTTATTTCCCCATCTGTGCACAGGTTTATTTATCACCCGTCTGCCAAACTTATAAACAGATATGTTCTTGCTTCACAGAATGGAAGTACAAAATTGTAATGTACAACAACTTGTTATATCTAAATGCTTTATTTCTATTAAAGGCAGAGATGAAAAATGTCATTATAAAAGATTCATTTTTAAAGACCTATTTTTCAAAACCCAGTTTATGTTTAAAAGCCATTTTGAAAAAATCATCTAAACAACATTAACAAATCTGAGCAAAAACGTTTTAATAAAGCAATAAAAGTTAACAGCATTGCTATTTTATCTACACTCATGGCACAAAATATCAGGACAACACTGTTAAAATCAAACAATCCGGTAAGAGCCCCAACATTGTCCTCTACTGGCAGAAATCCGAGCAAGTGCAAAATGCTTGGTGGATTTCAGACACTTCACTCTCACATCTTTATGAGAGGTTGAGATATAAAACACCCTTTTGAGATTTTTTTTCTGACTTATATAATTACTGGGAAATGCAATCTAACTAAATTTAACTTAAGCTTAGACTTTTAGAGAACAGAATATTCATAGCTTCAAAAAACGAGTTGTAGTTGTCGTGGAAAATTGAAGCGTGAGCCTAAGTCTGAAACTTTTTCTAAGTCAGAAACCAAACCAGAGAGATGCAGCACATTTTACTGAAGAGTTTCAGCAGGCTTGGTCCAGTGGGAGCAGCTACAAATGCTCATCCCAACGTTGGACTTTAAATACATTTCAAACCCCTTTAAAATTTGCATAACTCCATCCCATTAATAGTTTTCCACCAATAATATTCAATGATGTCATGATTGAAACCTCAGTTCCCCCACCTTTGCCCCTTTCCCACCATTAGACTTAGGCCTTCTCACTGTCCACTTTCCTGCCTTGTCTACCACCTATATTTCAAGGCATCCACCCATCCAGGCCCCCACTTAAAAGTGTTTTTTCACAGATGTGTCCCCTATTTTATGAGTGCAGCTGCCTAAGCAGAGCTGTAACTCTTTCCTGCTGGATGTTTCCTGGGGGGCTTCTGGGGTCAGATTTTAGGTCAACAAACTCTGTGACCTCAGGAATGTGAGGCACTGTGAGACAGGGACAAAAGTAAAGGGATTTTCACTAAATAGTCTACTTATAAAATGTTATTTCAGAAATTTGGCAAAGCATATGGCAGAGAGCTGGGCTGTATGGCCCAGTTGGCTTGTTTTTTTTTTTGTTGTTTTTTTTGGCTTGTTGTTATTTTTTTGCTTCTGATAAAAAATACTTCAAACTGAAAATGGATTTTATGAAGCTGACTCAACCTTCTTCTCACAGATCCAAGGTAAGGACATGTCGCATGGAGCGTCATACCAGCTCTTTGTAGCCACCCGGCTCAACACTTCTGTCTTGACAATGTAACCACAGTCTTCATCAATGTGGTTGTTAGGTTCCCCTTCTTCCCAGAAACTACAGCCATAAAGCATGAAAGAAAATATTACACAATCTCACATTAACATGAAAAAGCATTTGTTCCAGATTTTTTTCTGCTTTATGTGCTATTAATAAAACACAACTTTTTCTGATCTCCTAAAAATGTAGTAATATACAAAAAACTAACAGAGTAAATGCTCTTAGAGCTAAGCATAAGATATTTGTTGACTTGTATGAGAGGTTGGATACTAAAGAAGGAGAACAGGACCTAAACAAGTTAGCTAGATGGAGGGACAGAGCTAGGAAATGTGCAGTAAGTTAGGGTGTTACAGGATATCAAAGAAACATACAAGTGAACAGAAAGCTTTACTTAAAGAGGCTGATGAATGAAGAAAATGAGAGAGAGAGAGAGATGCTTGGATGAGGTGAGGATAGTTAACCAGGAAGCACAGCACTACTGGTCTGGGATTCAAAACTCAAGACCTTATTATCGAGAGGCCTTGTCCTTAACCACTAGGCCACCATTGCCCCATGGCAGAGGGACATCTCAGGTTGGATTATTTGGAGACAAAGTCAGAGAGGTGAGATAGCATTGGTTTTTGACATGTACAGAGAAGAGATGTATATTGGGAGATATTGAGGATGGAGCTTCCAGGCAAGAGGAGAAGAGGAAGGCCAAACAGGAGGTTTATAGATGTGGTGAGAGAGGACATGTAGGCATTTGGATTGAAGGAGAAAAAGACAGAGGACCTGAAGACATAGAGATGGATGAGCCGTTGTGGTGACCCTTCAAAGGCGCAGCTGAAAGGAGATGAAGTTTACCTCATTCATATAGTTTTTTGACAATTAATTGATCTTTTCAGGGTCTTGTCACAAAATCTTAAAGGGGTTCAGGCCAGGACTTTGACTAGGCTACTCCAAAATTGTAAGACCTTTTCCATTAGTATTTTCTAGTAGAGAGCTGAATTCATCGTTCTCTCAACTATAACATGTCACCAACAAAGTTAAGCAGCAAAACATCCCCCCACCAGTGACAGGACTTGACTGAGTGAAAAACAGTTAATGTAATGAATTTAGCCTTAAAATACAACCTAGCCTTTACAAGCCTGACAACTTAAAAAAAATAATAAAAGGTTAAACGATTTTAACTTCAGCCACTGCAATAGGAAAGTTGTAGCATCAGGTTTCTTTGACATTTTCACTCACCCCCCAACCAGTTTGGTTCCATCCACCCAGTACCAGTCTCCCTCCACCTTTTTATCACTGATTCCAAACCAGTAAGAATTCCAATGGCCTCGTGGCAACAGGTTCCACAAGAAGGCCTAGGATCAAAGAAAAAGAATTTTAAAAGTAATCACAGATAGACTTATCTTATACTACTTGAAAATGCAAAATGTATTAGTTCAGCATGTTTTAGGGAAAAAGGTGATTAGACAATGATGGTTCCTTATTTTATCTTAAGTATATGAATTTTTTGCTATGCTAGCACAAACTCAACTGTTCCAAACAGGGAACTGCACATTTCAAATGTGCAAATCTCATATTTGACCTACTGAAACCTCTCAGTAAGCATTTTGTGTTATGTTGTTGCAACAATGCCTTTCTGAGTATTGTTGTCAGAGTTTTCAGAGTGCTGGTTTTGAAAGATGAGAAACACAGTCGCAAACAAATACTATTAAATATTATAAATAATAAAATATTCTACAAAAATAATTTTCAACACTGATAGCAAAATAAATATTAAAAATATTTTCATTAAGTGTAATATTTCACCACAGCATTAACATTACATTTGTGGTATTTAGCAGACACTCTTATCCAGAATGACTTCCATGTCCTAATTACAGTGACAGTACCCCTGGAGCAATTCAGGGTTAAGGGTCTTGCTCAGGAACCCAATGATGATAGTGATAGAGGTGGGATTTGAACCTGTGACCTCCAGCCATATTTCCTAGACCACTAGACCACCACCACCCCAGACATTAATTTATTAGCAGTCTGATGGCTTTTTAACTGGTGATTTAAATTACATTTTTAAAAATTTAATTAAAATAAATGTTAAGGACAAATGAACTAAATGGTGGAACCCAAAAGATCCACATTGGAAGAGATTCTTAAACTTAAAGAAGTTTAAAAGAAGAAAATACATCATAGCAATAATAATAAGTCATCTAAGATAAACCATAGCAAAAACAGATAAAAAAAAAAAAATTCTTAAAGTTTACTAAAAATAAAAAATACTAACTATTGAGCAATCAGTGACGGCCTGAAGACCGAAACCCACAGACTTTACTTCCCTAGAAACCCACCAAACTTTACTTCCCTAGAGATGTTTTTTGCTGTGGATTGTTTGCGAGTCTTGAATATGGAGCAGGATCCCTGACTCCTGTTCTCAACATTTCCTTCCTTAAGTTCATAACCACACCATTCAGTTTCTTTCACCTGTTCTTCAGCAGTGAGGATGATGGCAAGATGGCCTCCCTTCTGTTTGCAGTACTTTTGGCTTTCCGACCAACTCCGACCGAAAACAGAGATGAAGTAGCAACTGCCCTTGAAGTACAGCCAGTTTTCAGTGCACTGAACTGGCTCTTGAGTTGGAGTGGATTCTGAACAGAAAGAGTCAGCTAGTTGAAAGAACTCCTCAACAGTTTTTCTACTTAGATATTCTGTGTTCTTTTCAAAAAAGCTTGGATGACAGAATTAAGACTAGACTTCTAGAACACCTGAGAAACAAAATAACACTACCAAAATGTAAATGATATGACTGTTTTTTTTTGTTTTGTTTGTTTTTTTTTTCAAGTTAACAAGTTTTAACCTTTTTAACTGACAAATGTATTTATACATTTTATATATTTTTTGTTGACAAGGAAATTCTTGTGGGAGTGTAAATATGTGTAATATTACATTTACTCACATTGCAAACAATTTTATTCAAACTGACTAACAGGTGAGGAACAGCATTGAAGCTATGATGCAGTAAGAGATTTAGATGACATTAAATGCTATACAAATCAAAATAGAAGAATAAGATAAAAATTTAATGGATAAAAGTACAGTCAGAGCATGATAAATTTAGAATAAGAAAAGAACAGTGTGAGTTAGGCAAGAGGGTTACAGGTGTTTTGGGGAGGAGGTGTAAGATGAGTAAAAGAGGCTCTTGAATTTACAGAGGGACAGCCATAGCATGACAGTATTTGTTAGCTTCAGGGTACCAAGAATGAAAAAAGTCTGGACTCAAATTGCCTTGTGGAAACAGATGTTGTTCCTTAGAACAACAAAATGAATGAGAAGGAGTATGAACCTCAGTGAGTAATTGAATGATATGAGGCCTACATGATGGGAGGGTTACGTCAGGAAGGGCATCCGTTGGAAAACTTTTGTCAAATCAAATATGTCGACAATGAAATCAGGAATTAAGATTGGCACTGGGGGATAGCTAGAAAGGTTTTAGGTGTGACATCTGGACACAAGTAAGAGGGTAAGGAAATCTGGTGGTGGAACTCAGAAGTGGCAAGAAGAAGAAGAAGAAGAAGAAGAAGAAGAAGAAGAAGAAGAAGTAGGATAGCCAGAGCGATGAAGAAAGTACACAAGAATACAAGGACATGGTGAAGTAAGCAGTGGTGAAGGCTAAAGATAAGGTGTATGGTGAATTGTATGAGAGATTGGAAAGTGAAGAGGGAGTAAAGGATCAATATGACTGGCAAGACAGAGAGAAAGATCTGGGAAAGTTGTGCAGCATGTTAGCCTGATAAAGGATAGAAATGGCAATGTACTCATAACTGAGCAGAGCATGTTCAGCAGATGGAAAGGATACTTTGAGGGGCTGATAAATGAAGAGAACAAGAGAGTTGATTGAATGAGGTGAGGATACTGAACCAGGAAGTGCAGCGGATTAGCAAGATGGAAGTAAGGGCAACAATAAAGAGGATGAAGAGTGGAAAGGCTGTTGATCCAGATTACATACCTGTGGAAGCATGTAGGTGTTTAGGAGAGATGGTTTTTGAGTTTCTGACCAGAATGTTTACCGCAGTTTTGGAAAGTGATAGGATGCCTGTGAAGTGGTGTACAGGTACTGATTTTCAAGAATAAGGATGATACACAAAGCTGCCGTAACTATAGAACTGTGGGTTTGAATGAAGAAGTCTGGTGACAGATGAATACCAGCAAGAGTGAAAGGAAAGGCCCTGGTGAAAAGACAGGAGGCAGAGTTAAAGATGCTGAGATTTTTGTTGACAAAGATGGACAGGATTAGAAATTAGAATATTAGAGGGAAGCTCTGTTTGGACAATCTGGACACAAAGTTAGAATGTTGAGGATGGAGCTGCTGCCTGGCAAGACCAAAGAGGAGGATTATGGATGCGCCATGAGAGGACATGCAAGTTGTTGGTGTGAATGAGGAAGACACAGAGCACCATAACATATGATGATCCACTGTAGCAACCCCTAAACAAGAGCAGCCGAAAGAAGAAGACCTGGCTTGAACAACAGATACAGTGTACTGTATGCATAGCAGAGGCAAGAACACAAGAAGGCAGTATAAACTGCAAAGAGAAGGGGTCTCAGCACAGATTCTTGGGGAGAGATGATGGAATGATGTTTGTTCTTGCCATGTTGCTTTAGAAGAATATCCAGTGAGACAGTATTTAAACCAAGAATATGCTTTGCACAAAATTGCCCAATTTTTGGTAAGTACTGGGTACACCCCATTACACCTATTAGGATCATCAACATTCAGATCCTATGAATTTTCATATATGAAATATCATGCATATTTTAAGGAACTGAAAACCAGTACTTAGCAAATATTGGGCAATTTTGATTAAGTGCATTTTGAACAAGATACTCAGACTAACTTAGACCGTCAGTGGTTTTAATATTGTGATCTCAGCACAACTATAGGAACTGAACAGCTCAAAACACTTCAAACCTGTCTGTTATGCACACACACAAACACAGACACACACATTACTCACTCAGATTTTTTGTCTTAGCCTTTAGGCGGTTAATTTCTTCCTCCAGTTCTCTATTCTTATTCTCAAGTCTTTTCATCTCTGTCTGGGCAGTCATGTTAGGGTAGGCTTTATGCATCTGTGTGGAAGTGGATGTGGAATTCTGGGAATTCTTTTGGCCCATGCCAACAGCAGCCATGCTCTTATCTATGGAATCCAGGTAATAAAAAAAAAAGAAGATACATGAAAAAAAAAACAAACAAAAAAAAAAAACACAGAAAACAGAAAATAAATGTGTAGAGAGCTAAAACAATGAGAGTCAAATAACAGAGTTTGTTCATACACCCAGGACATAAATTCCCAGGTCATTAACATGGGAAAGACACACAAACACTTAAATAAACCTAACACATATACTTTTGAACTGTGGGAGGAAATCAGGCTGCCAGAGACAGTCCACAATAAAAAACAATTAAAAAAAAACAAACAAAAAAACTTACAATGTACACTCATTGCCAACAACACCACTAACAAGATGAGGCAGAAAGCACTAAGACATGCTGTAGCCACTCGGTAGGGTCCATACGGAATCAGAGTCTGGCTTGGTTTTGAGGGGGTTACAAATACTACAAACAAAAAAAAACAAGTCATTATTTAACAAAAACATTTTCAGAAATGTACAAAAATTAACAATTGATTTTATATATCCTGCTGGCCCTCAAACATTGTGAACATTTATCCATTACATTTAATCCATCTAAACATACCAGTGGTGAACACACAATCCTCCACTCACAAGAGTACCTAATCACTAGGCCACCACTGCAAGTTTTTCTTAAGCACAAGTTTTAAATTTTTCAGTGTCAGGAAAAAGTAAACAAACATGTTTAAACAAAACAATCTACACAGTTTTCTCCTTACAATGTAAGGAGGACCATAATCACTGGAGGATAATAATGAAACAAGAGCTGAGCTTGATTTTCTATTATTACACTTTGTGCTGTTTTTCTAATTTGACTGTTTATGTGGCCTTTCAGTTTTTTTCTTGGTAAGGAAAGTCCCGTTTTACCTATGTTTGCATATTATCTATGCTTTGTAAAGCCTGTCCTTTTCCTTTTTTACTTTTGAATACTCTTTTCTTTGTTAAACAAATTGAATCTTATATCCGATCTCATCTGAAATTTGCTGTTTAGCAAGTGAAATAAGACATGTGATGTGTTTTTGGGGTTGCTTTACTCCCAAGCAGCCCACCCCAAAAAAGGTTACTCCTTTAGTGCATTTCACAAATTTAAATTTTAAAATTTTCATTTTAAATACATTTACATAAACAGGGTCACTTATCACATATATATAATTAAGTATTGATGTAGTTTTGCCTAGTATTTTTTTTTTTCCATCTGAAAATACTTCATGTTCATTCATATTTTTCTTTCGAAGAAAACCATGAAGGGCATACAACTAATAACACTACTGTTTATTATTTTTATTACATGCATGTGGAGGCCAAGCATGTCATTACAGAGCAATTTTCTAGTCTTGTAAAAACTCTGCTAGACTTATAATGCTCTACTTTTTGGCAGAAGAAATAATAATTAATAACCACTGTGATACATTTCTTTATTTTGTAGCACTGTTTTATAAAACACTCAAAGTCCTGTGCTATCTCCAACATTCTCAAAGCTGTGATTAATTACAACACTCATCAAAACAGCTGTTTTGAAATTCTTGATTATAGTTCATTCTTTCTCTTGATCTACTACTCATGTAGAACTGCTTCTAAAATTTTAGAGCACAACTGCATTTTAATTTGCAATCGCAATACAAAACTTGCCCCACAAGGTTTTGCACTGTGTCTTTAACCTTCAAGCATGACAGTGTCAACCTGATCAAACTCAATAAGGTGATTTATTTTTCAAGATGGGAATTTTTTTTATATACTTATGCTAAATACCTGATTAATGTCCATAGCAGTCTGGGGTTTGTTCCTTGGGGCAGTTGAGTGACACACTAACTGTGAATTTTCATAAAAGTGACTCCCTATGAATATCATAGTCCAATCACTGTCAGTTGTATTCTGTGCAGTATTTCTAGCATTTTGGCCTGGCTGAAGATCCTTTCTGATAGACTCGCTATATTGAGCAATTTAAAACACTGCTTAATTTGTTTCCATTTGCTGGATGCCATTCACTCTCAGCAGTTCCCTTCTGAAACTTTCAAAAGTCAAATCCCACCACCTTGTGTTTAACTTCAATATCAATGTTTTTTCGTGCCTTCATAATGTAAAGTAATTTCTGAAAGATTGGAAGTTTTACCCGAGGCTTGCACACTGTGAAGTGCACCGTCCTGCGTTCCACTGTCGTCGATTAGCTTTGAAGACATGTCTTCAAATGACAATGAACCCACTTCAGGAGACATGACGGACGAGCTGATGGAAAGGTGACAGGCTAACGCTCAGTGTTGAGCTATACACAGCCTTCGCTTTTTCGGTAGCGCTACTCTTTTAAAGCGACAGATGTTTGACGTATGGACCACGACTCTTGGACAGGTTACATTTGTTTCCCACCCGTATTCCTACAGCTCCGCCCTTGTAACAAAACAACAAAACAACGGCTGCGTTTCATTGCTTAATTAGTGCAGGGATAAGATGCCTATGTTGGTATCTACCATTTGGAATATGTAGTTGTAAATGTTTCAAATGAAGAGAGAAGTTGTGCCAATGGTTCTATTTCATTCTATTTGCTGAAACTGAAATGTATGCAAATAACTAGTGAAAGTGACAATTTGTTATTGTGAGCACACAGCCAGCCTTGGGTACGCCAAAAAGCAGAGAGAAAAAACAAGGAAAAATGTTTCTTTGTTCCAAGCATAATGTAATCTGTTTGACAGCATGACTGGTAAAAGTGGAGAATTAGCTTATAGGAAGGAGAGAAGGAAGGCTGATATTATATTTGTGTGTGCAAGAGACGTGATGGAAGGGAAATAAGGCCAGGTGTGTTGGTGTGACTTTGAGTTGTTTAACCATATTGTGGATGGAAGGACAAATAGAGTAGGTGTTATTCTGAAGGAAGAGTATGTGAAGAGTGTTTTAGAGGTGAATAGAGTGTCAGATTGGGTGATGAGTTTGAAGTTGGAAGTTAAAGGTGTGATAATAAATGTGGTTAGTGCTTATATAAAGTTGTTTGTGAGATGGAAGAGAAAGCAGAATTCTGGATTGAGTTAGATGAAGTAGAGTAGTAGAGTAGAGTGATCTTTTATTATCCCACGAATGGGAAATTTGGGTGTTACAGGGCTCTTAAAAAAGACAGGTGTATAGAAAGAGAAGAAAAAAATATATAAAGATATAAAGATATAGAGGGAGAAAAGGAACAAGTACAGGAGAGAAAAGTGATAGAGAGTATAGTATATTAAGGGAGAGAGAGTGGTGATTGGTTCAGACTTTAAAGGACATGGTGAAGGGACCAGAGGAGATGAGAAAATTATGGGTAAGTATGGTATTAAGGAGAGGAATGCAAAAGGTCAGATGGTTATAGATTTTGCTACAAGGATGGAAATGGCTGTAGTTAATACTTATTATAAGTAGATTATATCCTTTGTCAGTCTGAAGGAGATTGGAGACTGCGAAGTACTGAGAGGGCAGAGCATAACTAGACAGCATAGGATGGTGGTTTGTAGGATGATCTTGGTGGTCAAGAAGAGGAAAAAATTGAGGTCAGAGTTGAGGATCAAATAGTGGAAGCTGAAGAAGGAAGACTGCAATGTGGAATTCAGGCAGGGAGCTATTCAAGATTGTTGGGCAACTACTGTAAAAGTGGCAAGGGACGAGGCAGTCAAAGATGTGAGATAGCCAGAGGGAAGAGGAATGTATAGACTAAGGACATGAAGTGCATGGTGTATAGTGAATTATATGAGAGGTTGGACAGTAAGAAGAGATTAGGTTAAGAAAAGATGTAATGATTAGTGAGCAGCAGTGTGATTTCATGCCAAGAAAGAGCACTACAGATATTTGCTCTGTGGGAGTTGATGAAGTACAGAGAAGCGTAGATGTAGTTGCATTGTACCTTTGTGGACTTGGAGAAAGCATATGACAGGGTGCTTAGAGAGGAGTTTTGGTTTTTTAAGTCAAGATTGGCAAATGTCAGAGTGGTATAGTATACATATGAGGGCAGTGTGACAGTGGTGAGGTCTGCAGTAGGAGGGACTGATGTATTTAAAGTGGAGGTTGGATCGCATTTCTCCCAGACCTGACCTATTCATCTAATATGTTCATTCCTTATTTTGTCCAGCAAATGAATTTATGAAGAAATGAATTGAAAAAAGTATCGAAAGGTCCTGTTTCTTTTCTTAACAAAAGCTTGCATGTAAATGTTTAATATTTATTTATGTATTTTGTTTATTTTATTTATTTATTTATTTAGTCACACTCACATTACACAAGTGTCAGCTTGTAGGAGAATGGGATGGTGTAACGGTGGCGGGGTAGGACGTCATTGGAGAGCCAGGTGTCAGGAGCATAACTTTATTATTCATAGTGACCAAAATCAAGATACAAGGAACTACAATAGCAACCAAAACAAGATACAAGGAACTACAAAAACCACCATTTACATAAGGCTTAGCCTTTGTGAATAAGCCACATTCTCGTTCTGAATCATTGGGGCTAAATAGTAAGCCCCAATGAAGCACACTTGTGCCCTGATGAGCCCAGGTGTGCTCAGTCAGAACAGAGCACCCTCTACAGTAACATAAATGAATCCTATCTGTGACAGATGCCCCCCACAAAAAAGCACAATACGCTAAAACATAGCTCAGCCCTGAGCTGAGCCTCTGGGGGGAGGCCAAACAAAAAACTCCAAAACAAACAGCCACATTTATGGCCTGGCCCCCAAAAACAAAGCTAAACAAAAGGGACCACTGACCAGCTGCAGCCACATCCAGGGCTGTTCGCAGTGGTGAGGGGTATCCCAAAGTCCCAGTCCACTTCTGGTTCCCATGGTCAAAGGGACAGCCCTTTGGACATGGTATAGAGTCCTGACAGACAGTGTTTACATGTCTGACATGTTTCAAATTCATCCATGACGTGATACTCAACACATTGTCCAATTCCGGGGTGTTTCCAAACATTCGGATCTGTGTAGGCAACATTCAAAACCCCTACATAAATCCAGTCTGTATTGTACAAGATCTCCACAGGTTTGAGTGTTTTTGGTGGAGGTGTTGGCATTGGAGACTGTAGTGAGGACAGGAAAACAGAGTTCAGCTCATCAGATCCATTACTGCAGTCTGCATGTCCAACCTGGAACCAATCCTTCAGTAGGTGTTCATAACCCAAAGTACGATTTTCCCCCCGGGGAAGGTGTGGAGGTTTACTACAGTCTTGAACATGAGGGATTACATCACACACCACTTTCTGGTTAATACACTTCTCACCTTGGGCACACTGACGACATTCCTTGATGCACTGGCTTTCACAAACATCTTCCTCTGCACCCTTCTTGCAGTCCTTCTCTTTATCACACGCATGACTGTAGGGGATGTACAGACCTTCATCACTGCAAGGATTAAAACTTACTGAGCAGTTCAAGGTTGAAATTCCTTCAAGAACGCGCTCATGGTTGTCTAAGCAGTTCTTGTTGGAGCTGTTTGCAAGGCCCTTGTTGTCATCTTCACAGTGACTACAGTTTTTTCTGTGTGTCATGCATTCTCCTTCCTCAGAATGCTCCTGACCCTGAACAGTCTCAGAAGCTCTGATCTCTGTGACTGGTGCATAATCAAGAACATCAACACTGCTTACCGTCTTGGATACATAATCCAGGCCAAGAACCAGCAAGGCCTCCAAGGCGTGCACATAATTAAGAACGGGAGCCCTGCTTTTGGTTTCACTGAGAGAAGCTCCGCATTGATCCCTCAGGGCCTGCAGTGCAACTTTCCTCGACAAGTTACCCTATTCTGATTCTGCTGAAGTGTGTAGGCTGTTTATGGTCTCCTTGTGGAAAGAGTTTGACTGGTGTTCTGTTGGGCTCTGAGCACCTTTCTCAGAGTTCTCACATGGCTGCTCAGCCTCTGGAATCTTTACCTGCCTCTCCTTTTCCGTCAGACTGTTCCTCAGCTGCCACACTTTGGAGCTATCCACCAGGGTCCCAGCATGCACTGGTGTCTGCTGAGTGAGTTGAGATTTCGAAATCTTCACTTCTGAGCACCAGGTCTTCAATTCTGCTTCCATACCTCTTACATGCTTTTCCAGCTCTGTGAGCTTACTGGCCTCTCTCCGGGATTTTCCCAGTTCAGGCTGCAGAGCGACGCCTTTGTCCTGCACCTGCTTCAGCTCTGCCCTGGTCTGATTCAGCTGTTCTTCCATAATGACCACTTTAGTCTCCAGCTTCTCCTGAAAGGTTGGAATCTACTCTCTTTGTTGCATTGCGTGCAGTTTGGTTCTTCTTTTCATGTTTTCTTCAGCCTTTCTATTCTGACAACAATCACAGCTTACAGCTTTTCCTCAGGACCTCTCTCTCTTTTATGAGTTTACTGATCTCTCCTTGAAGCTCACCATTGTCTTGAGCCAGAGCTTTTCTTTCTGTTTCTATGGTTTCGATCTCCCTCTGACAAGGAGACGAACGTCCTTTGGTCTCTTCAAGTTGAGAAAGCAGACTGGTGATCTTTTCTGTTAATCTCTTTAGTGGAAGTCCGTGAGAAGTGCACTGTGCTTCACATTGGCCTGTCTGAGCTTTTCTGATTCAGCCCTTAGGTTCTCCCTGGTACTATTCAAGCTTTCAGTTAACCAAATGATCTGTTCACCCTGGGCTTTACAGTCCTTTTCATATTCTAGATACCCAGCCTGTTTTTCCTCTTTCCCTATAAGTTCCCTATTGACTTCAGCCAATTCTTCCTGAAGGGAATGTACCTCAGACTGGTTGCTTTCCTGCAGCTGGTGATTCATGGTTTGGAGACATTTTAATTTTCCAATCTCTGGCACTTCGCCTCCATTGCATGCAATGCGTGCCTCAAATCAGCATTCTCAATTTCCTTGGCTTGAATTCTGGTAAAAATATCCTTGTTGTGGTTTCTACTCTAATGCGGTCTCCTGAAGCTTCTCAGCAAGAACATGTTTGGCCTGTCTTTCTTCCTTTAGAACAGACAGCCACTTCTTCTCAGTTTCCTGAAGTGTTTGTTCCAGTCTTTGAACTTGAAACTGCAGGCCACTGATTATTCCATCTGTAACACTAACCTGGAGCTGCTTCATCTCTGCCTTCTTCCTGGCAGACGGGTTAGTGGTACTGGGTTTGGGGGTTGACACCTTGATGCTGGGGACCTCCCTCTTTGAACGGCGCAGGGGGCATTTTCTGCTGACTTACTGCTTTCCGTGTTACAGGCGGCCTTCTTTGCCAATGTACTGCTTTTCGTGTTGTGTGCCACATTCTTTGGCGATGTCCCGCCATGAATGGCGCAGGGGGCATACACTGCCTACGTCCTGCTTTGAATGATGCAGGGGGCATTCTCCGCCATCCTCTCACTTGGTGCGGGAAAAGACATGTAGCTTAGTACATCTAGGCACCACTGTGTCTTCATGGCTATGGAAGACAGCCTCTGAAGAAGAAACTCGTACCAGTTTGTGCCTAGCTCGGGCCCCAAGCTGTTCACGATTGGGATATCCGACGTTGGCCACACCAAACGTTGCTCGAGCTCCCTGGCTGTGGCTGCTGGCGTCCGTTGCACCCACTCCTCACCCTCCAGTTGATCACAAAGGTCCATAGAAGCAACGCACGCCAAGTCAAGTCAAGTCAAGTCAAGTAGGATTTTATTGTCATTTCAGCCATATACACAGTACACAGTGAAACGAAATAACGTTCCTCCAGGACCCTGGTGCTACACACAAGACAAGACACAAGACAACATAAGACACAAAACGGGGCAACAAGTGCAGACAAGACAGACAACAACAGACGGCACGACAGACAGTACATTCATCCGTAGAGGGCCGCAGTGTTGTGGAACAAAGCAGCCCAGGTAGATTATAGTGTAGCAGTGTGGTGGAGCAATGTTATTGATAAATAACTGTAGATGCCAACACCCTTGTCTCCCAGGTTTTTATTAGCGGCAACATCTCCTTGACTCGGCTGCCATCGTCCACAAGACCCGCTCTTGTTTGCTCACAGGGCTCGTGAGGCCCAGGTGTGATCAGTCAGAACAGAGCACCCTCTACCATAACATAAACAAAACCTAGTTGTGACGGATGGAGAATACAGGAAAAGGGTGTTTTCTTTCATTCTTTTTATTAGTATTATAGTATAGTATTTAGTATAATGAACCAGCATGAAAAAAGTAGTTTACAATATAAAGCCCAGCAAACGTTATTATGAATTATAAACGTTTGTTAAATTAAAAATGTCAAGGATGTTAACATTGCTTACACCTAAGGTTTATAAATAGCTTTGTGTATTATTTTTTGGAGATTCAAAAAGGAAAACACCTGGCAAAAATTCTGTTGCTGTTAACCTTTCACTGGATATCTGTCACCAAAAATGAGTCATCTAACATGTTTCTGTAACGGTGTAACTCACTCTGAACGCAGGAAGTCACACTGGGTTAGGACCCAGTATCTGAAGCTGCCAGTACCCAAAATACGCCAGGATACCCGAGCTACTACAAAGAACCCAAAAAGGCATGGGAAACAAAAGGCTCAAAAGGGGTGGAACACGAAGGCTCAAAAGGAGAGAGAGAGAGAGACCTTTACCAAATGACCGTCTGTGTCTGTGTCATTAAACGACCCAGCGGATCTGCACTTTTTCCTTCCCTTTAAATAGGCCAGAGCACAGCTGAACCGAATCACTGTTGATTACTTTGCCTGACTCGCTGGTCTCTTGAAACAAGGGGTATCTGTCTTTAATCGTTATCTTATTTAGGCCCTAAATAAAATTTATTTAGTAATCAATACATGGACAGAGACCACCATCCTTTTTGCCCACAAAAAAGAACCCTGCCCCTGCGGGGGATGGAGAAGGCCTAATAAAACCCAGAGCCAGGGCCTCTTGGATGTAATCCTCCATGGCCGCCTTCTCGGGACCCGAGAGGGAAAACAGGCGGCCCCTAGGAGGAGTAGGACCGGGAAGAATGTCTATGGCACAATCATAGGGTTGGTGAGAAGGAAGAAGTTTAGATTTTTGTTTACTGAAGACCTCTTGGAGATCCCAGTATGCTGGGGGAACGGTATTCAGACCCGGAATCACCTCAGGAGTGCGTGGAGTCTTTGGGGTTTGCCTAGAGGTAAAACAAGAACGACTACAATGAGGTCCCCAGACCACTACGAGCAAGTTCTTTGTCAACCTTTTTTTATTGATTGGTGTTTGAGGTTCATTATTTTGCTACAAAACCTGTTTTCTGCTGAGATTTAAAGTACAGATGCTGGGATTTTATGTTTGAAAGTGTACTATTCCATTTACAGTTTACATTACACTCTGACCCTCCTTCCATTTACACTCTGACCCTCATTCCATTTCATAAAGACAGTTCCCAGTGATGGTGGTGCTGGAGATGGTTCAAACCGTGACTTCTTGGTCCCAAAGTGAGTTTTCTTCCACTAGACCACCACCACACACATCCAGAATTTATAGCTCAATAAATTATGACAATTTAAAAAATTAAACTGATTTAAGCACTGATAACAATGATTTAAGTGGCACAATCTATGGTTAATAGAAATCTGGTCAGCTAATTTTGTAATTAGGAGTTAATTAAAATATTTATATTTAATAGTAGCAGTTGTGTTGGAGTAAGAGTAGCTTGGGTAAATCTTGGTTAGTACAGTAGCACATGCAAGTAAATTGTGATGGTTTAGCTGGTCTGGAGCACAGTAAGTAAGTGGTGGTAAGTTAAATTCATAAAATGTAACGAGATCCACAGACACTCTTGCAAAATATTACTTATGCTGTACATTACAGGCCACCCTCATGAGGTCTGTTTCTAATGGTTTGGTCAGAGACATTCATGCCAGTGACTCACTGTAGGTCCCTTTGTAGAGCTCTGGCAATACTCATCCTGTTCCTTCTTGCACAAAGGAGAAGATACCGGTCCTGCTGATGGGTTAAGGACCTCTGACAGCCCTGTCCAGCTCTCCTAGAGTAACTGACTGTCTCCTAGAATCTCCCCTATGCTCTTGAGACTCTGCTGGGAGACACAGCAAACCATCTGGCAATGGCATGTATTGATGTGCCATCCTGGTAGAGCCTGTGCAACCTCTGTAGGGTCAAGGTATCGCCTCATGCTACCAGTAGTGACACTGACCCTAGTCAAATGCAAAACTAAAAAAAAGATGAGGAAAGGAAAAATGTCATCTAACTGTTGCCCCTCCATCTATGGGGTGGGTGGTCTAGTGGTAGGGTACTTGCCTACAGACCTATAGATCAAGAGGTCCCAGGTTTGAATCCCACCTCTGGCACTACCACCACTGGGTTCCTAAGGTCTTGCCCTTAACCCTGAATTGGTCCAGGGGGACTGTCCCTGTAATTAGGACATGGAAGTCGCTCTAGATAAGAGCGTTTGCTAAATGCCGGAAATATATTAACAACCCCCTCTGCTACTTAACTGATTAAAAAGTGTTCCTTGAATTTTTTTGAGCCCTGTATTTAGTTTTTATTTCCACCAAAATTAATTTAAACAGTCACTGAAGCTTAAGGTTCACATGACTAAATCTAGAATCCCAATGCCAAGCATGGTTAAATATTTTCTAGCAATGCTATTTTATATTTTATAGCAATTGCTATGGACTGGCAAACTGTCCAGAGTGTTTCTCAGCCTTTCCTCTTTTAAGAGCTTGTATAGGATCCAGCACCAACCGCGACCTTTGAATAGTAATGTTGCTCCACAAGGGTGCAGTGTTGGACTGAACAACAGTAGTTGCAATGAAACAAATAATTCAGGGCCATTCAATAAGGTTTTACTAACCCTTGGCACCAACAACACTGTTGAGCTTCAGAAATCCTTTTTCAGATTTTTTTCAGGTTCATAATTACCAAAAATTCAGTTTATCAACTAATTAGTTGAGCAGAAATAGGTGTGCATGGGTATGTATTAGTTAAAAATGATACATGGGTCACTAGGAGGGACCTAGCACAGTTAGCATACTAGGTCCATGCAAGCTTAATACATTTACAAATTAAAATAACACTCACTGTAATGCTAATTAATTCTGATCCAAAAATAGGAATGTATCAGGAAGTAATCAAAAGTATTATATTGTTTTTTAATAGTTGATGTCTTATGAGCTGGTTTTAGGAACACAAATTTAGTTCCAAACCTCTGATGCATTGAGCTATCCAACAGTAGCTCTCCTGATTTAATGAAGCATAGATTAGTCAACCCAGAGATTAAACAGATTTTTAAATATATAAAATCTAAAAATAATAATTTTTATATCTGTGTGGATATAATATTACTACAACATGTACAAATATAACACTGTTTTTTTTTCTGGGGAAATAATTGCTTTTTGCCCAGATCAAAGTCTTTAAATTTTTTTTTTCTCAGGTATTTGCACAGTACTATATTTATGTAAAACTTGCCATGGATTGGTATATAAAGTAACTTTCACATGAGCTATCATCCTTAAATAGCCAAAAGAATACTGCCATTGCCTCAAATGGCTTGATAAGAAACCATAATGCCAATGTTCTGCTGAGAAATTTGGGTCCTGGTCCAAAGGAAGTGTTTAGTACTTCTGAAGCTAGTGTCTGATCTGAAATAAATATTTCAGTATTGTCTTAATGTATGTAATATTATTCCAATGTATATATCTGCCTCAGTGCAAAACAAAACAAAAGTTTGCTTTCCTTAAGTATAAACCAAGGTATGGTAAAAAAAAAATTAAAATAAAAAAAACAATTCATTTTTATTTATAAAAAAGAAATTAATATGGAAAAAGTATTAAGAAACAATATTAAAAATAAAGCTAACTAAGTTAAACTGAATCTTTCTTTGATATATCAGCTAGTGTGTGAACCCCTAGTGTGTGTGTATACTGCAAAGAAGTGATCATATGCAGCAGGGCTGACGTTTTGAGCATTGTGTCTGCTAAATGCCGTAAATGTGTATATTTACTGTCAACTTTATTATGCACATTTAACCTGTTGATAAACCTTTCGTATGTAAAGTGTTAAGTAAATTGATGACAGAGCATCTGATGCAACACAGATTGTCCTTCTCATTGATCAGTTTCTGGCCTCGGGAACCTGTTGTACCATAATTGAAACTAGTTGTTCAAAAACTCCAGCAGTGCTGCTGGTATGACTTTGTCAGCTCTACTCAACCCTTTGTCATCTTCCTTAAATCATTGCTGGATATTTTTGCAGTGTGGTAGGGTGTATTATCCTATTGAAAGAGGCCACTGCCACTGGAGAATATTGCTGCCCTCATGGGTCAACAATATTTAGGTAAGTACCCAGCCAACCACATAATCCAATAGGTAAGAACTTTATTTGGAATCTGAACACTAGTTCTACTCCTAATGTAAATCTGCTTTGTGACATGGTCTGTTATAAATAGCGCTGCACAAATTAATAAATAATTTTATAACTGGACTATAAATCTCATATATATCATGCATTTATAATTCAACATTATATGTGTGTTGATATTTCTTTATTAACCCAATTAACATGTTAGTGTAAAATTTTTATTAAGGAGGACTCTTTTTATGTAAAATCTTAAATCCACAGGTGATCTCATTATCCTATGGATAATGTTAGCAACACAGCTGCCCCCAAGTTTGATTTTGTGCCAAAATAGCTTCTCCACTTCCTTTGGAGAGTAAGGAGACTCTGGGAAGGTTTCAAAACACCTGATCACCATATAATGTGCTTATTCTTATTTGTAAAAAATGCTGAATGAGCAGTGGCACTGAGCCTGGGCCCCCGGATCAGAAGACTGGTTCCGGTTCGGAAGATAGGTTGCCCTGAGGTACCCTTGAGCAAAGCAGAGACCCTCACCTGCATGCTCCCTTGTTCTCTTGAGTAAACTGAAAATCTCCTCTCAAGGTTTCTTTATGCTCCTCTGAATTATCTTTTTCCACAGTCCCCTCTGGCTTACTAACTCGTGACCTAGGCCATAAAGCAGCTTTTTGACAATGCCTGTAGTGAATATTGCTATAAAAATAAATTAATAAATTGTGCTATACATCCGCTTTTTAATGCAGCATCATGAGTGTTTGACTTAATGAGAACTTCATGAGAATGTTAGTATAGAATTCTTATATCTTATGTAAAAATCTAAAATGTTCACATGATGTTGATATCCTATGGTTAGCAACACAGCTGAACACAAGGCAGATGGTTAATTTTGTGCTAATTTACCCATCCTTTTGGAAGAAAAGAATAGTTATTGGGAATACTGACATTCTCATCAACAGTGAAATATGTGTGACAATGTGTGTCAAAATACTAATTGGGAAAATAGTGGAGTTGAAAAGCTTGCAAAAAAGAAGCTTATTTGACATTAAAAAGAAAGGACCATTCTTTGGAGCATCTGCATAATTTGCTAGATGGTTACAGTGGTTAGCTAGGCGTCACAGAAAGAAGCCAATTGGTTCAATTATTGAGAGTCCTTTCTTTGTGGATGTTGCATGTTTTATCCAGAACTGCATCCTCTGTTTCCTCTTTCCACAAACCAAAGATATGTACAAATGCATATGTTCAAATTGTAGCTGGAAAAACCTTTTAAAGGCAAGGGATGTAATGAATGCCAGCCAGCGAGTGGTGTTGTGCTCTTTGTAAATCTACACTAGACAAAAAACCCCACCTGTTACTGTTCAATTAATATATAATCCTTGTCTAACTAAAATGCCACTCCCTCAGATCACACATGAAATCTGTTGCAGTGTGAACAAAGTGGTGGCCTGATAAATTGGCATTAATGTTTTTATTATTAAACTATATTTCACAAGTAGAAAGAAATAAATGAGAATGACACAAAGGGAATTTGTGAATATACTGAATATATGCACAAATATAGCTATATTATGAAATCTTTCAAATACATGTTATAACTTTAAAATGTATATTTCCTGTAACATGTTATGATAAGTTGTGAGAATGCAACCTTCCAAGCTGCGGTCTCATTTCCAGTTTTGTCGCTGATATAAAACCAACAACTTGCTCTATTCATGCAAAGAGCACCGCATATTACAGGAAGTGAGTACCACACGAACACAGTCTATGTATCAATGTCAGTGTCACTATGGGTTTACCTCTTTAGCAGATCTGGCTTTAAAATACAAAAACAATATGATTGGCAATAAGTTTAAATTTAAACTACTATTACTGACACAATAATATTTACATTCGTATGTTACCTATCCTTTATTATATCCTTTAATAAATAAATAAAGAAAAAAACGTGTGTCTGATATAGGAATATACACGGCTTGGTGTTAATGTGGGAGATCCTGAAGCACTCCCAAGCCAGCCAAGATTTTTTCTTTTCAGCATGTCCTGCCTCCCCCTTGGTCTCCTTCCAGTTAGCTGTCTTTGGAACACCTCCACTGGGGAGCGCCCGAGAGGCATCTTAACATGATGCCTGAACAACCTCAGCCTGCTCCTTTCAGTGCAGAGGAGCAATGACGGTACTCTAAGCTCCTCACCCTATCCTTAAAGGTGTGCCTAACCGCCCTGCGAAGAAATAATTTCTGCTGATTTGTTTTCGCGATCCTATTCTTTCAGTCACTACCCAAAGCTCATGAACACAGGTGAGGGTTGGAACAAAGATCAAATGGTAAATTGAGAGCTTAACTCCCTTTTTACCATCCGTTTTTGTAGGGTACAGCGACCACATAACTGCCCCACCACTGGCCCAATCTGCCTATCAATCTCGCTCCACTCGTGAACAAGATCAGAAGACGCTTAAACTCCTTCGCTTTTTAAGGTGAAGTGAAAGTGACTATTTGTCATTGCGAAACACAGCACAGTATACAGTGAACTGTACACCATTGCAGCAGGGGGCTTGATTTAATGCCAAGGTTACAGACACAGCTCTCGTTGCAGTTATACAATGACCAAATGGATCACAGAAAATCTCCTGGTACCTCCAAAAGGCACAGCTCCCAGCTCCTCCAACCCATTCTCCTGAAATAACCTCCATAGAACCCCTCCTGTAATCGCAACCAAATTGTGTTGGAGGGGTTCTATGGAGGGTATTTCAGTAAAACGGGTTGGAGGAGCTGGGAGCTGTGCCTTTTGGAGGACAAATAGACATTCACAGTGCTCCTATGGAAAGCTCAGAGACATTTATACTGTGCTTGGAATGGGAAAGCTGAGGCCCACTCCGGGAGCCTGGGAGGGGAGCTGGCAGACGAGCGCATGGTGGTCACAGGATATAGCACGGGCTAGCCTGGGCTATGGAACCAAACTCCTGAATGGGGGCTGGAGTTTAACAGGGTGAGAGGTGGCGGACAGGCATGGTTGTTAGCCCCTGACTGAGCACCACTGTGTTGGAGTTTGTCCCATAAAAAAAAATTGTGACATTGTGACATCTGGTTGCAGCGGGGCAGCAGTGGCCTAGTGGTTAGGGAGTTTGCCCCTGACTGGGCACTTTCAATAGCTGCCCCCTGCTGCACATGCGTGTATCTGAGAAACGCAGAGGTTGAATTTTGTCGTGTTTGCTGTGTTTTGTTGTGTTTGCTGTGCTGTGTTTCACAATGACAAGGGTAGTCACTTTCATTTTTTAATTGCAGTGGGCAAAACGCTGACCTTTTAAAGGGGCACTGGGGAGTGTTTTAGAAAGACCATTTTAGGAGGGGGGTGATGGGGGGAGAAAAGGCCTACCTGATTTATACCCTAGCTGTGTTTCATTATTTGGACTTCTGTATAAGACTATAAAACCAAGAAATTTGATCACATTAATCTGAAAGACTTCTTTAGCTTTAGGTCAAATTCCAACATTGATTACAAATTTCTTCTGTTTACTTATAAAGCCTTAAATGGCCTCGCCCCATGAGAATCTCTCTGAAATTATTACCAGTAAGGAACCTCCATGCTTATTTAGAAATTGCTGGGTATCTACTAGTTCTTAGAGTTTTAAAAAATACAGCAGAGGGGAGATCCTTTTCATTAAAAGCCTCCCAATCTTTGAAAGAGTTTTTGTTAAGTGAAGTAATTAATTTTAATCTGTAATTAATTTTCTCATAAGATAAAAGGTGCTGATCTAAGGGCTGATGGACATAGATAATTAAAGTAAACTGGAATGTTGGTGCTGTTGCCCCACCACTCTCACATTATTACTCAAATTTGGTTTTAATTTATTCTAAAGGACCTAACTTGTTTTACCTAGACTGTACTGCCCAACAGTAATTAAATCTGTCTAGTCTGCTTCCCTTATTCTTCTTTCAGCTGCTCCCATTAAAGGTAGCTATAGCAGATCAACATAGCCCAGCCACTGCAGACAGAGGTGAAGGGGGTGTCAGATAGGGTGATGAGTTTGAAGCTGGAACTTGAAGGTGTCATAATGAATGTTGTCAGAGCTTGTGCCCTACAAGTTGGTTGTGAGATGGAAGGGAAAGAAGAATTCTGGAGTGAGTTAGATGAAGTGATAGAGTGTACCCAGGGGAGAGAGAGTGGTGATTGGTGCGGACTATAATGGACATGTTGGTGAAGAGAGCAGAGGTGTTGAAGAGGATGGGTAGGTATGGTGTTAAGGAGAGGAATGCTGAAGGTCAAATGGTTGTAGATTTCAAGAAAAGGATGGAAATGGCTGTAGTTAATACTTATTTTAAGAAGAGGAAGGAGCACAGGGTGACATATAAGAGTGGAGGAAGATGCACACAGGTGGATTATATCCTTTGCAAGGGGGTCAATCTGAAGGAGATTTGAGACCGCAAAGTAGTGACAGGGGAGAGTGTAGATAAACAGCATAAGGTGGTGGTCTGTAGCATGACCTTGGAGGTCAGGAAGAGGAGGAAAGTGAAGGTAGAGTCAAGGATCAAGTGGTGGAAGCTGAAGGAGGAGGACTGCAAGGTGGAATTCAAGTAGGAGTTAACACGGGCACAGGGAGCTGTTTAAGAGCTATCGGATTGCTGGGAAACTGCTGCAGACAGCTGGAAGGAATAAGGAGGATTAGGAAACATGGTGGTGGATCCCAGAAGTCCAGGAGTATATACAGAAGAAGAGACAAGCGAAGAAGGAGTGGGATAGTCTGAGAGATGAAGAAAGTAAACAAGAGTATAAGGAGATTAAACATAGGGCGAAGAAAGCAGTAGCCAAGGCTAAAGATAAGGTGTATAATGAATTGTATGAGAGGCTGGACAGTAAGTAGGGAGAAAAGGACCTATACTGATTGGCTAGACAGAGAGACAAAGCTGGGAAAGATGTGCAACAGGTCAGAGCGTTTAACGTTAGAAATGGAAACGTGCTCATAGGTGAACAAAGCGTGTTCAGCAGATGGAAGGAGTACTTTAGAGAGAGAGAGAGAGAGAGAGAGAGAAGATGATGTGAAGATAGTGAACCAGAAAGTGCAGCAAATAAGCAAGATGGAAGTAAGGGCAGCAATGAAGAGGATAAAGAATGGAAAGGCTGTTGCTCCTCATTTGTCCAGGCTTAGGACCGGCATAAAGAAATTCACTGGCATGTGCCTTCTGTCTTGGTTCCTTCCAAGGTTTCTTTCTCCAGCTGTAGAGAATTCCTCTTTGATTATTTTCCCTTTGACTTACTCATTAGGGACTAAGACTAAGTGAAGTAGTGAAAAGTGTTATATAAATAAATACAACTTCATTAGACTTGCTTAGAAGCTTCTTGTGAATAAAGTACAGTGCTGAAAACATGTGACTCAGCAGCTGTGCTATTTTCTTGAATAACTGGTGAAGGCATTTACTATTCAAATGACTGGATGAGTAGTCCTTTTTTGCATAAGAGTAACACACAAATGTTCCACTCTTATGCACCCCTGAATTAGTAAAATGCTATAATTGCAATGCTCTCTGCCTACTTATGTATATCTGTAATGAACTACAGAATATGTCTACTGTTTTCAACTGTTACAATACATAAAAGTACTTGAATTCAATCCTCTTACTTGCACAGACTGTGATTGTATTGATCAGTGGCTGCTGAGGACAGTAAGCACTGATTTTGCTTTTAAGTTTATTAATCCTTTAGAATTTTCAGTATTTCTACATAGATATGGTTCAAAACATAATCTGATATATCTGGTAAGTACTCTAAGCAGACAAGGAGAACCCAATTAAACAAATGATATGTATTATATAATACCCTGCTTTGATTAAAGAACAGGAATCTATCATAGTCTGAAATTTACTTTTGTACAACTTTTGGAACAAAGCCACCTTTAAATTTTTTTTACTCCAACAAATGTAAATTCAGACAGACTGTACAAATGCTACTTTTAAAAAAACCTCTTTTTCCACTGCTGTTAAATTAAACGGCACAACTCTAACTGCACATATTCTCACGTGATTTAGGCATTCAAGGTCATTGTGATATTGGCAAATAGTGTTTGAACAACAAAGATCAATCAGGAATGAAGTGTTTAATTGTCAGTTAGATCCCAAAGGAACCTTGAGTGGCGTATAAACAATTAAAGGCCTCTCTCATTTGCTAATGGTTACGAATTTACCCTGAAGAGAACACAAATATTGATGGTGTAGGTAGTAGGGCTGCAAATAGGAAGTCATTTCTGCCTGTCTACAGTTTGATCAAAGGCACATGTGTAGCTAGCTCACACACACACACAAACTTTTATGTTGCACTGAACTGTCAGAATTGGTTTTTTCATGTTTTCTTAGATTCATGTTTTCTTAGTTTCCTTTCTTACTCTCTTTGCACATGAGCACTTGAGGCAGGTGCCTTCTCCAGGCTATTATACACTGTACGTTACCTTTAGAGAGATATCATATAAATTTAACATTATTTCTCAGCACAACATAACAAGATTTGTCAAAGCTCATATATTTGATCCTAAATATACATATATAATTTTTCAATACGAGCAAGGCAGAATTCTCATTCCAGCATTGAACAGCAGAGGGGACAAATGTAAAATATCATTATGAGACATATAAAAGCATAAGCAGCTTAAAAATTATGCTTTATCTTGCTCTTCAAATCAACTTTTTAGTTCCTCTGTTTGAAACTCATCCATTGAGGCTAAAGAGTATTCTAAAGAACTGCAATTCAGTCTCCACTCCCATTAAGGTAAACAGTGCTTATGGTTGGAAATTGGCTTGGCCTTAGGTCAGATAATATTAGTGTAAAGGTGGAACATTGGCCAGAGATGTTTATGAAGATATGCTGAGAACAAAAATCACACATGAGCAAGGCCTACATGAATGTGTAATGTGCAAATCACATTATCACAAAAATTATTTTTTGGTTAATGTAATTTTAGCTGTAGGCTGAAACATTAAAGGGTATTATGCTATTAAATTAACTTGTTGTAACAATAGATATATAGTGATTTAGTTCAAATGACTGAAACTCTATGTAAATTGCACACAAACAAAAACTTTTCTCAAACACACCTTCCTCAGAGAATCCAACATGTTTGTGAAATATTCCATTTTAGAGTGTTAGTAAACTGAGGCATACATCAGTGATTAAACAAAACAATCTCATCATAGCTCTAATTTCCCATTATCAGTGTAATATTTATGTTTCCAGACTACTACTGTATGGTCATAAGGCAGCTGTCAGAATGTCATATCTATTGCATTATTAGTGATTACTAATGGCACACAGACTACACACACAAACACACTCTCAAAGATATTCTTCCTGTGGTGTTAGTTGTGTGCAATGTCTGAAACTCCTTCACTTCTGCTATGTCTGCTATGTGTTGGGTATAGGTGGTCTAAGAAAGCAGTTCCTTGGTAACTGTGCTTCTGGCAGCATGTCTTGTCCTGCTGCCTTCTCAGGAACAAATGAATGATCATACAGGGTAAGAAAATCTGTGGATCACGACTACTAGCTGTATAATCCGCACTGATTGTTCATTAGCTGTATCAGTGAGTTTACAAAAGGTCCACTGAACATATCAAGACTGGAGCTAGTTCCCTGGCAATTTTTTCACCACCTCTTTCTGGGGTAAATTGAGGTTCATTGAAAATTGCTAACATGGACTGGGCCCAAATATGCATATTATAATTAATTAAGATTCAGTCATAGGAAAAAAGCTAGAAAAAAATAATTAAACTAACAATTTGTCACTGTCAGCCTGTAGCACCAAGCTGTGACATAACTAAATCACAAAAAGCTGACACAAGATAACATTCGTTTAAAACTGTGATTCAGAGGTCATAGTGCTGTAACCATACTGTGTAGTATGACAAGCTGTACTATAAATATCATAAAGTAAAAACATTACAATAGTGACAACAAAATATGTATGTTATAATCATGGCTATATATAAAATATCTGAGGTATGCTATGGTAAACCATGATGCACAGAAGGATAATAAAATGGCATATATATATATACATTTGCAGCATTTAGCAGATGCTCTTATCCAAAGCAACTTCCATATCCTAATTACAGGGACAGTCCCCCTGGAGCAATTCAGGGTTAAGGGTCTTGCTCAGGGACCCAGTGGCAGTAGTGCCAGAGGTGGGATTTGAACCTGGGACCTCTTGAGCCATAGGTCCATAAGCAAGTATCCTACCACTAGACCACTGCCTCTGCATATATACACTACTGGTCAAAAGTTTTAGAACACTTCAATTTTTCATTTTTTATTGGAAGTCAAGCAGTTCAAGTCCAATGAATAGCTTGTAATGGTACAAAAGTAAGTGGTGATTGGCCAGAGATTAAAAAAGGTAAAATAATGTAATAATGTACATTTCAGAATTAGGCAAAAAAGCCTTCAGTATTCAAGAAATGGTTTACAAACTTAAAGTTGTTCTGCAGCAATGGAGGCTGATCAAGCCTTGACAGTTGGCGGTACCAATTCCTAAAGGTGTCCCAACTTTTCCTGATTACTTACAAAGCCCTCTGTCTGCATGAAAGTAGTGTTGGAACACACTGTGGTACCATACCCTTGTGAGCATTATTGAACACTATTGTACTGCGGAAAGTAGTGTGTTGCTATTAAAAAAAAAGGCAATTAACAATGAAAGAGACAGACCATCATAATGCTTAAAAGTGTAGGTCTTTCCTACAGAGAAACTACGAAGAAAGTCAAGGTGTCAGTGTGTACAGTCTCTTTCACCATAAAAAGGCACTCAGAAACTGGGGAAAACTCTGACAGGAAGAGGTCTGGCAGTGTGATAGACGGCTCACAGGACCAAAGCTTTTGCCAAAGCAGGAGAAGAGGCATGCAAAGGTGAAGTGGAATAGTCAGACATATGAACAAGGTAAGGTGTTTAATGAATTGCATGGGAGGTGGGACAGTAAGGAATGAGAAAAGGACCTATACCGATCGGCTAGACAGAGAGACAGAGCTGGGAAAGATGTGCAGCAGTTGATTAAAGAAATGGAAATGTACTCAGAAATGAAGAGAGAGTGTTGAGCAGCTGATGAATGAAGAGAATGAGAGAGAGAGAGAAGACTGGATGATGTGAGGATAGTGAACCAGGAAGTGCAACAAATAAGCAAAACGGAAGTACGGGCAGGGATGAAGAGAATGAATAATGGAAAGGCTGTTGGCATGACATACCAATGAAAGCATGGAGGTGTTTAGGGGAGATGGCAGTTGAGTTTCTGACCAGATTGTTTAACACAATCTTGGAAACTGAGAGGATGCCTGAGGAGTGGAGGAGAAGTGTACTGGTACCAATTTCAAGAATAAGTGTGATGTACAGAGCTGTAGTAACTATGGAGGGATAAAGTTGACAAGCCACACCATGAAGTTATGGGAAAGAGTAGTGGAAGCTAGGTTAAGAAAAGAGGTGAGGATCAGTGAACAGCAGTATGGTTTTATGCCGAGAAAGAGCACTACAGACGCAATATTTGCTCAGTGGGTGTTGATGAAGAAGTACAGTGAAGGTCAGAAGGAGTTGCTTTGTGCATTTGTGGACTTGGAGAAAGCATATGACAGGGTGCCTAGAGAGGAGTTGTGGTTTTGTATGAGGACGTCAGGTGCTACAGAGAGGTTTGTGAGAGTAGTTCAGGAAATGTATGAAGGCAGTGTGACAGTAGTGAGATCTATAGTAGGAGTGAACGATGCTTTTAAGGTAGAGGTTGGATAACAGCAAGGATAAGTGCTGAGACTTTCATTGGGTGTGAAGAGGATGGACAGGATTAGAAATGAATATATTAGAGGGAAAGCTCAGGTTGGAAGTTTTGGAGACAAACCTTGACAATTCAACAATGAATTCCCACAATTCCCAACCCACACTTTCATAGGTTGGTTTATATAACATGGCCAGAATTCTTTTTCAGCTATATAAGAATTTGTATTGTAAATATTGTAACAGAAATTTTGAATGTTTTCATAATTACAAATTAGTTTTTGTATTGCGTAAAATCTCACATTTTTTGTTGTGAAGTCAAGCTAAATATTTGTTGGCTTTTTTCAGTTTGTTTTAAAAGTAACATTTTAAACTGATAACCCAACTCTATGTAGCAAAACAGCATGGGCAGGTCAGTTAACCAAATCCTATTGAACAGACACATGGCAACTAAATGAAAATGTCTTATTACGTAAAACTCTTTAAAAAATATTTATCTCCTTTATTTCAGTCAATGGAAACACACTAAAAGAAGACATAGTCCAAGTCAGTGTTTCCAGTGTTTTCCATGTCCTGTTTAAGCCAAAGTGTTTGGCTTAAACAGGACATGGAAAAGTTGAAACAGGATATATGCTGAGGTGATGAGAAACCCTTCTTCACAGACAGTTACTCAAAGGCATCTGACCATGATACTGGTTGACTACCAAGGAAGTAAAAATCCTCACTTCTTCAGAAGGTTCTTAGCTCATGGAAATGAAATACGTCATATATCAAGTTACCAAATATCCTATCTAATCTTTAACATGTGATTACATAGGCATCTTTATTTGTGGTTTACAGAGCTGTGAAATCTGTCTCCCTTTTTTCATATTTTTTTTAATTCATTATTTTTGTGACTTTTCAGATAGGATTTGCATGTAAAAGTAAAATGTTAATGTGCTGGCCCCTCCTTACCAAGTTTTGCTGTATTTGGAAGTGATGGCTCACCTGTTTACCTGGAAGGGCAATGGAATGCTGGCTACAGCTTGTAGGGCTTTTAAATACTCATTCGTTGATTCTCTTTGGCCAGGTGACACAAAAATGTCTTTGTAGATAGATCTGATCATTAAAAGCAAGCTCACTCTTAGAACTTTAAGTAACTCATTGCTGGATTCAAAAAGAGGAAAGGAAACATCAGAACCTGCTGCAGCAAGTTTCTGAAAATAAAGCTATGAAATAACATGCACACACACACACACACACACACACACACACACACACACACACACTGCAGAGCAATTATAGGTTAGTGTTATCACATGGTGGAGCATTGAATGAACTTTCATTGAATTGAATGAAGCATGAGCAAAGATTAAGAATGAAAAAAGGTAGCAGTGGGCAAAGTGACTGCAATATGTACAAGCTACTGAAAGAACAAAAGAAAAATATGCAGCGTAAGAGTTCAGGAGGAAAGAAGGTGGGGACGAGAACCTGAAAGTCCACATTTTGTGGCCTGAGGCTGTGGAGCAATCAGGGAAGTGCAGTGAATTCACACAAACAAGTTACCCATACAGTCGCATGGACATATAAAGCTGTGCAGACATGATCAAATTTTGCAGATTCTTTATTAAAGCTGCAAGGGGTATAAGCCCACACTGTTCAGTTAACTGGAACAAAATCAGCAGCAGATAGTCATGCACAGATAACAAACCACACAAACTGTTGCAAAATATGCAGCTACTTTCTAGAATCCCTAAAATACCTTCACTGAGCCCAGAATGACACAGAGGGCATAGGTGCTTTTTACACATTTCATGTTTATTGAAAAGCTGTTTACATTCAAGTATAGTGTTGCACAATCACTCTATTATCTGCATACTTGCTGGACCAGACCTGGTCTGTCTTAAAGGATCTCCACTGTTGACTTAAGGCAAATGAACCTGCTTGACTGGCAAAATCTAAAGTACACCCCTATAATTTCACAGCTGTACAACAGCACTGTATAATAATGTAGCACCACATCAAAAAAGAGAGATAGAAACAAGATGCATGCCTGGATTTGTGCACACTAGTTAGGAAGCTTGTGAATTTCAGTCATGTGAACAACTAAAAAAACACAAAGGGCAGGTCTGGTTTCTGCAAAATGACAGCATATCATTTTTCATTAACGCAACATAGAGAAGATTACACTATAAGCAGATTACAGTCTCATGAATAGGCATCAACAGTAAGTACAGAAGAGACCAGGAATTAAAATAGAGAATGTTCCAAATGGATGCCAGAGAGCTATTAAATGATCTCAAGCAAGGTTAACACTGCCAGGTGGTACTGATCAATACTTTAGAAATCCAAACAGTTTCTAGAAATATTACAATAAACATTTTATGCTTTCTGTTTATTGAATGATAAAGGAATGTTTTACAAACCTAATATAGTTTGTTTTGATTGGATAGATTGCATGCTTCCATTTTTATACAGTGCAGTACCAATAAACTTGTCGAGACTATGCAGTCTTTGGCACAAATCAGCTTGCAAGAGAGTCTGCACTTTTGTACAGGTGCTTAAAAGTGGGAAATTCAGGATTCAGGATACTAATTTTTGACTGGGGCTTAGTGTACTGCTAGCAGTTTAAGAAAGCAGGGAGTGGAGGAAGGTCTCGTTTGCAAGAAGCTGATTACATGCCACTCCCTCTTTTTCAACTCTTGTCCTATTGTAGCCACAGGAATCCCAAAGACATGCAGCAGAATTCACAATGTAACTGAAGTCAGCTTTTAATAACAAATCATTCAAATTCAAGCAGTAGTAAATGGAAGTTGCAATAAAGAAAAGCACCTGAATAATAAATAAATTGCAACTTAGGAAACAAAACAGTAGATATCCCATATGTTTTGCAGATAATATGCTCATTTTGTAAACAACCTGAGAATTTTGGCAAAATGGAAAAGTTAGATCATAAGCAAATCCACTGAATCATATAACGGTCATATTGGTCAAATATGTGTATAACAATGGCACAGTGCAATGCAATCTCACAAAAAGAAAAATGGAAAAAAAAAAACAACTTACAAAATAAAATTTAACCTTTTCCATTGAGACACAATTCTGATTTAATTCAATTCAATATCAAACAACAGATGCATCTTAGAATACACATAAATGATATTTTATTAACAATTTGACTACACATTTCCAAACATACTATTCACACTCTCATGGCTTTTTATTCAGCATAGGCACTTGAGCTCCTGACATTCATCAAAACCTTTTAAAAATGTGCTATAAATAAAACATATTAATTTATTTGAATAATCTTTCTGAAACTTTTTAACATACAGTACCATTTTCAAAACCCCTCTAGAAAGATTGCATTTTAAAGTTTTGCATTTTAACCTGTGGCATTTCAAAAGTTAAATCAAAACCAAATTCTAAAAACGTTCACTTAAGCAACAAGACCTGAAATGAAGTGAATATAACGTAGTTTTCTCTTTAAGACTGGAGCCATGGTGGGAGACCACAGGACTTCAAATGTTGCTATGGAATAACCATCAATTCACTCAGCTAACATTGGAGAATTATAGGGCCTTCAAGGCCAGCATCTCAGACACTTAGCAAAGCACTGCAGCTTAAAAAAAACTCTCTGCATACTTTTGTTTGTTCTAATGTAAAAACGTGTGAATGTATTAGACTGTATTGGCCCTAGACTCTCCCAAAACACAATATACACACTTAGACTTTAAACATACAAACAAGTTCATATAACTACTACACAGCATCAGAATAACCTCCCCTATGTTTGTTCATTTGAGGTTTCAAAACACAGCAAGAAGTAATCAGGTATTGTTAATCTTTTTTTTTTATCTCAACCAAACCAAATAGGCTAACAGAAAACTGATTGAGCTTGGTGAAGGTTATTTTGAAAACCTTTCTCCAAACATTGTCAGAGCTATTTTAACTCCTACTATAGCAAAAAGATCTTTGTGGGTTACACCAAGGAGAGCAAAGGAACCGCTAGCCTACAAAACCATGGAATGCTACTGTCCACAAAAATTTTTTAAGCTTTTTTTTCCCTTCTCGTTCATATACTCCAGATGTGCTGAGACTTGTCCTAAAACTCCTTCACCAACTAGGAACTCACTGCAAGAGCTTGTAAGGTGGACTGGAGGGAAAAAGGGAAAGAATCAGTGTGGAACAACTTCAGCAATTGTCTTTCTTTTGTTGCAAAATTCCACTGTTCTGGAATCCTTTTGAATCATCATTAATCATTTTGAATTTCTTATGTGATCTTACTCGTGAATGATACTGTGTTCTTTCTGACTGAGTGTTATGACATTTTACTGTGACAGCCTGTTCCTTTTCAAAGGGACTGGGGGATACCAGTAATGAGTAATGGTATATCATATTTCTATAAGAACAAAGAGCAGAGCTCCTCCATCAAAGACATGGGTCAATGGGATAAAATCTGAAACAGGGGTTGGAGCGGTTGGAGTTGGCTGTGTTTGCTCTGTACCATTGACATATACCCCTTTCATTCTAAAGTCTTAAGTGTTTTGTGGAGACAGGTGGATTTTCCTGGAGAATGAGTAGACATTTGGATGGTGGGTGGAGATGAAGGAAATTCCCAGATCAGAACATGACCTCTGCAGTTTAAGGTGGAAAGGTTGCATGAGAGAGGAAGAGGGCCAGCCCTTAAGGTAAGTTCCATGCATGAGGGCAGTTTTTCCAGCTGCCCCGGAACATTCTTTTTGGGTAGAAAAGACTAATGGCTGAAAGGTTGGTCTAGTAGGTTCTGGAGGAAAAAATATCCCTGTTTAGTCTCAGATAGTTTATGTATTTGAAAAATGAACACACACAAGCAAGAAGTACAACAAAATACAAAATATGAAATATCAAATTATTTAAAGTAGACCATACATTATATATTTTGCAATATTTTTTAAAATGGCTACAGGCCAACACTTTCCAGAAATATAAGAAAATGTGTGAAATCATGCAACACAGGGCCATTTACACTCTGTTGGACTGATATATAGTTGCAACACATCACTGTCACGAACATTACCTTCTCATTTAAGGATAACTTTCACATTCCACAAAAAGACAATCAGTTCAAGCTATTACATTCCTCAAAACTATGTACCCTAGTGTTAGCTTTTAAGAGGTTTGTTTAGTTCCACCACACCCTAAAAATAGACTACAACAGAACTGTTAGCTTGCTACATTAACAGATAACAGTATTATTCTGAACCAAGCTTGCAGGTAATGAGGTCTGAGGGGCTGCTTCTATGATTAAATTCAGCAAATAAGACAAATTGGCAATTCTTCTTGAAAACCAAAAATAAGTCTTAAATCTTTTATAATATTCTGAAATAAAACAATTATTAAACAGTTAAACTAGTTTTTACAACAACATTTTGAATTTCTTGCTCCTGTGGTTTAAACAACTCTTCATTTTATTTCATTCATTTTCTTATCAAAGAAGGACTTACCGGCTATCATGTCCCCAAGGATTAATACGGTGATGGAATACTGAAAAAAAAAAAAGTTAAAAGACACCTAGTGATCCAAGGCATAGACATTTGAATGTTTGAATGTTTTCTGTTTATTACTTTTGTGGCCTAAGCCATTACTTTTAAATAATTCCTCAGTGCATTCATCTGTACTTTTGTAGATATGACCTTGGAAAAGAAACACTAAAACAGAAGGCAGATCAGATTTCAGATAGCAGACAAAACAGATTTGAAGAACGGAGATAGGAGAGAAAACTAAAACAAACCTTTCGGAGGTGAGAGAGAATAGAGAGACATAGATAGGTTGTGTGGACTTGTGCTGACATGAGTGGCATTCCATCTGTATTCTTGCTCTGACACCATTTCATCCCCCACCCTGCCCTCTGTCCCTGGTTTCTTTTCTTTCCTAATGAGAAATAATTTATGCATTAAATGTTTTAATGTTATGTCTTCTTATCATAGTGAGTTAACCTATAAAATCCTGCCTTTAAGATGGTTCCAAAAATTTGTAATTTCAATATTCAACTGCAAGGGACCTCAAACTTTTCTCAGCTAGCCTCTTTCAGTGTAAAATAAACCTTAATAAGTTCCCACAATGGCTAACATGCTCTGCTCAAGGTCAGTGTCTGATGTGTCTGATGAGGTAACATATTTGAACTAGACCCTGCATTGTGAGTGACAGTTGAATACAGATGAGTTTCAGAAGAATGTGTTGGCCAAGCAAGCCTAACCTTCTGAACCCACACTGTAAGTCTTTAATTGTTGCTAAGCTTGACAATGTGCCTCCACATTCTATGTCTGGTTTAGAGGCATGGTAAAAGAGGTTAGGAGAAGAGCAGGGATGAGAGTGAAATATCCAACCACAAACCTCAACCATAAAAGAGTCAATTTTTGCTTGTAAAAAAGGCAAGTTATAACACAGAGTCATATAGAAGGTCCGTAAGTATTTTCTGCATTTGGTAAATGTAAATAAACGAAAAAGTAATGTAATGAGCTGGCATCTGATGAGCTACTTGATATTTTACACTGAGCAGATACCATGCTGGGTAGATACAGTTGAGGCTGAAATTATTAGCCCCCCAGGAATTATGGAACATTTTTCTAAACTTCTTCACAATGTTTGCAGCATTGATGAAACTTGATATAAGCAAACATTCACCAGTGCTATTTAGTAGCTTTTGGTACATTTTGTAATATAAAATACATTTTTAGCCTTGCTTTATATCACATATAGTAAAAAATTGGGGTGGTCAAAAATATTAGCCCCATGTGAATGTTTGCTTTCAAAACACACCTACAGTAATTAACCACTCAGCTTTGAAACCACACCTGTGCAGTCAATTGGCTTCCTAACAACACCTGCAGTCAATTGGCTTCCTAACAACATTCAATCAGCATAAAAAGACTCCAAGGAACAGGGCACTTGAACACATGAGAGGGACTACTGTTACTCACCATGCCAAAGACAAAGGAAATCACACTGGTGCTCTGAAAGAAGATAGTAGAGGCTCATGATAAGGGGGAAGGCTACACTGCCATTTCCAAGCGATTCACAGTGTCTCAAACTGCTGTACGTTGCATCATTGCCAAGTACAAGGGGACAAATTCTGTAAGAAGCATTTCAAGATTTCAAGAACTCTGGAGAGGAAAATAGTCAGAGATGTCAGTCAGGAACCCCGGACATCTGCTGACTGAGGTTTGCCCGTGAACTTTTGAAAGGTAAAGATGTTTGGAAGTCTGTGCTTTGGTCTGATGAGACTAAACTGGAACTGTTTGGGAACATGGATGTTGCTTATGTTTGGCAAAGAAAGGGAGAGGCCTTCAACCCTAGAAAGTTCCCATAGTTAAACATGGTGGTGGGAGCATCATGCTGTGGGGCTGTTTTGCAGCCTCAGGCACAGGGAGCCTTGTTCGGGTGCATGGCATCATGAAAAAAGAAAATTATGTTGACATTTTGAGGGAGAATATGCAGAAGGATACCAAAACCAAGACCCTGGAGTGGCCCACACAGAACCCAGACCTCAATCCTATTGAGAATCTGTGGTGGGTGCTCAAAGTGAATGTCCATGCTCAGACACCATGCAATTTGGACCAGCTAGAACAATCTGCAATGGAAGAATGGGCTAAAATCCCTCAGGAGACCTGTGCCAACCTAGTAAAGAACTACTCTAAGAGATTGTTGTCTGTTGTGGCTAAGAAAGGGTACACTATTGACTATTAATGGCCAGGGGGCAAATAATTTTTCATTTTTGCCCTTTCTTATTTCAACTCGGTGTATCAATAAAATATCCTAATTAAACTTAGTAGACATTGTTTTTTATAGTGTATTTGTTTCCAAAATTAAAAAACACTTGTTAATGTTCATTTTCATGGAGAAATCAAGAGTGTTGTCTAATTTCATAAGGGAGGCTAATAATTTTGGCCTCAACTGTACCATGCTGCTGGGCTTTCTATTCAATAGAAAAGAAAGATTTTCTATTTCTGTACAAGATTAGCATGTTGTAGGATGATGGAAAATGAAAGGAATGAAAGAGAAATCTGGAGGAATGGGAAAAGTTCACACCGAATTATAAATCATACAGAGAAGGAGAAAGCTGGGGAACAAGCAAAGCAGTGGAACACAAGAAACGGGGTAAGGGAACTAATGATAAACTCACTCGCTAGGCTTCCGTCTTTTGCGGACAATGACAGCAATAATGATTGCCACAACCAAAAGAACAGCTATGACAATGCCAGCTACAGCGCCATCAGACAGCTGATAATTAAGTTCCCCCTCTCCTGCAAAACATGATGAGGGCGTCAGTTCATTAATGAAGGCACATATGTACATCTATACCCACAAATATACAAATGTGAACTGTAACATATCCTACATATCCGCATATATTCTATGGACAAAGTTTGTGTTTATAACATAACAGCAGAATTAAGCACAGTTATAACCTATGATAGCAAATAATGTTTTTTAAATCATTTTTTTCAGTTATCAGTTATTTAGATTAGCAATATAGAATAAAATATATATAGACGCCATTCCTCTTTCAAATATTTGAGAATTTGGAACAGACACAAAGCTCCATTAAACATACTCTGCAGTTACATCTTAGTGATGTAACGGTTCTGCACTGAAACCTTTTTCATCAGTCAAAGGTTTGGCCCTAAGTACAGGTGATACGAATCGTGAAGTTTTAAAAGTGCACTGTTCTGTGGTCTGCAAACTAGTTAGGTACAGCACTAGCTAGAATTGTAGATTCTGATTGCTATTAAATTTAGAATTTTAATCTCTTCTAGCACACATATATCAACTCCATAATAACTTGTAAATTATTGTTTAGCAGTAACTAATTTGTGTGCTGATCTTACCATTTAAAGTGAGAGTGTGGTTTGCTGTCATTCTGAGTCCTGTAAGATGGTTTTGTGCCTCACAAGTGTAGATGCCGCTGCTTTTGAAGTCAGGCTTCTCTATTGTCAGCTTAGCTGTTGTGATCTCCAGTAGTGAACCGTTGAGCTTCCAGGTATAATTGGCAGGAGGAAAAGAGTTGACCTTGCATTCAATCACCACACTGGTAGCCACTTTCACTGGCCCAACTATGTTTGGTTTTTCTGGCCCATCTGATGCCATGAAGAGTAGAGACCAGCACAGCAACATTAGATTTTATTTGCAGCTACATATTTGGAATCACTGCTGAAATTAATATTTTGAAATGGCTGAATTCCATCATATGAAAAAATATTACCACTATGTCCTATGTAAAAAATTTAACTAGATTATTCAAAAATTGTTGAAGTTATAATAAAATGAATAAATAGTCATGCTTTTGGTTTTTATCCAACAATGTAAATTGTTAAAATATTAAACTTTTAACAACCTCTTGTAAACCCCAATAACTAACAACTTCTTGTAAACCCCAATGACTGACTAACTAGCTAAGTGACAGACTAACTCTAAAGAAACGCAATGTGAGACACAGAATGGCTGACTAAGAATAACTTACAAATTATGTTCATCTTGTAGCTGCTGGAGCTGTTGCTCACTTTATTGATCAGCTGGCATGTGTACAGGCCAGCATCTTCTTTTTGCACAGTCTGGAAGGTGATGGTACTCTTGTCAGGAGTGAAGATGATACGATCAGTGACTGCCAGAGGTTTGTCACCTTTAAACCATAACACATTGTCTGGTTTACCCGCACTAGCTATGCAGGTTAGGTTGTATGTGCTGTTCCCAGCAAAGAGCAGTGAAGACGAGCCAGTAATGCTAGTGCCAGAGATGGGTCCTGTTAAAGAAAACCAGATAAACCAGAGCATCTTTGGTAAATAATTTTGAGATACAACTAAACATTGCAGGACCCAATAGATTTTTTTTTACCCAGTAACTATTCAAACTAATTTCTAGGTATTAGCAAACAAGTCTCTAGGATTTGAAATAAAATTCATTGTTTTTTTAATATTCAAACTCAGCTGCTAGGGGTGCACAAGCAAGTGCATTTCTTTGTGCTGGTCAAAAGCTCGGATAAATGCAGATGGTTACATCAGTAAGGTCTGATGGGTAGGTATGGTGAGGGAGGAACACAGGAACATACAAGATTGGAGATAGATACACAGAGGTGGATTATATTCTTTGCAGGAGGGTCAGTGTGAAGGAGATTTTCAAACTGGAAATTGTAAAGGAGTGATCTGTGACAGATGGGTACCAGCAAGAGTGAAACGAAAGGGTTAAAGGATGATAGTGAGACCAACTATGATGTGTTGTGTTGGATACAGATGGATGCTGATATTTGCATTGAGAGTGACGAGGAAGGACAGGGTTAGAAATTAGTATATTAGAAGGACAGCTTAGGTTGGACGATTTGGAGACAAAACTAGAGAAGAAAAGTTAGAGATTGCTTTGGTTTGGACATGTACAGACGAGAGTAGAGAATTCTATTGGGAGACGAATGTTGAAGATGGAGCTACCTGGCAAGAGAAGAAGTGGAAGTTCAAAGAGGAGGTTTATGGTTGAGTATAAAGAGTAGAGTATATGCAGTTGCTTGGGGTGAATGAGGAAGATGCAGAAGACCGAAAGGAAAGGAAATAAATGATCTGCTTTGGTGACCCCTAAACAGGAGCAGACAAAAGAAAAAGAATTTTTTAAATACTTGTTTGGTCGTTAAAAAAAAAAAAAAAGAAAATAGCTTTAGTCTTAATTCAACATATCACACTTGTCTCAGCATCTAACACCCTAAACTACACTCTGCTTTTGGAATTTGTCAGCTGCAGACAAGATAAGCACATCAACAAAAGCATGTTCATGTTCTACTTTTCCCATTGTTACAATATAAATTAGCAAACCTGTGTGCTGTTATTGGCGCAGAGTGCAAAAAGGCACCTGGTTTGGGCATAACACTAGCATTGTGTTTTCCTTCATCCTGAGTGTGCTAGTTTATTGTCTTGTCTGCTAGTTATCATAGCATATCTTTGTATCAATGTAGTCATGGAAAATATATTCTGTTAACAATTTTGAGTATAGACAAGATCTGCCTCTGAAATTAGGCTTGAGTGATTCAGTCATAGTCCTGGGTGTGTAGTACATCTGAGTACATCTGACTCTTTTTCTCTCTAACCCTCTTGCTCTCTCTTTCTTTATCTCAAACAGCCATTTAAAAGTATGTGCCTCTGTGAATCAGAATGGACTGCACTTGCACCGGAACTGCACCTATTGAGCAACATTCTCTGAATGCCTGTTCTGTGTTTCATGAGTGATGTCATTGTCCTGCTATCCCTCTTTAGCTTGATCTGTTGTTCATTCTTGCTTGTACAACTGGATGTCCATCCATACATAAGAGGTAACTCATCATCAAGCTTTAACATTTATGACATTTATTTTGGCAGCATTATTATATCTCAGATAATTGTAAAAACAGACACTCCTAACAAAAAAATGTAAAAGATTTGGCATTAAATCATTATTTTACTAGAAATTGTGCACTAATTGAAATAACTAGAACTTCTTTATTTTTCATGCAATTCATTTGATACTGCTACATAACATTGATTTATGCTTAATGCTGTTACTTTCTTGACGTATAAATTTGCTATATATTTGTATACAGATCTGAACATTTTCCTGTAGTACAAGGGCTGTTTTAATATAGAATAGAATTGACCAAATAATTTGTCCTCAAAAACATCAAAAAGAAAGCTTGGCTGACCACTGTTTTCCTGACTTAGCAATTCACTTACCCTGGGCAACTGGGCAATAATTAATGATGAAAACTGTCACACACCACTGTTTCTGTTATGATTTTTCCTTTAGTTCAATTCAGGTTTCCCTGTGTTCTGTACAGTTTTTGCACTCTCAAACTGTTCTTGTGAATAAACACTTTGTTACACTCTGAGTTCAGGTCATAATTATACTATGGTACTTAAACCTGTCTGTGACCACCCATGACATCATTATTTGTTTTTTTGTTTGTGTACTTATGTTGCTGCTCTCCTTAAGGCACAGATTGTTTTCACACACTGATACCTGCACCTTAAGGGAGACAAAGTGTGTTACAAAGCCTGTTTTAGCCTGCAATTTGCTTTAGGCAAACAGCCGACCTGAGAAACAGACATGGCAACAGGATTAGGCTACAGGAACAGGTTTGTATTATCTATGTCTAAGCACAGTGACTGAATTGTATCTTTTAATTCATACTGTTTCATTCCTATTTTTTTAAATGTAAAATATTTATTTGTAATAAATTGTTTAGCAGTTTTTAAAGATAACTCTCTTTCAAAACAAACAGCATAAAGAAGCTGTACACCCAATCAACCACGCCAGTCTGTTTTAGCAAACACCTTTGCACGTGTACTAATCAAGAAACTGTATTTAACTGTATTTATTGTAGGTAACTGTATAATAAATGTACTAATAAAGTATTTACAATAGAGTATTAAAAGTAATTGTACAATTTGTAGAAATGGCTTATGACTCAATAATCTATTAATTATTGATTTAATATTATTTAATATAATTTAATATTTAATATTAATTTAAGACCCAGCACATTATGCACAATATAATGATCAGCAATGATGGAAGCATTAACTTCAAAACAAACTGATGCCTGCTTATCCTGTGAGAAGCTAAAACACAATACCGCATAGCAAGCAGTAACTGATTCTTTAATACATGTATTGCTTGCTGTCAGCTTTTCAGTTTTCAAACCACATTAGCAAATCTTTTTTTAGGCTGTGTTCTCATGAAAAACATGCCTCAGTGATTTACACTTCATCATTGTTTCAGAACAGACTTAGTTGTGACTAAAGATTTAGATCTCATATTAATAATTGCACTAGATATTCATATAAAGTATTCAAAAATCATTATAAAAAGTTGCCACCAACACAGGGAATTCTGTCTTTCAAATCACTCGTATTTCTTATGTGAGTATGTATTTTTTTTCCTCTGGCTGGCGTCAAAAGCTCTAATGCACTTGATAACCAGAAAACTTTGTGGTCACCGTTTTGTCTGTAGCTTGACAAAACTAAGCTCACACTTTACTCTTATCTTACTTATCACTGGTCTGTTAACAGGGCGGCCTTGATTAAGTCACTGTGTTTTAATACAGCAAGTGATCGTTTGCACGATTTTGAGTTATCTACTCAAAGTGTGCACTGAATAGAAAATTATATTTAGTTTCTTTTCAGGAAAACTTTCATATGAAAACTTAATAATATATAAACAACTCTTTGAATTATGCAAATGCTTTATTGATGATGGAGAGACATTTATAGACTCACCTATAATGGATAGTGTAACGACTTCTGAAGCGGCACTACGCTTGGTCTTGATGTTGTAGGCTACACAGCTGTAGTTGCCACTCTGGTTCTCTCCCAGGTTAGAGAGGGGTAGCGAAGGGCCTTTCTGGAGTAGGTCAGCTCCATTAAAAAACCACTTGAGCTCAGCTACTGGGCTGGACACAGCTGAGCATGACAGTGTTAAGTTGGAACCTTTCTTGAGGACTTCAGTATCAGGTATTTTCGTCACAGCAACACTTTCAGGGCCATCTAGAGAATCAGATGATTAAATGATACATGATTAAGTTTAAAAAAAATTTTGAGTGTGCATGGGTTAAAAGCAGAGGTCCAATTTCGTTGTGGTTCATTGTCTGCTGTGCTTTGACCTCGCAATGACAAGGGTTGTCACTCACACTTTCACTTTTTAGTTCCTTTATAATTGATATATGTATGTAAAGGAGACCTGTTGTAACTGGCTGCCATATAGGAATATGAATTCTACTTCTAACTGTAATTTTTCGCAATGGCTATATCTAATTTGTTCACTAATGCACTAACTGTCCCTGCACCAACATCACTGAGTCACACACTCTCTTTTGCTGGAAAGAGGTGACCCTGATCTACAGACACTTCCACACACCTGCATTGGAGCCTGTCGGAACTAGACACAGTCTTTGTTCCACACCCATGGTGTTTGCACACTGCTCACAGAGCCTAAGATTACCACAGACTGTGCTTTTGTCAAAGTATTGTGCCAAATGAAAAGCCAAGTGCTAAACAGATGGTGACAGCATTGCAACAGTGGTGCAGTGTTAAAGAAAAAATGAGTAAACTGTGGTCAGCTAAAGTTTACTAGGACTAACAATAATTCTAACAAAGCTCTGTGGTCCAGAAAATGTACCTGGCTCTAGATACTACTGTTGCTAATGAAATTTAACTATTCATAAACATTACCTAAATAATAATGGGATTTCAGGGTTAATAATGCATTGAGTATGGATTAAGCATAGGTTAGTGTTTTTTTTTAAAGGGACATGACTGCAAGAAAGTCTGACCCCTAGAATGACACATATTAGTGCCAGCTGAAGATTAGCTGCATGTTGCTTCAGTGAAATGGGCAAATATTAAAATATTAAAATAGGTCTTTAAAGCAATACTTTCAACTGCTTTGGCAATTGATTAAGGTACAATTCTTTAGAATAAATATCAAAATCAGTTGGTATAACAGAGGAATATTACATAGTAGCTGAAACATGTCATCACCTAACTGGGTGTGTGTACTTTTGTTTAGCAAATCAAATAGCTTTTAACACTTGTCACAGATAATGGCACTTTTCTGGACTTTTGTTCTGCACAATCTTGCACAAAACCAATCATCACGGTTTTCATCATGGGCATCATGGTTTGCCAAATCATCTGTAGTATGATTAGCATGTGTGCAAGTTAGGATGTACTTTTTGCTCAAAATAAAACCTTGAATTTCCCTTATAGTAATTTTACACACTTTTAAAAATTAATGTTTTAAAAAGTATTGTCTGTCTGCTGCCAAAGAAATGCTTCTGTCTAAAAAAAGTCAATGATACCTTGAACCTTTCAATGATATTTCATTTGAGAGTAAATGAGATGTGTGAATTAAGGAACATTTATCTTTAATCTTTAAATGCCCTTAAATTGCTCCACCCGGTACTTACAACTGATACTCAGATTGAAGGCAGTGCTTGTCGACGACTCCAATGTATTCTGAGCAGTGCAGTAGATTGGTCCACACAAGTCTGTGCGCAACACTCCAGAAATTATCAACTGGTTACCATTCATCAACAAATGCTTTCCATCTGCCATTATGGTAGCTGAACCATTCAACCATTTGTAAGTGAGGAAGGAGCCTTTGGCAGAACAGGTCAGGGTTACAGAGCTGTTAAACTCCACTGCTTCAGAGGCATTAGAAAGGATTGTGGCATCTGCCACAGGTTCTGGGGAATAAAAAGAAATCACAAGTTCATTGATGATAGAAGAAATAGGCCAATATCTCTAAGCCTGAATTTACTTTGGCTTCTAATGTGACTTACCTAACACCTCGAGTTGTGTTTTTTCCATCATTGAAAGTAAGTCGTTGTCCAGTATAGTAACTTTATACGTCCCACTGTCTGCCAAAGTCAGTGGTCCCAACAGAAGTTTAAAGGTTGTCTGATTGAAGACAACGCGGCCAACGTACGGACTGGGGACGGTTTTTTTTTGCTCGCCAAACGAAAACACAGGAGCCGAGTCACCTGAACTGGACTCGAAAGACCACGCTATTATACTGACTTGGAAAGAGGGCGGAATTGTTAAGGGAAATGTGACATTTTTTCCTTTTACGCCGCTTATTTTGGTCGGCACTAAACGAATGCAGTAACAGCAACCTGTGGAAAAAATACATACATATAAAAACCAGGGCATTTTTAGAAGAAGCATTAGGATGTAGCTGATGTAAAATTATGTAACTGACTTTATTAAGAAACACATATCCTGTGAATAAAAAAGAAAGCTTCGAATTGATGGGGTATCGTTTTAATTACTCGGTTCAAGCGTTTTCAATAGCAAATTAAGTTACTTACTAAATGCTGCGAGAATCAGTAAAGACGCCCTCATGTTGTAAAGCTGCATTTCTGAGCAGTGTGTCTCTCGAGCTACAGGCAGGAATGTGCGGCGTTCTTTCGATGTCAGTTAAGCTGAGACGAGTGCGGCAAGACACTCCCAGACACACCAACCTAAAACCTAGTCTCACCTACCTTCACCCCTCTGTGTCATACATTTACATTTACATTTACGGCATTTAGCAGACGCTCTTATCCAGAGCGACTTACATGTCCTAATTACAGGGACAGTCCCCCTGGAGCAACTCAGGGTTAAGGGTCTTGCTCAGGGACCCAGTGGTGGTAGTGCTAGAGGACTGGGGGACCTCTTGATCCAGAGGTCCGTAGGCAAGTACCCTACCACTAGACCACCGCCACCCTATACAGGGTTGTGCGATGAGTACAGGTCTAAACATTATTGACAGGTTGTTCAGGTCTTTGCTCCCAGGTAGGGCTAAACAGAAGCAGATAAAAAGTGGCAAAAAATGAAATGAAATGAAATTATGCAGTATTAATTCTGACAAGTGCAATGTTTATCCAAAAAGAACAAATATACTGCTTGAAATATGATCTTTGTGTGAACTGTTTATAACAAGGAAATATAGGTCATGAAATATTATCTGTGAAGCTGTAGTCATTGTCTGATTGTAGTGGCATATTAAACATTTTCAGAGACCTTACACTGGTTGGAAAAGCACAAGAGAATAAAGCAATATCGCCATCTGCTGGAGAAAATGCCTTTTTTCTTTAAAAAAAGCTTTTCTTAAAAAAAAAATGAAATTAAAACTAATAATAAAATCTCTTCATGTATAATATATAACTATAATATAAAAAGTTTAATTTAGTTGCTGTGTTTTACTTTAGCTCTTTAGCAAAAAAGCTATTTAGCAAAAAAAGTCAGTCATGGTAAGTGTCAAGTATATTGTACAACATTAGTGTGTCAGAGCAAAGCTTTTCATTTAGTTTTTTCAGCCAGGGACTTCTTCCAGTGTGAAAAAAAAATTGTGTTGCCCCACACACTCCATTCAGATACTAATAATAATATTATATATATTATATATATAATATTATATTATATAAATAATATTTAATCAGTTTTGGTGGGTAATGTTGGATTAAGCAGATGCTGTAGCAGATGAGTTAGTTAGTTAATTTGTCATTACATAATAAGATAAATAAGTGAATTTACACTGATGGTTTCATTTGGTATACATTAATTAGTATTATTCAAACATACACATGCATAAATAATACATTTCTGAATCCCTTTGTTGATTAAATCTTTACTTTCAAACCTTGGATCTTTGTAACTTAGGCTGCCTTATACTTCTTGTATCGGACCTCTGTGTTTTCCTACACTCACTGGTGTTTTAGATATCCTGTCCAGATGTACATTACATGTATAAAAACCTAGTGTGTTCTAGGTTTCATTGGGCTCATTGGCTTTCTGGGGAAAGAGATTGTAGTACTAAAATGTCATGTATAGATAATACTGACTTGATTTCAGCTGCAATCTTGGGTTTGAGCTATAGCGTTATAACAATTACTGTTTCTCTAGGAATTGCCTGTTTGGCTAAAGATCAGGAGAAAACCTCAACTGGGTTGACATATTTCACTGCAAATGAAACTTCAGCAAAAAGAGTTGCACAATTCCTCTTCCCAAAAAATTGTCTTTATTGCAAGTTAATCACTGACACTATTATCTTACTCTAATCTGTGATTAGTTTTCACTCCAACTTATTTTGACATAAACTTTGGCAGTCTCACTGAATTTTTATATACAGTCCCAATATGGGATATTCCTTCTTTCTCACAAATTTCTGTGCTCTTATTAGGTAATAAAGGCTATATGGAAAGAACTAACAAACACAGAACAGACCACACATATAGCAGCACCAAATAAATATTGGGGTCATAAAAGATAACATTCTGTATAATAAAGCTACACACCCACCCCATACAAAAAATTAATTTTGATCAGTCTTTGGAGCAGAGTGATATCAGCATTGTTATTTTGGAGTGTTGGATTCCTGCTAGCCTCATCTATTCCAGTGTTTTTTTTTTTTTTTTTTTATTATTTTTCTGAAATACTTGAAATGCTGAAATATAAAAGTTAATTTGGGGAGAAGAATAGGAATTAGCTGAAACTTCTGAGGCTGGGCAGGCTGGTCGCACAGCTGCCGCTGCATTCTCTTCTTCACTTTTCTCATGCTCCCCTCCATCTCCTAGACATGCTCAATTGACTGCTCTGGAGAGGGGAGGTTGTTGCTCCCACTCATCCTCTGCGATGCCCCCAGCAGTTGTTGTCAAAAGAGAAGCTTAAATGGAGTGACGAAATCTGTGGATACCTGGGGCATTTTCTGGACCGTGAAGAACACACAGGGCAACATGAATTCCCAGCTGAGATCTTCTGCCTCAGCAGCAGCCTCTTGAATGTCTGGTTGTAGTACAAAAATATTGTTTCCAGTAGTAGTTAGCACAGGTTGGGCCATTAAAGGGGGTGCCCTGGTCAGTAAGGATCTTGCATAGGAATCTCTTTCAACTCGCTGAGAGGAAGAGCTCTTAATTACAACAGGTACAACTAGTCAGGGACTACTTACCTTCAGGTAGTAAATAAACCACAAATTAAATAACTACATTCTGAGAATGAATATCTCTCACATAACATCTGTTAGACAGTGTAAAGTAATTTCTTAAACTAATACAAATTAATAGCAATTGACATCGATCAAAATCCTTAAAGTTAAATATATATAATGTAAATGTCAGATGCCTCGTATTAGGTGAACTTAATTAATAAATTGCATTACCTCCAGTCAAACTAAGTTCATGTAGGTCAGAGCACTAAAACACTGAATTGCAAAAAATGCCATTTGATTAGGCTATTAAGAGAAATGAAAAATAGTCACTTACCTCAGAGTAATACGTTAATTAGGAAGTTTACCTTTGAGGTACGTACAAACATTTGCAAAGCAATGAGTCATTCTAACAAACTCTGTAAAGTCATGCATGGTTCTTTCATAGAAAGTAACTCCAGGAAATGCCTTGTTGCAAGATATTTTACAGTCATATGGCATACAAAGTACTGCCATATGACTTTAGGTATAACAAGAAATTAGCTACAAAGAGATACAGAGTACTGGGTCATCAAGTGCTGAGACACAAAGTGTGTGAAAGTTGCCAGTACTCTGCTGATTTTCCTTTGACACTAATATCAGCACAAAAACTATGCAACAGGAGCTTCATGGAATGGGTAGAGGAATTTAAACACTTGGGATCAGCAGTTCAGAGTATCGGCGAGTGTGGAAGTGAGGTAAAGAAGAGAGTGCAAGCAGGTGGGTGGAGAAGAGTGGCTGGAGTGATTTGTAACAGACGGGTACCAGCAAGAGTGAAAGGTACGGTTTACAGGACAGTAGTGAGACCAGCTATGTTGTAGGAGTTGGAGATGGTGGCACTAACAAAAAGACAGGAGGTGGAGATTTTCGCTGGGTGTGACATGGATGGAGAGGATTAGAAATGTATGGGATATATTCTAAGGATTAGAAAGTATATTAGAGGGACAGCTCAGGTTGACATTTTGGAGACAAAGTTAGAGAAGCAAGGTTGCATTGGTTTGGACATATCCAGAGGAGAGACAAGGATTATATTGAGAGGAGGATGTTGAAGATGGAGCTGTCAGGAAAGAGGAAAAGAGGAAGACCAAAGAGGAGGTTTATGGATGTAGCAAGAGACGACATGCAGGTGTTTGGTTTGAAGGAAGAAAATGCAGAGGACCGGAAGAAATGGAAACGGATGATCCACTAATCCACTGATCCCCTAAACGGGAGCAGCCGAAAGAAAAAGAAAACTCTGCTTGCCATCTCATGCTGGGGTTTGGCTTTGTCCACCACTCATTCCATGCTAGATCAACACAGATTCCCCATAAAGTGATACAGATGCCAGGATTCCCCCAAGAGGAAGTAAGTTGTTGAGCCACAACACACACGCCACCAAAAGCAATGGTTGATTTGAAAAAGTCAGTTGGCTCCATATGTATACAACAGCATGGATAGGATTATCCATTCAAGATTCAGGACTAGTTTGTCACATACTCAGTTATATAATGTCCAGTGAAATGTATTCCAAGTTTCTCCAAAAATGTGCAATGGCATGAATTTCATATATATTTGCCAGAGATAGAATGATAGATATTTCAGCAGATTGAACAGGCTCCCGAAAAAACATTCCCATGGTGCACTTGGTGCATTTACCTGCTTTAAATTAGCTTGTATAAAGAGCAATTATGAATAATTTGATCTCTTCTCATTGATTGCCACCATGTGTTCCGATGCTTCTGCCTGGCCTAAAGCAGCTGAATACAAAAAAAAGGAGAAAAAAAGACATATGCCCATTTGCCTGTTCTCTCCAAAATGTCCTCACTGGGCAATATAATTGACATATTCAATGCATGTCTCACAGTTATAGGGTGCAATTCCCCTGCCAAAATTTATAAGAATAAGTATAATAAAGTGCAGAGCTGTAGATATAATTTGATGGTATGCATGTGGTAATCTGAGAAATAATTACTGGGGCAGTTTGAGACATTATTAGCTAATGCATAATAAAAATGACAACATTTAATAGAAATACCATATGTGGACTTTGCATCTGGAGTCTGGAAGTAAGTGAAGAAATTATAAATGAACACAGCAATCTAACTTTATTTTAACTTTTTAAAATATGAAATCAGGAACAGTTTCCAGGATGTAGACCAAAATGCTTCATAAAACAATTAAGCATAGCCACAATTATATGTGCGACTGCAATATACATTTACCATACTGTAACACAGGGGAGGGCCAGCGTTCAAGACAGTTTAGTAGTTTCCCTCCTCAAGTCAAGTAGTCAAGTCAAGGAGGTTTTTATTGTCATTTCAACCATATACACAGTACATAGTGAAATGAAATAACGTTCCTCCAGGACCCTGATGCTACACGTAAGACGACATAATCCACGACATAAGACACAAGACAAGGTAACCAGACAAGTGCAGACAACAACAACTCAAACACACTCACTACACCTGCTACCAAGTGTGAACAAGATGTGTTTAAGGAGGGAACTCAAACTGTGCGGGTCTCCGGCCCTCGAGGACTGGAGTTTGACACCCCTGTGCAGATCTGACCCTTTGGCAAGTGAATAGAATTGATACTGAAACAGAAAATAATACAGAATTAATAATAATTACATACACAAAGGGCAGTGGTGGCCTAGTGGTTAGGGAGTTTGCCCCGGGTCGGAGGATCGGGGGCTCTAACCCTTACCGGTGGGTTGCCCTGAGGTGCCCTTGAGCAAGGTACCGTCCCCGTCGGTTCGCTCCTCCCTGCGATGGGCTGGCGACCTGTCCAGAGTGTGTCCCCCGTCCTTCGCCCTGTGTGAGCTGGGATGGACTCCAGCACCCCCCCGCGACCCTGCTTGGGACCAGTGGCCCAGAAAATGACTGACTGACTGACTACATACACAAAAAAATTAACCATATAGAAATTACAGAATTTTTTTTTTTTTTACATAGTCCTCATTTCAGAGCTCTGTAATGTTTGGGACAATTGTCTTCACAGGTGTTTGTGATTAGTCAGATGTGTTTCATTGCTTCATTAGTGCAGGGATAATATACCTAGGCTCATGTCTACCATTTGGAGTCTGTACTTGCAATTGTACAACATAACCCAGCCACTAGTGATGCACAAGCCAGTGTATTTCACCATGCCGGTCCCAAGCCAGAATAAATGGGGAGGTTATGTCAGGAAGGGCATCTGGTGTAAAACTTTTGCCAAATCAATATGTGGACAATGAAGAGATTTCCATACCGGATCAGTCAAGGCCTGGGTTAACAATGACCGCCACCAGTGCTGTTAGCCTACAGGGTGCTGGTGTAAATCGGGCTACTGTTGGCCAAAGGAGAAGAAGAGAAGGAGGAGAAAGGCATGCCCAGAGGGAGGAGGAGAAAATGAAGTGGAGGAGAGTGGAAGTGAAGATAGGAACTTTGAATGTTAGCTGCTTGATTGGTAGAGAATTAGCTGATATGATGGAGAGAAGGAAGGCTGATATTTTGTGTGTGCAAGAGATTAGATGGAAGGGTAGTAAGGCTAAGTGTATTGGAGGAGGGTTTAAGAGTGTTTTGGAAGTGAAGAGGGTGTCAGGGTGATGAGTTTGAAGCTGGAAGCTGAAGGTGTGTTAATAAATGTTGTTAGTGCCTATGCTTCACAGGTTGGTTGTGAGATGGAAGAGAAAGAAAAATTCTGGAGTGAGTTAGATGAAGTGATAGAGAGTGTACCCAAGGGAGAGAGAGTATGCTGGAGAGGAATGCTGAAGGTCAGATGGTTGTAGATTTGGATGGAAATGGCTGTAGTTAGTACTTATTTTAAGAAGAGGGAGGAGCACAGGGTGACGTATAAGAGTGGAGGAAGACGCACACAGGTGCATTATATCCTTTGCAGGAGGGTCAGTCTGAAAGATATCGGAGACTGCAAAGTAGTGACAGGGGAGAGTGAAACTAAACAGCATAGGATGGTGGTCTGTAGGATGACCTTGGAGGTCAAGATGAGGAGGAAAGTGAGGGCAGAGTTGAGGATCAAGTGGTGGAAGCTGAAGGAGGAGGACTGCAAGGTAGAATTCAGGCAGGAATTAACACAGGCACGGGGAGGTGTTGAACAGATACTGGATTGCTGGGAAACTACTGCAGAAGTGATAAGGCAGATGGCTAGAAATGTTCTTGGTGTGACATCTGGAAGAAAGAAGCGGGATAAGGAAACCTGGTGGTGGAACCAAGAAGTCCAGGAGTGTATTCAAAAGAAGTGGGAGGCAAAGAAGACATGGGACAGTCAGAGAGATTAAGAAAGTAGACAGGGGTATAAGGAGATGAACCGCAGGGCGAAGAAAGCAGTGGCGAAGGCCAAAGATAAGGTTTTTGGTGAATTGTATGAGAGGTTGGACAGTAAAGACCGATTGGCTAGACAGAGAGACAGATCTGGGAAAGATGTGCAGCAGGTCAGGGTTATAAAAGATAGAAATGGAAACATACTCACAGGTGAACAGAGCGTGTTGAGCAAATGTAAGGAATACTTTGAGGGGCTGATGAATGAAGAAAATGAGAGCGAGAAGATTGGATGATGTGAGGAGAGTGAACCAGGAAGTGCAGCAAATAAACAAGATGGAAGTAAGGGCAGCAATGAAGAGGATGAAGAATGGAAAGGCTGATGGACTGGATGACATACCAGTGGAAGCATGGAGGTGTTTAAGGGAGATGGCAGTTGAGTTTCTTACCAGATTGTTTAACACAATCTTGGAAAGTGAGGGGATGCCTGAGGAGTGGAGGAGAAGTGCACTGGTACCAATCTTCAAGAATAAGGGTGATGCACAGAGCTGTAGTAACTATAGAGGGATAAAGTTGATCAGCCACAGCATGAAGTTATGGGAAAGAGTAGTGGAGGCTAGGTTAAGAAAAGAGGTGAGGATTAGTGAACAGCAGTATGGTTTTATGCCACGATAGAGCACTACAGATGTAAATGTTTGTTGATGGAGAAGTACAGATAAGGTCAGAAGGAGTTGCATTGTGCCTTTGTGGACTTGGAGAAAGCATATGACAGGGTGCCTAGAGAGGAGTTGTGGTTTTGTATGTGGAGGTTAGGTGTTACAGAGAAGTATGTGAGAGTAGTTCAGGATATGTATGATGGCAGTGTAACAGTGGTGAGATCTGCAGTGGGAGTGATGGATGCAGAGGTTGGATTACATCAAGGATCAGCACTGAGCCCATTCTTGTTTGCAATAGTAATGGACAGGTTGACAGACGAGGTTAGACAGGAGTCTCCGTGGATGATGATGTTTGCTGATGATATTGTGATTTGTTGTGAGAGTAGGGAGCAGCTTGAGGAGAACCTGGAGAGATGGAGAGAGGAGATGAATGAAAGTACACAGCGGACACAGCGGACTTTAAATATAACACGGACACCTGTCACCTGCAGAAGTTCTCGGATGACACCGCTATTGTTGGTCGTGTGAGGGGAACGAGCAGGAATACAGGGGGGTCATCAGTGACTTTGTCAGATGGTGCAATAAAAATCATCTGCACATCAATGCCAGCAAGACGAAGGAGCTGGTGATTGACTTTCGCAGGAAGTCACCCCCCATTACACCGGTGGACATCCAGGGTTTGTGCATTGAAATGGTGGAGGAGTACAAATACCTGGGTGTCCACATCAACAATAAACTGGACTGGTCCACAAACACTACTGCTCTTTACAAAAAGGGCCTCAGTCGTCTACACCTGCTAAAGCGGTTGAGGTCCTTTGGAGTAAACAAACATCTCATGAGGACATTTTATGACTCTGTGGTAGCGTCGGCTGTTTTTTACGCTGTGGTCTGCTGGTGTGGAAGAGTCGCAGAGAGGGACAGAGGGAAACTAAAACTAAACTGGTCAAGAGGGCCAGCTCTGTCCTGGACTGCCCACTCAAGTCCATCGAGCAGGTAGGGGAGGAGAGGATGTTATCCAAACTAACATCCATCATGGACAACACCTCTCACCCCCTACACAAGACTGTACGAGCACTGAGCAGCTCGTTCAGGGTGGGGGTGGTCTAGTGGTAGGGTACTTGCCTATGGAACTTTGGGTCAAGAGGTCCCCGGTTCGAATCCCACCTCTGGCACTACCACCACTGGGTCCCTGAGCAAGACCCTTAAACCTGAGTTGCTCCAGGGGGACTGTCCCTGTAATTAGGAAATGTAAGTCGCTCTGGATAAGAGCGTCTGCTAAATGCCGTAAATGTAAATGTTCAGCAGCAGACTGTTACACCCGCAGTGTAAGAAAGAACGCTACCGCAGGTCATTCCTACCTGCAGCAATAAAACTCCACAACTCAACATCATAACATTACATTTCATTACATTGCTTGTTTTATTATTATAAATTATTATATATTATATTACATATTATTAATGTATATTATTATTGTATATTATTATTATTATTATTATTATTATTACACTTATATTTTGTTTATTTATTTATATATATATTTATAACTTATTTAAAACTTTTGTTATCATGTAGATATGTATATGTATATATATTTATATAGATAGATTATTTATTGTTTATTTTTTATAGCTCCTGTACTTCTCCTGTACTTGTTCCTCTTTCCTCTTTCCTTATGTCTCTATTTTTTTTCTATATCTTTTTTTTTTTCTATTCCTTTTCTGTACATCTCTCACTTTTATAAGAGCCCTGTAACACCCAAATTTCCCATTCGTGGGATAATAAAAGATTACTCTACTCTACTCTACTCTAAGTGAGTAGGGCAAAGACAGAATACATGAGTGTGAATGAAAGGGAGGAAAATAGAGTGGTTAGCATGCAGGGAGTAGAGGTGACAAAGGTGGAGGAGTTTAAATACTTCGGCTCAACAGTTCAGAGTAACGGCAAGTGTGGAAGAGAGGTGAAGAAGAGAGTGCAGAAAGGTTGGAATGGGTGGAGAAGAGTGGCTGGAGTGATTTGTGACAGACACGTACCAGCTTGAGTAAAAGGGAAGGTTTACAGGACTTTAGTAAGACCAGCTATGTTGTATGGGTTGGAAATGGTGGCATTGATGAAAAGGCAGGAGGCAGAGCTGGAGGTGTCAGAGTTAAAGATGCTGAGATTTTCGTTGGGTGTGACGAGGATGGACAGGATTAGAAATGAGTATATTAGAGGGACAGCTCAGGTTAGATGTCTTGGAGACAAAGTTAGAGAAGCAAGGTTGCGTTGGTTTGGACATGTCCAGAGGAGAGATGAGGAATACATTGGAAGGAGGATGTTGAAGATGGAGCTGCCTGGAAAGAGGAGAAGAGGAAGACCAAAGAGGAGGTTCATGGACGTGGTGAGAGAGGACATGCAGATGGTCGGTTTGAAGTAGGAAAACGAAAGAAAAAAGAAAGTATTGCTACCTTTTAATAGTTATATTTTTCCCCCTAGATTTTAATAAATTAGAGAGATACACCTCCATGGCACAGAAAATGTCTGTAAAGTTAGAAGTGGAGAGAAAATTTGAGCACATTCACTGTTTGGGTGTGTCTCCCTGACTTGGGAAAAATTGGTCCAACCACTTCTTTCACTTACAGCCCCCTCCAAAGACTTATTAATTCCTTCCAGACAGCCAGTATGTTGAAGCTGGAAGACCTTCAAGGGTCTCTCCTGTCTGGGATCTGTGAACTTGTTATGGCCAAACAGTGAGACAGAAGGGCACTGTGGAGAAGAAAGGCAACATAATTTTCCATCCCCAATATCCCCACTAAAATGATAAAAATCTCTTGCGTTTATCCTTCAGGATTGTCAGCTTATTGCAGATGAGGACCACCACTTCTAGTTAGTTTTACCCCAGCCTATTTACTCGCTCACTCCATTTCTCAAACCCTGCTGCACCAGCAACCCACCACTGAGCTAATCAAACAAGACCAAGAAGCAACACCTTGCATTTTAAAGAATTTTACACTGGATGTTTAAATATTCAGCATTTTAATTGACTGTAAACATAATTCTAGTTTTACCTAAGAAATGCACTCAAACATTTTTTTATTCACAGTATCAATGTATAAACTCCCCTTAAAAACTAGTTCAAAATTAAAAATGAAAATTTTCAGCTACTGGGTCAGACTTCAAACGCTCATTTGAAAATCAAAAATCAAATGCTCATTTGTTTTCCTCAACCATGTAGTAAGACCTCAGATAGTTATTTGTATATTGTATCCATTATATGGTCTTTTGATATGGACCGATGCACATAAGTATTCATATAGATAAATTCCATTCTTATTTAATGACATATGATGCCAATGAACTATCACTTGCTTCAAAGTAAAGCAAACTTTACTCATGTTCCAGTGAATAGGCCATATTACCTAAAATATTTCTGTCTAAAAGAAATTGTGAAATTAATATTTAGGTTACATTATTAAATAAATTCAGATTGTATTTAGACAATCCATTATTTAATAAATATTATAATTAAATAATTTAGATCTATATTTAACCACATTTTTGAAAAACATATTTTTCTCTCTCTCTCACACACACACACACACACACACACACACAGGGAAAACCATGTCTGCTGTAATGTTTTGCATTCCTGTGGTTTGACTGGCTCTTCCTGCTGTGAATGAGAAATACAGCTGTACTGTAGAACATTCCTCAAGCCTTGTAGCCTTTTAATCTTTTCCTCTATCATTTTTTATTTCTTCAGTTTTCTATGTCAGATATACATAGCCCATGCATGCTCTGGGGCTTTTCTAGATACAAATAGAATGTTTTCCATGACTACACTGTTTAGTGCTCCAAGGCAGCCCTTTCAAAATTATCATTCTGGTATGCATACTATATATTAAATGATGTATAACACATCTAAATCTGATCCATTGCTCCTGATTTCACCCTGTCTCAATACAAACCAAATAAAAATATATATTTTTCTACATTTAACATATATTAAAGCAAAAGTAATAATAGGTTGGGTTAGATATTAGATGAAGATAATAGATTAGATGAAGATAATAATAATATACAAGAAAAATAATAGATAAAATATTTATATCAACCTATGTGTGCCCCACCCTAAATCTGTTTCTTGGTCTTATGTCTAAGAGATCTGAACTGGGTCAGACCTTATTCTACAAATATGCTCAATGAGACCATTGTTTCTGTGAAGTAGCAATGTAACAGATGAGGTTAGAACTGAATTTAAGTTAATAATTATGCTTCAGTGGCAGCTATAGATTTGCATCATTCAACTTCTTTGACTTGCCAAGAGAAACATGTGTTAAGTTGTTGAGTTAGTCCCTCCCAACCAACACTTCGGTTCGGAAGTCTATAGTAATCTCCAGGCTTAATAAATTGCTTTGCTGTCCTGACCAGTATGGGTTACTGTTGAATATGTAATGGCACCTTATAGAATGCCAGGAGATGCTGTCAAGGTATATATATATATATATATATATATATATACATACATATACACACAGTACTGTGCAAAAGTTTTACAAAATGCAAAGTGAGCGAACAAAAGAAAAATCTAAATCAAATCAATATTTGGTGTTACAAACTTTTGCCTTCAAACCAGCATCCTGTCGGCCAGGTCTTTACCTGCTTCAGGGTGGGCCTCACATGCCTAACGATGGGTCTGTACGCTGGGATCAGCAGAACAGAGATGTGGTCTGAGTGTCCGAGGTGGGGGCGGGGCTCCGCTCTGTACGCGCCGACCATGTTTGTGTAAACACAGTCCAGCGTGTTTCCCCCCCTCGTTGCAAAGTCCACATGTTGATGGAATTTAGGGAAAACTGACTTGAGATTTGCATGATTGAAATCTCTGGCAACAATAAACAGTCCGTCCTGATGGTAATTTTGGAGCCCGCTGATAACTCCATAAAGTTCAGCCAGTGCGCTGTTAGCGTTAGAGCTGTTAGCATTAGCGCTGGGTGGGATGTAGACTGCCTTAATAAATACTGTAGAGAACTCCCTGGGCAGATAATATAGTCTGCACCTGACTGTCAGCACCTCCAGCAGTGTCACCTCCAACAGTGTCACCTCCAGCAGTAAACAATGAGTCGATACCAGCACAGTGTTCGTACACCATTGTGTGTTTACGTAAACACACAGCCCCCCTCCGACTCTTGCCGGACAGAGCGGAGTTTCTGTCCGCGCGAAACGCAGAGATTCCGGCGAGATTCTGGATGGCGGTGTCTGAAACGCTGTCACTGAGCCATGTCTCCATAAAAACAAAAACACACGCAGTCTCTGTACTCACGCTGGGTGTTCAGCACCTATACAGTCCAGTTTGTTGTCCAGGGAACGGACATTGGCGAGGAGGATGGACGGGATAGCCGGTCGGCTAGCATTAGCCTTAAGCTGAGCCCGGACCCCAGCATGCTTGCCGCGTTTCTGTTTCCTCTCACACCGCTTCTGATGTCCGCTCAGTCGTCCAGGTACAACAGGCGATCTCGGGGACTGAAGGCCTGGTCTTCTTAGCACGCCGAGCTCCCTTAGCGTTGTTCGGAGAGTCACTGGAAGACTGAATCCTAGCTGATTCCTGAGCTCCAGCAGTGTTTGACGGTTATATTTAAGAGCATTCACAGATGTGATGCTCATGTGCAAGTCTTATGGTGAAAAGTAGTCGGAGCGTGTGTGATGGAGAGCTGGGATCTATCCCAGCTCTCCATCACACACGCTCCGACTCCAGCACTCCCCCGCGACCCCGCTTGGGACAAGCGGTAGAAATACGCTATAAAAAACAATGTCCACTAAGTTTAAGGATATTTTATTGATACACCGAGTTGAAACAAGAAAGGGCAACAATAAGACATCCAAAATTATTTGCCCCCTGGCCATTAATAGTCAACAGTGTACCCTTTCTAAGCCACAACAAGCCACAACTTACAACAATCTCTTAGAGTAGTTCTTTACTAGGTTGGCACAGGTCTCCTGAGGGATTTTGGCGCATTCTTCCATTGTAAATTGTTCTAACTAGTGCAAATTGCATGGTTTTTCACTTTGAGCACCCGCCACAGATTGTCAATAGGACTGAGGTCTGGGCTCTGTTACCGCTTTTCCACTACACTGGTGCCAGGTGCCGGTTCTGGTGCTCGGCCAGGGAACCAGCCAGAAACAACCGAGAACCGGCCCGCATTTACACTAGATAGGAGCTCAGCGGGAGCTGCATGATAATTGTTGTGGAAAAATTAACCCAAGAAACAAGTCAGAGGCACTGTTAGTAAATAAAGAGTTTTAATAATCACTGCAGTGAGGATTCCTCTCGCACTCTACTGAGAGTACAAGAGGAAGCCCTGAATACAGAAGAACAGAGGTTCTTATACACATCTTGGGCTGCAGGCCCACCTCCCCTTGACCTTCAAGTCACAGTAAGCCTTAAAGTTGCTTTATCTAAGTCCCTGCCTAACTCTTTTCCTTTATCTATTTTATGTCTTTCGCACACGCAAAAGACCTGTCTGGGACATTTCGTCCTGTTTATCTCTCTGCCATACACCAAAAACGAACAACACATTACTGAACATGATATACTTAAAAAGGTTAGAACAGATTTCGCCTCTACAATAATATGTCACAGGCCACGCCCGCTAAACAGAAACATACATGTACGAAATCAGTTTGTGCTTGCTGGTTATTCTCCAGACTTGGAGGATTTATTTCAGTATCCAAAGGCAGCGTATTCAGCGTGTCATTACCGTTGAAAGAGATCGACAAAGACAACGTTTATGTGCAAGACGAAATCACTAAATTTGTTCTTCCCTTATTTCCTCATACACTTTCTTCCTTCTCAGTGCACTTTCCTATTTTTGCTGAATCTCTGTGGATGTCCATATTGCTAAAAGAGCTTTAATTTCTTCTGTGCGCCACGTTAGCGGACTTTGGCTCGCCGCTGTTTTCTCTTCTAAAGCTACCTATAACTCCGCCCACCACTCATGGCGTCACGGGTTCTCGCTACTAGACCAGCTAAGTTTTGGTGTCGGTTCGATGCTCATTTTCGGGCACCGGCACCCTTTTATTTTTCTGTGGAAAAGTGCGCCCTGGTTGTGTGGAATGTGTGGGCCACTCCAGGATCTTGGTTTTGGTATCCTTGAGGAACTGTTGGACAAATTTCAACATATGCTTTGGGTCATTGTCTTGTTGGAAGACCCAGCAACGACCTAAGCCTAGACTACGAGCAGATTTCTGCATTATCTCTCTCAAAATGTCAACATAACTTTCTTTTTTCATGATGCCATGCACCCGAACAAGGTGCATGGCAACCAACAGCATGATGTTCCCACCACCATGTTTAACTGTGGGAACTGTGTTCCTAGGGTTGAAGGCCTCTCCCTTTCTTCGCCAAACATAAGCAACATCCATGTTCCCAAACAGTTCCAGTTTAGTCTCATCAGACCAAAGCACAGACTTCCAAAACTCATTTTTACCTTTCAGATGTTCACGGGCAAACCTCACTTGGGCTGTGATGTGTCACTCTTTGAGTAAAGGGGTTCTTCTGGGACAATTGCCCTGAAGCCCACCACGATGAAGAGCCCTCACTGAACTGTGTTCCTTGAAACAACTCCAGAAGAGGCCAGGTCAGCAATAATCATCTTGGCAGATGTCCGGGGTTCCTTGCTGACATCTCTGACTATTTTCCTCTTCAGAGTTCTTGAAATCTGGCCACGGCCAGGTTTGTTTCTTACAAAATTTGTCTCTTTGTACTTGGCAATGATACAACGTACAGCAGTTCGAGACACTGTGAATTGCTTAGAAATGGCAGTGTATCCTTACCCCTTACCATGAGCCTCTACTATCTTCTTTCTTTGCTCCAGACTGATTTCCTTTGTCTTTGGCATGGTGAGTAACAGTAGTCCCTCTCATGTATTCAAGTGCCCTGTTCCTTGGAGTCTTTTTATGCTGATTGAATTTTGTTAGGAAGCCAAATGACTGCAGGTGTTGTTAGGAAGCCAGTTGACTGCACAGGTGTGGTTTCAAAGCTGATTGGTTAATTACTGTAGGTGTGTTTTGAAAGCAAACATTCACATGGGGCTAATATTTTTGTCTACCCCATTTTTTTTACTATATTTGGTATAAAGCAAGCCTAAAAATATATTTTATATTACAAAAATTACCAAAAGCTACTAAATAGCCCTGGTGAATATTTTCTTATATCAAGATTCATCAATGCTGCAAACATTGGGAGGAAGTTTAGAAAAATGTTCCATAATTCCTGGTGGACTAATAATTTTGGCCTCAACTGTAAGTGAGAGTAGTTTGGGATATGTATAAGGGCAGTGTGACAATGGTGAGATATGCAGTAGGAGTGACAGATGCATTTAAGGTAGAGGTTGAGTGTACACGGTTACATTTGAGAGGTGGAGATATGCTCTAGAGAGGAGAGAAATGAAAATGAGAAGGACACAGACGGAATACATGAGTGTGAATGAAAGAGAGAATGGTTGGAATACAGGGAGTGGAGGTGACAAAGGTAAAGGAATTTAAAAAGATGGGCTCAACATTTCAGAGTAATGGCGAGAGTGGAAGAAAGTTGAAGGAGGGAGTAAAGGCAGGCTGGAATGGGTGGAGAAGAAAAGCTGGAGTGATCTGTGATCAGCAAGAGGTAGGTACAAGCAAGAGTGAAATGAATGGTTCACAGGATGGTAATGAGATCAGCCGTGCTATACGGGTTGGAGACGGTTGAAAAAGACAGGAGTCAGAGCTGGATTAAAGGTGAGTTAAAGACAATATGTTTTTTTTGGGAGTCCCAAGGATGGACATAATTAGAAATGAGTATGTTAGAGGTATAGCTAAGGTTAGACAAATATCCATTTCCCAATATGAGGTCTTGTCTCCTAAAAATACAGCACACATTAATCTGCTAAAATATTTAAATATTGAAATGGCCAATAGGGTTTGTTCACATTTTTCTTATTAAATGCCTTGTTTACAATGCCACTTTAATCACTAGTGAGAGAGAAGGGAAAGTAGCAATTTATTAATGAAGAGAAGTGTAACGGTGGCAGGGTACCGGAAGGACGCCAGAGTGGAGCCAGGAGTTTGGAGCATTGTTTTATTGTCCACAGTTCACAAATACAAAGACACAAGGGCTGCAGTTCAAAGCAGAGCCTGAGAACAGGAGAACTGCAGCCTAAACCAAGATATCCAAAAACCCAAAACTAAACCAGCACCACCCTTTACATTTAGGCTTAGCCTAACCAATGAGCCGCGCTCTGCTCTGACTCATCGGGGCTTAAATAGTCAGCCCCAATGATGCACACCTGTGCCTGCTTAGGCTCCGGTGTGCTCAGTCAAAGCAGAGCGCCCTCTAGCGTGCCCAAAACACCCCACACGTGACAAGAAGTCTCATCTATTTGAACTATACTAAATTCACAGAAATGCTGGATGATTGACCAGAACACCACTAAACCACAAATATGAGTCACATTTGTGTGTCTTGTTTGAACCATCCACAGTAAGATAGGAAAAAAAAGAGAAGGAAAAAACGTGATATAGGCTGGCCAGATGTGTAAGGAATTACTAGAGGCTTCAAGAAATCAAAAGAGAAAAGGAACTGCATTAAGGGCAGCAACCACAGCACCTTGCAAAAGTATTCACCACCCCCTTGGCATTTTTCATGTTTTGTTGCCTCACAATCTGGAATTGAAATGGATTGTTTGAGAGTTTGCACCATTTCATTTACAGAACATGCCTACAGCAAATACGACAAAATAAGAGAAAACTTCAGTATGCGTAACTGTTCACCCCCTCCCCCCAAAGTTCAGAACTTTGTAGAGCCTATTTTTGTGGCAATTACAGCTGTTGCTTAGTTGCTTTGGATACAGCTGCCGCTAAATTGCTTTGGATAAGTCTCTATGAGGTTGCTGCACCTTGCCACTGGGATTTTTGCCCATTCCTCAAGGCAAAACTGCTCCAGCTCCTTCATATTGGATGGTTTTTGCTTGTGTCTGTCCACAAATTCTCAATTGGATTGAGGTCTGGACTTTGACTAGGCCATTCGAACACATTTAAATGTTTCCCCTTAAACCACTCGAGTGTTGCATTAGTAGTATGCTTTGGGTCATTGTCCTGCTGGAAGGTGAACCTCTGTCCCAGTCTCAAATCACAGGCAGACGGACACAGGTTTTGCTCAAGAATATCCCTGTATTTAGCACCACCCATCTTTCCCTTGACTCAGACCAGTTTCCCAGTCCCTGCTGCTGAAAAAAATCCCCACAGCATGATGCTGCCACCAACATGTTTCACTGTGGCAATGGTGTTCTTTGGGTGATGGGATGTGTTGGGTTTGCACCAGACATAGCATTTTTCTTGGTGGCCGAAAAGTTCATTTTAGGTCTCTGACCAGAGCACCTTCCTTCATACGATTGGGGAGTCGCCCACATGCCTTTTGGCAAACTCTAAACTTGGCTTCTTTATTTTTAATGTTAAGTAATGCTTTTTTCTGTCCACTCTTCCATAAAGCCCAGCTTTATAGAGTGTACGGCCTATTGTGTAGGAATTATAGATACTCCAGTCTCTGCTGTGGAACTCTGCAACTCCTTCAGGGTTACCTTTGGTCACTGTGCTGCCTCTCTGATTAAATGCCCTCCTTGCTCAGTCTGTGAGTTTTGGTGGGTGACCCTGTCTTGGCAGGTTTGTTGTGTTACCATGTTCTTTTCATTAGAAGATGATGGATTTAATGGTGCTCCGGGGGATCATGAAAGATTTTGATCTTTTTTTATAACCCAACCCTGACTTCTCAACAACTTTGTCCCTGAATTGTTTGGAGAGCTCCTTGGTCTTCATGGCGTGATGCCTCTTGCGTAGTGGTGTTGCAGCCTCTGGGGCCTTTCAGAAAAGGTGTGTTTATACTGACAGATCATGTGACACTTAGATTGCACACAGGTGGACTTCATTTCACTAATTATGAGACTTTGGAAGGCACAAGGACTTTTTAGGGACTTCATGGATGAATACATATGCACATGCCAATTTTCAGTTTTTCATATTTTTTAAAATATTTTTGATATATATTTTTCTCATTTCACTTCATTTACTTGGAATATTTTCTGCTTATCTTTCACATAAAATAAGATTAAGAAACATTTAAACTACAGGCTGGAATGTAACAAAATAGGTAAAAAGCCAAGGGGGTGAATACTTTTGCATTTGCCTTTGTTTTGTTTATGTGCCTTAGTAGGTACCATGCTCCCAAAGGGACTTATCTGCAATTGCAGCAAAACAACAGCTTAAAGTGACAGGTGTGGTGGACTGGTCTTAGATTTCTCTGCCACAAAAAAGAGGAATATTAGAGAAGTTATAAAATATCCATTTGACTTTAATGTGATATTTTTTCCTACCAGGGTTGAGATATCAATGCCAGTTTTTCCATAATGTGAAATGTGCGTAATTAGCAAAATTGATTAAAATTCACTTCTTTGTAAATGTAGAGTAATGTAAAGGGCCTAAGTACATATAAAAACATGTGAGAGGGGTCAAATTTAATCCAATGGATAAACTGGCTGTTTAGGTTTTGGAAAGCCTTGATTACCAATTTCCAGGCCTGACTGGGGAAATAGGGGCAGCGGTGGCCTAGTGGTTAGGGCGTTGGCCGCGGGATTGGGGGTTCGAACCCCTTCCCAATAGGTTGCCCTGATGTACCCTTGAGCAAGGTGCTGTCCCCGTCACACTCCTCCCTGCGATGGGCTGGCGACCTGTCCAGGGTGTGTCCCCCATCCTTCGCCCTATGTGAGCTGGGTTGGACTCCAGCACTCCCCCGAGACCCTGCTTGGGACAAGCGGCAGAAAATGACTGACTGACCGACTGACTGACTGACTGATTGGGGGAAATAACCAAACATGTCATTTTGTCTAAATAAAGTAAACATTATACTAAGAGGGCTTGGTGGGTGAAAAGAATATGTTTGAATCAAGTCAAGTGAGTTTTATTTATATACAGCACTATTTCCAACCATTGTTGTCCTGAAGCATCTTTAAAGAAACTGGGTCCAAGCCCCTGGAGAGCAAGGCAACAGAGGCAAGGAAAAGTCCCCAAAACTGGAGAAAGAAACCTTGGGAGGAAAAAAGAGTCAAAAGGGTAAGCCATCCTCTTCTGGTAGCCACTTGATAAGAAGCAAAAAGAATGATATTACTTAAAGTATGTCTAAAAATATAAAGCAGAGAGTTAAACAGAGTATACATAGTTAAACACTGATGGTTTGTACAATCTGTGGTTAGTGGAACTGAGGTCCATTAGTGACTGTAGTTAGGAGTTCACTTAAAGGTTTGAAGAGTCTGATAATGGTCGATCTGATATAAAAGACGTTAGACTCAGCCAGTGGACTATTTGGTATATAGGAAACCATCTTATAGAAACTAGAAAGCAGGAGAATTCAAGTCAAGTCAAGTAAGTTAAGTAGGATTTTATTGTCATTTCAGCCATATACACAGTACATAGTGAAACGAAATAACATTCTTCCAGGACCCTGGTGCTACACATAGGACATCAGACATAACATGAGACATAAGACAACATAAGACACAAGACACAACATAAGACAAGACAAGGCAACAAGTGCAGACAACAGCACAACAGACAGTACAGTCATCACAGACAGGACCTTCATCGTCAGGGGGCTGCTGTGTTGTGGAACAAAGCAGCCCAGGTTGTTTGGCAGTGTGACAGTGTAGCAGAGTAACAAAGTGTAACAGAGCAGCGTTTTGAGTAAAGTGCGGATGTGCAATTAAAATAAATAGTTAATAGATATGTAGATGAGTAATAAGTGAAGATGTTATGAGTTCAAAAGTCTGATGGCCAGGGGGAAGAAACTGTTTTCATGGATGGAGTTGGTGTTGAGGGTCCACGTGAGGTTGTCTGTTAAGTGAACACCAAGAAACTTGGTGCTCTGGACCATCTCCACAGGTGAGGTGTTGATATTCAGTGGAGCGTGGTCCCGACGTGGTCTCCTGAAGTCAACAACCATCTCTTTAGTCATGTCGACGTTCAGAAACAGGTTGTTGATTCTACATCAGTCCGTCAGCTGTTGTATCTCCTCTCTGTACGCCACCTTGTCATCACCGCTGATCAGACCCACCACGGTTGTATCATCAGCAAATCTGATGATGTGGTTCGAGCTGTGCTTGGCTGCACAGTTGTGGGTCATCAGTGTGAACAGCAGTGGGCTGAGCAAACAGCCCTGAGGGGCTCCTATGCTCAACGTGATGGTTTTGGAGGTGCTGCTACTGATCCTGTCTGACTGAGGTCTCCCAGTCAGGAAGTCCAGGATCCAGTTACAGAGGGAGGTGTTCAGGCACAGCAGCCTCAGCTTCTCACTCAAATGCTGAGGGATGATGGTGTTGAATGCTGAACTGTAATCGATGAACAGCATTGTATGAACAGCATTCATAACAGAATTAATTACAGACTGAGGATTATGTATGGCATTCCTTAGTTACAGGTCTGTTTCTCTATCTGGAACTCATGTGCATGTTCAAGGGCTTGGCCTAAGCCTTTGCCAAAGTAATATTCCCATCCACTCTGGAAGCAAAAGAGTAGAAAAAGCTGCAATGTCTGATTACCAAGTATCCCAATCAATAGAAATATTTCATTCAAAAAGCAAAAGGGAATACTTACTAAGAATGCCTATCCAGTAGAACCATAACATAACAAGTATAACAGCATGCAGTAAAACACAACCGAAAAGCGATGTGGACTAAAAATAATTATGGTATACAGACACGAGGAAGAGTTGTTGTGGAGGAAATGTTTTTACTGAAACTGAACTTTTTTTTTTTTGTTTTTTTGTTTTTTACTCTGAGAAGGTTCAGCATATTCTCTGAAGGTGAACTAGTCAAGCCTAAAACTTCACAAGAGGAGTATGCTCCAGGCAATACACGTCATTTTGAAAGGTTTTGTCCCATGTTTGTCCAGGTAAGCATATTTTGCAAAGGCACCTGGCTGGAATCTGACGTATTGTTGGGCTGACGAGGTCAGAAAAGCTGAACATTAGCAGACCATCAGGAATTCAGTTATTTTCACCCATCTGGGTCGCATGGCATAACCTCGCCTCTCTAGGCTACACTCCATTCTGCTGCTATTTAAGCTGCTTCTCCTGCTCGAGTCTTGCAGGAAGCACAGGCCCCAAAATCCAAGGAAAACAAACCAGCTGTATCGGGTCACAGGCTCTCCACGCCTCGAGTGACATGGAAACTGGCATCTGCATGGATGAGTAGGTTATTGCTTTTTTTCATAGTAAAAGTGGTGTTTTGCATCATGGAATGGTGCCAATGGCGGTAAAACAATTAATTAATTTATTTTTGTTTTAATGGTATTTTAATACTACTTTCATAAATAATTTAGATTTTTAGGACTAGTAGGCATAAATCTTCCTTTTTGATAAGCATATAAACACAGAGATTACTTCACTGCTCAAAGCCAGTTTTTAGCTGCCCTAGACTGTAGGTCCGTTCAGTTCAAATAGCAGTTTTTAAAAAGCAAATTAGATGAAACATCCAAAATGAGTAGTGCTGTGTGTATATAGGAGTAGGATTTAGAAGCCTTGATTGCCATCATTGGTAAGCCAGGACAAGTTCCAGGACAAGGGAACAGAAATACCTATCAAAGTCAAAGAGGTCTTGATGGCTCAGGAAACTCTGCATTTAAAGTGTTTTCTATTCCTCAGCTCAGTAAGGTCAGATGTGTGATCTGGGTGGAGTGATCTACCGAAGTGGTGAGACATTTCATCCCAGCTGCAAGCACCATTGCGTCTGCACGAATGGAGAAATCGGCTGTGTGCCAACCTGCAGCAGTGACATTCACTTACCTTCATTAGACTGCCCATACCCTTGACGAATACAAATACCTAGCAAGTGCTGTGAGGAATAGGTGTGTGATGAGATCCCCCATGAAGATACCTTCCAGTCAGCAATGGCTGGTAGGTTCTATGGCAAGTCAATTTTATTGTCTCTTTTCATGGGATTGTAATTATACTGCTATGTAGCACCAGGTATACCTGTATGTGTATGATGCGACATGTTCAAACTTCAACATTGTCCTGCATTCTGTCTGGTGTGTCTGATATTCATGTCTAATGGTTTGTTTAAACCTTGATCCTTCTGACATAGAAGCTTTATAAACAAAAATATATTGTGTAAATATAAAACTAATTTGTAGGTTTACTTAATATGTTTACTTAAAGAAGAACAGCATATTTTTTACATTTCTACTTTATACTTTTACCCCTTAGTGTATCATAAACTTTTAGGCCCAGAGCCTGAAAGTGCACAAGGCAACTGTGTTGTGCAGACCACAGAGTGGAGCAAGTGTTCAGCAACTTGTGGTTTGGGAGTGTCCTCTCATGTCACCAATGACATTGAGCAATGCCAGCTGGAGCGCCAGACTCATGTCTGCATAATTCGACTATGTCAAGTCTTGCAAGAGAACTTCATCAAGGTAAATGGACTAAGCATGGCTTACTGGAAAAAGAATGTGTTTAGATTTTTGAAAAAATTCACAATCATCTTCTAAATGTGTTTGCTTTTTTCTTACATTAATCCAAAACGTTCAAAGATCAAGTTAAATGCTCCACGTATAGTCTAGTGAAACTTTAGGTTTAGACATTTGGTCCTGGGTTGAGTGCAAGATTAGAATTATGTTTAGGTATTTGATAATACTGAACATTTATGATATTGCATTCAATTTAAGGTGACTTTTTAATAAATATTTAGCTGAATGTTAGAGAAAAGTGAACAGTTCTTTTAGAAATTACAGGAAAGTAACAATGGGTGGGCAATCCCTGTAGATAAGCTGCCCTTAGTTTCCTTTACTTTTACTCACCTAAAAATGTCTAAAGAGTGTACTCTAAAAATCAAAAAGTTTAACTGTTGGTTTATAAAACAATTTGTCAGTTCATAAAACATTTATTTGCTTCTTGCTAAACTGTAGTCAATATCTTAACTGTCTAAAAATACTTACTATTAAAGTTAATTACATTTTCTTTGGCATATTTATCAAACACTCTCAAATTCTAAAATACTTTCTCAGCATTCATTGGCATTTTACAACAGTGGCCCATATTTCTTTTTACAGAAGGGCAAAAAGTGTTTGCGGACTCCATAAAGTCAGCAGGGCATGCACTTTGAGTTGTCTGGCTGTCAAAGCACACAAATGTATAACCCAAATTCTGTGGAGTGTGTACAGATGGACGCTGCTGCACTCCGCAAACCACCATTACCAATCAGGTGGAATTCCACTGCCCTGAGGGAGACTACATCAAGAGGAAAATTATGTTTATTAAGACCTTCTCTTGTCACCATGACTACCCACATGAGAACGACATCTTCCTTGCTTCAAATGCACGGAGAAAGATTGGAGACTATGATAATGACATGTGAAAATACTCAAATTTCAGGATGAAGTAGCACTGGTGATAGTGCACTATATAGTGCACTATAAATCGGGCAGCTTTTTTTGTTTGTTTGTTTGTTTCCTCAGAGACCAAATTTTACAAGAACAAAAGAATGTTTTTATATAAAGGGGAGCCTCTTTTGGTTCCATGTTATTTTAGCATGTTTGTGCAGCTTTGAAGTTATCTGGCTCCTGGGCTATTTTTACCCTTTGTTGATGCATGCATACACTAAATTGTACCTGAAGCACTGCAGATTATACATGTAAAGGTATTTTGGAAGAATGGTTTACAGCTTCTTTTAATCTGTTAACTTTGTTACAATGAGCTTTTATCTTGACAGAGGAAATTGACAAATAGAACATTTAAATTAATGTCAGAAGCTTTTAGAGGACTCTTATTTAAGAAACCTTACCATGTTTATCACAGTCAAAATTAACTGAACTAGTTGGTTAACTACACTGAATCCCAAGATTTCTTGGTGATAGAACAACCCATTTAAAATAGGACTAAATTGCATATCGTTTTTGCTGTTGTTTGCCTTCTATTTTAAGAAACAAAAAACATTTAAGATAATACACATTGTGTAAATATTGTAAGAAGATTTTGTACAGTTTTGTAATAATTTAAAAGTTTTATCTGTACTGTATTGTTCTGTTTTCACTGTTACTACCAACAGATACAACTGATTTTAATTTGTGATGCACTTTTATTTTTCCAGTAAAGAAATTATATTTTTATATGTAAATTTTTTTAAATATATGTGTGAAAGTGTCCATGCATAGTGCTACTGATTTTTGCCATGGTGCTGTTTTTGTTTTCCACAGAATTAACACTTGCATGAAAGACAGCTGTTTTAGAGTTTAGCATTTTAGATGATTTAAGGATGTTTATCCTCAGGTTTAATATATTTTTCCAGAAATATTTTCATGTGCAAAGATAAAAAAATAAGCCAGTGCCTGGCCAAATTTAATGGAAAATATAGTTATAAGTTTATGTAGGAAACTGGAGGCCTAATTTAACAACCTGCCTAAGTGTTTTACTTATCTGTGAAGCTCCATCTGCATAAGCAGCTGTTCCTAGATAAGGTGCGAGAGGGTGTATTTCTAAAAAGGAGTACTGTGTAAAAACCTTGAGCCAAAGATTTAGATGTTCTTGTATTTTCTGTTTATGTTCAGATGGGGAACTATATGTGAACAAGTAAGTATTTTGAGGATTATATTTAATATGGAACAAATACAGTGCAATCAGTCAATCCAAAATTACACTGCTCAAAAAAATTAAAGGAACACTTTTTAATCAGAGTCTAGGATCAAGTCAGTTAAACTTCTGGGCTATTGATCTGGATGGGTGGTGGTGGTCTAGTGGTAGGGTACTTGTGGCTCAAGAGGTCCCAGGTTCAAATCCCACCTCTGGCACTATCACCACTATCTCTGAGCAAGACCCTTAACCCTGAGTTGCTCCAGGGGGACTGTCCCTGTAATTAGGACATGGAAGTTGCTCTGGATAAGAAGATCTGCTGAATGCCATAAATGTAAATGTCTGTTAAGCAGCAGAGGGGGTTGTTAATTAGTGTCAGCTTTTTTGGTGTTAAAGAAATTAACAACTGGTGCACTAAAGGAGCAACAATGAGACAACCCAAAAAATACAGGAATGGTGTTGCAGGTGGAGGCCACAGATATAGTTGCCCTCCTCATCTTTTTTTGATTGCTTTTCAGTAGTTCTGCATTTGACTAGGGTCAGTGTCACTACTGGGAGCATGAAGCGATACCGGGACCCTACAGAGGTTGTACAGGTGGTCCAACTCCACCATGATGGCACATCAGTACATGCCATTGCCAGAAGGTTTGCTGTGTCTCACAGTACAGTCTCAAGAGCATGGAGGAGACAGACAGCTACTCTAAGAGAGCTGGACAGCATCAGCAGGAACAGTATCTACTCCTTTTTACATGGAGGAACAGGATGAGTACTGCCAGAGCCCTACAAAGTGACCTCCAATGGGCCACTTGCATGAATGTCTCTGACCAAACCAAATCCTCTAGTGGGCCCTGTGCTTACTACCTGGCACCATGGCTCGATTGGCATTTGCCAGAGAACACCAGAACTGGCAGGTCTGGCACTAGTGCCCTGTGCATTTCACAGATGAGAGCAGGTTCACTCTGAAATCATGTGACAGACGTGAAAGGGTCTGGTGAACATTATGCTGCCTGCAAAATTGTTCAACATGATTGGTTTGGTGGTGGGTCAGTGATGGTTTTGGGGAGTTAGTTTTGAGGATCTGGGAGGAGATACCCCAGGACACCATCCATCTTCTCATAAGAAGCATGCCCTTACGTCAGGCATGCATACATGCACATGGGGGCCATACAAACTACTGAGTACCATTCTGAGTTGCTGCAATGACATTTCAGCAAATTAGACTAGCCTGCTGCATCAGTTTTTCAGTTTATACATTTTTGGTGACTTCAGATTAAGCCCTCTGTTGGTTGATCATTTTCATTTTCATCAAATGATGTGGCATCCTTTTGTTCCTCACACATTACTCATTCCATATCAGTATACATATCCAGCATGATTTTTTTTTCCAACTGAGATCTGATGTGTTTTCTAAATGTTCCTTTATTTTTTTGAGCAGTGTATAATAACCCTGAATGTTTTACAAAAGAAATGTTAGTGTGAACATACTCAGAACATACTCAAATTCCAATCTCATCTATTTTTATCTGTTAAAGTTAGAATAATTAACACTCAATAAACATTTCTGACATAAAAAAAAAAAGAAAAAAAAAGACTGTGACCGATATAGCCATCATGGGACACTGTGGCCTACTGGTTAGGGATTTGGCCCCAGGATTGGAAGGTTGTGGGTTCAAATCCCTGACCAGTAGGTTGCCCTGAGGAATCCTTGAGCACGGTTTTGTCCCTAACACTGTTCTCGCTATGCTCGCTATGATCTTTAAATAGCTGTCCCCTGCTGCACGATGTGTAAGGGTCGTCAGAGGTATTCATTTTGCTATGGTTCACTGTATGCTGTGTTTCAAAATGACAAAATAGTCACCTTCACTTCATAAGCCTCCCATTCATGGAGTTTCTCAACTTCTCGATCTATTGACAATTACATTTTTGTGCTGCAGCAACCACAGCCTCCCAGATGCTGTTCAGAGAGGTATACTGTTTTTCTTTCCCCGTTACTCTCACATTTAAGAGGTGCCTACATGTTCTCAATAAGGTTTAGTCATGTGAGGAAGGGAGCCATGTTATTGTTTAATCTTTAAGGCCTTTACTGGCTAGCCACGAAGTGGAGTACTTCGATGTATGCGATGGAGCATTGTCCTGTGTAAAAATCATGGCCTTCTTGAAAGATGGTCTTCTTGAAAGAAGACTTTTTCCTGTACCACTGTTTGAGGAAAGTGTCTTCTAAAGATTGGGAGTAGGTTTGGGAGTTGATTTTGAGTCCATCTTCAACCCAAAAATGCTCAACTAGCTCATCTTTAATAATACCAGCCCATAGCAGTACCCCCACCTTGCGAAATATCTTGAGATATTTCTTGGCCCAGTATTGATGTTTCAACTTATGTGTCTTGTTCAGTTGTGGTCGGGTCTTGGCCATGTGTCTGAGCACTGAGCACCTTGTACTTCTGGGAACTCCAGGTAGGTTGCAATTCTGGAATATGACAACGTTGGAGGATAATGGATTCCTGGTAGCTTCACGTTTGATCCTTCTCAAATCTTTGGCAATTAATTTGCCTCTTTTTTTCTCAACACATTTCTTGCAACCCTGTTGTCTATTTGCAATAAACTGTTGGTTCTGTGAGAATGAGCCAATACCTTAGCAATTTCAAGAGTGCTGTATCCCTCTGAAAGACTTTTTTTTTTTTAAGAATTTTTGACTTTTCAGAGTCCGTTACAGTACTGTGCAAAAGTTTTAGGGAGGTGTGAAAAAATGCTGCAAACAAAGAATGCTTTTAGAAATATAAATAATGATTGTTCATTTTTATCAATTTACAAAATGCAAATTCCATCCATTATCTGCCGCTTGTCCCAAACGGGGTCGCGAGGGAGTGCTGGCGTCCAACCCAGCGCACACAGGGCGAGAACGGGGGACGCACCCTGGTTCGAACCCCCGATCCTCCGATCATGTGGCTGACACCCTAACCACTAGGCCACCGCTGCCCCCATCAAAATGCAAATTGAGTGAACAAAAGAAAAATCTAAATCAAATCAATATTTGGTGTTACTACCTTTTGCCTTCAAACCAGCATCAATTCATCTAGGTACACTTGCACAAAGTCAGGGATTTTGTAGGATTATAGTCATGTGTATGAACAACCAGTTTTACCAAACAGGTGCTAATGATAATCAATGTCACACGTAGGTTAAAACATGTCATGTTTGGAACAACCTATCAGCCGAGTTCCTTCAAAAACTGTGTGCAAGTTTACCTAGAAGAATTGATACTGTTTTGAAAGATTTCTCTTTTGTTCATTCACTGCATTTTGTTGATTGATGAAAATAAATGATTAACACTTCCATTTTTGAAAGCATTCTTAATTTACAGCATTTTTTCACACCTGCCTAAAACTTTTGCACAGTACTGTATATTTCTTTATGCACACCTTGATGTAAGGTGCTGATCTCATTAAGTCACACCCTCCCTCATTACACAAATACACATCACCTGATATGCTTAAATCCAATTTGCATTTTTAAACAGCTTGGAGTTGGAATATATGCATACAAATCATGATATGGTGAAAATTCTCACTTGCCTAATAATTGTGCACACTGTGTAAAACAGCTGAAGCTGTGTTGAAGAACAGTGGTCATACCAAATAATGACTTTAAAGGTTTTAAGACTCAGAACACTGCCCCAAGCTTTTGTGGATCTATCACTTCTTTCGACTCTCTTCCTTTGCTGATGCTCCCATCACTCTGGAATGCTCTAGAGTAAATCTGGAATTATAAGATCATACAACTTTTTTCCATTGCTCTCTGAGTGGAATCTATATTCTCTATGCATTATGCATGTGGAAATTATTTTACTTTCACTGTTAAACACAGGCATAAATTTGAATTTGATTTCACCAAATGTCTGGGATCGACATATTCTTTCTATATCTTTTTAAAATTTTTTTTACCACATTTCTTCCTAGAAGATGGTTTACCACCATCCTTCCAGACCCTGATAATATGTTGGACAGTTTTTACCCAATTGTAGTGGTTTCAGCATTGTTTTCTTTGCTTGATGCATTCCATCACCACAAGTATGACTTCTGACATGGCTGTGAGTCCTGTATATACTGATCAGCTCATATAATTATTATTCTTACAGTGATTTGGATGTTCATATTTGGGGGATGGAACAGGTGATATGACATGTAGGTATGAAATGACCTATGGAGTTCAGGTGAGAGTGATGTCATAAATGTAGACTTTTGATTTTGGTGGTCTGAGTGGACAGTCTAAAATTGGTCAGCTCTCAAAGTACCATTTCTGCATTAGGCACAAAGGCTAATCTCTTATTGTTATGGTTTGGTATATAAATCGTTTAATATCTCAGTTTTGAGATGTTGCCTAGATTATGTTGCCTAAACATAATACAGGAATTTAGCAAGTCAGACATAATGCAGGAATGTACCTAACTTGTGAATTTTAAGAAATGTACACAAATTGTGATCAAGTGATTTATGCAAAGCTGGGAAATTCCTACACAACTAACAGAAAGCCTATTTTCCATAAGGGGAAAAAGCTGCGGCACCATCTACTGGAAAGAAAAATCAGTTGGCATGTAATTCAAGAATGGTACTGCTTTTAGAATAGACTAGGTGATCCTTACTATTAATGTAGCAATGGCGGCAGCAGAATACATGCTGAAGGGGACAAATTAACTTTATCCTGCAGTGGGGTAGTGGTGGCCTAGTAGATAGGGTGTTGGCCACATGATCAGAGGATTGGGGGTTCAGACCCCTTACTAATAGGTTGTCCCCTGTCACGCTCCTCCCTGCTGGCAACCTGTCCAGGGTGTGTCGCCCTGTGTGAGCTGGGATGGACTCCAGCACCCCCTGTAACCCTGCTTGGGACAAGTGGCAGAAAATGACTGACTGACTTTACCCTGCAGCAAGACAATAATCCAAAACACATTTCCAAGAGGAAATAGTGGAAGATTTTTGGACTGGCCAAGTCAATCACCAGTCAACTAAACAGTTCCTGAAGAGATGACTGTAGCAAGACACCTTGAAGGTCGTAGGCTTGAAGGATTCACTTCAAGCAATAGATATGCTTGAAGTGAATTAAATTTACTTAAAAACTTTTTTTTTTTTTACACTTTTTCACATTTGAAACACTAGGTTGTCAGATACCTTGACATATCTAAGTGTACACACCAGGAAATAATGCTGAAAATATGATTTCTCATTTCAATATGGTCTTTTGACCTCAAACCCAAATAGCTTCCATGCATAGCAAAATCACATTAATTGGCCCTCCAATACTTTTGGAGGAGGACTGTCAGGACCATAGCCGGCTATGAGTTCCAGAACTCTGTAATTATTTAAGCGTTAATAATAAAATTTGAAGATGAATATTTAGCTGATTAAAAAATATATATTTTAAAAATTATATTAATATAGATAAAAAAACAAACTCATTGACCTGACATTGATGTCTATTAGGCAAAATGTAGAATTGGAGAGGGATGATGGGACACCTCTGGTCACAGGAGAACGGTGAAAGTGATAGAGAATACAGAATACAAATGGCTTTCAAAAAGACTGATTTTTTAGTTTCATTGCTCGCGCACGCACGCACACACACACACACACACACACACACACACAGAACAGATTTTCAGCTCCAATAAAAATGTATTTAAAGGTATCTATTAATATAAACTATTAATATAAACTATAAAGGATTTTTTTTTCAGCACTCAGAACTTGAAATGTTTGGGTCATTTGGCTGTTTGTGACATGTTTGTGATAGCTCAAGTGTGTTTCAGAAGATTTTAACAAAAAAGCAAAGGCTACACCCCCAAATGCAGAGCAGCAGTATTTAAAAGAGCTATCATATTTTTGGTAAAAAAAAAAAAAATTAAAAAATTAAAAGTTCTTGTTAATGACCGTAGTCCACTAAAAGACTGTGGAGAATGCACCAGAGAGAGATTCCGATTTAGGATGATTTGGAGAGACTCTGTAAAAACGAATGATGTCAGATATGAGTGATGTATTTTGCCACAGGAAGGACGTGTAAATTATGTCAAGTGTCAGCATTGCCATTAATTATATTTCTGTTATAAAAGCGTGTTTCTATTAAAAACAATTTTATTAGTATTTATTTTTTTAATGAGAGAATTGTTTTCATCTGAATGTATTTATTTTAAATAAAGGTTAAATTTTTATCTATTTATTTCCGTGTGAAAGGTATGTCACAAAACATGGGATTCAAATTATTATGGAGGACATGGAAGCTGTATCTTCTACAGTCAGTGTTACCTTTCGCCACTCTCTGTGATGTGCATCCCCCACCCTCCCGCACACACAGCCCCTTCGAGTACAGGCGAGCACCGCAAAATACACTACAGGAGATCAGTTCAGAGCGCTCCATAAATGAGGACTGCGCTTTGCACTGATTCCCTCAGGTAGGCTTTTTTCAAACTTTTTGGTTTACTCATCCCGCATAGATTGATATTTCCACTGCTCTTCTGAAAGGGAATCTGTTTAGACGAGACCTTGTTCAGAGTGTAAGAAACGCTTTGTTTTCTTTTGCTACGCTGCTCAGAGACGGTGCCTGTCAAGACACGTCACAAAGTCTGCTTCAATGTAACAGGCCATCACCGGCTGCTCAACGAGCCGCAGAGTGTGGCAGTTTGTGCAAGCTATGTAACTGCTCGCACAATATTCTCGGTGGATTAATACTGCTGATGAGGAAAGAAGCATCCGCGATCACAACACGCCCTCTTCTCTCCGGTAACGACAAGCGTCATTTTCAAAAATATTCGACCACTCTGCCTTTTTATTTGCTCTACTTTTGATTAGCTTTCAGTGTGTGGATATGCTCTGAAAAGTGACCTTGGGTTTGAGAAAGGCGCTATATAAATAAAAATTATTATTATTATTATTATTATTATTATTATTATTAGACTTTTCATATTAGCGTATTAGAGGGGCTTCAGCAGCTGCACTGTATGGATGTGGCTCACTGTGTGATCCTAAACACAGTGCGCAGAAAAGAGCCTGCACACGTCTCATACAGGGTCTGTCTCGATTTGATTAGTCAGTGCCTCGAGGGTATATATATCTTTTTTTCTTCTTTTTCTTTTGGCTGCTCCTGTTTAACAATCTCCATTTCTTCCGGACCACCTGCATGTTCTCTCTCACCACGTCCATAAACCTCCTCTTTGGTCTTCCTCTTCTCCTCTTTCCTGGCAGCTCTATCTTCGACATCCTCCTTCCAAAGTAATCCTCGTCTCTCCTCTGGACATGTCCAAACCAACGCAACCTTGCTTCTCTAACCTTGTCTCCAAGACGTCTAACTTGATCTGTCCCTCTAATATACTCATTTCTAATCGTGTCCATCCTCATCACACCCACCGAAAATCTCAGCATCTTTAACTCTGACACCTCCAGCTCTGTCCCTGCGATGGGCTGGCGACCTGTCCAGGATGCGTCCCCCGTCCTTGCCCTGTGTGCGCTGGGTCGGACACCAGCACTCCCCCGCGACCCCCGTTTGGGACAAGCGGCAGAAAATGGATGGATGGATGGACCTCCAGCTCTGCCTACTGTCTTTTCGTCAGTGCCAATGTCTCTAACCCATACAACATAGCTGGTCTCACTACTGTCCTGTAAACTTCCCTTTTACTCTAGCTGGTACCCGTCTGTCACAAATCATTCCAGCCACTCTTCTCCACCCATTCCAACCTGCCTTCACTCTCTTCTTCACTTCTTTTCCACACTTGCTGTTACTCTGAACTGCTGATCCCAAGTATTTAAACTCTTCCTCCTTTGTCACCTCTACTCCCTGCATCCTAACCACTCCACTTTCCTCCCTTTCATTCACACTCATGTATTTTGACTTGAATGTTGGCAGGATGAACTCGTAAAGGTAGAGAATTAGCTGATATGATGGAGAGAAGAAAGGCTGACATTTTGTGTGTGCAAGAGACTAGATGGAAGGGTAGTAAGGTCAGGTGTATTGGAGGAGGGTTTAAATTGTTTTACCATGGTGTGGATGGAAAGAGGAATGGGGTAGGTGGTGGTCTAGTGGTAGGATACTTGCCTATGGACCTATGGCTCAAGAGGTCCAAGATTCAAATCCCACCTCTGGCACTACCACCACTGGGAGGCCCTTAACCAGCAAGACCCTTAACCCTGAATTGCTCCAGGGGGACTGTCCTCTGGATAAGAGCATCTGCTAAATGCTGTAAATGTCAGGGAGGGTGATGAGTTTGAAGCTGCCCTACTCACTTTCATTCCTCTCCTCCCTAGAGCAGATCTCCATCTCTCCAGGTTCTCTTCAAGCTGCTCCCTACTCTCACTGCAGATCACCATATCATTAGCAAACATCATTGTCCACGGAGACTCCTGTCTAACCTCTGCCTGTCAACCTGTCCATTACTATTGCAAACAAGACAACTATTACACTGCCATCATTCATATCCTGAACTACACTCACATACTCCTCTGTAACACCTGACTTCCTCATACAAAACCACAACTCCTCTCTAGGCACCCTGTCATATGGTTTCTCCAAGTCCACAAAGGCACAATGCAACTCCTTCTGACCTTCTCTGTACTTCTCCAACAACACCCTCAGAGCAAACATTGCATCTGTAGTGCTCTTTCATGGCATAAAACCATACTGCTGTTCACTAATCCTCACCTCTTTTCTTAACCGAGCTTTCACTACTCTTTCCCATAACTTCATGCTGTGGCTGATCAACTTTATCCCTCTATAGTTACTACAGCTCTGTGCATCACCCTTATTCTTGAAAATCGGTACCAGTACACTTTGTCTCAACTCTTCAGGCATCCTCTCACTTTCCAAGATTGTGTTAAACAGTCTGGTCAGAAATTCAACGGCCCCTCCCCTAAACACCTCCATGTCCAACAGCCTTTCCATGCTCTTACTTCCATCTTGTTTATTTGCTGGACTTCCTGGTTCACTTTCCTCACATCATCCAATCTTCTCTCGCTCTCATTTTCTTCATTCATCAGCCCCTCAAAGTACTCGTTTCATCTGCTCAACAAACTCTGTTCACCTGTGAGTACGTTTCCATTTCTTTCTTTTATCTCCCTGACCTGCTGCACATCTTTCCTAGATCTGTCTCTATGTCTAGCTAATCGGTAAAGGTCCTTTTCTCCCTCTTTACTGTCCAGCCTCTTGTACAATTCACCAAACACCTTATCTTTGGCCTTCGCCATTGCTTTCTTCACCCTGTGGTTCATCTCCTTGTATACCTGTCTACTTTCTTCATCTCTCTGACAGTCTCACTTCTTCTTTGCCTCCCTCTTCTTTTGAATACACACCTGGACTTCTTGGTTTCACGACCAGGTGTCCTTATCCTGCTTCTCCCTTCCAGATGTCACACCAAGCACATTTCTAACCGTCTGCCTTATCACTTCTGCAGTAGTTTCCCGGCAATCCCGTAGCTCTTCAACTATCTCTATCTATCTAGATAGATAATTAGATAGATAATTTATTATTTATTTATAGCTCCACTACTTTTCTCATGTACTTGTTCCTGTTCTCTCTCTATATCTTTATATATTTTTTCTTTTCTTTCTGTACACCTGTCTTTTTTTTATAAGAGCCCTGTAACGCCCAAATTTCCCATTCGTGGGATAATAAAAGATCACTCTACTCTACTCTACTCTACCTGTGTTAAGTCCTGCTTGAATTCCACCTTGCAGTCCTCCTCCTTCAGCTTCCACCACTTGATCCTTGGCTCTGCCCTCACTTTCCTTCTCTTCTTGACCTCCAAGGTCATCCTACAGACCACCATCCTATGCTGTTTAGCTACACTCTCCCCTGTCACTACTTTGCAGTCTCCAATCTCCTTCAGACTGACCCTCCTACAAAGAATATAATCTACCTGTGAGCATCTTCCTCCACTCTTATACGTCACTCTGTGCACCTCCCTCTTCTTAAAATAAGTATTAACTACAGCCATTCCCATCCTTTTCGTGAAATCTACATACATCTGACCTTCAGCATTCCTCTCCTTGACACCATGCCTACCCATCACCTCCTCATCACCTCTGTTCCCTTCACCAACATGACCATTAAAATTTGCACCAATAGCAGATTTAGGTAGGTAGGTACGCCATTCCTCCTTCTATCCACACCATGGTAGAACAGTTTAAACCCTCCTCCAATACACCTGGCCCTCCTACCCTTCCATCTAGTCTCTTGCACACGCAAAATGTCAACCTTCCTTCTCTCCATCATATCAGCTAATTCTCTACCTTTACCAGTCATGCTGCCAACATTCAAAGTCCCTACCCTCACTTCTACTCTCCTGCACTTCTTTCTGTCCTCCTCCCTTTAGACATGCCTTCCTCCTCATCTTCTTCTTTTCCTTTGGCCAACAGTAGTCCAATTTCTACCAGCACCCTGTAGGCTAACAGCACTGGTGGCGGTTGTTGTTAACCTGGGCCTCAACTGATCCGGTATGGAAGTCTGTTTCATTGTCAGCATATTGATTTGGCAAAGTTTTACACTGGATGCCATGTCCTGACATAACCCTCCCCATTTATCCGGACTTGGGACAGGATATACATCGAAATCAGTGGTATTAGATGGCTAGGGCTTTCTTCAAATAAATCTTGGTAGCATCATCTCAGAAAAATACCTTAGTACCCAATTGCAGTGGCAATGCAGATTGGTACACATTTATATGATGTAGAAACTGAAGCGGGAGATAACAGAGAATGGATTTGTAGCATAATGATTAGCTATTCAAAGCAAACAAGAAGTGCAAAGAATGACATAAATACAGTTTAAACGAAGTAGTATTCATTACTAGTGCAGCATAAGTGAAGCTTTTTGTAACAGTATGTACAGTGTTGTAGACAATTGGACAGTAAGTGCAGATTATAACAATATTTACGGTATAATAAATACATAATGCATAGAAATGAATTTTTGGGCAGAATTAAAGAAAGAAATGAGTATATGTAGATTATATGTATGGTACAAACAAATTTTGGTGGTGGGGATGGTAGGGTACTTGCCTAAGGACCTCTGGATCAAGAGGTCCCAGGTTCGAATCCCACCTCTAGCACTACCACCACTGGGTCCCTGAGCAAGACCCTTTATCCTGAGTTGCTCCAGGGGGACTGTCCCTGTAATTAGGATATGGAAGTCGCTCTGAATAAGTGTCTGCTAAATGCCAATGTAAAATGTAAATGTAAATTTGTTTTTATAAATATACAGATTTAAAAGGCATGTAGAGTGAGTTTGAAAAGTATACAGTTCAAGGTTGTAAGTACAGTAAAAATAAATAATGTTGTCCAGAGCAAAAGTGTGTGAATATATACAAAAATTAGCTGGTATGTATTAAAATGCAGAAACAGTGCAGTATGAAGAGCAGTATGTTTAATGTATGCCTGCTGGCTGGGAGAAGGGAGAAAAATCCATGGTCGCGGTAAGATGCATCCTTGATGCCTTGATGCATTTCACCCTACCTAAACAGTGTGTGGTGTAAAGTCCTCTTCTGTGAGAAACTGTTGAGTAATTTACACAACTCCAACTTCCAAAATGGAGGCGCGGTAACATGCAGCGGCCGCTCCGGGGTCCAAACTTTGGTGCGTGAGTACAGAGACTGCTGTGTTTTTGTTTTTACGGAGACATGGCTCAGCGACAGCGTTCCAGACACCGCCATCCAGCTCGCCGGACTTTCCGTGTTTCGCTCGGACAGAAACTCTGCGCTGTCCAGCAAGACTCGCAGAGGGGGGCTGTGTGTTTACGTAAAAACACAATAGTGTACAAATGCTGTGCTGGTCTCTACACACTGTTTGACACTGCTGGAGGCGATAACAGTCAGGTGCAGACCGTTTTATTTGCCCAGGGAGTTCTCCACAGTGTTTATTACGGCTGTCTACCTTCCACCCAGCGCTAGCGCTAACAGCACTAATGCTAACAGCGCGCTGGCTGAACTTTATGGAGTTATCAGCGGGCTCCAAAACTTCCCCCCAGATGGACTGTTTATTGTTGCCGGAGATTTCAACCATGCAAATCTCAAGTCAGTTCTCCCTAAATTCCACCAACATGTGAACTTTGCAATGAGGGGGAAAAACACGCTGGACTGTGTTTACACAAACATGGCCGGCGCGTACAAAGCGGAGCCCCGCCCCCACCACGGACACTCAGACCACATCTCTGTTCTGCTGATCCCAGCGTACAGACCCATCGTCAGGTGCGTGAGGCCCACCCTGAAGCAAGTAAAGACCTGGCCCACAGGAGCCATCTCTGCTCTTCAGGACTGCTTTGAACGCACCGACTGGGACATGTTTAGGGAAGCTGCAACCTACGGTGACTCCATCAACCTGGAGGAGTACACAGCTTCAGTGACTGGCTACTACATCAGCAAGTGCATTGAGGATGTTACTGTCTCCAAGTTCATCATATCACGACCCAGCCAGAAGCCATGGATGACTGCGGAGCTGCGCAGACTCCTGAGAACCCGGGACAAGGCCTTCAAGTCAGGGGACGAGGCCGCCCTAAGAAAAGCGAGGGCAAACCTATCTCGGGCCATCAGAGCAGCAAAGCGAGCTCACGCAGAGAGAATCCATGGCCACTTCAAGAACACTGGTGACACGCGACGCATGTGGCAGGGCATCCAGGCCCTCACCAACTACAGGACATCTCCACCTGCCTGTGACAGTGACCCCTCCCTCCCAGACGCGCTCAACCACTTCTTCACACGGTTTGATGCAGTGAACAACACGAGAATGAGGAAGACCACCCCTCCTCCAAACGACCAGATTCTCTGTCTGACCACAGCCGAGGTGAGAAGATCTCTTCTCAGAGTCAACCCACGGAAAGCTGCCGGTCCAGACAATATTCAAGGTCGTGTGCTCAGAGGATGTGCAGAACAGCTGGCAGATGTTCTCATTGACATCTTCAACACCTCTCTGAGCACCACTGTTGTTCCAAGGTGCTTCAAGACCACCAGCATCATTCCAGTGCCATCTATCTCCTGCCTCAATGATTATCGTCCCGTCGCACTCACACCCATCATCATGAAGTGCTTCGAGAGGCTGGTCATGAGGCACATCAAGTCTCAGATCCCCTCCTCACTAGACCCCCTGCAGTTTGCGTATCATCCCAACCGCTCAACGGATGATGCAATCTCCACCACCCTCCACCTGGCCCTTTCTCATCTGGACAGAAAGGACAGTTATGTCAGAATGCTGTTCATCGACTACAGTTCAGCATTCAACACCATCATCCCTCAGCACCTGAGTGAGAAGCTGAGGCTGCTGGGCCTGAACACCTCCCTCTGTAACTGGATCCTGGACTTCCTGACTGGGAGACCCCAGTCAGTCAGGATCAGTAGCAGCACCTCCAACACCATCACACTGAGCACAGGAGCCCCCCAGGGCTGTGTGCTCAGCCCACTGCTGTTCACACTGATGACCCACGACTGTGCAGCCAAGCACAGCTCGAACCACATCATCAAATTCGCTGATGATACAACCGTGGTGGGTCTGATCAGCGGTGGAGACGAGGCAGCTTACAGAGAGGAGATACAAGAGCTGACAGACTGGTGCAGAACCAACAACCTGTCTCTGAACGTCGACAAGACTAAAGAGATGGTCGTTGACTTCAGGAGACCATGTCAGAACCACACTCCACTTATCATCAACACCTCACCTGTGGAGATTCTTGGTGTTCACATCACTGACAACCTCACGTGGTCCCTCAACACCAGCTCCATCACAAAGAAAGCCCAGCAGCGCCTCTACTTCCTGCGCAGACTGAGGAAAGCCCATCTCCCACCTTCCATCCTCACCATCTTTTACAGAGGAACCATTGAGAGCATCCTGAGCGGCTGCATTACTGCCTGGTACGGGAACTGCAATGTCTTAGACCGCAAGTCCCTACAACGGGTAGTGAGAACAGCTGAGAAGATCATCGAGATCTCTCTGCCCTCTGTACAGGACATTTTCACAACTGGCTGCATCCGCAAAGCAACCAGCATTGTGGATGATCCCTCCCACCCATCCCACACTCTCTTCTCCCTCCTGCCATCCGAAAAAAGGTTCCGCAGCATACGGGCCTCCACTTCCAGGATGGGAAATAGTTTCTTCCCCCTGGCCATCAGACTCTTGAATTCTTAAACCGCCAGTATCTACCCAGTCCACCATTTTCATCTTGTATTTATTTATTTATCTCATGTTGCACTCTGCACTTTATCAATAACACTTCTCCACCACACTGCTACACCATAATCTACCTGGGCTGCTTTGTTCCACAACACTGCGGCCCTCTACGGATGAATGTACTGTCTATCGTGCCGTCTGTTGTTGTCTGTCTTGTCTGCACTTGTTGCCCCGTTTTGTGTCTTATGTTGTGTCTTATGTTGTCTTGTGTCTTGTGTCTTGTCTTGTGTGTTGCACCAGGGTCCTGGAGGAACGTTATTTTGTTTCACTGTGTATATGGCTGAAATGACAATAAAATCCTATTTGACTTGACTTGACAACTCATTGGAGAGCCATATATGGTGTGACATGGAACAGCTCCCACAGACAGTATTCATACTTTGGCATCTACATGGTAAATACTGAAATGGTAAATAAAAGGGTAAATAAAACCACCACCCCTGCTTTTACCTACTCCAGCTCCACGACAGCCTCTGACATCGGCCCGAGGAGAGTTTACCCCACTCCTCAATGGAGAATTCTTTAAGCTGTGAGATATTTGAGAGGTTTCTTGCATGTACAGCCCACTTCAAGTCACCCCACAGCACCTCAATGGGATTAAGATCTGGGCTTTGACTTGGCCACTCCAGGACTCTCCATTTCTTAGTTTTCAGCCAGTCTTTGGTGGATTTACTGGTATGGGTTATTGTGTTGTAGGGTCCAGTTCCAGTTCAGCTTTAAAGTTCTTACAGATGGTCTCACATGGTCCTCAAGCACCCTCTGATACACGATAGAATTTATGGTGGATTCTGTTTTATGATGGCCAGGTCTTACAGCAGCAAAGAAACTCCAAACCATGACACTTCCACCTCCATGCTTCACAATTGGTATGAGGTTCTTTTCCTAGAATGTAGTATTTGGTTTATGCCAGACATGTCCTCTGTTCTGGTGTCCAAATAATTCAATTTTAGACTCATCTGTCCATAGAACATGGAGTCCTGGTCTTTGTCTGCTTTCTCTCTGGCAAACTTCAGTCTGGCCTTGATGTTTCTCTTACAGAGCCAAGGTTTCCTCCTTGTACACCTCCCATGCACGTTGTGCAGTCTCTTTCTGATTGTAGAGGCATGCACTTTCTCAACAACAGTAGCAAGAGCCTGTTGTAGGTCCCATGATGAGATTTTAGGACTTCTTTTATCTTGCGGTTTGCTCTCAAACATGGACATGTTGGCAGTTGTTTTGGAGGACCAAAACAACTTCAGGTGGACCAAAAAAGAGGCCTTGAGAAGTCATGCTAGTGGAACAGTTGGAGGCTGCACCCCAAACTCCTCAGTTCTATACATTCTTTACATACTACATAACTAAATGCATGTTCAGTGTTTGTGTATTTTTTATTTTTTTACATATTTAGCATGAGAGTTTAGGATGCAGCCACAATTATTTTTAAAGTTAGTTAACAGTAGCCAAATATAATTAATCTAATTAAAGGGAAGCTTCATTTTCACATCTGTCCATATTTTGGTAAACATTTATTGCAGGGGGCTGCAAAATGCCAAAGTGAAGCTCTTGCAAGGACTTTGCTGTTTTAAGTGACTGAAATGCTGAGGCTTATGTACCAGCTATGCACTAAGTGGTATGTTAAAAGTACTCAGCAACTGTGGACAGAGCAACTGGAGCACAGTACTTCAGTAACTGTGCTCCATTTTGGCAATCACTTCTTTCAGCATGATAGTGCAACCAGCCACACTGCAGGAATGGCCTGATGAACATGACAAAAATTTCAAGGTGTTTACATGGCTTCCAAATTTCCCAGATCTTAAACTTATCAAGCATCTGTGGGATGTGCTGGACAATCTCAAACCATGGAGGTCTCACCTCAGAATACTATGCTAAAGACTTAGTGTAACAGTATATTTTGGTGTAATGTCACTTGTCCCAAGCAGGGTCTCAGCTCACACAGGGCAGAGGACAGCAGTAAGTTGTATGGACAGGTTGCTAGCCCCTCACAGGTAGGAGCGTGACAGGGACGGCACCTTGCTCAAGGGCACCTCAGGGAAGGGGTTTGAACCCCCGCTCCTCCAATCATGCAGACAATGTCCTAACCACTAGGCCACCACTGCCCCTGGTGTAATGGTATTTAATGAAAGTATAGATATATAAGTAAAACAGTAAAAAATCTTTCATCTATTTTGTTCATAATTAGACTAAACTGTTGTAACTTTGATGGCAAGCTGCAACACAACAAGAATGAAAAAACAATAAAACAAAACAGACAAAAAGCCATTAAAGACCATTTAAGAAAGTAGCCTATGATGCTAAAACCAAAGATCAAGGGAAACTTGAAAGTCAGAAGCTGCTTGTCACAGTTGCAAGTTCTTTGACCTGCTCCTTAAATTCTGCCCTAAAACTTGAAGGATGGAAGAACTAAAAACATATTTAATGCTGATATAATTAAAAGGTTCCATGCTTGTGGAACATTTCCATAGTAATGTGCTTATTTTTTTACTGTTACATTAATTCCTAAGTAATAGCAACAGCACAATACTATGAGAATATAATGCTGAGGATATTTCTAAAATTTTCTGACTTATTGTTGATCTCTTTCTTTCTCTCTCTCAATTTGCATTTTTGTTTTAACTTGACCATATTGGACTTGGTGCAACCATCTGTGTCCGATGACATATTGTTTCTGAAATAAATGACCTATTTGATGATCTGGTGAGTACATCATATTTCTTTCACGTTTATATTTTCATATTCATATCATATTTTCTCTTTCACTTATTGCCTTGTTAGGGCAGCAGTGGCCTAGTGGTTAGGGAGTTGGCTGCAGCGTCAGAAGATTGTGGGTTCAAACCCCTTACCAGTAGGTTGCTCTGAGGTACCCTTGAGCAAGGTACCGTCACTGCTCCCCGGGCACTTTCATTGCTGCATGGGTTAAATGCAGAGGTCCATTTCACTGTGTGCTGTGCTGTGACTTCACAATGACAAGAATTTTCACTTATGTCTTTATTGTAGTTTCATATATATAGACATATAAGCCAACAACATATCTAATTATATACTATCTGTATGAGAAAAACGGTAATTTATTTAAAAAATGTAATTCAGGAATAGTATTTCTGGAGACCAAGGGGAACACAAAAGAGAGAGTGTGAGGTTGAAAAAAAGCAAGTTTTGTAGTACTGTGTAACAAAACATTTATTAGACAGATTTTTGGTTGCATCTAATCCATGATACTTACAGTGCTTGAACAGCAAGTTCCAGGTCTTAATATTAAAAGTTAAAAAGTGACACTACTTTTTTGCACTTCTTTCATTCTATGTTTGTTGGAATCATTATCTGAACTGTAGTATCTACAATTTTAGGGAGCAGAAGAAGTCTTTTCTTAAATAGAAATTCTCTTGGGGCAGCTGCTGATCATATTTTATATTTAAAAATATTTTAAAAAATAATAGGCTTTATTTACAGAGTGATTTTCATGCATTTAAATGCAGCTCAGGGGGCAGCGGTGGCCTAGTGGTTAGGGCGTTGGCCACATGATCAGAGGATCGGGGGTTCTAACCCCTTCCCAATAGGTTTCCCTGAGGTACCCTTGAGCAATGTGCCGTCCCCGTCACGCTCCTCCCTGCGATGGGCTGGCGACCTGTCCAGGGTGCGTCCCCCGTCCTGTGCGCTGGGTTGGACTCCAGCACTCCCCTGCGACCCCATTTGGGACAAGCGGCAGAAAATGGATGGATGGATGGATAAATGCAGCTCAAAGTGCTTTATGTTTTGCAGCATATAAAACAAATAATTTTTTTTTTTATTATTAAAGATTTCAAGGGAGACATAAATAGGAAAAATGTATATAAAGTGGTCAGAGTTTTTAAAGCTGCTAACTGTAGGTACATCTGAACTAAATGTTTCTTCCCCACTCTTTTTATGTCCCATTTAGGAACTTTTATTAAAGCTGATTTGCTGATTTTAATGCTTGATTAGAAGTTTAGTCTATCAGGCATTATGTAATGTTTGAAAGTGCTTTTTTCAAATTATTTAAAATGGGACAGACAACTAGTGCAATGAAGCAAAAATAGGTGTTATATATTTTCTTTTATCATACATGTCAATAATCTGGCTGCAGTATTCAAAATATTACACCAAGATCTATAATTTCTTCTTTTCATGTAGTTTAGGCTTTCTGATTATTTGAAAACTTCTGCATTTTTAGTTTCATTATGAATTAAATTAATTTCTGTTTTTTTTGTAATTTTATAAAATTACTTTCTAAAAAACGATTACTTACAAAAATAATAACTTACTTATAAGTATCGACTGAAATTTGAAATTTTATTTATGAAACAACCTAGGACCTACCGTTCCTTTATGTAGTTTTACCTTTTGCCACTAGGTGGGAACAGAGAGCAATTCAACACAAATTGTGGAACAGGTGGTCCCTGGCTTGAGCACAGGATTAGCATTATGAAAACAGAACAGCCTGATAAAAATGATCATCCTAGTAAGAAGCAGCAACTCTCAAAAACACCGAAAATGAGGATGCAGCTGACATATATTGTAGTTAATTTAATTGTATTGAGTGTTTGTGTTATCTCACCACTTTATAATAATTGGAGAGCTTAAATTGCAGAAACAAATATAATTATCTTTTGGTATTTAGTTGTCTTGTATAAAACGCTGTTAAACTAAAAATGCTATTAACTTTAATAATTGAAATCATTGGAACAGAAATCATGTCCTAATAACTTAATGCTGTATCACGCCTTAAATAGAGCTCTTTAAAGGTTCCTGTAAATTGGTGTAAAAGTAGTAAATGGTAGTGAATCCACCTTTACACCAGAAGAGGTTCCTTTCCTGGCTGACATACATCAAACTTGTGAAGAGGCTTCTCATTCATTTTTGTTCCTAGGTCATCTTTATGCTGCTTCAGCTAATGAAGTAATATAAAATGGGATTAAAAATATTTTGGTGGTCCCTAGTATTAATGCATTTAAACCTGGCAAAGGTGAAAGGCTTAAAAAATAATGGCTGTAGCCTTTCCATATTAAATATAAACATCAAGGATATCAATATTCATATAAAGACAATGTTATAAATGATAATAAAAGTAAACTAACTCTATGCCTAGTGTCAGCCATGTTGTAGTCAGTTAAGGACTATAGTTGAGGCCAAAATTATTAGCCCCCCCTTATGAAATTAGACAACACTCTTGATTTCTCCATGAAAATGACCATTAACAACAAGTGTTTGTTATTTTGGAAACAAATACACTATAAAAAACAATGTCCACTAAGTTTAATTAGGATATTTAATTGATACACCGAGTTGAAATAAGAAAGGGCAAAAATTAGACATCCAAAATTATTAGCCCCCTGGCCATTAATAGTCAATAGTATACTCTTTCTGGTTCCTTGAAACATCAACTCCAGAAGAGGCCAGGTCAGCAACAATCATCTTGGCAGATGTCTGGGGCTCCTTGCTGACATCTCTGACTATTTTCCTCTCCAGAGTTCTTGAAATCTTGCGCTTACGGCCACGGCCAGGTTTGTTTCTTACAGAATTTGTCTCCTTGTACTTGGCAGTGATGCAATGTACAGGCAGTTCTTGACACTGTGAATTCCCCCTTATCATGAGCCTCTACTATCTTCTTTTTGAGCTCCAGACTGATTTCCTTTGTCTTTGGTACGGTGAGTAAAAGTAGTCCCTCTCATGTGTTCAAGTGTCCTGTTCCTTGGAGTCTTTTTATGCTGATTGAATGTTGTTAGGACTGCAGGTGTTGTTAGGAAGCCAATTGACTGCACAGGTGTGGTTTCAAAGCTTATTGATTACTGTAGGTGTGTTTTGAAAGCAAACATTCACATGGGGCTAATATTTTTGACCACCCCATTTTTTACTATATTATATAAAGCAAGGCTAAAAATTTATTTTATATTACAAAATGTACCAAAAGCTACTAAATAGCACTGGTGAATGCTTATATCAAGTTTCATCAATGCTGCAAACATTGGGAAGAGGTTTGGAAAAATGTTCCATAATTCCTGGGGAGCTAATAATTTTGGCCTCGACTGTATGTTTTAAACCAAAAGTCTCAGAATGACAGTAGCATACATAATTTATTGTACCAAAATAAAATTTACATACAAAGTGTTGCTTCTTCTAGCATTTCAGATTAGTCTTTTCTTTTAACTGTGATTCATATTTTGGATGGTCTGAAATAGCAGTATGGATTAAGAATATCAGTATGTGATGAGAGGCACATTCCTCTATAAAGTTCAAAGATGCATGTTACAGTTTAGATAAGCAATCTATTTAATTTGGGTTCAGATGAGTCTAATTTCTAGGCACCTCAATAAGGCTTCTTTCTAGTAATGGAGTACTGCTAGAGAAAGTGCTGCTCAGAGGCCTTCTGCCCAGCTGGTGCCCAAGATCCCAGATGTAAAAGGAGATGGGACGGGGAGGGGGAGGTGCAATGGTTTGGGAACAGAAGGTTCTGGATGTGCTCTGTGGACAGAAATCAAGGCTGAGGGAGGGGTGTTGTGGGGTGTGACTGTTTCTACCCTGTTCTCCTGATCTCCTGGGACCCTCCTTGTCTGGTTGGTCCTGTCACTTCAAATCAGCAGACAGTCTGGCTAAGCACCTGCTCCTTCCATTAACAGTGAGAAGGGGTTCTTTGGGGGTAGAGTCTCAGGGGAATAAGAGAATGAGTTCAGCTGAGTATAGAAAACTACCACATTTTATTGTATTCATGTGAATTAAAGTTTAGAAGTTTGTTTTGATGAGATGATGTATCAATTTATAGCCCACAACAAAGTTTCACCTCTGATTCTTTAAGAAGTCCCCCTTGAGCTCGCCTTACATATAACTCTTTTTAAGCTGCATCCATTATTTAACAGATTTGGATGCTGGTGTAAGGAGGGGCAAACCGATCCCACCCAGTTATTCATATTGCGAGTTTTCATGTAGAACAAAGAAAGAAATTAGTGTATATTAATAGCCCATATTGAGTACATCAGTAAATCAGTTTTGAGGATGCTGATGAAAACTATTCGAAAATGTCAAAGGTAACAAAGCATTGTGTTAACACGATTCTGTGTATCCTTGGTTACGATGCAGCTGCAGCCTAGTGTTAGGTAGCGACCTCCCTGCCTACGCTTGTGATTGGACAGCTTTAGTCTTTGCGCGTCTCCCATTGGCGCACGTTTACAAATACGCTTTACTTCATTGCAAATGCGGTCTCCCTTTTACTAAACCCTAAACAGTCTTTAAAGGAAGGCAGGATAATTTTACACATGGGGCTGCTTCTCTGAATACATGTGAGAGGAAGGGCGATATAAAAATTGTTGTGAATTGTTTCTTCATATTTATGAATTATAAGGAAAGGTAAGGATTATGCATTTTGTGATGCGATGCTCGTGAGGAAGGAAAACTGTTTGTTTTTTTCACATTCGGCGCCATTTTCAGACACCGCGTTTACGCACCTGCTTTGGGTTTATGTGAGAAATGTGGGGAAATCTTAAATATTTAAAGGGAAACCGCCAGAACACGTAACTTAGATGTTTTGATTTATTGTTTCGTTGGAAACAGTGGCGGTGTACTTCGCTAATAGAAGGAGTTATTTATTTCTCAATTTAAACCTCAATAATTTTTTTAATCGCTGAATGTTAGCTATTATGAGTAAATGTGTTTCGCTGTAGCATTTAGAAGCTAAGTTTATTTAATCGACAAATTAATCCAAATGGGAAAGTGTTATGTTCTGTCAAAATCAGCTCACTTTTCGCTTGTTTACTTGAAATCTCTTATCTTCTCGTTAAGTGCATGTTCTCCATGATCTTCCCATTATAGCCTAATTCAGTTATTTTTGTCAATAGGTCTTTGATGGCTAAGTTTACAGTTCTTTCTTTTTCTTTTCTTTTTCTACATTTTGAAAGGTTAAATAATTGTGCCTTGTAATGAAACACAGTGATCGACTACATTTTTCCAGTCTCGTAGTTTTGGCAAGATGAACACTGGGTAATGTTCACTCGGAAATAATCATTTTTTGCCCTCTTGGACAGCTGTATGACATTTTGTGAACGGTCTCTTTACAGCATTAAATTTTAGATTAAAGTTTCCTGCAGTGTATTTTCTAAATAATGGCTTCAGATTTTTTTGGTAGATTTCAAGTTAAACTCAAAAGACAAAAGCAGTGGTAAGAGCCTTGATTTTTGGTGTCTTGCTGATTAGTACATATATGGTGTTATGGAATGGAGATCCATTTTAACTGATTTTCTGCTTGGGCTTTTCGCAATATTGCAAAGCCCTCAAAGAACAATTAAATTATTCATGTAGCGTTTTTATTTATTTATTTATTTTGCTAAAGGTGAATTGAATGCCTGTAGGTATTTTTTAAATGTCTATGGTCTTTGTGATGTTTCTCTCATGCAGTTTGCATGCATGATATCACCAAAGAGTTGCATCACGCGCCTTAGACACCTCTAGTTATGACCATTCACACCACACATGGCTGGCAATGACTTTATTCAGTATGTTAGTATATACATATGATTTGATGGGTCATCAAACTATATCATTTAAAAGACATTTGATTTTTTCCTATAACTTTCCATTAATATATAAGATCTTTTTCCTATCCTCTTCTGATTTTTGATGACATCATCAGTGGATGATATTTACTAGTAATATCATGTTTATCTCCTTCAGTCAGTGTGGAACCATCCCTGATAATGTTTCAATCTGAAATGGGCCAAGATAAATATGAAAATGATTTCAGAATAAATTTAACTTCTAAAGACAATAACAATGACTTTGTCAGTAAATTAGCAGTGCTTAGGTCATTTATATGTAGCCATGCTTCTCTCTTTAATAGAGAGATTTTTGGCAGGAATATTTTGAGGATTAATTTTAATAGTGATCATTATAGCCACCCTTCTTTTCAATAACAGTCAGAAGCCTTCAATTCATTGAGTCTATCAGTTTCTTGATCTGTTATCAACTCTTTGTGCAGCAGCAGCCACAGCCTCCAAGACACTGTTCAGAGAGGTGGACTTTTTTCCTTTCCTGCAATTCTCCCATTTAAGAAGGCCCACAAGAGTGTAGGTCAGGTGAGGAAGGGGTTAATATTATTATTCTTTCATCTTTAACGCCTTTACTGGCTAGACATGCAGTGAAGTACTTTGCTCATTACACAAATACACATCATGTGTTATGGTTAAATCCAATTAGCATTCAAGTAAATAGAGCTTGGAGTTGGAATATAGGCATGAAAATGACAATAGGGTCAAAATGCTCACTTGCCTAAAGCCAAAACAAGCCACTTGGGGTGCTGGTGGTCTAGTGGTAGGATACTTGCTTAAAGAACAAAAGGTTGCTGTTTGAATCCCACCTCCAGCACTACCACTGAGGAAGATGCTTAACCCAGGTTGCTACAGGGGGACTGTCCCTGTTCTATAAGAAAAGGAAGTCACTCAGGATAAAAGTGTCAACTAAATGCTGTAAATGTAAATGTCATTAAGTATGCACACAGCTATTGAATGGCTCCCACTTGTGCTGTCAAAACTGATCTGACCCATCAAGGCTATTATAGGCTCAACTCAATAACTGAAGGTGTGCTGTTGTATCTGAAACTATTAACAGTAGATCTTTGAGTGGTTGGGAGGAGTTAGCAAGGAGTAGAGGTGAAAAAAGTGGAGAATTTGAAATACTGGGATCAGCAGTTCATAGTAATGGCGAGTGTGGAAGAGCGGTGAAGAAGAGAGTGCAGGCAGGTTGGAATGGGTGGAGAAGAGTGGGGTGATTTGTGACAGATGGCTACCAGCGAGAGGAAAAGGGAAGGTTTACAGGACAGTAGTGAGACCAGCTATGTTACATGGGTTGGAGACGGTGGCACTGATGAGACAGGAGGCGGAGCTGGAGGTGTCAGAGTTAAAGATTAGAAATTAGTATATTAGAGGGACACCTCAGGTTAGACGTTTTGGAGACAAAGTTAGACAAGCAAAGTTGCGTTGGAGAGACGAGGATTATACTGGCAAGAGGATGTTGAAGATGGAGCTGCCAGGAAAGAGGAAGAGCAAAGTGGAGGTTTATGGACGTTGTGAGAGAGGACATGCAGGTAGTTTGTTTGAAGGAGGAAGATGCAGGGGACAGGAAAAAATGGAAATGGATGACACTGCCACTGTGTGTGCTGTTTCCTAAACAGCCGAAAGAAAAAGTAAAAGAGGTTGTATATTGCGAGGTGGGGTTATCATGAATTGGGCTAGTATGATGAATCAGATGAGGTCACATTCTTCCATTCCGCCATGGTGCAGTCCTGATGCTTACATCCCCACTTAATGCACTTTTGGAAATGGAATGAGCTCAGCACAGTTTTGACGAATCTACAATTTTGCAGTCCGTATGTTTTGACATATTGTGTTGTGTGTTTTGACAACTTTTATTCACAGACAGTAGTATTTTTTTCAGCAGTTTGTGAATTCAGCTCTCTTGAGGGATGGGACCAGACAAGCTAGCCTTTGATTATGATGCTTATGAGTCTTGGGCCCAAAGACTGTGTCATTGGCCCACAAGTTTTCCTTCTTTGGAACTGTAACCACTGCATACTGAAGATTATGTTGTTGATTATGATGTTTGTTAACTAAGTTGATGTTTACTGATTACTTGATTAATATTTATTAACAGCAAGCAATTCAGGCAGAATCTTTATTAGAATTTATTAGAATGGATTAACCCATTAAAGACTTGACAAATTAGAAATGAATGTTGGATAAATTTGAATAATGCAAATCTGTGTGACAGTTTTCCCTTACATTAACATGAACTTGTACATTTCATGAACAATGTCCATTTACAACCCTTGGCAGAAAATATGCAGTCACTACACTTGGAGAATGTTCATCCAACTTTTTATAAATTTCCCTGATATTTTTAATGATGGCCTAAATTCTTTTCTTCTAAATTCCTCAACAACGAAAAACAAAAAAATTCTCAATCAAGCAGGTTACAGCTTTTTTGAATACTGATTAACAGATAAGCTTTGCAAGATGGAGCCTTTGCATAGAACATTTATATTATTTTTTCCATAATACATTTTCAACTAGATTAGGTCATCCCATTTAGTTGATATGCCATTCCTGAAAAAAAGCTTTAACACTCTTTGCTCTGTGGCAAAATTATATATATCCCTGAATAAGTTGCACCTGTACAATTTTTTTTTTCTTGCATTACATTTTAGACACAGTTGTGGGTAGCATGTTTTGCCACACTCTTTTTACTCTTTTTGTAGGGGTTTTATAATGTATTCCAACTTGTTGAGGTCATGTTACCTCTAAGATAATTAGGTCAAAGAGGTTGTGCAAGCAATCCCTTTTAATGGCAGAACATTTTTACATTTTTATATATTTGCCAGTATTTGTTTTCTTAATGAAAATTAAATATGAATCAATATTTTCCCTAACTAACTGAATGATTTAGTTTTTTCCTCGTTTTGATTTTGATTGTCATCAGACTTTTTACTTTTTATTTTTTATTTGTTTTTGTATTTTGGCAAATTCATAATTCACTGTAATTTAATCACACATGGGTCAGGCTTTACTTTAGAAAGATAAATATAAGGTGGAAAGAATAGCAATGAGAGAGTAATAGGACTGAGAAGGTGTAAAGTGGGAAAAATCTACAGGAAACAAAGAATAAAATGTGACTGATAGACAGACAGAACTGCCTTTCCTTTCCCTATGTTGGCCCATCCACATATGCAGAGAAAGAGAGAGAGCTGTTCTCTAATCCCAAGCAGCACCGATTAATTTTAAAGCCGCTTTCCAGCCTTAAGCTCACTTCTGCATCCAGTTACAAACCACATAGCACTCACACAGTGTTCCACTCTGTTCATTCTCCCATTGCTTTCCCTTTTTAATGCAGGTATTCCTTTTCAGACATTCTTCATTTCCTGCAATGGAAGGGAAAAATGTGACCGTAGCAATGGTGTGATGTAGTAATGGTTTGGGTGGCAATAATGTAGGGTGAGATGGTTAATTTCACATTTGTTATCCAAGCTTGCAGCTTATACACTGAAGAAGAGATGATTGGAATGTATTTGTACTTCCAGTAATCAAGGCTGTGGTGTGTAGCTTGAATTTACATTGTGGAGCACGTGCTATCTCCTATTTAACATTTTGAGTAACTGCTATCCAGTGAGGGGCAGTGGCTTTGGCTTTGATCAAGGGGCGTTGGCTGCATGATCAGAGGATCGGGGGTTCGAACCCCTTCCCAATAGGTTGCTCTGAGGTACCCTTGAGCAAGGTGCCGTCCCCGTCATGCTCCTCCCTGTGATGGGCTGGTGACCTGTCCAGGGTGTGTCCCTTGTCCTTTGCCCTGTGTGAGCTGGGATGGACTCCAGCACCCCCCTACAACCCTGCTTGGGACAAGCAGCAGAAAATGACTGACTGATATCCAGTGAGTGGGTCTGTTGTTATCTATGTCTTATAAATATGCCTGTAGTTTTTCAGTCTATTAACCTAGTCTATTAAGATTAGAATATTAGAATATTGGCCATGTATGTTTGCAATGGAGACTTGTTATTTGACATGACCACCACTCTCTCTCACTCCCGTTCTCTGCCTGGCCACATACAATCACATGCAGCATTTTTAACTCCTGACTAACTGTGATTTGCTCTTGAAACATAATTTGTAATTTTACAGTATTGTGCAAGCCTTAAAATTGTTTATATTGGCAAAAATGTTTCTCATGTTTAAATAATCCAATAACATACAGCATCAGAATAAATTCTAAGAAAGATACATTCTGTAAAAAGTAATCATAATGTCTAAGTAATGAGCAGCATGAAACCCAGAACTGTATATCTGAAAAAATTTTAAGAGATTTTTTTCCCCCCCAAATGATTTGTTAATGCCCAGAATATACATGCCCACAAACCTTAGAATAATTAAGGTATACTTGTTCAGATGAGTCTCAAAAAATATGCTTCAGCCAAACTTCAATTGTGCATCAGTTGACTGTTGTATGGTACATATCTTCCCATTACACACTTGATATTCGTAAAATACTGTGCCTTTTCATTTGTTTTGTTTTCAGTATCTTGAGGTAGGCCTGTTGCTTTGAATATGGCAGTTATTGAAGAACTTGGGCTTAAGTAATTTTTACATATGTTTATTGCTAAGTTGGTTAAAGAATCATGACACTTTAATGTAGCTCATCCTATAATAAGTTATAACAGTAACCAATGGTAAGGTATAGCCTGTATGAATACACAAAGAATTTGTATTATTGCTTTGATAATACGGGATATTGGATAAGAGTTCAGCCGATTTGGGATTGAGAGGGTCTCTTAACCTACACACACCTTTTTAGCAAGTTTCAGGTGAGGCTTAAGCTTGCATTTGTAGATGAGTAATTGGAATTACTTTATAAAGATATAAAGGAATGCAATTATTGTCATTAGTTTTTTGTGAGCTACGATGGAATGATGCTGTGAGTATGAGGGAGACGGAAACAAGTGATTTGTGTGTTTTTAAATTGTGTGTATTTTGTGTGGACTGTGTAACAACTTTTAATTGGAGGATGAATTTTGGGGATTGTGTGTGTTGGTGTTTGTGAGTCTCACAGACATACAAGGAGCAGTACATTGAAAGTGAATGTGTTAGTGCAATGTACTAGTTGTTGGTCACAAGCACAAATAGGGAGAGGATTTGACATTGCTTAACCCATCCATTGCTCATAACCTTACCATATGAGATTCAACCATTTCTCTTTTTGCATTGTTTGTTCTTGTTTGACAGACTACACTACAGTACTATGCAAAAGTTTTAGGCAGGTGTGAAAAAATGCTGTAAGCAAAGAATGCTTTCAGAAATATAAATAATGATTGTTTATTTTTATCAATTTACACAATGCAAAGTGAGCGAACAAAAGAAAAATCTAAATCAAATCAATATTTGGTGTTACTGCCTTTTCCCTTCAAACCAGCATCAATTCTTATAGGTACACTTGCACAAAGTCAGGGATTTTGTAGGATTATAGTCAGTGTATGATCAACCAATTTTACCAAACAGGTGCTAATGATCATCAATGTCACACGTAGGTTGAAACACAGTCATGTTTGGAACAGCCTACCAGCCGAGTTCCTTCAAAAACTGTGTGCAAGTGTACCTAGAAGAATTGATGCTGTTTTGAAGGCAAAGGGTGGTCACACCAAATATTGATTTGATTTAGATTTCTTTTTTGTTCATTCACTGCATTTTGTTGATTGATGAAAATAAATGATTAACACTTCCATTTTTGAAAGCATTCTTTGTCTACAGCATTTTTTCACACCTGCCTAAAACATTTGCACAGTACTGTAAGACTGACCATATAAGATTAACAACAAATAACAAATATTGTTACTAAGGCTAAAGTGGACTGGCTCAGTGGCAGTGTAACGGCTGAGTTAGCTGCAGATCTTCCTGAAGCACTTCTATTCAGTACTCTGTGCATCAGCAAAAAACAAACTGTGCTAACACCATGTCTGACCTAATGAAGGTGGCAATTAGAAAGTCTTACCGTTATTGTGTTAATATAGGACCAAGCTGAACAGCAGTTACTCTTTGTGAATCTGAATCTGTGAATGAATTTGTTTGAGAGAATACTGAAGACTGACTTAAGTACTTATTTGTGTTGCTATTATGGTGGTCTTGATTAATTTTCAACTAATTGGTAATGATTAGTGGGCTCTTTGAATGAGGGCAAATATATACATTATTCCTACTACTCTCTATAACATGTTTTTATATGTATTTTTATCACATAGTGTTTTTTATATTATACATTTATTAACAGACCTGTCCAGGTTGTGTCCCCCGTCCTTCGCCCTGTGTGAGCTGGGATGGACTCCAGCACCCCCCGCGACCCCGCTTTGGACGAGAGGCAGAAAATGATTGACTGACTGACATTTATTAACATATGTTTGTTGGCACCTTACAGTGTTTGAACTACATTAAAAATGTTTTGGTTAAGCCCTGCTTAATCGGTTCACCGTTGTCTTGGCAACCCTGTACAGGCTTGGTCGGGGCAATAATAGCTCTCTTTAGGATACCTACCCATAATGCACTACTGTGAAAGTCTGGAAGCTGTAATGAGACCTGGTGTTCTTTCTTTATGTACACAAATTCTTTAGGCTGATGTAAGATATCACAAATTAAATATCACCAGCATGTATATTGCTGCATGTGCATATGCTTCAGGCTTATAGCCTCTATTTCAGTAAACACACCAAAGAGGCACTATACAAATATTTACAACAGTTCAAACGCATGTTGACCTAACTTTGTATTCTGATATTCATAGTGCATTCACAGTGCATTCTGACTCTGGGAGACATGCATTTGCAAAAATACATGCATTTGTTCATTTCAGTAATCTAAGCTGTAAAAGAAATGTTTTTTGGAGACACTGCCTGTTTTAACATAAAATATATTCCTTGGCTGTTTCTTCGCAAAATACACTTAATGTCTTGATGCATGTAGCCACCCATTCAAAGGGTTAGACTTTGGAACAGTAATTTTGGATACTTTTGAATTTCTTTGGGAATCCAACCCTCATTTCATTCAACATCAAATTCCTCATAAATACTTAAATACATATAAATTTGGAGTGGAAGGTGTCTACATGCTTTAGGATATGTGGTGTACCCACTTTCAGTGAGTGATTTTGGACAGATAAATTCCGCTTGCACAACTGACTGTCAGAATTTTAAATAGGTGAATTTTATTCTCCCTTTCAAGCATATTCCATCTGTCCTTGCATGCTCATGTCCTTAGTGGCTGCCATGACAACAGACGAAGCAGAGGGTGTGCAGAAGAAGCAGGTGTGTGAGCAGCAGGAAGAGGAAGAGGCTAGAGCTTTGGAGCCTGGCCATTCAGAGACACATCAGCACAAGGGTTCTGGCTTACCACTGCCTCCTGAGGGTCTGGAGGAAGAACAGCAGTTGAAACCACGGCAGCGCTCTTCTGCCGGCCGTGGGCTTTCCCACCTCTTTTCCTCCTTCCTGAAGCGCCGCTCACAGTGCTCCGACGGAGAGGGAGCTGACACAGATTGGGTGCAGGACAGGGAGGGCCAAGAAGATCTCAAAGCCCCCATAGCAGATCCTGAACCTGAGCTTCGTATTGAGGGAGACACAGCACTAGACTTGCACTCCATCAGCAGTGCTGAAAACCAGGTAAGAAAGAGAGATCAGTCCAGAGAACAAAGCTTATGTGATAATTATTATAATATTATATTATGTTATATTGTATTGTATTATATTATTTAGTGCTTATGCCCCACAAGTTGGTTGTGAGATGGAGGAGAAAGAAGAATTCTTGAGTGAGTTAAATGAAGTGATAGAGGGGAGAGAGAGTGGTGATTGGTGCAGATTTTAATGGACATGTTGGTGAAGGGAACAGAGGTGATGGGTGGTTACGGTGTCAAGGAGAGGAATGCTGAAGGTCAGATGGTTGTAGATTTTGCAAAAAGGATAGAAATAGCTGTAGTCAATACTTATTTTAAAAAGAAAGAAAGCCTGAAGAAAGTGTCACAGGGGAGGGGGGTGTTGGTTGAACGTAATCGTGTAGCCAGAGATCTTGTGCTCCACTGTATTAGGCATAAACAAAAATCTCGAGAACCACAGGAAGTCCAGAGACACAAACGTCCCCCCCTAAAGGCACCACTCCTAGGGCGCCAAACCCTGCTTTGCCCAGAATAGGGCCCCTGGGGGAGGTCAAACAAAAAACTGCAAATCAGGGAAACTATGGCCCATTCCAGCGCCAAAATGTGCCCCGCTGCAGCCACGTCCAGGGCTGCACGCGGCGAGGAGATACCCCACTGTCTTAGTCCATATTGTCCATGACGCACTGCCCTTGGTGCCAGGTGCTGCAGTCATGGCCTCAAATACCCAAGACCCGCTCTCTATAGCGGGCGTAGACCCAACTCCAGCAGCCCGGCCCTCTCCGCCAGGCTCAGATGTATAGTCCAACACAGAAGCCCCGCCCCAGATCAGCGATCTGTGCATATTTCCTCTCTCTATATGATATGGACGAGTTGTCTTTGTGTCTCAGCAGTGTCTGGAGCTCGGAAACGTTGGAGTTCAGTCTAGAAATCTAAGCCTCCGTCAAGCTCACGGTTGCAGCTTGATTTTTTGGTTCCACCAGCAGCTCGCACTTCACCTTCTCTAGTTGAGAAAGCAGATTGCTTATCTGTTCCTCGTGTTTCATCCTTTCGTTTGAGGCAGATGTGACCATCTGTGTAACCAAGGCATCTCTCTCTTTCAGCTGCTGGCTGAGTCCTGTCAGTTACTCGTTCTGCTGAGTGATCTGAATGTTCATGCAATGCATTTGTTCGTCTCTCTGTCGCATCTCAGAGAAAAGCGCAATATGTTTTGGCCTGTTTGAGAGTTTCTGACTCAGCCATTAGCTCCACTACACCGCGTTCCAAATTATTATCCAAATGATATTTCACTTTGATTTTCCTAAATAGTCAATGCAAGTCAGCATAATTATATTATAATCCATTATATTATAATATACCATTATATTATAATTCTAATGTTACTGAACAAAGAGAACAGAGAGTTTCTGCTTGAATTTCTTTGCAGGATGTCAGAATAGCTGCTGTTTGGATGTGAACTGCATCCCACCCTCATAGATCTTTTGCTTGAAGATGCTCCAAAGGTTCTCAACAGGATATTAGGTTAGGGGAGGATCTCTCCTTTTATGCCAATAGCAGCCGATGATGCAGAGGTATTCCTTGCAGCATGAGATTGTCATGCATGAAGATGATTTTGTTATGGAAAGCACGGTTTTTCTTTTTGTACCATGGAAGAAAGTGGCAAGTCAGAAACTCCACATACTTCAGGGACCCTAAAGGGGCTGACCAGCTCTCTCCCCATGATTCTGGCCCAAAACATGACTCCGCCACCTCCTTGCTGACGTCGCAGCCTTGTTGGGACATGGTGGCCGTCCACCAACCATCCACCACTCTATCCATCGTGACCATCCAATGGATGCACGGCACTCATCAGTGAACAAGACTGTTTGTAAATGAGTCTTCATGTAGTTCTGGGCCCACTTTAGCCGTTTCTGCTTCTTAGGGGTGGCCAAATAGAAGGTTTATGCATAACTGGAACCACCAGCAGCACCAGCAGCTTCAAATACTTGTTTGCTGCTTTGTAATGGCATTTTAGCAGCTGCTCTCTTAATCCGATGTATTTGTCTGGCAGAAAACTTCCTCATTGTGCCTTTATCTGCACGAACCTGTGTGTGCTCAGCCACTGACTCAGCCACAAATATCTTTACAGTACGATGATCACTCTTAAGTTTTCATTAAATATCTATTTTGATACCTTGTCCAAGGCATTCAACTATTTCTCTTGGGGCAAACATGAGAGCTGGCTTCGCAGCCCCGTCTTCTGTGATGAAGGCAGAAGACTTGATGGTCGGTCATTCTGACACGGGTGGAGGCAGGGGTGTTGGTTGAACGTAATCGCGTAGCCAGAGATCTTGTGCACCACTTTATTAGGCATGAACAAAAAACTCGAGAACCACAGGAAGTCCAGAGACACAAACCTCAAAAATTAAAAAACTCAACAAAAAAAAACCGCAAGGAATCCAAGAAACCAAAAACCCAAAGAAAATGGCTGACGCTCTGCTCTGATTTATTGGGGCTTATAAAGTCAGCCCCAATGAGGCACACCTGTTACCCAATTGCACACAGGTGTGCACAGTCATCGCAGAGCAGAGCACCGCCTACCGTGACAGAAAGTAGGCGGGATACAAGGAGATGAACCGCAGGGCGAAGAAAGCAGTGGTGAAGGCTATAAATAAGGTGTTTGGAGAATTGTATGAGAGGGTGGACAATAAGGAGAGACAATTACCTTTACCTGTTGGCTAGACAGAGAGACAGAGCTGCGAAAGATGTGCAGCAGGTCATGGCGATAAAGGATAGAAATGTCCTCACAGGTAAACAGAGCATGTTGAGCAGTTGGAAGGAGTACATTGAGGGGGTTGAGGAATAAAGAAAATGAGAGCGAGAGAGAAGACTAGATGACGTGAGGATCGTGAACCAGGAAGTGCAGCAAATAAGGGCAGCTATAAAGAGGATAAAGAATGGAAATGCTGTTGGTCCGGATGAAATACCAGTGGAAGCATGGAGATGTTTAAGGGAGATGGCAGTTTCTGACCAGATTGTTTAACACAATCTTAGAAAGTGAGAGGATGCCTGAGGCAGTATGTACTGGTACCAGTTTTCAGGAATAAGGGTAATGCACAGAGCTGTAGTAACTATACCGGGATAAAGTTGATCAGCCATAGCATGAAGTTATGGGAAAGAATAGTGGAAGCTAGGTAAGAAAAGAGATGAGGATTAGTGAACATCAGTATGGTTTTATGCCGAGAAAGAGCACTACAGTTGATGGAGAAGTACAGAGAAGGTCAGAAGGAGTTGCATTGTGGCTTTGTGGGCTTGGATAAAGCATATGACAGAGTACCTAGAGTTGGAGTTGTGGTTTTGTATGAGGAAGTCAGGAGTGGCAGAGAAGTATGTGACCGTACTTCAGGATATTTATGAGGGCAGTGTGACAGTGGTGAGGTCTGCAGTGGGAGTGACGGATGCATTTAAGGTAAAGGTTGGATTACATCAAGGATCAGCACTGAGCCCATTTTTGTTTGTAATAGTAATGGACTCCTCCGTGGACAATAATGTTTACTGATGATATTGTGAACTGCAGTGAGAGTAGGGAGCAGGTTGAGGACAACCTGGAGAGATGGAGATATGCTCTAGAGAAGAGAAGAATGAAAATGAGTAGGTCAGTGTGGGCACACTGAAATGCCAGTTTATTAGGCCCATGTACCTCATGCCAACCCTCATTGCTGCGATTTATCTTCAATGAAGATCTTTAATGAAGAGCTACCAGATTGCAGGGCAACTACTGAAGAAGTGGTAAGGAAGACAGGTACTTAGTGTAGCATCTGGACAAAAGAAGGAGGATAAGGTGGAAGGAGGGAATTCAGTAGCGTATACAGAGAAAGATGCTGGTGCAGACGATCATGGACATATTGACAGTTGAGATTAGACAGGAGTCCCCATGGGTTATGATGTTTGCAGATGATATTGTAATTTGTTGTAAGAGTAGGGAGCAGCTTGAGGAGACCCTGGGGAGGTGGAAATGGTAGGGTTGCAGGGTGTAGTTCAAGGCAAGGGGAGAAAAGAGAGGCCAAAGAGGAGATTTATGAATGTGGTCAGAGTAGACATGCAGGGTGGTCAGTTTAATAGAGGAAGGCATAGAAAACAGGAAGAATTGGAAACAGATTATCCACTGTGGTGACCCCTAATGGGAAAAGCTGAAAGAAGAAAACGATGCTTTTATAGGAGAATGCAGATGGGGATTGCATTTCAACGTTTTTTATTATTTGTAATTTAACAGGTTGCCTTTCTTACATAATCTGCTGAGCTTATCGAGTTGAATACAAAAAGATAGGATGGTGATAATTAATCTGCATCATAAAGCTTCAAAAGTTGTAAAGGATATAAATAAAACTGACTTGATTGACTTCACTTCTTCTGGTGTTGCATTAAAAAAACAAATATGAAGTGCAGTACAGTTTATACATAATAATCTTATTTTATGCAAGGATAACTACAAGGACTGTCATATAGCCATTGCTAAAGGTTTTGAGAATGACACATATTAATCATCAAGAATTTCAAGGAGAGATGTTTAATTGTTGTGAAGAAGGTTTCAGGATGCCAAAGAAAGTCCAAGAAGCACCAGGACCACCTTATAAAGTTGATACTGCTGCGCGATCAAGGCCGCCCATGTAGAGATTGCTCAGGAATGGCAGTAGGCAGGTATGAGTGCATCTGCACAGACAGTGAGCCGAAGACTGGAGGATGGCCTGATGTCAAGGAGGGCAGCAAAGAAGCCCCTTCTCTAAGAAAAACATCAGGGATAGACTGATGGTCAGTTTCCAGACCAGTAGGTTGGCCTGAATCCGGCTTTACAGAATCCGGGTCCGAGCCCCAGTTGGGTAAGCCGAGGGAGACAGAGGCAAGGAATAACTCCCCAAAAATGAGGAAGAAACCTTGGGAGAAACCAAGACCCTAAAGGGGAACCCATCTTCCTTTGGTCGACACCGGAAATAAGAAGAAAGAGAAAAACCCTGTATAGTGATAATTTCCAGTAAGCATGAGCTACAGTAAGAGTCCAATGGTGACTGTAAATGGAGGTTCATGAGCTAATGGTGGTAGCTCTGTTTGAGTGGGGGAAGCTTTAATCTTCGTGGCAGCAGCTCCTGCAGAAGAGCCAGTTTGATCTTAAGTTCAGGTCAGGAGAAAAATAAGATGATAGTAGTTTCGCCGATTTACTTTACTCAGGAGCCACAAGAGCAGTAGGTCGTTGTGCACATGTTTGCTGAGAAAATGTTCTCAGAATGATCATGATTACAACTTACTGTTGCTTTGTCCTACTCTAAACCTTATGCTTTAAAAACATTAATTATTATTTTTTTTCCATTTCATTACATTCTTGGGGGGGATTAAAGTCACTTGTGAATTTCTGTGGCATTGAGATTTGTGAATTAAATGTCTTTCTAGCAGGTCAACGTGGAGCAGAAGGAGAATGTGGAGGGGGAGAAAGGGAAGGGGGAGGAAGTAGAAAAGAAAGTGAAGAAGGAGAAGAAAGAAAAAATAGAGAAAAGGGAAAAGAAGGAGAAGACTGAAAAAAATGAGAAAAAAGAGAAGGCTGAAAAGAAAGAAAAAGCAGAAAAAAGGGAGAAGAAGAACAAGAGGCAAAAAGAGAGGGAACCAGAGAAAGAAGAGGAGATGGAGAAGGAGGATCCTAAACTTGAAGAAGAGGTGGCAGCAGAAGAACAGGAAGAGAGGGAAGGAGGGAAAGAGGAGGAGAAAACCAACGTGGATGATTCAAAAGCCCCCAAAGGTCTTCGTCGACCCAAGATCATGCACTGTAAAGTCACACTGCTGGATGACACTCTATTTGAGTGTGAACTTGATGTAAGACATGTACAAATGCACAACACACACTTTCTGCAGCTTTTATTTTGTGTTCAAAGTTCATTAGTTTTTTGTTAGATTTTGCCAGCCATCTCATCCCATATCTAGGGCTGTTTTCTGTAGTACTAATGAAGTTTTATTCTACAACCTGCATGTTTGCTGATCTGTTTTGGTTTCACTGAATAAGACCTTGTCTACACATATGTGTACAAATGTTAAATGTAGTATCAGTCTGTATAGATATGAGTACAAATGTTACTGAATCAGACCTTGTCTTCATATGTACAAAGGTTAAATGTAATATCAGTCAGCAAGTCAAGGTTTGGTGAAGGCATAAATGTAATTTTAAAGAAAATGAACATGAAACTGAAGTGAAACCATTTAATGTGTTTATATGCAGAAACATGCCAAAGGCCAAGAACTGTTTGCAAAAGTGTGTGATCACCTGAATCTTCTTGAGAAGGACTATTATGGGCTTGCCATATGGGAGACACCAGCCATTAAGGTGCCTGGGATTTAGATTTGTTCTGATTTGTGCAATTACAATGTGACTTTTACACTTCAGGTCATTCAGATCATGATTTTTGGTTTTTCTTGAATTCTTTAAGGTCGTTTTGTGTCATCTAGTTAAATCTGTTTTTTGCTGCTTCTGCACTTGTGTTAGATATTTTTTATATTTTAAGCAGGTCTAGTTTCTTAATAAATTCTGCAAGATAACACTCATTCTCAGTCTCTCTCTCTCTCTCTCTCTCTCTCTCTCTCTCTCTCTTCTCTCTCTTCTCTTCTCTTCTCTTCTCTTCTCTCAGACATGGCTTGACTTCACAAAGGAGATCCGACGGCAAGTGCAGGGTGAGCAAGCTTTGAGTGTTAGAAATTATGGTTATTTAGATTGTATACTTAGAATATATTGTTTCAAGTATCATTTCTGTTTTGAATTTCCTAAAGGGCTGTTTTTCTCTGCTTTAAGGAACCAACTATGATTTCACATTTAATGTGAAGTTTTACCCACCTGATCCAGCCCAGCTATCAGAGGACATTACCAGGTAAATGCCACTTGATGTTGGTAGTTTTTTTATTTTTTCATGTACTTCCATCTATCGATTTAGCTCCCATCTAATCTGAATGTGGGCTTGAATGAACATAATGAGCATCTTTGATTTGCCTTGCTTTTTACAGTTTTTGTTTAGATAAGGCATTTGTCTGTAACAAAACAGTTGTACAAAATGTATATTTACTATATCTTTTTTTTGTTGTTTTTTTTTTTACATTTACATTTCAACCATAACCCTTCAGTAAAAATCCTTTCTACCCTGCTTCTCTGGGTTACACAGTTGATCAAAGCATACAACAAATAATATAAGAAAAGGATCAAATGATAAATGCAACATTTTAAATTTCATGACTGTTAACAATAATTGATCATTCCTGATGAATTAGTTGTGATTTATTGAAGGACAAAAACTCACTTTTTCTACACACTTACGTAAAAAGAATTTGTCCACTCAGTCACAATGCACCTTTCCTGCAAATGTCAGTTTTTTAAAGGGTCTCAATCAAACGAAATTGCAGAGTACTGGAGAAAGAGTCATTCAAGGAAAAAGGTTTACAAATGAATCTCTCATACTCTGGAACTCCAGTGATCAGAGCCATCATCTCAAAATGGAGAAGTTCAAAGAACTTCAAAGTCACAGAAGAGCATCCAAAGGGATGCATTCCTCTTTTGTCACCACTTTTTTTTTCTACATGGGTTAGAGTTAAAAAAAAAAAAAAAAAGATTGACAGGCAGGACCTGTAAGGGGAAAACCTTTCAATGTGGGTTTTTATAGAGGAATGGGCCAAAATATCTCCAGAGTTTTGCCACAGGTTCATCTTCAAGCATTTGATTGCACTATTAAATATAGGGGGAAGTTATTTTTTCACATGGTGACATAAGTGTTAGTGTATTTATCCTTCAATAAATGTTTTACAATTTGTTGTAGTAAATCTAATTGGGCAGATTTTTTTATTTCTTTCCCTGTCTACAGGTACTTCCTGTGTCTGCAGCTACGCAAGGATATCATGAGTGGTCGACTGCCATGCTCCTTTGTTACCTTAGCCCTACTGGGTTCATATGCACTGCAGTCTGAATTGGGGGAGTATGACCCTGAAGTCCATGGCACAGACTATGCCAAGGAGCTCAGACTTATTCCCAACCAGACTAAGGAACTTGAGGATAAAGTAATGGAGCTCCATCGCACATATAGGTAACCATGCTTGCTGTTTAACTTTAGTCTGTTTGGACTGCCCTTGTATTTACATTAAGTTTTCTTTTTTATGTTATAAATAAAGTTACTTTAATTTAAGGCTATGATGTTTGACTAAGAGCATTCATTATCTGATACCTTGTGAACACCATAGTAATTAGACAATCGCAAACATTTCAGTATCTCCTTAGAGTCTGTATCATTGATCATCTAATCAATTTAAAATCATACAGTAAGTGATATCATATCTTCATATCAGTCTTTCAGGAATCAAATTGAGAGAGGTTGTGCAAGTTGCAATTGCAATGGTAGTGCCTATAAATATAAATGTTTACAGTTTTTTCAAACAAGTTTAACACATTTAGTATAACTTCTCAAATGAATTGTTTTGGAGCTGAAATATGCAAGGTTAAAATAGACTAGTCTGCAATGGTAGCTAAGGTAACAAAATTTATCTAAAAGATTACCTGTTTTTCAGTGTAACTTTCAAGCGACATGCCCTCTAATGTTTTATTCTGAGATAATTTGAATTCAGTAATTGCAAAATGTCAAGTAATGTGCCAAGATACAGAAAACCCATGAACAGTGTTTGTGTGTAGACTGTATTTTCATTTTAAAACATCTTTTCATGGCAGGAGCAAAACTACACCTCTGGAGTTTTATCTTAAGCTTGTTGATTAATTTTGTTAATTCACTCTCTTTTAAACTCTGCATGATCACAAGCTTGCAGTTAATAGGGGTACACTCAGTTTACAAAAATATTTAAGTAGTGTCGCAAAAGTTGAGAAAACAATCTGGGAAAAAAATCATGTAAATGATTTCCTGTGGTACACAAGTACAATTTGCATGTTTTACATGCTGAAGCAAGCTGGGGAAAAACAATATTTTTTTTAATGTTACAAAGCATTTAACAAACAACAGATCTTTATTGTTTCCACATACGCCTACTTTAAAGCACGTGAACAAACTGATGTCAAAAGATGTACTTCACGGCTGATGAGAATATTTGATATACATGTGAATTGAGCATTAGTGAATTAAATGTGGGGCAGTGGTGGCCTAGTGGTTAGGGCGTTGGCCACATGATCGGAGGATCGGGGGTTCGAACCCCTTCCCAGTGGGTTGCCCTGAGGTACCCTTGAGCAAGGTGCCGTCCCCGTCCCACTCCTCCCTGCGATGGGCTGGCGACCTGTCCAGGGTGCGTCCCCCGTCCTCGCCCTGTGTGCGCTGGGTTGGACACCAGCACTCCCCCGCGACCCCGTTTGGGACAAGCGGCAGAAAATGGATGAATTAAATGTTAAATTGAGCTAATTGTGACTGCTTATTGGGAATACATCAAGGTATGTTTTTTGTTGTACTTGTACATACTTGCACCTTGTGAGGCCTTCATGGTAGTCACATCAACATCCATGCTCACAAGCATGCAGTTAGTACGTGGGACATACTGCATACTGAAAGATGTGATGCTGTCTGTTCTGATAATTTCTTTCTTTGTTAGCACTGAATTTTTCAGGCCAGGCAGGCCTGCCATTTCCCACCACAAACATCAATGAACCTTCAATGCTATAACCCTGTTGCTGTTTTTTTCTTAGGTACTAACCACTGCTTACTAGAAACACACCCAACATGACCTGCAAATCTCTGACCTCTAACCCTGTTAATCATCCATTATATTTTACATTTGCCAGTGTCATTCATATCCTTAGGTCTAACCCTAAGCCTAACCCATATCCTTGGTCGTTTTTCTTGCTTCCAACACATTAACTTTAAGAACAGACTCTTCACATACTGCTTAAAATATCCTGCTCCTTGACAGTTATGTAGTAAATAATTGTAATTCACTTAATCGGTTTTGGCTTTTAACACTGTGGCCTGTCCATGTAGTTCCAGTCTGAAACAACTACAGATTCAAAAAGCTTTCCTCCAGTGAGCAAAAAGAAGAAAAACGAGATTTAAAATATAAAAATTTGAATTGTTTCAGTTTACTTTTCGAATCACAGTGTGCATATCTAGGCAGTTGTTCAGACTCTACATGTCTCTACATGAATGTTGTCTGCAATCTAAGTAATAGATGTTTTTTGTAGATGTTTATTTTATGCTGTTGTCCTACGCTTATCTTCAGGTCCACGAGTCCAGCTCAAGCTGATATGATGTTTCTGGAAAATGCCAAGAAACTTTCTATGTATGGAGTGGACCTGCACCAGGCTAAGGTACAATAAAGCTTAAATACATATCCAGGCTGATGTTCTCTATTTTACATATTCGGCCACTGATTGTGTAAGCCCTAGTGCTTTAATGACAACATTAGGCTGTTATATATACAGTACTGTGCAAATGTTTTAGGCAGGTATGAAAAAATGCTGTAAAAAAAGAATGCTTTAAAAAATGTAAGTGTTAATCATTTATTTTCATCAGTCAACAAAATGCAGTGAATGATCAAAAGAGAAATCTAAATCAAATCAATATTTGGTGTGACCACCCTTTGCCTTCAAACAGCATCAATTCTTCTAGGTACACTTGCACACAGTTTTTGAAGGAACTCAGCTGGTAGGTTGTTCCAAACACTGTGTTTCAATCTACGTGTGACATTGATGATCATTAGCACCTGTTTGGTAAAATTGGTTAATCATACACCAACTATAATCCTACAAAATCCCTGACTTTGTGCAAGTGTACCTGTAAGAACTGATGCTGGTTTGAAGGCAAAAGGTAGTAACACCAAATATTGATTTGATTTAGATTTTTCTTTTGTTCGCTCACTTTGCATTGTGTAAATTTGAAGCACACACATACATACATACATACATTGCATTGTGAAATACATACAGCACCTGCCTAATACTTTTGCACAGTATTGTATGTGTATACATATATATATACACACACACACACACACACACAGTTGAGGCCAAAATTATTAGCCCCCCTTATGAAATTAGACAACACTCTTGATTTCTCCATGAAAAGGACCATTAAGAACAAGTGTTTGTTATTTTGGAAACAAATACACTATAAAAAACAATGTCCACTAAGTTTAATTAGGATATTTTATTGATACAACGAGTTGAAAAATGAGACATCCAAAATTATTAGCCCCCCTGGCCTGGTCAATAGTGTACCCTTTCTGAGCAACAGCTGACAACAATCTCTTAGAGTAGTTCTTTACTAGGTTGGCGCAGGTCTCCTGAGGGATTTTGGCCCATTCTTCAATTGCAAATTGTTCTAGCTGGTCCAAATTGCATGGTTTTTCACTTTGAGAACCTGCCACAGATTCTCAATAGGATTGAGGTCTGGGCTCTGTGCGGGCCACTCCAGGATCTTGGTTTTGGTATCCTTGAGGAACTGTTGGACTAATTTCAACGTATGCTTTGGGTCTTTGTCTTGTTGGACGACCCAGCGACGCCCTAAGCCTAGAGTAGGAGCAGATTTCTGCATATTCTCCCTCAAAATGTCAACATAATTTTCTTTTTTCATGATGCCATGCACCCAAACAAGGCTCCCTGTGCCTAAGGCTGCAAAACAGCCCCACAGCATGATGTTCAAATACCAACAAATAGTGATTTGATTTAGATTTCTCTTTTGTTCATTCACTGCATTTTGTTGATTGATGAAAATAAATGATTAACACTTCCATTTTTAAAGCAACGGAATTTTTCACACCTGCCTAAAACTTTTGCACAGTACTGTGATATATATATATATATATTTGTGTGTGTGTGTAGCTATCCATCTCCAACTCAAGATCACTAGGGTCTTTTAGAAATGATCCTCCCATCCTGCAAAGTCTGTCATTTTAATCATTCAGTCTTTCCATTTTAAAACTATATCTGTCTATCCATGGCCTTATTATGCACACATAATGCAATAGTGTTGTGTGCAACATACTAAAACAGTTCGTCACTACCTCACCACTGAGATTTAATGGCTGAAACCAGGTCAATCTGCATTAAGTCAGGGATTTAAATAAAATATGGACTTCATTATACTTAAAGACAGTGGTAGGCTGCCTCCTAGTGATAATTTATTGTTATTACAGTCAGTTATACTGAAAAGAGGGGAACATTTTTAAATGTCTGTCTTTTTATCCTTAGGACCTGGATGGAGTGGATATCATGCTGGGTGTTTGCTCCAATGGTCTTATGGTTTATAAAGACAAGCTGAGGATTAACCGCTTTCCATGGCCTAAAGTACTCAAAGTCTCTTACAAACGCAGCAGCTTTTTTATTAAGATCCGGCCCTCTGAGGTACACTCACAAAGCAGATTCTCATGTATGCATTGTTATTTAACTACCCTGATGCTCATCCACTCATAAGAATGGAAATGGAGAACTAGTTACAGTGAAAATCAACTTATCAAATTATCCGACTGATCGTATTCAGATGCCTTTTCAGTTCCTTTTTTTGATGCTGGCATTTTTCCCTTACACCTTAAAATCATTCTGAGTCTCTGGATTAATTCACTAAGAAACTCAAACGTACTATTAGCCATGTTTGTATAACGATCATTTCAAGTAAGAAACATCATGAATGAGTTAACCCTTTAAAAACTATTATCCCCATTTGGGGATCGGACTAAAGTTGCAAATTTCATGAAAGATGGTTGTGCTGGAAAATAATAAAAACTATATATATATATATATATATATATATATATATATATATATATATATATATATATATGTGAGTGGGTGGCCATGTGTCAGCACTATATGGACTAAAAGTCCAATGCTGCTACTTACCTTATGCAAGTAAGGCTAATAGCCTTTTTTAATAACTTTAATTCTACGCAGAAAGTTACAGCAGACTTTCTTTGACTCCAAAAACATTGTTATTTCATCCATTTAAGAAAATTTATATACCATTCATACAGATAGCTTTGGGGCTACAACCAGCTGCTCAAATCACCAACCAGTTTATATATATATTTTTTTTTCTTTCACTTGCCAGTTTTCATTTATTATTGTTGTTGTATTATATTTTAAAATATATTTAAAATTATATATTTTTTATATATAGCATTTCTATTTATTATTATTTCTATATATTATTATTTAAATTTGTTCAAATGTTTGTAGAAAGATTTTCTATATTGTGTACCCTCAGACTCTGTTCAAACCTGTGTAGGCCTTTTTCCCCAAACAGAAATCTGGCCAGGATTTGTTAAATAAATGGAAGAATGATTAATGAAAGTATTGGTATCAATAAAATCTTATCAATTCCCTTTCCTATCCGACACTAAAGTCTGTATATTCTGGCACTTTTTTCATGTTTATTTCTCTTCGAAATGATTTGTGTTACAGCTTGAACATTATGAGAGCGCTATTGGTTTCAAGCTGCCCAGTTACAAAGCCTCTAAGAAGCTTTGGAAAGTTTGTGTGGAACACCACACTTTTTTCAGGTGAGACAAATGAGTGTAATTTTAGCCTATATTTAAACAGTACATTTTCAAGCAATGTTTTAAATAGGTTAAGAAAGGGTTGAACTGAAATGGTTAAAATGAAAAACGTTTCGAATTGTAAGCTTTAAAAAACTGTTTTTTTCCCATTTTAACTGCTATTATTATAAAAAGATATTGTGGGTGGTTGGCAGAAGTAGCAAGTAGCAGCTTTGGAAGCTGAAGGAGCTTCTTAAGGAGGTACCTAAATTTATCAGGGACCTCAACAGATAAACAGTTGAATGGGCAAATCTACAGACCTCCAGCAAAGACTTGCCTTTCATTACAATGGGTTTAATTGTATAGTAGAAAATTTATGGAACCACACTGGTTGCCCCATGAAGGTTTTTAAATAATTGGTTGACTTAAATATTGTGAGAGAGAGTACAGGCATTTAAAAACGATTGCACGACAACTCTAAAGAAAAAGGAACCATAGATCAATTTGTTTTTATTCATAAAGTACCTTTCTTTTGGTTTGAGGAACTGGCAAAGTCTTAACAAAATCACACCTATCTAATTTCTCACTAATTTGCCACAAAAGGGTGGCTGTTGACTCCAGGATTGGAAGGTTGAAGGTTAGAATCTAAGACCAGTAGGTTACTCTGAGATTCCTCATATTAAAGAGAAAGACAACTACTTAATTCCCACATCTGGGTATAACAGCACAATTATTGGATCAGGTTAACATTTGTTATGATTTGAAGGAAAAGGACAAGATCTGGAGGGCTGCACTTCTAATGAATTAAACTAAAGTACCTAATAAATCAATGTAAGTGAATGATGATTAACAGTACTTTAAATAGTGTTGATTTTCTGTCCTAGGTTGACATCTACTGAATCTGCCACCACTCCTCGAAAGTTTTTAGCTCTTGGCTCCAAATTTCGGTACAGCGGACGCACTCAGGCCCAAACTCGCCAAGCCAGTTCTATGATTGATCGCCCTGCACCCCATTTCCAACGGTCTGCCAGTAAAAGGGCTTCACGGAGCTTAGACGGAGGTTTGTCTTCGGATTTTCACTGTACATCAGACTGTTTTTATCCTAGGCCTCAGCCAAACCGATAACAAAAGACTGGGTTTTAATTCTTTTTTTTGTCCTTAAGCTAGGTATACAGTCGATCTCAGGTAGTGTGATTTCAAAATTGTTGACACTTAAAAAGATTTACTTATGTTGCTCTTTTTTCTTTGAAACCTAACACTGCAAATGACTATATAACCTTACGTTAATACTTTACATATGATGTCTGACCATTAGTCCTTTCCGTTTTTGAGGCCGTTGTATAATTGGACACTGTCTTCAGAGGTAACTTTTTCATTGGGCAGCATTTTAACCTAAAAAGGTTAGCAGTCAGCAGGCATTGCATTAGAAAATCTCAAAACCATCTTACATCATAACTTCCACTGTGCTGTGTACAAGATCTGTTCTTTCATGCCTGATGACAGCAAACCACTTACAGATAAGAATTAAGAGCAAACAGTCTTTCTTAACAGGGTTAACCCTATATTCAGGAACCAGCCAGCCAGCCAAGCTGAGCCTGTCAGTTCGTGTTACAGAAGGGAATTTAGATCTAACTTTAACACCATAGGAAGATTTTAAAATTTTATTCAGTTACATGTTTGTAATTTGGCTTTATATTCTATTTATCTGTAAAGTACATGAAATGGGGTTTGGAGATGATTGTAATGTTACAAATACTAAATGTCAATATAACTCAAAAAGGCCACAATTAAAATTCTATAAAGCAAATTCCACAAGATTGCGTGCATAAGAAAGATGTTTACTGCTTATAGAAGAAAACAGAAGACCGTCTTAGCCTGAAGGAAAATTTGAAGAAGGTAATTGATTTGGACATGGACCACATTTTTTTAAGCAGCTGATGAGGAGATGATGATGTACTGCTTAACAAATTAGTATAATTAAATGGATTACTAAACCTTCCATATCATCTTCACTGAATAGGGGCAGACCTGAATGAAAAAGAGCCAATTTTGGTGCCAGGAGAATAAGCAAATAAATTTTTTGACTTTAAAAAAAATCTTTTTTTCCTTAAGCAGCACTTTTCTCCAAAACATTTCTTTGACCCACAAAATGCCCAGAATTTTATCTAGAGGCTCCCCTGAAACAATTTCAGAACTATGAAAAGTTTTATAATGGAGGAGCAGAGTCAGGTTGCTTACCATTAAAGTTTTAAAAATAATTTCAGTTAACAGTTTCAAAAATAGCTTCACAGAGTACAAGAGAAACAAAAAAATATTTTGCTTTTTCATAATATATTTATAATAATTCTATTTTTGTAATTGAGATCTGCGAAAGTGTAGCTACAAATGATAATGATTTAATGTACATTTGCTGTACATTTCAAAATATGCCTACTTGGTCTTTTTTATATCCCATTTTATTCGTTAATCTAATTCCTTTATAATTTCCTGCAAATCATAGTGGACCAAAGTTGCCACAAAAAAAAAAAAATTATAAAATTCTTAAATGAAGATGAGGATTTGCTTGTCACTTTACTTAACACTAAGGAAGCTTCTGTAATGCAGCCTGTGAGATTTTAGCTATTAAGTTTGCTTTTACTCACTGTTCCATCAAACACTTTTCTCTTTCTAGCAATGGTGTCCACCCCAGACAAAACATCACGCCCTGTAAGTGCTCCTGTCATGTCTCCAATTTCCCCCAATGATGCAGCTCCGTCTTCTGTGGTGACATCACCAGCACTAGTGGAGCACAAAGAGGCAGCCACACCCACTGGCTGGCCTTTCCGCATAGGTGAAAAGAAGGGAGAGGTAAAGACAGAGAGCAATGTGACTAAGGCTTCCAAAATGCACAGAGCCAAACTTGAGGGCACATCTGAGATCAAGGTATGGCACACAAGCCACTACATTGTACTACAATAATGTACTGTGCACATTGGATACATGCAGTGTACCAGCTGGTGCTCTGCTAAAAAGTTAAGCAGAGCATTAAGCATATGGTTTACCAAATTCATACATTTAGAGTGCTTTATCAATTTCAAATAAGTTACATTTTGCATGTGTCTGAATAGTTGCTTTATTTTTGATTAGCTATTAAAAAGCTCAGTTCTGTAGCATAGCATTTTTATTTGGAAAGTGAGGGTAAAGTGTACTATACTTTCTCATTAGGTTGATTTAGATTTTTGCCATCTTGGCCTTATCTAGACAGAGTTACTACAATTTGGGTAAAAGTGTTGAAACCCTGTCTAAACTTTTATCTGAGTTAAAAGAAAGTGAAAGTAAGTAATGCTGAATTCTACTGTGAGCCTTTGCAGAGAGAATATGATAAGAAAGATGAGTCCTCTTATTGTTGTGAGTAAAAACCTGGCCCCTGAGAGGTTAGCTATAACCTGTTAGTTAAAAGCCATCTATTAATCTTCATCAGACAGTCAAGGAGAGCAACCTAATAGGGGCTTTAATTAACAATAAAGCTGGATGTTTTCTGCATAGAGATGACAGGAAATATCCTTAAAATAAGTCATAATATGAACTAATGGTAGTATATATAATAAAAAGGTGTAAGCCCAATGGGAAGCACTGTTGCCTCAATGCGAGAAGGTCCTGGGTTGGATTGCTATTTGGGTCGGTCTGGGTCCTTTCTGTGTGTAGTTTGCATATTCTGTCCGTGTCTGTGTGGGTTTCCTCTGAGAGTTCTGGTTTCCTCCCACTGTCCAAAAGCATGCATGTCAGGTGAATTGCCTGTAGGTTTCAGTGAGTTTGTCAGTGTGTCTGGCTTGCGATGGACTGGTGACCTGTCCAGGGTGTTTCCTTGCCTTTTGCCCTGTAAGAGCTGGGATCAGCCTCACCCCTATGACCCTAATTAGGACACACAGCTAAGAAAATGAGTCGGAGTGAGTGAGTGTCCCTGTAGAATGGTTCCTTCAAAACCCTGAATGAAAAGGGTCCAGGATTTTGTTTGTTTCCAGAAAGGTAGCTAGTTGTTGCTCAGCAACCTTTTCTATAGTTTTTGAAAAGAACTGTAGTTTTGAGATGGGCCTATAGTTTTTAAATATGAAAGGATCTAGATTTGGTTTTTTTTCAGCAGGGTGTGAACAACAGCATGCTTAAAATAACTAGGAACACAACCAGAACACAGAAGATACTAAATCGCCAAGAGAAGCAGCTCCCAACCTACAATCTATAATATTAGAAATAGTATCAAATTAAATTCTAGGGTTGTGCTTACTGTTAGTTATATGACTGTAAAAGTAAGCTTCCCTTAGCACTGTCATATATAACAAGCATTTCTTTAAGAGGAGGCTACCAACTCGTACTTTCATAAATGTTCAGTCTGCTGCCAACTGTGTCTGAAACAATGTATGTCATCATTCAACCAGAGAGATGTGATAACAGCAAACTTTGGTCTTATTTTAATGGGGTGATGCTGTTCTGTATTTTGGTACAGTAATTAAAAAAAATTAAGCAAAAGGTCAACATTGTTACTCACTTCAGCAAAATTACTGAACAGCTAGTTTCATTGATTATATGAGCATGACTCAGATAAAAGACAGAGTAAAATAAATATATTTATGATCACTGAAGGTAGTTTACTTAGAAATTATATGAGCAATATTTACACCATGAGAAAATATGAGGCTCCCTGTGTGCCATCCTATATGAGTGGGACTTAAAAAAAAATGCTGTTTGAAATGAATAATTTTTAGAAATTCAGAGGATGCACTGAAAGTGGAGTCATCAGCATGGAGTTTAAAGTTACCGAGCAGTATTACCTTGTTCAGCTTGATAATGGAGGTTAAAAAGGCAGAAATTTCAAATGAAAATAAACTGGCAGATCTGGGTGGACAGTTGTTTAGTACAAGGGCTTGTCCTGATCACCTTTTGTAACCTATAGTTATAATGATTTGTATGTGATGCTGCTTACCAGCTGACAGGTGATCTTGGTCTTGTAGAGCACCTTGAGGCCACCGCAACAACCAGACAACCGTGGTATGCACGCATACAAGCAGTCTGAGGGACAGAGTTCAATAAAAAAAATAAACGGGAAAGTGTGTGCTGTGCTGTGTTTCATAGTGCGGAAATGGTCACTTTTGCTTTCACTTTAAGAAAGCAGTGGCAAAGGCTATGAGAGGTTTCACAGTTAGGAAGGGGAAAAGGATCTGTACTGATTGGCTAGACAGAGAGCTGGGAAAGATGTGCGATTAAAGGATCAAAATGGAAATGTACTTACAAGTGAACAGAGCATGTTGAGCAGATGGAAAGAGTACTTTGAGGGGCTGAAGAATGAAGAGAATGAGAGAGAGAGAGAGAGTGAAGACTGGACAATGTGAGGATAGTGAACAAGGAAGCGCATAAGCAAGATGGAAGCAATGGCAGTGATGAAGAAGATGAAGAATGGTAAGGATGTTGGTCCAGATGATATACCAGTGGAAGTATGGAGGTGTTTAGGAGAGATGGCTGTTGAGTTTCGGACCGGTTTGTTTAACACAATCTTGGAAAGTGAGAAAGTGAGATGCCTTAAGTGTGGAGTCGAAGTTTACTAGTACTGATTTTCAAGAATAAGGGTTATGCCCAGAGCTGTAGTAACTATAGAGGGATAAAGTTGATCAGCCACAGCATAAAGGTTTGGGAAAGAGTAGTGGAAGCTAAGTTAAGAAAAGAGGTGATGATTAGTGAGCAGCAGTATGGTTTCATCCTGAGGGTGTTGATAGAGAAGGTCTAAGAAGGTCAGAAGGAGCAATGTGCCTTTGTGAACTAGGAGAAAGGTGCTGTTGGGTGTGATGAGGATGGACAGGATTAGAAATGAGCATATTAGATGGACAACTCAGGTTAGACATTTTAGAGAAGACAATGTTAGAGAAGCAAGGTTGCATTGTTTTGGACATGTACAGAGGACAAGATTGTTAACTCTTGCTGGTTGTGTTGGTTTGGACATGTCCAGAGATTACAACAAGTTCCAAATCATTATGCAAATTGTATTTAGCTATGTGCATCACCCTTATTCTTAAAAATTGGTACCAGTACACTTTGTCTCCACTCCACTTTGTCTAACCCTAACCCCTTTCTCCCTCCTTACTATCCAACCCCTCATACACTTCACCAAACACCATATCTTTAGCTTTCACCACTGATTTCTTTGCTCTGTACTCCTGTCTACTTTCTTCATCTCTCTGACTGTCCCTCCTCTTCTTTGCCTACCTCTTCTTTTGTATACACTCCTGGACTTCTCGGTTCTACCACTAGATAACTTTCCTTATCCTCCTTCCTCCCTCCAGATGTCACAACAAGTACCTTTCTAGCTTATGCCTTACCGGTAGCTCTTCAATACCTCCCAGTGCCCGTGTTCACTCCTGCCTGAATTCCACCTTGCAGTCCTCCTTCAGCTTCAGCTTGATCCTCAACTCTGCCCTCACTTTCCTCCTCTTCTTGACCTCCAAGGTCATCCTACAGACCACCACCCTATGCTGTTTAGCTACACTCTCCCCTGTCACTACTTTGCAGTCTCCAGTCTCCTTCAGATTGACGCTTCTGCAAAGGATATAATCCACCTGTGTGCATCTTCCTCCACTCTTATACGTCACCCTGTGCTCCTCCCTCTTCTTAAAATAAGTATTAACTACAGCCATTTCCATCCTTTTTGCAAAATCTACAATCATCTGACCTTCAGCATTCCTCTCCTTGACACCATACCTACCCATCACCTACTCATCACCTCTGTTTCCTTCACCAATATGTCCATTAAAATTTGCACCAATCACCACTCTCCCCTGGGTACGCTCTCTATCACTTCATCTAACTCACTCAAGGATTCTTCTTTCTCTTCCATCGCACAACCAACTTGTGGGGCATAAGCACTAGCAACATACATTATCATCTTAATGCTTCAGACTCATCACCCTATCTGAAATCCTCTTCACCTCCAAAACACTCTTCACATACTCTTCCTTCAGGATAACACCTACCCCATTCCTTCATCCATTCACACCATGGGAAAACAATATAAACCCTCCTCCAATACACCTGGTCGTACTATCCTTCCATCTAGTCTCTTGCAGACACAAAATGTCAACCTTTCTTCTCTTCATCATATCAGCTAATTCTCTACATTTACCAGTCATGCTTCCAACATTCAAAGTTACAACATTCCTACTCTCACTTCCACTATCCTCCCCTTCTTTCTCCTCCCTCCAGACATGCTTTGCTCCTCTTCTTCTTCTCCTTTGGCCAACAGTAGTCCAATTTCCACCAGCACTCTGTAGGCTAACAGCACTAGTGGCAGTTGTTGCAAAAGTTTTTCACCGGATGCCCTTCCTTACATAACCCTCCCTGTTTATCCGGACTTTGGACCGGCACAAAGAAATACACAGGCTTGTGCATCCCTAGTGGCTGGGTTATATAATATACAGTACTGTGCAAACGTTTAAGGCAAGTATGGAAAAAATGCTGTAAACAAAGAATGCTTTCAAAAATTGAAGTGTTAATCATTTATTTTCATCAATCAACAAAATGCAGTCAATGAACAAAAGAGAAATCAAAATCAAATCAATATTTTGTGTGACCATTCTTTGCCTTCAAAACATCATCAATTCTTCTAGGCACAGTTTTTGAAGGAACCTCGGCTGGTAGGTTGTTCCAAACATCTTGGAGAACTAACCACAGATCTTCTGTGGATGTAGGCTTCCTCACATCTTTCTGTCTCTTCATGTAATCCCAGACTCACTCAGTGATGTTGAGATCAGGGCTCTGTGGGGGCCATAAGAATTGATGCGGGTTTGAAGGCAAAAGGTAGTAACACCAGATATTGATTTGATTTAGATTTTTCTTTTGTTCACTCACTTTGCATTTTGTAAATTGATAAAAATAAACAATCATTATTTATATTTCCGAAAGCATTCTTTGTTTACAGCATTTTTTCCACACCTGCATAAAACCTTTGCACAGTTCTGTATAATTTGGAGAAAAAATTATAAAAATTTTTTGTTGCATGTGCCTAATATAGTATAGGTACCCCTCATGCCTTAAATCTGTTAGGGCATGGACTCCACAAGAACAGCAGATGCCTATACTAGCTTGTTCCCACAGATTCAAAATCAGATTGAGATCTGGGAATTTTAAGCACCTTGATTTCTTTTCACATGTCCTTCAAACCATTCCTAATCCATTTTTGGCTGAGTGGGTGTATCCTGCAGAAAGAGGCCACTGCTGTGAGGGAGTACATTTGCTGTGACGTCTGGGTCTCAGCTCCATATGCAGAAAGATGTAGCCAAAATCTATTATGACATTTATTTAACAATTTGTGCTACAGTAGCTCTTCTTTGGATGTCCATTGTTGGACTACTTGTTTGGTAACCATTTACTGCATACCAGGATCCACTCCACAAATCCCAATACCCAACATCAGATTACTTAGTTTTCTAGTTATCACAAGTTGGCCCTTGTACATCAGATCCATACACTAGCTTGTTTATTCTGCTTCCAACATTTCAATTTCAAGATTTACCTAAAAACTTAGGACACCCCATTAAATATTCAGTTCTTTATTAAGAAATGTTCACACATCGATGAAAGTGATTTAATTGCAGGGAAACAAAAAAAAATTACTTTGATTTGTTCATTTAACAAAATATATCAATACAAATGTGTATTCTAACTAAGGAAACAGTTAGGACACCCTACCCCATAATAGCTAGTATTACCCCCTTTGGGTGAAATAACAACAGGGAGACGCTTGTTGTAGCCATCTACCAGTCTCTAACATCAGTCTGAGGAAAGTTTGCCCCACTCCTCAATGCAGAATTCTTTAAGCTGTAAGATGTTTGAGGGATTTCTTGCATGTACAGCCTGTTTCAAGTCACCCCACAGCATCTCAATGGGATTAAGATCTGGGCTTTCACTCGGCCACACCAGGACTCTCCATTTCATAGTTTTCCGCCAGTCCTTTGTGGATTTACTAGTATGTTTTGGGTCATTGTCATGTTACGGGGTCCAGTTCTGCTTCAGTTTTAATGTTCTTACAGATGGTCTCACATTGTCCTCAAGAACCCTCTAAAACACGGTAGAATTCATGGTGGGTTCTGTGATGGTGAGCTGGCCAGGTCCTGCTGCAGCAACACGTCTCCAAACCATGACACTTCCACCTCCATGCTTCACAGTTGGTGTGAGGTTCTTTTCCTGGAATGCTGTACTTAGTTTACCCCAGACATGTCCTCTGTTCTGGTGTCCAAAAACTTTAATTTTAAGCTCATCTGTCCATAGAACATTATTTCTAAAGTCCTGGGCTTTGTGTAAGTCCTCTCTAGCAAACTTCAGTCTGGCTTTGTTTCTCTTAGAGAGCAAAGGTTTGCTTCTGCACACCTCCCATGCAAGTTAAAGTTGTGCAGTCTCTTTCTGATTCCAGCAGCATGCAGTTTCACATCAACAGTAGCAAGAGCCTGCCGTAGGTCCCGTGATGACATTTTACAGTTTTTGGAGACTTCTTTTAGCATCTTGCTGTCTGCTCTCAGGGTAAACTGGCTTGGATGGCCAGAAGTGTCCAAACTTTTGCATACAATTGTATGCATTGAATGGATATGTTAGTTTCACACCCTGTTCACACCCACAATGTACAAATGGGATTAAACAATTTGGGGCTGTCCAGTGTATTGGTATGCTCATTGCAGCTCTGTGAGAGTGTGTATGTAAGACTTCTGTGTGCCACTGCAGAAAATAACCCGGCGTGAGAGGCGGCAACGAGATGCCAATGCAGTGACAGCCACTAACTGGGACAGACAGAGTCAGGTGTGTTTTTTAGGTTTCAGGCACATTTACGCTACTGTTTGTGCGTGCGTGCATGCGTGTTATTTTGCACATCCCTCACAGCCCCCTAGTGATCAGGGAGTTGTCCCTCGGATCATGGGTTCAAATCCCAGACCAGTAGGTTGCCCTGAGGTACTCTTGAGCAAGGTTCCTTCCCTGTTACTGCTCCCTGGGCACTTTCAATAGCTGACCCCTGCTGCATGTGTTTGTTTGTATGGGTAAAATGCAGAGGTGTAATTTAATTTTGGTTCACTGTTTGTTGTGCTGTGTTTCACAATAAGAAGAATAGTCACTTTCACACATGCACACATTTTTTATTTATATATATATATATATTATATATATATATATATATTTTTTTGTTTGTTTTATACAGATCTGAGCAATAAATCTGAGCTTTTAAATCAGATCTTTCCATTTTCATATGTTGCTCTAGTTTGAGACCTGATCAAAGTTTGTGTTTATCGCAATTAAGAATTGTGCTGCTCATTTGTTAATTTGTTGTTGTCCTTCAATACTCACACAGCTCATTCACATAACAGAATGTGTAGCGATTAAAGATTTCGATCACTTTAAAAATGTCAAGAGTCAAGGCAAAAAGAATGCAGTAAAAAAAAAAAAAAAAAAGACTTATTGGTTAATATAGGTTTAACCTGTAGGCCTACTTCTATGAAAGTGGTCTTTAAATTAATCTTCAGGGCAATGTGTTGCATAGAAAATAGCATCTTGTGTATCTGACTACCCATTTGCTGATGATGAACTAATACAAACCAGTGCTAATTTTCATGACTTCTTGGATTTACAAGAATAGCATGAGTGTATTATTAAGCATTGGTTTTTAACAAAGGTTTCTGTTCCTCCCCTTGGGGCGTGCCCAGTCCCCACAAGCAGATGCTGAGACGATACGAACACGGAAGGTAGCGCTCATTTCCTTTTGGGTATAACGGCATGAAGAAGAAGCCACTATCCATGTCCCCTCTCTCATTTTTGTATTTCACCCCAAGAATTTTTTATCTTGATATCTGCTCTGGCTTTGTGGTTGGCTCTGTTTATGCTTGTATAATTGTGATTATACAAGCCAGCTTTCCATGTTTGCTTGATGTCATTGTGCTTAGACTGTGATGATGAATAACTGTGACAATGGTGTATAGGTAGTGTATCTGGGCTTGCTCACTCTGTTCATCAGTGAGGCTGCACAGGCCCTGCATGTTTCTCCTAAAAAAAAAAAAAAAAAAAAAAATTTGATTTTGAGGGGAAGAACATTCAGGATATATTGTGGTGGAGATGAGATGGCTTTATTAGGTAGAACACTAGATCACAAGATCTAGATCTAGATCACTAGAAAGGTATGGCATCATTAAATCATGGGGCAGTGGTGGCCTAGTGGTTAGGGAGTTGTCCCCGCATCGGAAGATTGTGGGTTCGATTCCTTCACCAGTAGGTTGCCCTGAGGTACCCTTGAGCAAGGTACCGTCCCCGTCACTGCTCCCTGGGCGCTTTCAATAGCTGTCCACTGCTGCACGGTGTTTGCTTGGGTTAAATGCAGAGGTCCAATTTCGTTGTGGTTCACTGTGTCACCAAAAATAAATAAATAAATAAATGTGACAGTATTTTCTTGCTGGAAATAAAAAAGGAAACCCTCTGTTTGAAAAATGAAATTATGTTGACACTTTACCCATTACACTATTCATCTCCACTTTGCTTTACTGCACACATATCCTGTAGTTCAGTCACATTTGCTTTGGCAAAATAACTGTCTCTCATCAGGACTATACAATGAATGCCACAAATTAAGTTATCTGGTTCAATATTGTAGTTTAAAATATAAATCTTCTACAGTGAGACATCATCAGTTCTTTATCTTTTTCTTATGTTTTGTCCTTTGCAGAAAAGAGCTAAGAAACTTGAGGGTGAAAGTATTTATATCAGGCATAGCAATTTAATGTTGGAGGTTTGTATGTAGCATCCTTTTGTACTCTTCAACTGTTTGCTGCTGCATGCTTCATTGCATGTATATTTCTTTTTCTTCTTTCTCTTACATTGATTGCTGTTTTAACTTCATTTCACACTCTTTCCTTTGTTTTGTAGCTTAATCCTAAAGGCTTGACATGTACCATTTACCTCAGTGATTCTAATGCAAGTACTTGCTTCTCTTTTAATATTTTTGCTTTCAATTTTGGTCTTGGGTATCATTTCATTAAATATATAACTGGGAATTTCTTATTTTTGAATAATATTTTTTAAGTTATTAATTCATTTTAAGTTTCTTATAGGAGGAAAGAAGAGTGCATTGATTTTGAATATGCTAAGCCTGTGATTAAAATATGTATATGCTATGGTGTTCAATACAGAAATGCTTCCCAGTTATATATTTCTATAGTTGCTACATGATTGGCTGCATTTTGTCTCGTTGCTTTATAGTGATTAGTGTCCTCCCAGAAGCAGAACAATCCACCTCAAATGCTCTGACATTTGACTTAAGTCACTCTCTTTTTGTTATCATATTGACTTCGTACGAACAGGACCATTTACGTTAAATTAATTTACATTTTTAGCATTTTTAATTTTGTAGTGCTTTACTGGGCTTTATATTTGTATACATAAATTTTGTCAGATATAATGTAAAATGTCAAGCTTGTTTTATTATGTCCTGCTTTATTCCACAGATGTTTCACAATATCTGTGGTACAGCTGTTGCTTGATGGATACAACTTTTTAGAACTTTAGACAGGGGTGTATAAATGTATATCTAAAAACAAGTTCTGACCTTAAGTGGCATCAGTGAAAGGTTCTATTTCTCATTAATTTTCCTGTTGCTTCAGACAGCTTAACAGTTGTAAAAATTACAGTTTTCAGTTTGATAGCCCTTTCAAAAATATTTTTTCTCAATTTTTATTTAATTATTTTCATGCTTTTATCCACCAGCACAGAATTGTCAATAAATTAATTTTTGTTCCAGTTCCACATAACAAAAGGCAGAGGAAAATCAACATTAAAACAACTAAATTTAGTAAAGCTTAAACTTTAGTAAATTGTAAAATCTCCACCCAAATTTAGTTTGATTTTGTAGGGCCCTCTTGTGTATCTTCTTGTGTATTTTCTCAAGCACATAGGCTATAAACTTAGCATAGGTTCTGTGCTTACTAGAAATATAAAAGTTTTTTTTTTTTAGCTGGATGTAGTACATGAATCTGTCCAGAGCCTAACAATAAACCTGTATGGTTGTTTTTTTTCTTATTGAAACACTATGTTTGATGTTAATGGTTATGTTAATGGTTTTATAATGAGCTAAGTAAAAAGACTAAAAAGCATAAAAAACTTTGTGTGCAATAGGACTTTAATCCCATTCCATGTAACCCTAAAAGTAATACAGTACTGCTGGAACACTCACATGTTTATCCATTCAGCTTTTTGCTCCACATCACTAGCCACCTGTGAAAAATTTGCACTTTATTAACCTGGTTTTCTAAACATTTTCTAGAAATTACAGATTTTTTTTTTCTTCATGGATCAGCCAATAATAATCCCCATTATTTTATATTGAGATCAAGGTCATTTAACACAATTACTCATTTGTCTTTAAGTTTACTTTTACTTTAAATTTAAACAATTCTAAAAAAAAAAATAGAAATAAAATATTTGATACACAGTTATATAAAGAATATTCTTAAAAATTACATAAAAATTAATTACCTTAAAATAAATAAGCTTATGTACTCTGTAACAGGTTATTGAAAGCGTCTAAAATAATGTCTTAAATGTTTTTAGCCAGGAACACAAGCTGGTCAAAAAAAATCTGGTATCAGAGATGAGCCCATGCAGGTCATATCAATCTTATTCTTTTAGTCACTACCCAGAGCTTATGACCATAGGTTAGGGTTGGAACAAAGATCCTGCTGGTCAGCTGTTCAACTGCCTTTTAGCTCTTCTACCTCTTTACAGCGATACAGCGATTGCATAACTGCCGCTGCTGTCCCAAACTGTTTAGCGATCTCTCACCCCATTTACCCTCACACGCGAACAAGATCACAAGATACTTAAACTTCTCCATTTGAGGCAATAATCATTCCCAACGTAGAGGGGTCAAGCCACCTTTTTCCAGGGGAGTATGAAATTATTACAAAGTCGATCATTGACCACTTGCCTATGGAAAACAACTCAAAAAGATACAAACAACCCCTCTTGCAATCGTTACCTTATACTGGTTGAGGGGTTTATGTGCCTTAGGAACATTAGGAGCACTGGTATAATGTACATTTATGAGCTGCTTTATATTTGAACATGGATTTAAGTCGAATAACAAAACATCACTAGGGTTAAGATGAGGTAGGCCATTTCTCCCAGTTACCCCCACATCTTTGCCAGTGTGAGCACTGAACTCCAGTCCGCTTTCCAGACCATTCCTTAGTGCCCCTAGAAATGTTGGGTACTCTGAGCTGCCATTTGTCACATACACTGCCACAGCAATCAGAGCTTTGCTGCCTGTAACTAGAAGTCTCAGTGAGGCAACCCTTCTGTTTACTAGGACAAACTCCAACACAGCATTGCTCAGTGGGGGGCTAACAAGTTACCTCATGCCTGCACACCGCATGTCTCCCCGCACAACTCCGAAGAAGAAAAGAGTCCAGCCCTCGTACTTCCAGCACACGCTCCAGTTCCTTCCCTCCCTGAGAAGTGATGATCCATGTACCAAAAGCCAGTTTCTTTTCCAAGGGTCCACTCTGCAAGGGCCTACACCCCAAACAGCCACCCAATGGCATAACACCCAGCCCCAATTTCTTCCCGTGCAGGTGATGAGCCCATGAGAGGGCAGCTCAGTGTCTCTTTTTCGGGCTGAGCCAGCTCCCTTCCTAGGCCTGCCTCTAAGAATGGATCCCAGTATCCCTCTTTCAGGCAAGGAGTTCTCCAACATGTGAGACTTTATCATAGGAGCATTATGAATCACTGTTTGTCTTGGGTGGCCCTGCCAGGAGCTACATGCTAGGGGTGGTAAGGGGTGGTGGTCCAGTGGTAGGATACTTGCCCATGGACCTATGGCTCAAGAGGTCCCAGGTTTGAATCCCACCTCTGGCACTACCACCACTGGGTCCCTGAGCAAGACCCTTAACTCTGAGTTGCTCCAGGGGGACTGTCCCTGTAATTAGGACATGTAAGTCGCTCTGGATAAGAGCGTCTACTAAATGCCGTAAATGTAATGTACATGCTCCTGACAGCACAGCTCACAGGAAGCACACAAACCCCTCCACCAGTATAAGGTAACGATTTCAAGTGGGGTTGTTTTGAGGGTTTTTTTTGTGCAGTCTTTTCAAGGGCTTACTTGTCTCAAATAAATGTTATTGTGCAGATAAAAATATGATATTCAGTGGTCAGTTGTAATCCATACAGTATGTCTAAACCATTAGCCATTATAGTGATATTCCTGTGTAAATACACTAAGCATTAGGAAAATCAATGTTACTAAAAAGTTGTAGTATTTCTACAATCAGTAGACTGGTACAGTGAGCAGAAGTTTACAACTGGCTTTTCATTTGAGTGTTTCAGTGATACTTAGCTACATGTATCTCCATTGGCTCTCTCCATATTCTGTCTCTCTGTGTCTACTGCAATGCAAATGTCAGGTTATAATTCACCCTGAAATATAAATAAAAATGTATTTCATTTTTTATTTAAATTTTTATTAAACTTTTTATCTCTGGATGATCTTTATTTCTATTTCTCTCTCTCTATCTCACTCTCTCTCTTTCCACTTTCTGTATTTGTTGATCAGTCTGTTGTGGTCTGCAGGAACAAAAATTAAGTGAAAATCGACATGAAAGACAGAATTGAAGAGGCTGGCCATATGCTTTGCTCCTCTTTGTGTGCAAACTGTATGTGTATGTGGGAGTGGGCAGCATTTTTATATGTGGAGGATGATATATTGCAACATGTTTACTTTAAGTGATACTTAAAAAAAAAAAAAAAAAAAAGTCAGTTAGACATAGACTCATATGGTGGCACAAATATTTGATCATGGGATCAAACCTATCAACTGATTTCCAATGATTTTTCCAGTTTATCATTCAGTATTAAACCATAAAATGCTGGGATGCTCCAAGATTGCAGTTGCCCATCTTTACAGTACACTAGTATGTTGCCCACACTTACTTCATGAAATTGCTTTTGAAAGGAATAAATGACTGTCTTCAGTCTCAAAATAATAAACTGTTTTCTTTCTTTCTTCCTTTTTTTCTTGTCTTGCATTCTTGAATACTTCTCTTGCTCCCTGTATTTCTTCTTATCTCTTGCTCTCTTTGCTCTTCATGGTTTTGCCATCCATTTATTTTTATCACTTACCTTCCTTTCCTTTGACACCTGTCCCTGCATTGCTTTCTACCCTGCCTCTGATGTGGTTCTCTCATTTCTATCTCTGCATTTCTTTTATTTCTTCACTTTTTCTCTAAGGATCTAGATAAAACTCAGTCAGAGATCATGCGTCATCACAGTAGCATAAGTGAGCTGAAGCGCAGCTTCATGGAATCTGTCCCTGATCCACGGCCCAGCGAATGGGACAAACGTCTATCCACACACTCACCCTTCCGCACAGCAAGCATCAATGGCCAGGCTCAGCCTGATATGGTGAGTGCTGATTAAATGTGTTGTTCAATGCAAACAATATTTGTTGTCCAGTTGTAAGTATAAATGTACTGTTTCCTGTGATGTTGGTTATTTTATAAATGTGAAATATGAAAAAATGCAGTTCTTTTTAAGCATTTATGCTAGCACTGTTGCATAACCATCAATAGTTAACTGTGAGCATTTGTTGTCCAGTTGCTCTCAACTGTTTAAAACACTTGATGGAGATTTCATAGCACAACAGACTAAAGTTCAGAGGACGTTATTCAGGATGTTTTGATCATAGGTCTTTGCAACTAAATGCATACTTCGAACATGCTCTCAGTGAATAACATGACAGGAAAATTGGGTTTGGAATTCTTCTTTTTTTATAGGATTTTCTGTCTTGGAACAACCTGTGGGAACTGGGAGATTGATTGACATTTGAAAAAAATATTGTGTCTGTGTGCAGATGCCCACTCTCCCACCTGTACAGAGAGTAGTGAGTGGTATATCAGAGGTAAAGGTACTCAGATTTGGTAATTACTGGCCAGGCTTTATTATAATAAAGAATTCTTTTATAATAAAGAATTGCTTTGTTATAATAAAGAATGGAGTCAAACAGTAGAACATATGGCTGCTGGATGCTATGGTCATGGCAGAGTCTGACCAGGAGTTGTCCTCAATGTGTCCCCCTCTACTACTGCCCCATTCACTGAATTGTTGCTACAGCTTAGGCCTTGTGCTTAGTTCCTGTGATCTGCCACTTGCATGGCTGCATTTTAAATTGCATATCCAAGCTGCATGGTTGTTTTGTCAACCGTATATGAAAATGAATTAGAAAAATGATCAGCAGAACCTGCTAAAGACTACAAACTGATTCACCTTCCTCTCCATATCATCGTCTTATCTCATGTTCCCTCTTGTTCACCTTTGACTTTTATTTTTTGTGTAATCCCTTTTGTCCATAACCAATTAACTTCATTCACGCTATCCATTTTTCTTCTTCTGCTGTTTTTTCCTCTAAAAGTCTTGTCAGTGTTCTTTGATCTCCCTGCATTGTGTCCCCATTTCCCTCTCTAAACACTGGGGTGGGCAGAGACTCCAAGAAAGCGGTTTGGCTTTCATGGTCATCCACAGCAGAGGCCTTCAGCACCATGCCCAAATTCAAACCTGAGGCTCTGCACACACATACACAGAAATTTAAAAAATGTTATGAATAATTAGACCTTATTACAATGTCCACATCATGTTCACATTAGTAAAATGTATAACACCAACACAATAATTTTTCACTTTCCTTACATTTGACTATAACTGAATTTGTAACTGAAGTTGCACACCTTTAAATCTAGATCTGATGTATCACTTTTTTAAGTGCTTGTGCAAATGTTGTCATGTGACCTACCACACAAGACCAGAGAAAATCATAAACCATAAAAGCACATCACTCGTTTAGTAACTTTAGTATGGCACTCAAAACTAATATTTTAATCCTAACCCAATATGAATCGCACATTTTAACCAATAGCAGGATGTGAATGGTCTGGTGAAAGCAAACCACTATCTTTCATTGAGGGAGAGAAAGTGATAGATAGTGGTACTGCCAAAATTGGTTTTGCACTAGTGATCTACTGTATTTGCAGTTAATTAAGTAAAAATTTCTGTTACATTTTAGAACTATAGCGAACAGGATCAACAGGTTCAACTGTGTTTAGAACATTATGGTTTCCTAGTTGCCACCTACCTACACAATGCAACAAATGCTGCTTTGTTCCTGATCCACATTTGATACATCCCTTTCCTCTCTCCTCCTCTCCTATAGAGCTCAGATATTTTGGTTGATGGTCAATACCAACCAATACTTACATCCTGTAGATTTAACTATTATCCTAGAGATGACATATTAATAATTACTGGCATGTAACACATACATTTGGCATTAGAAAAATCATGTACATGTAAGAACTTGATGCTAATGTTTGCTTGATGCTAAATAACAGTCTTAAAGACCCTGTTGGAGCTTACATTGATCAACAGCACATAATTTTAAAGACACTTAGAGTTTCTGCTCTTTTCTGGAGCTTTTCTGAGAACTGGACAACCTGAATAATCATATTGGTCAGTAAGGCACTGCTTAACTAAAACTACTGGAGATTCATATAAAAATGGCTGATATTAGAATTAGAATTATGTTAAACTGTTCAGATGAGTCAGGGCCATGCATTCCACACCTCCTGTGTTTGTCTTTCACCTCTCTTCCTCATGTCTGTTCAATGTTCTCTGTCTCTCTTGGTCCCTTGTTACTTGGCATAGCACTGGAGGTGTGCCCAGGGTGTGCACTCCTGAGAGCAGGTGAAAGTTGGATGGGCTCCCATATCCAATGGGCTGCCCCTTGTTTGCCAAATGTAAGAAGAGGAAAAAGATACAAAAGATGATAAAAAGCTTAGGGACAAACTCTGACTCAGCATTGCTATAAGAGTAGATAATCCATGGTCTGAAAATAAAAGCCCACTAGGAAAACATAGCTCACTAGGAAGAACAGAGTCTTCTGTTTATTGATGTAGCTCTCTGAATTCGCTGGATCTGATCCCATTACACCCTGCCTAAAAGAAGGTTTCAATTGCAATTATGCTTAGTTATCTATATTGATTTCTTTTATAAATCTTTAGTTTATTGCCAGCAGATGACCAAAGAAAACAATCCCTGTAATAAAGGCAAGGAGTTCTTGCATATAGCTGCATGTATGTTTTTTTTTTTATCCCTGAACACAACAGCCTACCAGTTGACATTTGAAATACAACCACTCTACAATTCTTCATGATTTATGAAATCATGTTCCCTGGGACTTTTCCAGCAATTAATTTAATTCTTACATGTTGCTAAATCATGGAGTACTTGTTTACCTTCAGTTTACCACTGCAAACTGGAAAAAAAAAAACATTTATATATTATATATAATTTTTTACAGCATTTAAAGCATTTTTTCACACCTGCCTAAAACCTTTGCACAGTACTGTGTGTGTGTATATGTATATGTATATATGTATGTGTGTGTGTGTATGTATATATATATATATATATATATATATATATATATATATATATATATATATATATATATATATATATATATATAATATATAGGTGTGAAAAAATGCTTTGAATGCTGTAAACAAAGAAAGCTTTCAGAAATATAAATAATGATTGTTTATCAATTTACATAATGCAAAGTGAGCGAACAAAAGAAAAATCTAAATCAAATCAATATTTGATGTTGCTACCTTTTGCCTTCGAACCAGCATCAATTCTTATAGGTACACTTGCACAAAGTCAGGGATTTTGTAGGATTATAGTCAGGTGTATGATCAATCAATTTTACCAAACAGGTGCTAATGATCATCAATGTCACACGTAGGTTGAAACACAGTGTTTGGAACAACCTACCAGCTGAGTTCCTTCAAAAACTGTGTACAAGTATACCTAGAAGAATTGATGCTGTTTTGAAGGCAAAGGGTGGTCACACCAAATATTCATTTGATTTAGATTTCTCTTTTGATCGTTCACTGCATTTTGTTGATTGATGAAAATAAATGATTAACACTTCCATTTTTGAAAGCATTCTTTGTTTACAGCGTTTTTTCACACCTGCCTAAATCTTTTGCACAGTACTTTATATAGCATAGAGTCTCACTAAGTAAACAAACTCCATGAATATTTGTGTAATCCTGACTGTGTGTATTTACTGTGAAACATTTCTGAAAGTTTGTTTTCTTGATTTTCTTTTTGTTTTTTTTTTGTATACTCCACTTTTTAAAACCTTTATTTCAGACAAGCAGGGTGGTGAAGGTATTTTTTTTAGGTATCTTAAGTTTAATAAAAATAAACATAAAACTAACTTTTAGATTTAGAGTTTACTCATTAGGAGATACAAAAATGGGCACTGATTAATATTTTTCTTCTACAAAGAGTTTGGTTCAAATCTTTTTTAATAATAGCTTAAAGAAGATCTTGCTGGCCTCATGATTTGTTTGAGCTTGTTTTGTGTATATGCTATTGTTGTTGTATTGTAATGGTTCAGATGCCTGTACCTTTGCAATGAAAATACCTAGGCATCTGAAAGTCTTTGGCCTAATTCCAGCCATAGCCTACAACTGGATTCAGTGTCTTTCTTTACTCTGTCAAGAGGTGTGCACTACAGGTCACCAAACATCATAAATTAGTGGTTCTGCTACAGGCCCAGAATCTCAAGGGGTTGTCGCTTTCATTGTGTTATGCAGTGAAACTGGATTTTTCATATTGGCCATGGGCAAAATAATAGGAAATTATTAAAATTGAAATTATGAGATGGCTGTGTGTGGATGGTACCAATTTTTTTTTATTTTTTTTTTATGATGACAAAATTATCCATCTGCAATCTGGATTAACAATGCAATGCAAATTGCATTGATATTATTTTGATGCAGTTTTACATAAAATACAGGTAGTGTCAACTGGCAAATTATAGAAAAAAATGTATGCTCTTGCTTTAATAGCTGTAATAAATGATTCATTTAAAATCCAGTTTACCATCAGTTTACTAACAGAGGTCTTAAAGGTAAACAACCTATCACTTGAACCAGTTTGTAAAAAGCCTGCAAAAAAGTCAAGTCAAGTCAACTTTATTTATATAGTTCTTTTTACAACTGGTGGTACCAATTTTCTTTTTGTGATGACAAATTATTCATCTGCAATCTGGGTTGAGAACTGTAGATAAGTGGTGTGATTTGCCCCTTCTTGCCCCAAATGTGTACAATTTTTACCCTGCAGGGATATGTCTATTTGTTTCTGTGTACATGCTCCTTTATAATGAGTTTATTGCAATGCAGTGGCTCCAACGTTAACTCAGTTTAACACAACAACATTATTATCTGTAATCACTATGAATATATTTGTTTATTATTTAAAACAGGGTTATCGTGTTTACACTAGATTAAAAAGTCAAAATGTAGTATAAGCAAATCATATTAAGTTTCATGGGCTGTAATTAGTTTTCAGTTCTTTCTGAATTCAAGCTATTTTTCCTGCATTGACTTTCCTTACAGTCCCCTCTGGTGAGGACACATACAAAAATGATTTCTGATGTTACCAACCCCCTGCACGGTGATGTCAAGGAGGTCCCCGTAATACACACTGAGACCAAGACTGTTACCTATGAATCTGCTCAGGTGAGGGAATGGTTTGAGCTCGCCCTGTCTTTTTCTGATGGCTGTGGCTGTTTGATTTGATGATGTGATTTTATGGTGTTAATGGTTTCCATCGTTATCTTTGCATTTATTAGCATTTGCAATGTTTGGCAAGAAAAAGCTAGTGTGTATTTGTTTATTTTTTATTTTAGTCTGATGCTCTGGGAGAAAAAGAAGGGATGCTGCTCAGTGCACAGACCATCACCTCTGAGACAGTAAGCACCACCACCACTACTCAGATCACTAAGGTGAGCAACTTCATTACTCTTCATTACCCACTCTGAATTCCCAATCAGGAGTACAAATCATGCTGTTTGCCTCAACTTTCAAGAGTTTCAAATTTAATTACCCTGAAATTAGCACCATAGGGAAAATATTAAAAAAGTAAAGCATAATTACGGCCTACCCAAAATGTGTTATTGAAGAGGTTTTTATATACTTCAGTACAAACCCTCTAGCTATATTATAATAAAAGTATCAGTGGCTTTAATAAATGTCCTTTAATCATTGTCATGGGGGTTTACATGGGTTATTTATGCCATATAGAAAAGGGTTGTTTTGTAAATAAACATCACTTATCCTGTATGTTTGCCCTAATCACTCCCTATCTTCCCTCCCTCTCCATTTTCTCAGACGGTGAAAGGAGGAATTTCAGAGACCCGAATTGAGAAGAGGATTGTAATCACTGGTGACACTGAAATTGATCATGATAAGGTAAACAGAATTCTATAATTTCCAGTACTTTAGTACTGACATTCTTCATAAATTTATTATAAGTTTCAAGTATTTTATACCTTTTGTGACCTAAAATGTATTTGATTGTTTAATAATATTGAGTAATTGTAGTTTGCTGTGCAGCAGTGATTTATACTCACCAGGCAATTTATTAGCTATTGCTATTACTTGCTATTACCTTGCTATTACTGCTTTTTGGTCTCAGAACTGAAAGTCTTAGTGACATTGATTCAACAAGGTGCTGGAAACATTCCTCTGGAATTTGGGTCCAATTTGAAATGATTCCATCACACGGCTGCTGCATATTAGGGGGCAGCGGTGGCCTAGTGGTTAAGGAATTGGCCACAGGATTGGAAGATTGTGGGTTCAAACCCCTTACCAGTAGTTGACATGGTGCGTTATCTTGCTGGAAGTAGCCATCAGAAGATGGGTACACTGAGGTTATAAAGGGATGGGCATGGTTAGCCCTCAGGTCAGCTGTGGCATTTAATCAATGCTTGATTGATTAAATACTTCATACTAAGGGACCCAAAGTCTTCTTCATTTTCTTTTGGCTGCTCCCGTTTAGGGGTTGCCACAGCGGATCAACTGTCTCCATTTCTTCCGGTCCTCTGCATCTTCCTGCTTCAAACCGACCATCTGCATGTCCTCTCTCACCACAATCCATAAACCTCCTCTTTGTTCTTCCTCTTCTCCTCTTTCCTGGCAGCTCCATGTTCAACATCCTCATAATCCTGGTGGTGGAACATCAACATCCTCCGTAATCCTCATCTCTCCTCTTGACATGTCCAAACCAACATAATCTTGCTTCTCTAACCTTGTCTCCAAGACTAATCTGAGCTGTCCCTCTAATATACTCATTTCTAATCCTGTACATCCTTGTCACACCCAACGAAAATCTCAGCATCTTTAACTCTGACACCTCCAGCTTCGCCTCCTGCCTTTTCATCAGTGCCACCGTCTCCAACCCATACAACATAGCTGGTTTCACTACTGTCCTGTAAACCTTCCCTTTTACTCTAGCTGGTACGCGTCTGTCACAAATCACTCCAGCCACTCTTCTCCACCCATTCCAACCTGCCTGCACTCTCTTCTTCACCTCTCTTCCACACTCACCGTTACACTGAACTGTTAATCCCAAGTATTTAAACTCCTTTGTAAACTCCTTCGTAAAACCTTTGTTACCTCCACTCCCTGCATCCTAACCACTCCACTTTCCTCCCTTTCATTCACACTCATGTATTCTGTCTTTGCCCTACTCACTTTCATTCCTCTCCTCTCCAGAGCATATCTCCATCTCTCCAGGTTCTCCTCAAGCTGCTCCCTACTCTACCTACAGATCACAATATCATCAGCAAACATCATCGTCCATGGAGACTCCTGTCTAACCTCAACCGTCAACCTGTCCATTACTATTGCAAACAAGAATGGGCTCAGTGCTGATCCTTGATGTAATCCTTATTCTTGAAGATTGGTACCAGTACACTTCATCTCCACTCCTCAGGCATCTTCTCACTTTCCAAGATTGTGTTAAACTATCTGGTCAGAAACTCAACCGCCATCTCCCCTAAACACCTCCATGCTGCCACTGGTATGTCATCCAATCCAACAGTCTTTCCATTCTTCATCTTCATCGCTGCCCTTACTTCCATCTTGTTTATTTGCTGCACTTCCTGGTTCACTCTTCTCACATCATCCAATCTTCTCTCTCTCTCTCATTTTCTTCATTCATCACCCCTCAAAGTATTCCCTCCATCTGCTCAACACGCTCTTTTCACCTGTGAATACATTTCCATTTCTATCTTTAATCGCCCTGACCTGCTGCACATCTTTCCCAGATCTGTCTCTCTGTCTAGCCAATCAGTAAAGGTCCTTTTCTCCCTCTTTACTGTCCAACCTCTCATACAATTAACCAAACACCTTATCTTGGGCCTTCGCCACTGCTTTCTTTATCTCTCTGAATGTCCCATGTCTTCTTTGCCTCCCTCTTCTTTTGAATAAACTCCTGGACTTCTTGGTTCCACCACCAGGTTTCCTTATCCTCCTTCTTCCTTCCAGATGTCACACCAAGTACACTTCTAACTGTCTGCCTCATCATTTCTGCAGTAGTTTCCCAGCAGTCCGGTAGCTGTTTAACACCTCCCAATGCCCGTGTTAACTCCTGCCTGAATTCTACCTTGCAGTCCTCCTCCTTCAGCTTCCACCACTTGATCCTTGACTCTGCCCTGACTTTCCTCCTCTTTTTGACCTCCAAGGTCATCCTACAGACCACCATCCTATGTTGTTTAGCTACACTCTCCCCTGTCACTAATTTGCAGTCTCCAGTCTCCTTCAGACTGACCCTCCTGCAAAGAATATCATCCATTTGTGAGCATCTTCCTCCACTCTTCTACGTCACCCTGTGCTCCTCCCTCTTCTTAAAATAAGTATTAACTACAGCCTTTTCCATCCTTTCTGCAAAATCTACAACCATCTGACCTTCAGCATTCCTCTCCTTGACACCATGCCTATCCATCACCTCCTCATCACCTCTGTTCCCTTCATCAACATTTACCATTAAAATCTGCGCCAGTCATCACTCTCTCTCTTTTGGGTACACTCTCTATCACTTCAACTCACTCCAGAATTTTTCCTTCTCTTCCATCGCACAACCAACTTGTTGAGCATAAGCACTAACAACATTCATTATCACACCTCCAACTTCCAGCTTCAAACTTCTCACCCTCCCTGACACCCTCTTCACCTCCAAAACACTCTACACATACTCTTCCTTCAGGATAACACCTACCCCAATCCTCCTTCTATCCACACCATGGTAGAATAGTTTAAACCCTCCTCCAATACACCTGACCTTACTACCCTTCCATCTAGTCTCTTGCACACACAAAATGTCAACCTTTCTCCTCTCCATCATATCAGCTAGTTCTCTACCTTTACCAGTCATGCTGCCAACATTCAAAGTCCCTACCCTCACTTCCACTCTCTGCCCCTTCTTTCTCTCCTTCTCCATCTGGACATGCCTTCCTCCTCTTCTTCTTCTTCTTCTTCTCCTTTGGCCAATGGTAGTCCAATTTCCACCAGCACCCTGCAGGCTAACAGTACTGGTGGTGGTCGTTGTTAACCCAGGCATCGACTGATACGGTATGGAAGTCTGTATCATTGTCCGCATATTGATTTGGCAAAGTTTTACACCGGATGCCCTTCCTGACGTAACCCTCCCCATTTACCCGGGCTTGGGACCGGCATGAAGAAATACACTGGCTTGTGCATCCCTAGTGGCTGGGTTCTAAGGGACCCAAAGTATACAAAGAAAATATCCCCCACAGCATTACAGCAATATGTATGAACCATTGATACAAGGCGAGATAGCTCTATGCTGCTGACCCTACCATCTGAATATCACAGCAGAAATCGAGACTCACCAGACCAGGTAACATTTGTCCAGGACTGATGAGCCCATGTAATTAGTATCCTCAGTTGCCTGTTGCTGAAAGGAGTGGCAACTGGTGTATTTCCTTGCTACTGAAGTCCATCTGCTTTAAGGTTTTGCATTCAGGGATGTTGATATTGACTGATTAGATACTTGTGTACAAGATATCTTTTAAAGGTCCATATGAACATATTACAACTACATGCAGAATATTTATGGACAAATTCTGGTATTATAATAAGACATGTCAAAACCAATCTACAAAAATTCTGTCAAATTCATTTATATTAATTTAATTGGTGAACAGTTGCCTATTAATTAGTTAATATTTTGTATTATTATGTTGCTGTTTGGTCATGTTAATTTGTTGTTTTGTATTCTCCTTGGCATACAGGCTCTGGCTCAAGCCATAAAGGAAGCAAAGGAACAGCACCCAGACATGTCTGTCACTAAAGTAGTGGTGCATCAGGAAACTGAGATAACCCCAGAGTAATGTCTGCCCAGAATATTACAGGTGAGGATTAGCTAGTTGTTTGTGTATGTTTGTGTACATTTTTACATATGTGCTTTACAGCTGCAACTGCATGATGCAGCTGTAGGGCAATGAACTGATTTTGCAAATTGCATTGATATTATTTTGATGCAGCTTTACATAAAATACAGATCAACTGTCAACTGACAAATTATAGAAAAAAATGTATGCTCTTGCTTTAATAGCTGTAATTAATGATTCATTTAAAATCCAATTTGCCATCAGTTTATCAACAGGGGTCTTAAAGAAGCAACAGAGGTCTTAAAATCTGTCACTTGAACCAGTTTGTAAAAAGCCTAGAAAAAAGTCAAGTCAAATCAACTTTATTTATATAGTGCTTTTTACAGCTGTTGTTGTCACAAAGCAGCTTTACAAAATCCGGGTCCGAGCCCCAATTGGGTAAGCAGAGGGCAACTGAGGCAAGGAAAACTCTCCCAAACATGAGGAAGAAACGTTGGGGAGAAACCAAGACCCAAAAGGGGAACCCATCCTCTTTTGGTCAACACCGGAAATAAAAAGGAGATAGAAAAACCCTGTATAGTGATGACATCCAAGCATGAGTTAGAGTAAAAGAGTTCATTGGTAACTGTACTTGGAGGTTCATGAGTTAATGGTGGTAGCTCTGTTTGAGTGGGGGAAGCTTTAATCTTCGTGGCAGCAGCTTCTGCAGAAGAGCCAATCTGATGTAGCTGATCTGAATTTCAGGTCAGGAGAAAAATATGATGATAGTATATTCCTTCAGGTGTCCTTTAAGACCCCTGTTGATAAACTGATGGCAAATTGGATTTTAAATGAATCATTAATTACAGCTATTAAAGCAAGAGCATACTTTTTTTTTCTATAATTTGCCATTTGACACTATCTGTATTTTATGTAAACTCACCCTGGAGTAGCTGGGATAGAATTCAGGAGACCCTCATGGAGATTGATGGACTTGTTTCCCAGAAATACCTAAACTGTCCACCATATAGGAGGTGAACAGCTGCCCATCTCAGACAGAGAGAATGTAATTACCGGTAGATCTGTTTTGAACTCATTTACAGCCCATGAGTTTAAAAAATGTAGTAAGGTGACAAACTCGCTAAAAAGCTTGTGCTTTTTGCTAGGAGAGAGAAAATGTTTATGCTGGATGTTCTCCATAGCAAAACAATTAATGCTAATGTTTCAAAATGACTTAATTCCTTTATTTAAAAAATTAAATCTCTTTAAAAAGTGTAAAATGTACCAATTTGGTTGCCAGTAGGTTTTATCATGGGATAAGCAGCATAAATAGGGCATGCAGTTGATCATCTGAAAAGAATCCTATCCATATTTTATTCTTAATATGCTATCCTGTTAATATTCATGGTGTTTGAAAGCAAATGTCTCTTCTATGATAAAAAAAGAGGGCCTCCTAGCCCTCTCTCTCTTTCTTTCTCTCTCTCTCTCTCTCTCTCTCTCTCTTGCACTCTCTCACTCTTTTTTTCACTCACACACGTGTATGTATCTAAAACAAACCACTTACTGGAGACAGCACAGAATTCAACATTATCTTTCACACTAAGGCTTAATAGAGTGAGCTCAAACTAAGATTGTCTCCACTGTGGACTATCATGTTTGGAGATGAATAAAATGGTAAAAAGCAATCCTAGCAAATAGTGATGGAAAAGCATGGAAAAAGAACATTTGTAAAGTTTCTCTAACTACTACAGAAAGCAAACAAAGCCAAAAGTAAAATAGCATGCTTGAAAATCCTGATTAAGGATAGAGAAATGTAAGAACACCTCTATACATTCCTGAGGTCTTCTCACTATCTTTAAAGGCATATGCTTCTCATAACTTGCCTTGAAAACCTCTTTGTGCCCCTTTTCCACTGCTCTGGTTCCCGTGCCCGTTCCGTGCCAGTTCCCGATTTTGGAACCAGTGCGCGCTTTTCCACAGAGAAAAAATTGGTGCCCGTGCCCTAAAACAAGCACCAAACCGGCACCTAAACTTAGCTGGTCTAGTAGCGAGAAACAGTGACGCCACGACCGGTGGGTGGAGTGATAGGTAGCTTTAGAAGAGAAAACAGCGGAGAGCCAAAGTCCGCTAACGTGGAGCGCGGAAAAAATTAAAGCTCTTTTAGCAATATCCACAGAGATTCAACAGAAATTGGAAAGTGCACTGAGAAAGAAGAAAGTGTATGAGGAAATAAGGGAAGAGCTAATTTCGTGATTTCGTCTTGCACATAAACGTTGTCTTTGTCGATCTCTTTCAATGGTAATGACACGCTGAATAAGCTGCCTTTGGATACTGAAATAAATCCTCCAAGTCTGGAGAATAACCAGCAAGCACAAACTGATTTCGTACATGTATGTTTCTGTTTAATGGGCGTGACAGCTCCTGTCTAGTGTAAATGCAGACCGGTTCTTGGTTGCTTCTGGCTGGTTCCCTGGCTGAGCACCAGAACCGGCACCTGGCACCGGCACCAGTGTAGTGGAAAAGGGGTATTGGTTCATGGTAATGTGGTTAAAATAGCATATTTCTTAAGAAAAAAAAACTTGCTAGTGGAGCCATGTGTGTTTAATTATGAAGCTGTTTGTGTGAGGTGTGTCTGGTGCTGCTTAGTGCCCTGCCAGGGTGGTATGTATACACTGTGAGCTCCCTGGGAGATGCAGGCTTGGCTTATTCTTGCCCAGACATGGCTTTGGATGACTTTCACTCTCCATCATGCACACTGTTTACTTCAGCACTTTAGGCCCAGATTGTGAAGAGGTATTATTCACCACCCTTCTGTTTCTGACATCCCAGGCAGTGCTGTGTGGTGCTTCTAAATCTATATGGCATTTGTTGCTGGTCATCACATCTGGGGTTGTCCATGGATCAATTAAATTACTTTTAAAAAGATCTGTTAAAATGCATTTTTACAATGATTTTGGAAATGATAATGATTCATGTTTTAATGTCTTGTACAGCTTTCTGCAGTGAGAACTATTATTGTTTGGAGTATCAAAATGAACTCCTATCCTTTATCAGTACAACTGTGAATTTTTGTGGACTTTTTCCTTTTGTCTCATATGAGACTGCTGTTCAGTTTCATTGTTTGTGCTTTTTTTTCAGTTTATGTCTGAATCTTTTGATCTGGCTGTTCCTGTGCAGGAGCAAAATAAACCTGGAATCCATCTGGAAGATTAACCTGATCACAGCCTTCCCTAACTGCTCAGTCTTCTTTTTCTCAGTGTTTTATCCACTGTACAGACCTGGTTACCTCAGAGACATGCACCTTTCCTGTAAAAAGTCATATCTGATCCACAGATATCGTGAATCAACATCCCACTGCCCCTTACTCCAGTCCAAAACTCTCAAATAAATATCAGGTAAATATCCAGCATCTCATTGGAATGCAAGCTGAGTTCAAAAACTGCCTCACTGGATCTTTTTGTTAGCAGAATGAGTACAATAACCAGCAAAAGGAGAAACGCAGGTGATCATCACCTATAGCTCCCATGGACTAAGCCTAATGCCCACCATATACCTTCACTCCAGCATCATCCTCTGAATGACTGGGTCCTAGCAAAATGTTTTATAATACAGAAAATAAAATTGTTTTTTAACTTGTTTGTTTGAAAATGCATTGATGAATTTGAAGTTGGTCCTGTTTCCAGTAAAGATTGGTAGGACATTTAAAAAAAATTTTTTTTACTGAAATGTGTCTAATAATATGTGAAGGTGGGTTTCTTGACACAAAACACATGGCTTTTTTTTTGCCTTCAGAAAATTTTGGTTCCATTCTGTTGTAAACCAGTATTTTTTACATAATGAGTTCCTGCTGTGAGTATTATTTTTGTATTGTTTTGTTTTTGTGTAAAATATGTGTTAACTTGTTAACTAGTCAAAAACAAGGGCCACTACATAATCATTTTCATATTTTAAGTAAATTAATATTACTTTGTGAATTACATTAATAATTCATTTTCTGTTTTGTTTCTCATCTGTCATACTGTTGTTATCACAGTGGACTAGGATTGTATCTGCTGAGAAGTGTTTTTTTTTCTATTTATTTTCTGTTGTTTTGTGTGCATATTCTGAATTTTAGGTGGCCTACCCTTTTTACTTTGAGGTCAGTTGTAGTCTATGTTTTTGTATTAGATATATCAAACATTCCAGTCACCAGCTTCAACTGATTATTTTTTACCTGTAATTCAGGAGACAGCTTTTTGTCTCTCTTCCTTTATCAGCAGATTTCTACTTTTGTACCAAAGGGGCAGTAGGTTCTCATGTTTAGTCTGCTTAAATCTGCAAAACCTCAGAACATGAACAAACACAATTAAGCTAAACTGGGATTTTAGGAATTAGTCTATTTTTCAGAGAAAAGTTAATTTCTGATTAAAGTAACCAAAAGTTCCTCAGTATTACCTGCTTGTAAGGTATTTCCTGTCATCTTCAGCTTTAGAATTATTTGATTCATATACTTATATTGACTACTAATAGTAATAGTATGGGTGCAAGTCTGAAAGAAAAGATTGACTATTATGTTGTGCATTGACACAGGCAGTTCTACAGATATTATAAATGTGAATTTATTTATGTAGCATGGACTACTGCCCCTTGAAATGAAACAATGTCAACCTAAACAATTCAGCACATACAGTTTTTAAATGTCTATTTTCAAACCTTATGTTTTTATAATAGTATCAGTAGTATTATGTACAGAGGCTTAAATGTTGTAGCTCTATCAGTGTTTTGTCTTCTTCATTGTGCTTCTTGTTTCTCTCTGCTCGAACAGATAAAGAGACAGGCAAAGTCTTGCATCTTAAGTATGTTTCTCCTTGTTTAGTCCCCCTTTTCTTGCCATTTGTGATAAAGAATCTAAATGTAATACAGAGCACCATGCACTGAATAAACTAACATTTTAGTCCCATTGCCTTTCTGCACGTTTTTCATTTCCATCTATGTGCATAATTTAAGAGAATGCCCATCTTTCTCTCTCTCTTTCTATCTATCTCCCTATATCTCTCATTCTGAAGGAGAGTTCATGGAACATTTATTGTGATTATTTCCATAAAACCTGGACCACTGGAGCAAATTTAGTAAAAGATTCAATACAAACCATCATTATTTTTAAAATCCAGTAAATTAATGCTGTGTTGGAGATAACATACACATATGTAGACCAATTGTAAGATACATCATAGGTGTCAGGCTGATAACCTCAGGCAAATATTTTTTCCTCTGTAACTTTGTTTAACTGAAATTGGTCACATCATAATTTGTTCTGGTACAGACACATTGTTCATTCTGTCCAACTAATGGAGTAGTTTTCCTCAGTGTGCCTCAGAAAGGGGCAGCGGTGGCCTAGTGGTTAGGGTATTGGCCCCGACTCTGAAGATTGTGGGTTCGATTCCCTCACCAGTAGGTTGCCCTGAGGTACTGCAAGGTACCGTCCCTGACACTGCTCCCCAGGCGCTTTCAATAGCTGCCCCCTGCTGCACGTGTGTGTAACGCAGAGGTTGAATTTCGTTGTGTTGTGCTGTGCTGTGTTTCACAGTGACAAGGGTTGTCACTTTCAAAGGTGCTAATACTATGTTTCTTCATCTATGGGCAGTCAGGGAACATGAAGAAATTACTTGGGCATATTGTTTTTCTTAGATGTGTTAAGTATGTACTTTTAGGACTTGCTATCCTGCTAATAATTAGCTAAGTGCTGAAGTTCTAGTCAATGACTGCAATGCTGCCAACTATACAATTATTTGTATAGTCTGAAGTGATTCTCACCCATGGATTTCAACTTGGATAATGGAATTGATTCAATTGTTGCACTTGCAATAAATAAGGCATCCCCCCCCCAAAGGCACCAGGGGTGCTCAGTCTTACTGCTCAGAACTGGACCCTTGAGGGGAGGCCAACAGAACATTAAACATAAACAGCCCCCTTAATGGGGCACATGGCCGGGCCCACAAAAACTTAAACCAAAGGGACCCCTGACCAGCTATGGCCACATCCAGGGCTGCTGGTGGTGGTGAGGAGTCCCAGTTCATTTTTTGGCCCAGTGGTCATGGGAACAGAACTTTGCACTTTGCATGGGTTTCTCTGGTTCATGATAGACAGTGTTCACATTACTCCCATGGCTCTCATCTTGATGCTTTGCATTGCAGCTTTCACGAACATAGAGAAATACGGACCATTCATCCATGACTTGATTCACACTTTGTCCAATTCCGGCGTGTTTCCAAACATCCGGATCTGTGAAGGCACCATTCAAAAACTTTACATAAATCCAGTCCATACTGCACAATATCTCTGTATATTATCTCTAATATACCTCTAAATAGCTGGTTTGAGTGCTTTTGATCCATCACTGCGGTCTGCGTGTCCAACCTGGAGCCAATCCTTCAATAGGCGTTCATAACCAAAAGTACGATGTTCACCCTGGGAACGGTGTGGAGGTTTACTATGGTCTTTCTCCTCTGAGTGATCATGGCAGTCTGTAGGGCCATCAGAGCAGGGCTTTATGGACATGTGCTGGCCACTGGTGCGCTGAAACCTCCTTTTCGGAGCATAGCCAATCTCATTTGTGCTATCAAAGCAGTCTCCTTCACCATCCCAGACAACGTTCTTAGGAGGGTACCAGCTTCTGCGATTGCAGTGTTGGTGGCAATCCTCACATAAACAAAAGCAGTTCATTTCATCAGGGCAATCTAGAACATGAGGGATTCCATCACATACCTGCTTCTGGTAAATACACTTCTCACTTTGGGCACACAGAAAACATTCCTCTTTGCACTGGCTTTCACAAGTATCATCCTCTGCACCATTCTTATAATCCTTCTCTTTATCACACTCATGACTGTAGGGAATGCACAAACCTTCATCACTGCAAGGCTCGATACCTACTGAGCATTTCAAAGTTGAAACTCCTTCAACGATGCATTCATGGCTGTCATGAGCTGTTCTTGTCTAAGCTATTTGCCAGGCCCTTGTTGCCATCTTCGCAGTGACTGCAGTTTTCCCCATGTGTCATGCGTTTTCCTTCCTCAGAATGCTCCTGACTCTGAGCAGTCTCAGAAACTCCGATCTCCGAGACATCTTCCAGAACATGAGCGCCACTCACCATCTCAGGCACATAATCCAGACCTAGAACCTGTAAGGCCTCCAAGGCATGCAAATTATCAAGAACGGGAGCCCCGCTTTTGGTTTCAGGGTGAGAAGCATAAGACCCCTCTGCGCCTGCAGTGCTACTTATCTTAATCAGTTACACTGGAAAGAGTTTGGTTTGTGTTTTGTTGGACTCAGAGTTCTCAAATGGCTGCTCAGCCACTAGAGTCTTTAACTGCTTCACCTTCTTAGTCAGACTGTTCCTCAGCTTCTCCACTTCGGAGTTATCCACCAGTGTTCCAGCTCGCATTAGGGTCTGAGTGAGTTGAGATTTCAAGATCTTCACTTCTGAGCACAAGGTCTTCAATTCGGCTTCCATACCTCTGACCTGCTCTTGCAGCTCTGTGAGCTTACTGGCCTCTCTTCAGACCTTCTCCGGTTCAGCCTGCAGAACAGTGCTGTTGTCCTGCATCCGCTTCTGCTCTACCCTGGTCTGATTCAGCCGTTCTTCCATAGTGGCCACTTTAGTCTCCAGCTTCTCCTGCAAGGTTGAAATCTCAACTCCATTCATTGCAGTGCATGCAGCTTGGTTCTCTTGTTTTCTTTAGCCATTCCCATCGGACAACAATCACAGCTTGCAGCTTCTTCCTCAGGACCACTTTCTCTTTCATGAGTTTACTGACCTCTCCTTGAAGCTCACCGTTGTCCTGAGCCAGAGCTTTCCTTTTAGTTTCCATGGTTTTGATTTCCCTCTGGCAAAGAGACAAGAATCCTTCAGTCTCCTCAAGTTGAGAAAGCAGATTGGTGTTTCAGCCTCTCGTTTGTGGCGATCAGGCGATCAAGTGTATCGCTGAGACCTCTCTCTCTGTCAGCTGCTGTCAGTTGAGCCTTGTCAGCAAATCCTTCTGTTGAGTGATCTGAGTGTTTATGCAGCTGATCTCTTTGGTTCGTAAGAAGTGCACTGTGCTTCACATTGGCCTGTCTGAGCTTTTCTGATTCAGCCCTTGCCTCCATTTCATGCAAAGCGTGCCTCAACTCGGCATTCTCAATTTCCTTTTCTCCTTGACAATTGGCCAGTGTAGCATCCTTTAACTTTACATTCAAGACATCAGGATCTTGGTTCCATGCATGAATTTCTTAATCTTCTGTGCCCCTCTTGTCCGCTCGAGGAGATCCAGTGAACACACAGCCTGTCGCACTGGCACCAAGGTCCCCAGACGCTGCACCGTTGCTCTGAGTGCCTGTTCGTGTTCCTCAAACCAGCCTCTGAGGCTCACAACATCAAGATTCAGGTGGATCATTTCTGTAATGCTGGTGTGGTGCGGGTAGGACGTAAACAGAGAGCCAGAGATCAAGAACATAACTTTATTATCCATGGTACATAAACAAGACTTCAAGGAACTTAAAATCACATCATTACATTAGGGCTTAGCCTATGTGAATGAGCCACACTCTGTTCTGACTCACTGGGGCTTCAAAAGCCAGCCCCAATGAAGCATACCTGTGTCCTCATGAGCTCAGGTGTGCTCAGTCAGAACAGAGCACCCCTCGGAAGATTGTGGGTTCAAACCCCTTACCAATAGGTTGCCCTGAGGAACCCTTGAGCAAGATACCGTCCCTGTCACTGCTCCCTGGCCGCTTTCATAGCTGCCCCCTGCTGCACGGGGTTTGCATGGGTTAAATGCAGAGGTGCAATTTCGTTGTGGTGTGCTGTGCTGTAACCTCCCAATGACAAGAATAGTCACTTTCACTTTTTCACTTTACTGCAACCTAAACAAAACCAAACCAAGACAAGAATAAAGTTCACTCCGTGAGTAAATAATAAAATCTATTAACGCAAGGCTCCAGCATAATCAATACACTGGGCAAAATCAATATAATATATTGCTAGCCATAGCCATGTGTACCTGTTCAGGCATTAAATCCCTGACCCTAGAGTATTCCTACACATCATTAAGGATCTACAAACAACCACATTCCACACCACCACATTCCACGGAGTCGTTGTAGAGTTTTCATTCCCTCCAGGTGTCCACTGAGTGGATTGGCATGGGTGTAATGGATATATTGGGACCACAAAGAGAGAGGAATGATTAGTTGTAAGAGGCTGCCTTTAGGATGTCATGGTAAAGTACAAAATAGAAAACCATTGCAAGTGGTGTAATTGATGCAATCAGTGTCTGGTTGTGGGGTTCAGGCGTCGGGCTGAAACATGTTGTCGGACCTAAAGGCATTACCTATGTAATCCCTGTTTTCAGGTGGTTCCCAATTCTGCTCAACATTCTGGTGCACTGGTGTCCTATAGGACCCTTTTCCTCCTCCGTACAGCATGACAAGGAGTCAGGTACCAGGTAAACTGGCCTTTATGGCTAGAATTCTCAATCCCTGCCAAGTGAGTATAGATGATGGTGGTCTAGTGGTACTTGCCCATGGACCATGAGGTTACAGGTCTGAATCTCCCTCCAGCACTACCACCATTGGGTTTCTGAGCAAAACCCTTAACCCTAAGTTGCTCCAGGGCTACTGTCCCTGTAATTAAGAACTGGACGTCACTCTGGATAAGAGCATCTGCTAAATTATGTATATTTAGGCAAATGCAATGGCATGTTCACCATCTTCCCCTTCTTGGATGAGAAATGCTCACTGGAGTCTGTTTGCACTTTGAATGGTCAACTGAAGTCAGGTGATAGAAGCACTTGAGCTTGTTTGGAGTCTTCTATTGCTTTCTTTGCAGCAGAATTCTTGATACCAAAAGATGCAAAGATTTTTTTGTAACAAATGCAGTCTTATTTATGAACAGGGAAAGAAGAGAGTACATTTGCACACTTCTGTAACATAAAGCTTAGTTACATCTGACTGCCACAGACAAATATCATTACCCCAAACATGAACTACTATCTATTACTACTACTTATTTTTCACAGACCAGAAACAGGTATGTGTTAAGTGCCAAATAAACACCAATAGAGGAAATCAGAAAGGGGGCAAATGCTTTTTAACAGCACTGTAGCATGAAATAGTGTAAAATAATCATTCATTCATTACTCATTTCTTTGTACATAATGGCAGAATGAGTGTTACCTTCAAAGTAAGGTAAAGGCAATGAAAGCTCTGTAGTTTTTTTTTCTCAGCTCATCATACATGCTATGCTTAACCTTTTTCTTTATTTCATCTTCTACACCCTCTGTCCCTCTCACATTTTTCTCTAGCAACCTCAGGCTTTAGTGGTAGTAGTGGAATCTAGTGTGGCGCTTCATTTTTCTATGCTGACCAGAAGCAGAACCTTTGGGGAATTCTTGTGAATGACTTGGTCTAACCTTGGAACATTTTTGGTAAGTACTTAACTGTACTTACCAGGAATATGCCATAAAGCAGCATATTTTGGAAATATCTTGACCCAGTCGTCCAGCCATCACAATTTGACCCTCATCTAAGTTGCTCACTTCCTTCACCACCTGCTTGCCGAATTTTTCCTTCCACAGCTTCAACACAGCAACACATGCTTAAAATAATGCCTACTGACTAATCGGACTGTAATTGTAATGACATTACACTGATATAAATCAACTCTGCCTCCATTATGCCAGAAACCTTTAATGGTGACTATTCTTGTCATTGAGAGAACACACAGTGAACCACAACGAAATTGGACCTCTGCATTTAACCCATGCACACACCGTGCAGCAGGGGGCAGCTATGAAAGTGCCCGGGAGCAGTGACAGGGACGGTACCTTGCTCAAGGGTACCTCAGGGCAACCTACTGGTAAGGGATTTGAACCCACAATCTTCCAATCCTGTGACCAACTCCCTAAACACTAGGCCACTGCTGCCTATATTAATCCACCTAAAGACCTGTAATTCAATGGATGAACGTGAAAATAACTATTGTTATTGCAAAACACAACAGAGCACATAGTGAATCAAAACAAAATTTTTCTCTGTGTTTAACCCATAAGCACCGTGAAGCTGGGAGCAGCCATGGGGAAGATACATTGCTCAGGTACCTCAAGGTCAAAGACTCACAACCATCTGTGTTAGGAATAAATGTTGTGTAGTGTCTCTTTGCTGTGACATCTCCTTCACATTTATTTATTAGGCTGTAATACAGGTGTGACCTATTGCCTTGCATATATCTCATAAGTGTCTTATAAGCATATAAGCATATAAGTGGTTAAAAAGCATTTGTTCATTTCTTATGTTTCCAGAACTAATCCATTACACTTTTAATGACCCCTCTCTTTCCTTATGCCTCTCATAAATCTCTAAAGCCATATTTGTATGTTGTAAGGGTGGGCCATACGCCCCTCTCTTTAGTTAATGTATAAAAGCTTCTTGCGTGCAGACAATAAACCAGTTTTGGTATGTTCACTTCTAGTGTCTATCTTTTCTCTCTGGGATTCTCAGGATCACGTGAAACTGTACCTGTGTGGCTTGCAGAAGTGAACTAGAGAAACTGATTCTTACAATTGGTGTCAGAAGTGGGATCGATTTTCTGAAGGTAAGTGATGCTTTCTCTTTCTTCTCAAGACAATGATTAGCCTAATGTATAAGCCCACTAGCTGTCTATTTCTAAATGGGCAGAAAAGGAAGACATTTTCTACTGACATAAATCTGTGTACATTTTATTTGGTAGTGGTATCTTTGGTCACTAGGGACCTCTTTCTAGGCAGAAAGGGCAGATATGGTTGAGGATTTTCTTCTGCCGTAAATCTGAAAAACATTTTGTCAGGGACCTCTGCCTCCAGCATGGTTTGCTCTGGTAATGGGGGGAAGTGAAAAATTGAAAAAAAAGGAAAAATGGAACAGAATTATCTAGACAAAAGAAAAATGTAAATTACATGATAACAAATTGGGTTTGGATTCCTGCAAACAGTATAATGTCTGGGTGAAACGTTGTGGACTTTCTGGAGGGAGTAAGAGCTTCATTCTGTAAGAAACTTTTAGTGTACATTTAAAGTGTAGGAAGTGTGTTTAAAGCAAGCAGAATTGGAGAACAGATGTAAAATGAGTAAGAAGTATGTAGGGTTGTTGAAAACTGTAGTGTTGTTTTTCTAGAAAGGGTAAAAAGTGGCAAACTGAGGGTGCAGTGTGACATTATTTTACTAACACAAGAAAAAATGCAGTGACAGGATAGACAAAGGGGGAGGGGGATTAAAAAGCAATCCCCACTGTTTCTGTTACACAATAGTTAGCTATATGTCCTCCTCTGCTTTACCCCTGACTGTGTTATTAGGCAGAATGGTCAAGGTTGCCTCCTCCTCCTCAGCTTCCTCCTTTGCCCCCTTCTTCTTATGGAGGAGTTTGATTAGAAGCCCATCCTTAAAAAACAACAGTCTGTTTCCCTACAGCTGTTGAACCATTGTTCTCACAGATGCTATGTTTTGCAGATGCTATGCTATGCAGACCTCTAAAAGCTGGGGCAGCAGTGGTCTAGTGGTAAGGGAGTTGCCCCTGCATAGGAAGATTGTGGGTTCGATTCCCTCACAAGTAGGTTGCCCTGAGGTACCCTTGAGCAAGGTACCGTCCCTGTCACTGCTCCCCGGGCGCTTTCAATAGCTGCACGGTGTTTGCATGGGTTAAATTCAATTCAATTAAATTTATTCTTGTATAGCGCCTTTTACAACAAAGCTGCCCCAAGGCACTTTACATTGGTGGTAGTAATAGATGTTAAAGCCGGACGACTACGAAGGAGAGGAACCAAAAACTCCACTGTGTGGAGAAAAAAAAATCCTCTGAGGGTCCAAGGTCAACCGGCTACCCAACCCCCTTGGGTATACTAACAGTAAAAAAGTTAGTTTGGTTTTAAACTCCAGGATCAGTGAGGAGTCCCAAGTTTCTTCCAGGTACCGATGAGCCGCCAGGGTCCCTTGGCGCATCAGATGCATCACACAGACCAGATGGTAGCTCGGCATTGACCACAGCGGGCCCCCCCGGACATGTGGGGAGAGAAATGGAATGAGGGGGTCAGTAGTGAGCAGGATCCAGTAGTGACAGACACAGACATGAAACAACAGTGCAATGGCATGTACAGCAGCACCAGCGACATTAGTAATGGTGCACTATGTGATTGGTGCGGGTAAGCTAAACTAAAGAAGTAGGTCTTCAGCCGTGATTTAAAGACTGAGACTGAATCGGCATCCCGTACAGAAGCAGGCAAGCTGTTCCACAATTTAGGGGCCCTGTAACTGAAAGCTCGTGCTCCTATACATTTATTTATGCGAGGGACAATTAGGAGATCTTTATTCTGGGATCTAAGTGGGCGGTTAGGTGTATAGGTATTAAGCAGTTCGGTTAGGTATATTGGGGCAAGACCTTTAAGTGCCTTGTAGGTTAAGAGGAGGACCTTGAAGTCAGCCCTGTACCTAACAGGAAGCCAGTGAAGCGAGGAGAGTATGGGAGTTATGTGGTCGTACTTCCTGCTCCTGCTAACAATCCTAGCGGCTGTGTTGTGATTGCGCTGTAGGGTGCTTAATGTGCCCTGAGAGCTTCCAGAAAGTAAGGCATTACAGTAATCTAATCTACTGTATACAAATGCATGTACTACTTTCGCCGTGTCTTCCATTGACAGAAAACGCAGTAGTTTGGCAATGTTCTGAAAGTGCAGGAAGCATGTCTTCGCAACTGCATTGGCATGGGGATTAAATGAAAGATTTGAATCGAAAATAACACCAAGGTTACATGCCAGAGTACTAACTGAAAACTTCAACCTTGCATCCCAGATATGCGAAATGAAGTTGGCCCTGTCTATATCGCTACTATAAAACAAGAGCAGCTCAGTTTTTTCGGTGTTTAGTGAGAGGAAGTTGTTATTCATCCAATCCCTAATATCACTTAGGGAGCTAATTAAAGTGCCGGTTGATGCTTTATCCCATGATTTAACAGATAGGTATAGCTGTGTGTCATCGGCGTAGGAGTGGTAACTAACATTATGCTTCCGTATAATAGTGCTTAGTGGGAGCATGTAGAGGGAGAAGAGCACTGGGCCTAACACCGACCCTTGTGGGACTCCATAGTTAACTAGTGACATAGGTGAGGGGGTGCCATAATCATCCATTTGGATGAAGCAGTAACGGTTTGTGAGATAGGAGTTGAACCATTTAAGGGCTGTTCCGCTAATGCCGACAGTGGAGTGAAGCCTATTTACTAAAATGGAGTGATCCACCGTGTCGAACGCAGCACTAAGATCTAAGAGAACAAGAACAGTAATGTTTCCTGCATCACTTGAGACCATTATATCATTTACCACTCTAGTTAGAGCAGTTTCTGTGCTATGGCCAAGCCGGAAGCCTGATTGGAATTTATCTAAGAGGTTATGCATGTCTAGATATGACTGCAGTTGTCTCGCAACTAGTTTTTCTAGAATCTTAGAGAGAAATGGGACATTAGAGATAGGTCTATAATTACTTGGTGAGCAAGGGTCCAAGTTAGGTTTTTTAAGCTGTGGTCTAACCACTGCTGTTTTAAACTGATTGGGGACTACACCTGAGGTCAAGGATGCATTCATGATATCAAGTATGGGTGTTGATAGTACTCCTAAGGATTCCTTCAGGAGCTTGGTTGGAATGGGATCTAACCGACAGGTTGTGGACTTTGCCTTGGTTATAACAGAAATTAGACCAGAGTTATCAATCAGATTAAAATCACTAAAATATTGTGAGCACTGTTCTGGTAATGGATTAATTTGAGGGCTAATAGGGCACATTTGGAGCCTAATGTTGTTAATTTTATCATTAAAAAACTTAAGAAACCTATCGTTAGTAATACTACACGCTGGCCTTTTATCAGTTTTGTCTGTTAGCTGACAATGCAGAGGTCCAATTTCGTTGTGGTTCATGTGTGCTGTGCTGTGACCTTGCAATGACAAGGGTTGTCACTTTCACTTTTCACTTCACTTTCACCTCAGAGAGGGTTAGCCTAGAAAATGCCAATCCAATGGTAATGTAAAGTAAAGGCAAAGGCTGTGATGGGTCAGGCCCAGTGACTTCCAGTACAAGATATTGTGGTGTAAACCACAACAGACGATATAATGTAAACAATAACAGCTGGGAATGGAGGTGGGCAAAGGGGTTGAGAGCATGGAAGAGTTGTCACATGTTTCATCTGTGGAGCTCAGGACTGCCTGAGAAACTTAGCAGATGGGTGAGGTGGGCAAGCTGAGTATGCCCAAAATGGTCAATAAGGTTGCTCCATGGGAGTGAAAAGGTTTTGTTTTTCATCTATGTTTTGTAAACGATCTATCATTTAGAGGGTAAAGAAAAGAACATTTTAGGCACATACACTTTGTATGGAATCTGTAAAAAAATAAATTCTGTTCTATGTCTGTGTTAGGACAGGTCTCTGGGATCAAAGGACAGTTCTTGAGTCCAATAGTATTAAGGTATGAACTAGCGTGCAATTTTAACAATTTAAATTTCATTTTAACAATGCTAAAAAATATGGTACTACTGTACCATAGAAATGCATATGTCTGAATGTCCAATTTGTGTCAACTGTATTACAGTAAAACATATGGGACTGATAAAGAGGTGTACAACTATGTCAAACCTAGTCCCAAATCAAGAAAAATAAACAGCAGAAGAACTTGTCTTTAACTCCATTAAGGCTAGGGAAGTCATAGTAGGCAGTGAAGAAACAATCAACCAATACTGAATTTCTCTTTAGCGTTAACATTCATTCAGGTTCCATATATGGTATGCTTATTCCTTTTTATGTCAAGGCTTTAAGTGAATTGCCATGATGCAACATATCCCCAAATCACATAAATCATTTGCAGAGTAATTTTGATATATTCACTTCTAGTGTCTGTGTCTTTTCTCTCCTGGATGCCTGGGAATCCATGAAAAGCGAACCTCAAGTGTCACGTGTGTTAGGGTTTGGGCACGCTAGAGGGCGCTCTCTGTCACGTGTGTGGTGTTTTGGGCACGCTAGAGGGTCTAGACTAAGAGCGGGCAGGTGTGCATCATTGGGGCTGACTATTTAAGCCCCGATGAGTCAGAACAGAGCGCAGCTCATTAGGTAGGTTAAACCTATACGTAACGGGTGGTGTTTGTGTAAACTTTGTGTCTATGACTAGGTATAGGTCGCCTAGTATAGACTACTTAGTCTCTAGGGTTAGACTGCAGTTCCCCAGTCAAAGGGTTTCATGTGTAGAACTGCAGTCCCCCGTTCCCTGTTTCTTGTTTGTTTGTCACTGTGCTTAATAAACTTCTGTTCGGAACTCCTGGCTCGGAGCTGACGTCCTTCCGGTACCCTGCCACCGTTACATCAAGAAAAAAAAACATTTAATGGAATATGCAAAACGTACTGAAAATCCAGCAAAAATAAGCAGATATGTCTAGATATTATAAATGACAAAAAACCCAAATCCTAAAAGGCTGAATAAGCAAATTATATTAAAAAAATGTATTACATTGATTACAACCTCCTAAACATTTTGCATTGTCTGAGGCACTGTGGGATGAAGAGAAGATGGGAGAAGACAGATTAAGACTTTTTTGTGCATCAAATGGGGCAAACACTCACTCACTCACTCATTTACTTAGCTGCTTGACCTGAGCATGTTCATGGGTACTGAAGCCAGTCCCAGCTCTTATAGGGTGAAAGGTGGGGAAACACTATTCGCAGGGCAAACACACAAATAGACTCGCACTCACATCTAGGGGGCTATTTAGAATCTCTAATCCACCTGATGTGCTTGTCTTTGGACAGTGGGAGGAAACACACACAGACCCAGGCATAACATGCTCACAGAAAGGACCTGAGCTACCCCACCTGAGAATCGAACCCAGGGCTTTCTTGCTTTGAGCCAACAGTCCTGACCACTATGCTGCCCATGGGAAGAACAAACTATATTAAATTTTGCCTTCAAAATGCAACTCTTATAAAGTTCACTGTTGCCACAATAACAAAACATAGATTCCATATGACATGGACCTGCTGAATAAAAAGTGCCTTTAGGTCTGGAGACATGCAGGATATCAAATGAGTGAACCTGGAGCTTGAGAAGACAATTTGTCAAGGGTGGATGCAGATATAAGAACAAACTGCATCAGTTTGCAGCAGAGCAATGTTAACGAGGTGTTAAGTGGAATGAGGAACGTCACTGGCTACACTCACAATGAAAACCACATGAAAATTATCATTTTTATCATATTTGACTGAAGTCATCAGAACAGCCATTACTACTAATAAAATTTTGTTCTATTAACCTGTATTGGAAGTTAAGAAATACTTCTTTAGTGAACTTCTTTTCTGAACTGATCTATTATATTATTTTCAATTAGGTAGTCATTAATCTAAAATCCAAGGAAGTTGTTTTCAAAGAAAAACACATTTCTTGGGAGCAGTTTAACATCTCTAAAACAATTTTAAATAAGATAATTAAATAAAACAATTTTAATATCTAATACTTTTTAATAGAACACAGTTGGAGTGGGGCCTAGAATACAGTTTGAAGAATTATGTTAATAAACAGCTTCTCAACTATCTTTTTAAATTGCATTGCAAACCAAGGTAGATAATAGTTGTTTTATGATTTAAATGAATAAATTCACCTTTTATTATAGATGCATATAAGAAACAATTATTCATTGGAGTTTGAATAAACATGCAATCAATTGTTAGAAGACTTGGCTTGTTACAATTTTCATTTATTATTTTTGAAAAATATTGCTTTCACATCATATTGTTTTGTTTTCAATGCCACTTTATATAATTTCATAGTGCACTATTGCTTTACTTTTCTGCACATTCTTTCAGCTGTCCTAAATGTCCTTTTTAATTGCTGCACTATTTCATTTTTTCTATGCACTTAATGAGATTGTTTTCCTTTTAGTTAGTTAGACATAAGAGTTCCGTCATTTAAAAGATTTATAAAATAATTTGTGGTTGAGATATTGAAATATCTTTTTTTTTTTAATCATTAGACTGTTAACTATTTTGTTTGTGTTGATGCAGTAAAGACAGTAAAGACTGAAACATCTTCAAAATCCACATGAGATAACTAGGTCTAGATTATGGCCTTGATTATATCTGGTATTTGAAATGTGCTAATTAATTTTGAATTAAAAGATTAATAAAAATCCATGGCTTTCTTATCTAATGTATTATCAACATGTTAGAGACAGACAGCAAATCAGAGAATTCAGCCAAGGATGAGGGTGCATATTTTGTCAAACATAGGTAGCTTTTATATTGGCATTATATCTTACAATACAATAGCAAGGTACTCATAGGATGGAAGAACACTAAATGATATATTTCTGAACTGAAATGAATAATTAAAAATAGCAGAAAATCCACCCACTCCTTAGTGTACTGCCCATTACTTTTTCCTCTCCTTTTGGCTACATCCATTAAGGGTCACCACAGTGGATCATCAGGCTCCGTTCCTCTGAACCTTCCTTCTTCAAACCAACCATTCATAAACCTTCTGTTTGGCCTTCCTCTTCTGATCATGAAACCTAGTCTCTAACCACTAGGCCATCACTCCACCACACAAAAGATGGAGGTGCACTGTTCCTGGAGATGCAATGCAATACAATGCAATACCAGGGAGCAGACTGAGCAAGCTTTTCCTCTTTCAAAAAATTGTTCTATTAACCAATTTAACATGCAGTACACATAGTGAAAGTGACAACCCTTGTCATTGCAAGGTCACAGCGCAGCACACAGTGAACCATAAGGAAATTGAACCTCTGCATTTAACCCATACAAACACTGTGCAGGGAGCAGTGACAGGGATGGTACCTTGCTCAAGGCCTACTGGTAAGGGGTTTGAACCCACAATCTTCTGATCCTGTGGCCAACTCCCTAACCACTAGGCCACCGCTGGCCCATGAACATAAGAAAACATAGACAAGATATGTGAGATTTTATTAATGAGAAAAATCCCAGGCCTTTGGCCAGGTTGTCAGCAGCCATGTTCCACCTCTTCTCACCCAAGCCTGTAAACAAATGGATTACCATGAAAATGTAAAGATATATAAAACATTAAACATTATTTTAACATGTGTAAAAAGCAGGCCACATACAACCTGTGTCAAAAGCATCTCTTCAGTTAGCTTCAGCAAAACACTTGTAGTAGCTCTGCTATTGATTTTAAACAGCAAAAATAAACATACTTTAAACTGCAAATAATACATAATTTACACAAAAAATAATGTCTACTTACAGTTTGTGACTGTGAGAAATTTCAATGAAATTTCAGCGTAGTTCAGCTTGCAGGGGCATTGCCCTGTCCTGAAGCCCTGAAATCATGAAGGGGTGGAGCTAGGGTAACTGAGGAAGTCCTTCAAGTTTAAAGAGAACATGCAGTAATGCCATTGATTGCAAGAGATAAGAAAACTTTGTTAAGGAACAAAATTCTAAGTTAAGGAACATAGAACACCAAAAATATGTATACTGTTTTCATGAACCAAAATGGAACATACTACAGAAAAGGGAAAACTCTAAGAAGCATATACAGCAAACCAAAATGAAATACTTCTTCCACATGTAACCCATACAAACCGTGCAGCAGAGGTCAGCCATACATCAAAGCCCTGGTAGGGCAGAGCTGGGGATGGTACCTTGCTCAAGGGTACCTCAAGGTAACCTACTGGTCTGGTAATTAAAACTCTGACCATATTATGGGGCATCATTCCTAACCGCTAGACTGCCACTGCCCCATTTGTATGTATGTATCTGTATCTCTTTCACAAACTTAATCACAGAAAGCAGACCACAGATTGTGTGATTATAGTGTGATTATTGTGTGATTGAGTTTCTCTGTTTTGCTGCAATACGGTTTGTATAGTGGCAGTTCCTTGTCCTTCTGAGGTGACCACCGGCTTCTCTCTGTCCATTTCTGCATCCCTGTAGCCCTTGTAAGTTTCTTCCAGACTCCTCTGTGCCCACTTCCTTATTTAGCTTTACTTAAACTAGACCTTTACCAAAGGATCAACACTGAATTTGCCACAACTATCATGTCAAGTGAATGAGATGAGAAGTGAAAAACTAGTGTGTGAACATGTTTGCTGTTTCATAACACTGTGGCCCTCTTACGGATGAAAGTGCTGTCTTTTGTCTGCGCTTGTTGCCTTGTCTTGTGTCTTATGTTGTGTCTGATGCTGTCTTGTGTGTAGCACCAGGGTCCTGGAGGAACGCACAAATGCCATATAATTCCTAAAACTAGAATCTGCCAGTGAAGTTTGATGTCAAAGGCTTTTACTTAGATTTCACTTTTTGTTGTTAAAAAATAAGGCAAAACAATGGTTTCACTGTTGTTTTTCTGAGGATGGACAGTACCAGTACCCAAACTGAGCAAGCTTAAAACCAAAATGGATCCTCTCAGAGGAAATATTGATATGATATGATCTGTACTCTGTGAGGCTTACTTTTAGAAATGTCCTCAAATCATACCCCAGCATAGATGTGGACTATCCATGTAACTTCGACTACCCTAGGAGGCCAAGATATGAACAACTCATTCCATCTGGATGAGCCTGCTGCCGGAATCAAGATCATGAACAAAGACAGGGAAGCACAGCACTCTGCATGCTAAGCTAAGGCTAAATCCACAGTGGCCAGTGCTACTTAGCATCTTCACTAATTTACAGAATCAGAATCAGAAAAATTAATTGACCCCAAAGGACATTGCTTCCCAAGGGAAATTGTTTCAATCTGCCTAACAAGCAATATGTCTAGTGGAACTGGAGGGGTGCAAGGTCTTTAGGGCTGACAGACCTGCAGCAGCGACAGGTAAGAAGCAAAGGTGGTGGTTTTTGCATCAGTGTGAAGAAATTAAGGTGCACCAAATCTACCATTGTTGATTCTTGTTGCTCTGCTGACCTGATTAGTAAGTGCAGATTTGTTTATTTACCACACAAGTTCTGATGCATTGTTGCTGATGCAGTTTATATTTCAGTTTTGTTGTATGTGTAAAAGTAGCTGGGAAAAACCTATGTGCTGCTTTAACTAAACAGCGTACCTTGCATCCAGATGGTGCTTTTGTTGTCGTTGGGGACTTTAATTATTGCAACCTGCATAGCTTTGTAGTGATTCATGCACTACAATGGGGCAAGACATTGGATCACATGGCTACTGCTTACAAAGCCACTTCCCTCCCCTCCCTCATCTTTCATTGCTGATATGTCCTAATTATAGCCCAGTTTTCAAAGCTTTTCTCAATCAGAGAGCTCCTGCCTGACACACAACATTCAGACCTGAAGACGCAAAGGCTTTCAGTCAGTCAACCTGTGATGGGGAATCTCACAAGCCAAACACACAATAACTTTAACACTTTACCTTAAACCTTTTGCCACATGTGCCAAGGGTCAGAGGAGTTAAAATGTTTAAGACTTTTCAAACTGCCTAAACTCATTAACTTCTATATTCATTTTGACCAGGGAAACAAGGCTGCATTGTAATCCACACTGCCAACCAATAGTAACAATGTTTGGCAGTAACAATTCACCCATGTGTTTTTTTGGGGGTTTTTTGTTTTCTTGGGGGGGGTCAGAATTTGCCAAATTCTTAAATTTTTCACATTCTTTTAGCTGTGTGCAATAAAGACTTACATATTATATGCATATTATTGCTGCATTGGCAAAAAAGACATAACAGACTTGTTTTGTTTAATGTGAAAGACAGAACAGCAGTGAACACAGTGAAGCACAACAAAATACATTCTCTGCATTTAACATGTACATGCACTGTGTAGCAGTGGGCAGCTACAGTATATCCAGCACTTGGAGAGCAGTGTTGTGATCGGTACCTTGCTCATAGGTACCTCATAGTAACCTACTGGTCTGAAAATCAAATCCATGACCTTCCAATTATGGGGCCTAGCCTGTAACCACTAGGCCACCGCTGCCCTAAGTGCATTAAATTACTCAGAGAAAATCTGTTTTCATTTCACAGAAAACGCAGTACTTTATCAAGTGGCTCTACTCTGAGCTCTTCCTGGATGCCTGAGCTCCTCATCCCATCCCTTTATGTGTGCCCAGCCACCCTGTGGAAGAAACTCTGCTGCTTGTGTTTGTAATCTTATTCATTTGGACACTACCCAAAGCTCATGAACATAGGTGAGGGTTGGATCAAAGACTGTCAAAGATTCCAAGATATCTTAAAGTTATCAATTTGAGGCAGTAATTCCTACTCAAAGCTGAAGGGCAGGCCAGCTTTTTTCCAACTTGATGGTTCTGATTCTCATCCCTATCATTTTATACTTGGCTGCAAACTGACCCAATGTTTGCTGGAGATCAAAGCCTGATTCAGCTAACTGAACCACATCATGTGCAAAAAAACAAAGATGCAATACTGAGGCCCCAGTACTTGACCATCTCTGGCCCCTGACCTCTGGCGGCCTTCAAATCCTGTCCATGAAAACCACAATCAAGATTAGGGACAAGCAGCAGCCCTGGCAATGTCTAACATCATGTGAGAAAGAGCTTGAAGACTTCTTTCAGCTACTCCCATTTAGGGGTTTTATAGGCCTCCCAGCCAAGTCCATCAATCACCATGAGGGTTTTCTGAACTCCATGCCATTTACTCCACTGAGTTCACAAAACTATGGTGGCGGTGGTCTAGTGGTAGGGTACTTGCCTATAGACCTATGGAAGTCCCAGGTTTGAATTTCACCTCTAGCACTACCACCATTAGGTTCCTGAGCAAGACCCTAAACTCTGAATTGCTCCAGGGGGACTGTCCCTGTAATTAGGACATGGAAGTTGCTCTGGATAAGAGCGTCTGTTAAATGCTGCAAATGTAAATGTACTCTCAACAGCTTTCTCCCCCCACCTGAACTTCCGATCAGCTACATCAGACTGGATCATCTGCATGAGCTGCTGCCACTAAGATTAACAAACTCTTCACCCACTCTAACAGAACCACCACTATTAGCTTACCAAACTTCCAATTACAGACACTAATGGACTTTTTTACTGTAAATCATTCTTACTGGAAGTCACTAAGTCGCTAAATTGATTAATTATGAAATGCATTTTCTCTTTCTTTTCTTCATTTCCGGTGTCAACCAAAGGAGGATGGGTTCCCATTTTGACTCTCCGTTCCCCCCAAGGTTTCTTCCTCCTGTTTTGGGGAGTTTTTCCTTCCTCATTTTACCCAATTGGTGCTCAGACCTGGATTCTGTAAAGTTGCTTTGTGACAACAGCAAATGTAAAAAGCATTATATAAATAAAACGACTTGACATAAATCCTCTGTTGGGTTTAGGAATTCCTCAAAGTGTTTCTTCCATCTTCTGACTACCTCATCAGTTGCCAATCCATGCTTAGAACCTTCCTATCACTACTTAGAACCTATTTGAAGCCAAACAGAAGTCCTTCACCATGGTATCCCCAAATGCATTTCTGCTTCCCTGACTGCCATCACTGCAGCCTTTTTGGCCTGCCAATACCTCTCAGCCAATTCCGGAGTCCTCTGAGCTAACCAAGCATGGAAGAACTCCTTCTTTATCCTGACAGCTTCCCTTACTGATGGTGTCCACTACCGGGTCCTTTGGCTGCTACCACAACAGGCCCCAACATGCATCCAACCACAACTTAAAGCCCCTTTTTCAGCAATGAAGACTTTGGACAGGGCCCATTCATACGCCATTCCCTCAACCTACTGTCAGATAAGAGAAAAGCTTTGCCAGAGGAGATAAAGACAGGATCCTCTGCCAGCATTTCCCAGTTTAGGCAAGCCTCCCCTGCCATCTGAACCCTCTCTTCACCTTAGTTACCAGAATATGTAGGATTTGAGATCACATGAAAGCTATGAATACTAGTGTGTAAACTATTGTCTTTGTGGTAAATTCAAAATAGATTTGGGTGATATGGGGTATTTCACACAGTGCCAATCTGCCAGGCTACAGAATAAAACCTTTCTTTTCTTTCACAAAATATACTGCACAATGTCCTAATTTGTATTCCAAACAGTTGAGGGCTAGAAAATGGATAACTGGTTACTTTTATGTTTCATGGGTTTTATTTTTCCTAAATTTAATGCAGATTTAAGGTTCCTTCTTTGATGGATTTTATATATTATCAGTTTTTATTTATCAGTTTTAATAAGTTCATAATTTCTTCTTTGCTAGCCCTGACAATAGGGATGCACAAGCCGATGTACTGTATTTACTCGTGTATAAGTTGCACCCCTGATTTGGCATTGAAATTTGGCCCAAAATTAATTTTTGAGTGATATCTTGACATTTGAGATTTTGGATTACATGTAGGCAAAAATGCTAATATGTGTACATATGCATATCACATAAAAGAGAAAAACTGGGATTTATGGTAAAATATATTGAGCTGCTACATACGTGGTCACCGGTTTAGGTATTCAAAATGGCAGCATTTTAATTTCCTGGACTGAAATTTGTGAATGACTGAGAATGTTATATCTGGCTGACTGAGAGGATGTCGAAAGCGGTGCGAGAGAAATCAAACGCGGCAAGCATGCTGGTGTCCGGGCTCAGCTAAAGGCAATGCTAGCCGACCGGCTATCCCGTCCATCCTCCTCGCCAATATCCGCTGCATGGATAATAAATTGGACTGCATATGACTTCAGCTGACCACCCAGCGTGACTACAGGGACTGCTGTGTTTTTGTTTTTACGGAGACTCAGCAACAGCATCTCAGCAACAGCATTCCAGACACTGCCATCCAGCTCGCCGGAGGGGGGCTGTGTGTTTACATAAACACACAATGGTGTACGAACGCTGTGCTGGTCTCGACACACTGCTCAACACTGCTGGAGGTCCTGACAGTCAGGTGCAGATCTGCCCAGGGAGTTCCCTACAGTTTTTATCACGGCGGTCTACATTCCACCCAGCACTAGTGCTAACAGCTAATGCTAACAGCGTGCTGGCTGAACTCTATGGAGCTATCAGCGAGCTCCAAAACTCCCACCTGGACAGACTGTTCATCGTCGCTGGAGATTTCAATCATGCAAATCTCAAGTCAGTTCTCCTTAAATGTAATCAATATGTGGATTTTGCAATGAGGGGGGAAAACATGCTGGACTGTGTTTACACAATCATGGCCAGCATGTACAGAGCGGAGCCCCGCCCCCACCTCAGACACTCAGACCACATCTCTGTTCTGCTAATCCCAGCATACAGACCCATCGTCAGGCATGTGAGGCCCACCCTGAAGCAGGTGTAAAGGGATAAAGTAAAGGGATTTTTACTATATATTTCCCCCCTAAATAATCATAGAATAATCAAAGAGAGCATATCAAGATTTTTTTTTTTTTTAGCTGAACTGTTTTTTTAAGTGATCAGGTTACTAAGAAGACCCGTTCCCCAAGAGTGGGCAAAAACCTCTATGCGGAATCAATTTCTAGAGTCAATTTCTAAATTCCCACTCTACCCAGATGTTGCGATAGCACTATCAGCGCTTGGGTTCAGCGGTTCCCAACTTAGCCTGATCCAGCTCTCGGGATTACAAAAATTAATCAATAGAATAGTACCTCATATAAGGGTACATATTGGAGTATACCATGTGCTGATTCAGGATAATATGACTGTACTCACAACAAAGAAAACACAAAATCTCACTTGGAGTATATCTAAAGATATCGTCTCTTACCAAGATGTGGGGTAAATACTTCACAACTATTAAATTTAAGGTTACACAGTTGTTAAATTATCAATGAAAATAAAAAACTAAATATATATCCCTAAAAATCAGGATATATACAAAATATATGAGAATAATTATAAAAAATTCTCATCAAAGTCCTTCCAAAAAAATTGACTGCTAGACACTCAATGATCAGTAGTGTCTGGTTCTGTCCCTTCTCCCTGGACGTGCAGGGCATTATCTGCTGATTGAACACTGTTGTCAGTTGGTGCTGGGATAATGGAAATGGTGGGATCTGCTGGCTCTGTGATGGACTGGGATTGTCTTTGGTCTGAACGTGTTCCCTGATCTTGTTCTCTCCTCCTGCTTCTCTGTCTCCTCCAGTTCCTCCTTCTCCTCTGAGCCTCCAGCATGCGCTGTTGTGGCCTGTGAACCTCTAGGCGAGATATCCTCTCTCGATTCTCCGATATGACTGTCCTGGCAAGCAGATAACACACCAGGACCAGGATGGGTACCACCCTCCTCACCTCAATCCAGGGCTGTCCTGATTGCTTCCACAAGATGTTTCCAAGATGGCGCCACGTGAGAGGCAGCCAGTTACAGGAGCTCTGACCACGTTCTGTTCTTTTTACTTATTGAATCTATTTTCTTTACTTTATTTATTACTTCTTTCACTTCCTTTTCTAATCTGTCACAAGTACAGCAGTCTGAGGAGACTTGTAAACTTTTTTTTCTGTTTTTTAATCGTATTTGGACTGTTTTACCCCGCAAGTGGCTCCTCCTCGAACCGCCACCTTATCGTGGTGGAGGGGTTTGCGTGTCCCAATGATCCTGGGAGCTATGTTGTCGGGGGCTTTATGCCCCTGGTAGGGGCACCCAAGGCAAACAGGTCCTAGGTGAGGGAAGAGACAAAGAGCGATTCAGACCTCTTGTGATGAGAAAGATCATTGGACGACGCTTTCCCTCGCCCGGACGTGGGTCACCCGGGCCTCCCTCTGGAGCCAGGCCTGGAGGTGGGGCCCGCTGGCGAGCGCCTGATGGTCGGGCCTTCACCCATGGGGCCCGGCCGGGCTCAGCCCGAAGAGGCAACGTGGGTCCCCCTTCACATGGGCTCACCACCTGTGGGAGGGGCCAAAGAGGTCGGGTGCGTTGTGAGCTGGGCGGTGGCCGAAAACGGGGCCTTGGCGGTCCGATCCTTGGCTGCAGAAGCTGGCTCTAGGGACGTGGAACGTCAGCTCTTTGGTGGGGAAGGAGCCTGAGCTAGTGCGCGAGGTTGAGCAGTTCCAGCTAGATATAGTTGGACTCACCTCGACGCACAGCTTGGACTCTGGAACCAGTCTCCTTGACCTCTCAAGGCTGGACTCTTTTCCACTCTGGAGTTGCCACCGGTGAGAGGCGCCGAGCGGGTGTGGGCATACTTATTGCCCCATGGCTTGGGGCCAGTACATTGGGGTTTACCCCAGTAGATGAGAGGGTGGCGGCCCTCCGCCTTCAGGTTGTCTGCGCTTATGCGCCAAACAGCATTTTGGACTACCCACCCTTTCTGCGGTCTCTGGAGGGAGCGCTAGAGAGCGTCCCTCCTGGTGACTCCATCGTTCTGCTGGGGGACTTCAATGCTCACGTGGGTAATGACAGTGACACCTGGAAGGGTGTAATTGGGAGGAATGGCCCCCCCGATCTGAACCAGAGCGGTGTTCTGTTATTGGACTTTTGTGCTCGTCACGGATTGTCCATAACGAACACCATGTTCAGGCATAAGGATGTCCACATGTGCACCTGGCACCAGGACACCCTAGGCCGCAGTTCAATGATCGACTTTGTGGTCGTGTCATCGAACTTGCGGCCCCATGTCTTGGACACTCGGGTAAAGAGAGGGGCGGAGCTGTCAACCGACCATCACCTGGTGGTGAGTTGGCTTCGTTGGTGGGGGAGGATGCCGGTCAGGCCTGGTAGGCCCAAACGTATCGTGAGGGTCTGCTGGGAACGTCTGGCAGAGTCCCCTGTCAGGACAAGCTTCAACTCCCACCTCCGTCAAAGCTTTAACCACGTCCCGGGGGAGGTGGGGGACAGAATGGACTCTGAGTCTGAATGGACTATGTTCTGCGCCTCCATTGTCAAGGCGGCTGACCGGAGCTATGGCCGGGAGGTGGTCGGTGCCTGTCGCGGTGGCAACCCTAGAACCCATTGGTGGACACCAGCGGTGAGGGATGCCATCAAGCTGAAGAAGGAGTTCTACCGGGCCTTTTTGGCCAGTGGGGCTCCGGAGGCAGCTGATAGGTACCGACAGGCCAAGCGGAATGCAGTTCTGGTGGTTGCTGAGGCAAAAACTCGGGCATGGGAGGAGCTTGGAGAGGCCATGGAGAAGGACTTCCAGACGGCTTTGAGGAAATTCTGGTCCACCATCTGGCGTCTCACGAGGGGAAAGCAGTGCACGGTCAACACAGTGTATAGTGGGGATGGTGCGCTGCTGACCTCGACTCAGGACGTCGTGGGTCGGTGGGGGGAGTACTTCGAAGACCTCCTTAATTCCACCAACATGCCTTCCGAGGAGGAAGCAGAGCCTGGGGACATAGAGGTGGACTCTTCCATCTCTGGGGTCGAGGTTGCCAAGGTGGTCAAAAAGCTCCTTAGTGGCAGGGCTCCGGGAGTGGATGAGATCCGCCCAGAGTTCCTCAAGGCTCTGGATGTTGTAGGACTGTCATGGCTGACACGCCTCTGCAACATCGCATGGACATCGGGGACGGTGCCTCTGGATTGGCAAACCGGGGTGGTGGTCCAACTATCGAGGGATCACACTTCTCAGCCTCCCGGGGAAAGTCTATTCAGGGGTCCTGGAAAGGAGGGTCCGTCAGATAGTCGAACCTCAGATCCAGGAGGAGCAATGTGGTTTTCATCCAGGTCGCGGAACAGTGGACCAGCTCTACACTCTTAGCAGGGTCCTGGAGGGTGCATGGGAGTTTGCCCAACCAGTTTACATGTGCTTTGTGGACTTGGAGAAGGCATTCGACCGTGTCCCTCGGGGGCTCCTGTGGGGGGTACTCCGGGAGTATGGGGTATCGGATTCCCTGTTAAGGGCTGTCCGGTCCCTGTACAACCGGTGTCAGAGCTTGGTCCGCATTGTCGACAGTAAGTCGGACCTGTTCCCGGTGAGGGTTGGACTCCGCCAGGGCTGCCCTTTGTCACCGATCCTGTTCATAATTTTTATGGACAGGATTTCTAGGTGCAGCCAGGGCGTTGAGGGGGTCCGGTTTGGTAGCCTCAGGATTGGGTCACTGCTTTTTGCAGATGATGTTGTCCTGTTAGCCTCATCATGCCGTGACCTTCAGCTCTCTCTGGATCGGTTCGCAGCCGAGTGTGAAGCGGCTGGGATGAGAATCAGCACCTCTAAATCTGAGGCCATGGTCCTCAGTCGGAAAAGGGTGGAATGCCCTCTCAGGATTGGAGACCTTGCCCCAAGTGGAGGAGTTTAAGTATCTCGGAATCTTGTTCACGAGTGAGGGTAAAATGGAGCGGGAGATCGACAGGCGGATCGGGGCAGCTTCTGCAGTGATGTGGGCTCTGCATCGGTCCTTCATGGTGAAGAAGGAGCTGAGCCAGAAGGCAAAGCTCTCAATTTACCGGTCGATCTACGTTCCCACCCTCACCTATGGTCACGAGCTGTGGGTAGTGACCGAAAGAACGAGATTGCGAATACAAGTGGCCGAAATGAGTTTCCTCCGCAGGGTGTCTGGACTCTCCCTTAGAGATAGGGTGAAAAGCTCAGCCATCCGGGAGGGGCTCAAAGTAGAGCCGCTGCTCCTCCACATCGAGAGGAGTCAGATGAGGTGGATCGGGCATCTGATTAGGATGCCCCCTGGACGCCTCCCTGGTGAGGTGTTCCGGGCACGTCCCACCGGAAAGAGACCCCGGGGAAGACCCAGGACACGCTGGAGAGACTATGTCTCTCGGCTGGCCTGGGAACGCCTTGGGATCCACCCGGAGGAGCTGGAAGAAGTGGCCGGAGAGAGGGAAGTCTGGGCATCCCTGCTGGAGCTGCTGCCCCCGCGACCCGACCTCGGATAAGCGGAAGAAAATGGATGGATGGATGGATGGATGGATGGATGGATGGATGGATGGATACCCCGCACGCGTTGAGACACCAGGCAATGGGTTCATTGTTTACACCCGGGATCAGCTGCTGGCGCTTAGCAACCAGCTGATTCAGCCCAGCGAGAGAGCAGAGATCCCCAGAGAACTACAGCGGAGGAGACGGGGCTGCAGAGCTGGGGTGAAACACTGGGAGAGGAAGAGACGGTACAAACCATCTGTACCCTCGGTCATCATGGGGAATGTCAGATCTCTCCTTAACAAGATCGATGAGCTAACGGCGCTCACCAGGCTCCAGAGAGAGTACAGGGAGGTCAGCATGATGTGCTTCACGGAGTCCTGGCTGACACACCTCACTCCAGACTCTCTCGCTGCTGTACTGGGATTCCACCTGGTGAGAGCAGACGCGAGCGCGAAGGAGACCGGTAAGAGGAAAGGCGGGGGGATCGTGATGTATGTGAACGAGAGATGGTGTAACCAGGGGCACATCTCCGTTAAAGAGCAGTGCTGCACACGGGACGTGGAGCTGCTAGCGGTCAGCATCCGACCGTACTATCTGCCGCACGAGTTCTCGCAAGTCATCGCGATAACTGTTTACATCCCGCCGACGGCAGACGCAGCAGCAGCTTGTGAAACAATACACACAGTTGTGTCTCAAATGCAGAAAGCACATCCCCAAGCCTTCCTCCTGATTTCTTGTGATTTTAATCATGTCTCCTTGTCCTCCACTCTGCCTACTCTCACCCAGTATGTGGACTGCTGCACCCGGGACAACAGAACATTGGACTTACTGTATGCAAACACTAAGGATGCATACAGAGTATCACCCCTCCCTCCACTGGGACACTCAGACCATAACCTGGTCCATCTGGTTCCCTCTTACATACCTCTAGTATGCAATCAACCCCCCACTACGAGGTATGTGAGAGGATGGTCTGATGAGTCTAGCATGGCACTCAGGGACTGTTTTGAAACCACAGACTGGGAGGCGCTCTGCAGCCCACATGGAGAGGACATTGACAGCTTAACAGTCTGCATAACTGACTACATCACCTTCTGTGTGGAGAACACTGTACCGACCAGGAGAGTACGGTGTTACTCCAATAATAAACCATGGCTGACCCCTGATCTGAGCGCTCTGCTGAAGCAGAAGTCAAGAGCCTTCAGATCAGGAGATAAAGAGGCAATGAGGACAGCTCAGAAGGAGCTGAAAAGAGAGATAAGGAGAGGGAAGGACAGATACAGGGAGAGGCTGGAGGAGCAGCTCAGACAAAACAATGTCAGAGGTGTGTGGAGAGGACTGAACACCATTACTGGAAGGAGCACAGTGAGTAGGGGAGGCCCAGAGTCTGGAGATCAGGACTGGGCTAATAGTTTAAACCTGTTCTTCAACAGGTTTGACTCAGGAATCAGCCCCTCACCCAACCACCAAAGCTCATCACATGCCAGTGCTCCCCTTCACACCTCCTTGCTAACTCCAACGGCACCTCCCCTTCACACCTCTCTGCAACCCCCTCCAGGAATATCAGCTGCGTATCCCCTCTTATCTTCTCCTTCTCCTCCCCCCCTTTCCCCGGAGGACTCTACTGCCCCCTCCTGCTACCCCACTCAACAGGAGGCACTGACTCTCTCACCACACAATAGCCTCTCCATCACTGCTGACCAGGTGCAGTGTCAGCTGAGGAAGTTGAAGCACAGGAAAGCCACAGGTCCGGATGGCATCAGCTCCAGCCTGTTGAGGGACTGTGCAGATCAACTCTGTGAGGTTATCACCTACATCTTTAACCTCAGCCTCAGCCTGGAGCATGTCCCCATTCTGTGGAAGACCTCATACCTCGTTCCAGTCCCTAAGACGTCGCACCTCAAGGAGCCAAACCACTTCAGACCTGTTGCCCTCACCTCTAACCTGATGAAGGCTATGGAGAGGATCCTCCTCCATCACCTTCATCCACTGGTGAGGAGGGACCTAGACCCGCTGCAGTTTGCTTATCAGCCACACATTGGGGTGGATGACGCGGTCATCTACCTGCTGCATCGGGCCCTTACTCACCTGGAGAGTGCCAAGAGCACTGTGAGAGTCATGTTCTTTGACTTTTCCAGTGCTTTCAACACGATCCGGCCTTCAGTTCTGAGGGGAAAGCTGGAGGGAGTGGGTGTGGACCATCACATGACTGAGTGGATTATTGACTACCTCACCAATAGACCCCAGTATGTGAGACTCCAGGACTGTGTGTCTGAGGTGGTGGTCTGCAGCACTGGAGCCCCACAAGGAACAGTCCTCGCCCCCTTCCTCTTCACATTATACACAGCGGACTTTAAATTCAACACGGACACCTGTCACCTGCAGAAATTCTCCGACGACACCGCTATTGTTGGTCGTGTGTCGGAGGGGAATGAGCAGGAATACAAGGGGGTCATCAGTGACTTCGTCAGATGGTGCGATCAAAATCATCTGCGCATCAATGCCAGCAAGACGAAGGAGCTGGTGATTGACTTCCGCAGGAAGTCACCCCCCATTACACCGGTGGACATCCAGGGTTTGTGCATTGAAATGGTGGAGGAGTACAAATACCTGGGTGTCCACATCAACAATAAACTTGACTGGTCCACCAACACAAATGCTCTCTACAAAAAGGGCCTGAGCCGTCTCCACCTGCTAAAGCGGCTGAGGTCCTTTGGAGTAAACAAACATCTTATGAGGACATTTTATGACACTGTGGTAGCGTCGGCTGTTTTTTATGCTGTGGTCTGCTGGTGTGGAAGAGTCGCAGTGAGGGACAGAGGGAAACTAAACAAACTGGTCAAGAGGGCCAGCTCTGTCCTGGACTGCCCGCTCAAGTCCATCGAGCAGGTAGGGGAGGAGAGGATGTTGTCCAAACTAACATCCATCATGGACAACACCTCCCACCCCCTACACGAGACTGTACGAGCACTGAGCAGCTCATTCAGCAGCAGACTCTTACACCCGCAGTGTAAGAAAGAACACTACCGCAGGTCATTCCTACCTGCAGCAATAAGACTCCACAACTCATCAAAACATCATAACATAACATTACACTACTTGTTTATTATTGTTATATATTATAATATATATATATATACTATATTTTATTGTATGTTATTATTATTATTATTATAATACTGTATTGTATATTATTATTTATTACATTTATTATTACATTTATTTCTTCTTCTTCTTCTTCTTCTTTTTCTTTCGGCTGTTCCCGTTTAGGGGTCGCCACAGCGGATCAACTGTCTCCATTTCTTCCTGTCTTTTGCATCTTCCTGCTTCAAACCGACCACCTGCATGTCCTCTCTCACCACATCCATAAACCTCCTCTTTGGTCTTCCTCTTCTCCTCTTTCCTGGCAGCTCCATCTTCAACATCCTCCTTCCAATATAATCTTCGTCTCTTCTCTGCACATGTCCAAACCAACGCAACCTTGCTTCTCTAATTTTGTCTCCAAGACGTCTAACCTGAGCTGTCCCTCTAATATACTCATTTCTAATCCTGTCCATCCTCGTCACACCCAACGAAAATCTCAGCATCTTTAACTCTGACACCTCCAGCTCCGCCTCCTGCCTTTTCATCAGTGCCACCGTCTCCAACCCATACAACATAGCTGGTCTCACTACTGTCCTGTAAACCTTCCCTTTTACTCTAGCTGGTACGCGTCTGTCACAAATCACTCCAGCCACTCTTCTCCACCCATTCCAACCAGCCTGCACTCTCTTCTTCACCTCTCTTCCACACTCGCCGTTACAGTGAACTGTTGATCCCAAGTATTTAAACTCCTCCACCTTTGTTACCTCCACTCCCTGCATCCTAACCACGCCACGTTCCTCCCTTTCATTCACACTCATGTATTCTGTCTTTGCCCTACTCACTTTCATTCCTCTCCTCTCAAGAGCATATCTCCATTTCTCCAGGTTCTCCTCAAGCTGCTCCCTACTCTCACTACAGATCACAATATCATCAGCAAACATCATCATCCACGGAGACTCCTGTCTAACCTCATCCGTCAACCTGTCCATTACTATTGCAAACAAGAATGGGCTCAGTGCTGATCCTTGATGTAATCAGTGTTACACTGTCATCATACATATCCTGAACTACTCTCACATACTTCTCTGTAACACCAGACTTCCTCATACAAAACCACAACTCCTCTCTAGGCACCCTGTCATATGCTTTCTCCAAATCCACAAAGGCACAATGCAGCTCCTTCTGACCTTCTCTGTACTTCTCCATCAACACCCTCAGAGCAAACATTGCATCTGTGGTGCTCTTTCTCGGCATAAAACCATACTGCTGTTCACTGATCCTCACCTCTTTTCTTAACCGAGCTTCCACTACTCTTTCCCATAACTTCATGGTTTGGCTGATCAACTTTATCCCTCTATAGTTACTACAGCTCTGTGCATCACCCTTATTCTTGAAGATCGGTACCAGTACACTTCGTCTCCACTCCTCAGGCATCTTCTCACTTGCCAAGATTGTGTTAAACAATCTGGTCAGAAACTCAACTGCCATCTCCCCTAAACATCTCCATGCTTCCACTGGTATGTCATCCGGTCCAACAGCCTTTCCATTCTTCATCCTCTTCATCGCTGCCCTTACTTCCATCTTGTTTATTTGCTGCACTTCCTGGTGAACTCTTCTCACATCATCCAGTCTTCTCTCTCTCTCTCATTTTCTTCATTCATCAGCTCCTCAAAGTATTCCTTCCATCTGCTCAACACGCTCTGTTCACCTGTGAGTACTTTACCATTTCTATCTTTAATCGCCCTGACCTGTAGCACATCTTTCCCAGATCTGTCTCTCTGTCTAGCCAATCGGTAAAGGTCCTTTTCTCCCTCTTTACTGTCCAACCTCTCATACAATTCACCAAACACCTTATCTTTGGCCTTCACCACTGCTTTCTTCGCCCTGCGGTTCATCTCCTTGTACACCTGTCTACTTTCTTCATCTCTCTGACTGTCCCATGTCTTCTTTGCCTCCCTCTTCTTTTGAATACACTCCTGGACTTCTTGGTTCCACCACCAGGTTTCCTTATCCTCTTTCTTCCTTCCAGATGTCACACCAAGTACATTTCTAGCCGTCTGCCTTATCACTTCTGCAGTAGTTTCCCAGCAACCTGGTAGCTCTTCAACACCTCCCAGTGCCCGTGTTAACTCCTGCCTGAATTCCACCTTACAGTCCTCCTCCTTCAGCTTCCACCACTTGATCCTCGACTCTGCCCTCACTTTCCTCCTCTTCTTGACCTCCAAGGTCATCCTACAGACCACCATCCTATGCTGTTTAGCTACACTCTCCCCTGTCACTACTTTGCAGTCTCTGATCTCTTTCAAACTGACCCTCCTGCAAAGAATATAATCCACCTGTGAGCATCTTCCTCCACTCTTATACGTCACCCTGTGCTCCTCCCTCTTCTTAAAATAAGTATTAACTACAGCCATTTCCATCCTTTTTGCAAAATCTACAACCATCTGACCTTCAGCATTCCTCTCCTTGACACCATGCCTACCCATCACCTCCTCATGACCTCTGTTCCCTTCACCAACATGACCATTAAAATCTGCACCAATCATCACTCTCTCTCCCCTGGGTACACTCTCTATCACTTCATCTAACTCACTCCAGAATTTTTCCTTCTCTTTCATCTTACAACGAACTTGTGGAGCATAAGCACTAACAACATTCATTATCACACCTTCAACTTCCAGCTTCAAACTCATCACCCTCCCTGACACCCTCTTCACTTCCAAAACACTCTCCACATACTCTTCCTTCAGGATAACACCTACTCCATTCCTCCTTCTATCCACACCATGGTAGAACAGTTTAAACCCCCCTCCAATACACCTGGCCTTACTACCCTTCCATCTAGTCTCTTGCACACACAAAATGTCAACCTTCCTTCTCTCCATCATATCAGCTAATTCTCTACCTTCACCAGTCATGCTGCCAACATTCAAAGTCCCTACCCTCACTTCCACTCTCCTCTCCTTCTTTCTCTCCTTCTCCCTCTGGACATGCCTTCCTCCTCTTCTTCTTCTTCTTCTTTGGCCAATAGTAGTCCAATTTCCACCAGCACCCTGTAGGCTAACAGCACTGATGGCGGTCGTTGTTAACCCGGGCCTCGACCGATCCGGTATGGAATTCTGTATCGTTGTCCGCATGCGCGTAATCTGACTTTTTGCCATATACATTTAATTGCTTCTGCATTAGTGACCATTCTGGTCACCTGATCATATGATAGGAATCACACAACAAGTTATTAATGCCAATATTACTAAACAAGAAAGCGTACAACACTATTCCACTATTTTGGTAAACATTGCCCCCATGACTGACCATTTAGCGAACCATTCTCAATGCCCAGGCATCCTTTCGTTCATCTTACTTCAGACTTTAAATTTTGTATTTTTATCATTAGCTTCTGAGAATGGCCACTCCAATTGCCGTATTATTCTGTATATAAATTGCAGCGGTGTTCTCCAAACATTACATACACCTTTTTCTGCTAATAGCCAGTCAATGCCTGCCTATTTGCCGTCATTTTACTTGTTGCACTCAGCTGTTCACTCAAAGCCTGCAGTTGCATCATTTGTGTAGTCATCTAAATCACTGATTTAGTATATGTAGTTAATCCCACTCTACATTTTTGTTTATTGATCCAAATGAAAATAGATTTAAATCCAATAATACTTCTGCTTCTAGCTTTATACTGTTCTGGAACACCCCTTGGTTGTCAATAGCATCTAAAGTAACCTCAGGATCTGATTAAACAGGACCTCTTCTGTCTTATGGGTGTACAGTTTTTCGTTCAACCGGGCTTCGGTCTAGCCCAATGATTGACACCTTTTGAATCGCTTTCACCCTTGCACAGATCCTGTCCAAACCGCCGTGCCACAGGTCTGAGCTGGAGTGCCTCCACAGATCCAATAGAAATCTGCTACTACTTCTACCTGATTGATGATGGCGCTCATAGAAGGCAGAACCCAAGTTTGAGCTTCACAGCTCTGTTGTGAGAAGCGTCAGCATCACGTTCTGTTGAAAATGTGAGGTGGTGCCCGCTGCTTTATAAACTGGTCTCATTGGGTATGTCCATCCCATGTGGTGTCATATTGGAAGGATTACCCCACATTTACCTTGATACCTAATCTTAATCCTCCGTAGTCCTATTATAACACTCATAAGTCTCAGTCCAATTAATAATGTAATTACTGGGGATTTCTGTGTCTGCTAACTTCAGGCTCGCATCGAGGCCCTTGCAGTGCTTCAGCCTGGACTCCTATTAATTTGCGATCATTCAGGTACTAAGATGACTTAAACATATGCTGCTGGGCAGAATGGTCTCTCACTCTTGGTCAGATTACAGAAATGCCTATTGAAAGTTGCGCAGTGTTCATATGAATATGGGTTGGGAACTATGACCACTTGGGCTAACGGGGAACGTCCACACAAAACACACTCGGTTTTATTCAACTCTCCCACAGTGCCCGTGCCCATTGGTACCAAGTATTAGACAAAGCTTCTTGTAACTCCATGTCCTCAGTACGCTGTGGGGCTATGACTTCCAATGTTCTTTTAGCTCTTTCCCTCTATATCTTTTAAATGACTTTTTAGTCTGTTTGGACTTACAGTAAGTAATTTAGCTGCCTGCTCTATAGCCATTACTCTGTCTGAAGCTAATGAAATGCAATGATCAATAAAACACTTGATTCTGATTTCAATTTGTCCTGTTAGATCACATTCATCAGTAAGTGGCCACACCTCAAAACCCTCCTTCCTATTCCGGTAGGGTATAATACCCGGCTCACTACTCATATTACGGATGTATGAAATTACAAAACAGTGCCCTAGTGGGGCAAGTCCACTTCCTACAGCCAACGTGACTGTTGCCAGGGCACAGGTACCAAGGCGTTCTTCCAGTCCTGTGGTTGTTGAATGGTCATGGAATCAATGGCAGATTTATGCAACCAGTTATTTTGTAGTCAATGGCATGGTTAGATTGAACCGAAGAGAGTAGATATGTCGTGTTGGAAACGCTGCGGTAGGATTTGTCCAAACTGATTCTCCAGGAAGCACATCATTCCGAAACTCAGTTCCATTAGGACCACTAGGGTCAGCCGCCCGCTGATCACCATTTTCTGGTTCCACCCCATCCCCTGTGAAGCATCGGGCAGAATATGCTGACCGGCTACTGCTGTTGGTTGGAGAGGGAATGGCTGAACTACTGGACTCAGCTGATTCTGTGGTGAGCTGGAGTTATCTGGCATCGACAGAGTTCTCTGCCCTTGTCCTCTCCACCTGACTCTCTGTCTCCTCCCATTTCTTCGTCTCCTCTGAGCTGGTTGAGTCCTCTGGGTCTCACGACATGTGTTGCTCACGATCCTGCGAGTTGCTAAGTCGCACTTTGAGATTCTCAGCAGCGGCTGTCCTGGCTCTTGGCTGACACACCAGGACCGAGATAGGTACTCTTTTGCCTGATTCAGAATCTCCTGATTGCTTCCACAGCGTTCTTCTCCTCGGTTCGACAGCCCATCATCATCACTAGTGTTGTCTGGCTCTGTTCTTGGTAACAAACTCCTGGGAACTCAAGTACAGTGGTTAAGGTGATACCAGGTGATATTATTCTCCACTTTTATTGCTGTAGATTGTCCGCTTACCACCTTGTGAGGACCAGTTCTTGTAGTTCATTCACTTCTCTGAAAACTCTTACATACCTGGTCCCTGGTCTTAGTAGGTTTTGTGGACTCCTCCTCGGTTCTGGAGCCGCATTCAGCTCCTGTTGATAAATAGCTTTATGTATAGCAGTTAATTGATCTCATATAGGCTCTCAGCTCTGCTTTGGTGTTCCAAGGGAGGTCCTGATAGAATCCTCAGATGAGAGCCCACAAGCATGTGTCTACCAGTAAGCATCTGATGTAGAGTCAGATGAGTGGTTCTATTAGCTTGCATTGATAATGCATCAGGGCTGAGAGCATCCATCCAATGGAATCCTGTTTCTGCACAAATTTTATTTACCTTTGTTTTAGAGTTCCGTAACTCTTTCTACCATCCCCTAGGCTGGGGGGTGAAGTAAACATCCCAGTCGTTGTTTGATTCTCAATTGTTGCAATACCTTTTTAACAGTCTGTTGGATAAAGCTGACCCATTATCTGAACTTATTTGTGAATTCCAAATCTTGGGATTACCTCTCTGCGTCAAAAAACTTATGTAGTTCCAACACCTTGATCTTTGGAGGAGTTGCTTCACCCACCTACTAAATCTGTCAATGACCACAACGTGTGCCTGTATCCTCTCACCCTTTTAATCATGTCACAATCAATCACAGATGTTGAAATGGTCCTGTAGGTACCGGTATGTGCCCAGCTGGGGTAGTGATTCCCTTTCGCACATTATTTTGAGCACAAACATCGCATCGGCTCAGCAATTCATCAATCGTTGCCTGTAAATATGGAGACCAAAACCCTTGTTTCTTTATTTTTCTTACCACTTCTCCTCTTGCACAATGATCCTAACCCATGTGCATTAGTGATTAGTATTATTAGTAATGTGTTAGGTGCAATCAACAACCCCCTTCTGATTCTCCATAACCCTTTTTCATCTTGTTTGGCTCCTCTGTTACTCCACATAGTTCTTTCCCACAATGTTGCTTGTTTCTGTATCTCCACCAAATCATCCAGTGTAGTTACAGGTTGGATAGCTACCATTGGTGCCATCACTGGATCCTCACACTTAGAGACCTTTCTAGCTGCCTCATCAGCCAAGTTATTCCCCTTTATCACATAGCCATTTCCTTTTTTGTGTGCCTGACATTTAACTATTGTGATCTTTTGGCAGCATCATAGCGATCATCAACTCCAGTATTTGCTGCCAAATGTTGTATTGGGCGACTACCATCAGTCTTCTTAAAACCTCGCTGTTCCATACTGCCCAAATAAATGTAACTCCATGAGCATACGGCTGAGTCAGTAAATATTAACACTCTTTCCCTTTGCCAATCTGCATGCCTCAGTTACTGCCTTCAACTCTGCTAGTTGGGCAGAACACGGCTGAGACAATTTTCGGCCTTTCACCTCAAAACATCTCCGTTTCCTTTCCTCCACACCGCATATCCCATGGTTCCCAAGTGATCCTAAAACAGGATCCATCAACAAAATAAGTCACTTCTGCTTCCGGAATTGGTGTGAGCTCCAAATCAGGTCTTAGCAGAAAACCGTAATGAACTAGCTATGCAATCATGCGGTTTTCTTCAAACTGGAAAAGGTAATAATTCCTGCTAGTTAACTGCCATTACATCTCCTAAAAGTCACATCTGGAAATGTAAGCAAGAATAGATACTGCAAACTCCTTGCTTGTGTTAAAACAAACCTGCTGATACTCGATCAGCTCTATGATTTTATGATGGGAATGATTGATCACTGGAAACCCATCGTCAGGGCAGAAGCTTTCTCGTAAGCATAATGTACTGCTGCTAAACCCTGATAACATGGTGGCCATCCCTGAGCCACTCCATCTAGTTTAGTGCTATAATAAGCTATTGGCTGTTTCTTTGAAACCACTACGTCTCCTGCATCAACACTGCTCATTAAATCCATCACAGCGATTAGCAACAAACAAACAAAAGGTTATCATAATCTGGTGTAGCTAGCACTGGTGCGTTTGCATTCCTGCTTCAGAATTTCAAACGCCACATAAGCATCATATGTCCATTTCAATGGAGCATTTAATGTCTTTGATCCTGCTTCTGCTATCAGTCCCCTCAAGGTGCAGTCTTTATTGCATAATCTTCCAATCATTCTGCACTAAACCCCTGCCATCCCAGAATGACATCATCTGTCCCACTGTCAGTGGTTGTGGTGCTTTACTGATTCCCTCAGCTGTGAAGGGGCTATTGGCACTTTGTTCCATGTGTGCCACCGATGCGTCCCAGGTACTCTACCTTAGTGGTTGGCAATATTGTAATTTTGCTTGCTAGGCACTGATGTCCCCCCCTCAGCTAATTTTCTGAGAACTTGTAACAAGTCTTCATGACATTGTTCTACTAATAGAACACAAGATTAAATCATCAACATACATAACATTGTGATGTTAAAATCCAGTTCCTCTAGATCCTGTCTCAGGACTTGATTAAATATATATTAAAAAATATACAGGACTTGATTAAATATATATTAAATATATGGCTATTGGTGGCTATAATATAGCCACCAATAACTAATTTCTCTTGCACCATACTTACCACTTCCTCCACTTTTTCATTTCTGTATTTATTTATTTATCGTGTGCACTCTGCACTTTAAATACCGTAACACCAACTCCACCACACTGCTACCATAATGTGCCTAGGCTGCTTTGTTCCACAACACTGCAGCCTTCCACGGATGAATGTACTGTCTGTCGTGCCGTCTGTTGTCTGTCTTGTCTGTCTTGTCACTTGTTGCCCGTGTTATGTCTTATGTTGTCTTGTGTTTTGTCTTGTGTCTTGTGTTGTGTCTTGTCTTGTGTGCTGGGGTCCTGGAGGAACGTTATTTCGTTTCACTGTGTACTGTGTATATGGCTGAAATGACAATAAGATCCTACTTGACTTGACTACTTGACTTGATATGAGGGGAATGTTTGAATCCCTGTGGTAACCTTGTATAGCTGTACTGCTTCCCCCTGTCGTGAATGCAAATAAGATACCTTGATTCTTCCGCTATTGAAATACTAAAAAATGCAGAACACAAATCCATTACCGTAAAGTACTTGGCATCCGGTGGAATGTTCATAAGTAATGTGTGTGGATTGAGCACTTCAACAACCAGTCTTCCACCGCTGCATTTACTGCTCTTAGATCGTGCTGTCGCCACTTAGTTTGATCTGCCTTTTGTACTGGGAGTGCTGGAGTGTTACATGGGCTTCTCATCTCTATTAGTACTCATAGCTGCAGCTAGTATAGTTCTCTCTATTCCCTGCTCAGCTTCTGGTTTTAATGGATACTAGGCTCTCCTAGTAGTTGTGCTCAGGTTTTAATCTGATCTGAACTGGTGAGGCTGATTTACCAATCCCACATCTGCCTCATCAGCGACCACAGTTCTTCAGGGACTTGTAATCATTTGTTTCTTCAGGAATCTTCTTCTTCCTTCAATTGTGCACTCATTTGCTGAACATCATCATTTTCAGATCTAGGGATTGCTACTGCCTGTGGGTGTGCTGTCATCCCAATTCACACAACACTTTAATCATTGAATTATCTTCTTTATAGTATCAATGGTTTGTGTCTTCTCCCACTTCAGTTCTTCTGCTCTTTTAACCATTATTTTCCCCAACTCCTTTGACTCAAATCCCTTCATTTATTAGCAGCGTCACGTGAGGTCTTGCTCCTTCAACATCCCATACCACTCATTGATGAACTCATTTTCCTCCATGACGCTGCTCCTTCTGTCCCTATAACCACACTTCTAACTTTAAGGTTAACTTTTGTTCCTGCAGTCCTTCTAAGCCATTCTTCCTCCAGCATCTCATTCTGGCCTTTATGTGTCATAAATCTGTACAGTGATATTCTAATCTGAGTCTCTTGTACACCCAAGGTATCTGCGCTAAAATAAACTTTCCCCCATAGACTCATTATTTCTTGAACTGGCCCTTCTGTTTCTCCTAACCAATACACATTAGCTTCCTTTCCTAATGTCACATTCATCTGAGCACTGACTGCCATTTCATCCCATAAACTCATCAGCGTTCACCAAATCTGAAACCCAACTGGCACAAAGCGTTTCTCCTAATAAATTTACTGGGTTTGCTCTGAAACTAAGATAGGTAAATTGATTGTTTTTCCCACTACGGTGCTAACTGGAGCTGTTACTGGTATTATCTGCACTTGTCGAGAGATCTCGGTCTACGAATTTTCCTGACCTGGGGAGGTTAATGGCATAATTTGAATTTAGGCATGTATAACAAGCTCCTGTATCTATCATCATGGGTATAGTTTTGCCATTTACCTGAACCTGCAGTGTTGGTTCCCCATCAGCTCCCTTGCTAGTCAATAAGAGCTGACCCTCCCTGTAGGACCCTCTGGGCCTCCCTAGCACCAATTTGTCCACCCCAGTAATTTACTGGGCTGGAGTTTTGATTTAATCCAGTCCGGGCAGGGTTCTGATTCCCTCCTGTCCATGGATGTCCTCAATATGGGGTTTTGCTGTGACTGTTCTTGACCCACAATTTTAGAATTACCACCGCACCTCCCACGCCTCCCAGGTCCCTTCCATGGATTTACTGAACATCTCCGTCGGGTGTGTCCTGGTTGTCCACATCCCCAACACCTCAGAAGTGGACCTTGTGGCTGTCGCGCTGCTGTTGTCCGCTGAATTTCGGCTTGCTTGGTCCACTTCCGCCAGGCTGTGTGTACACGGTGATGACTGGAACTGGGGTTGTGTGCTGCTGTGGTTGTTGAACTCCATCAGTTGCTGTCTCACTGGTGATGCAGGAGTCACTGGCATTTGTGATGTCTTTTCTTCCATGACTGCAGCAGGTTTTCCCCTTTTTTCTTAGCCTTTCCTGTCAGTTCTCCCAGTTGGAAGCTGTTACCTTTCTCAGCACTTCTTTCTCTTGTTCTTTGATTTTCTTTTCATCTTGTCTGTGTTTATGCAGTGTATTGTCCACGTGGGCTACAAATTCATCAAAGTCTTTTAGTCCAGGTCCCAGTACATCTTCCAGTTTGCTTTTGACTTTTTCTGGAAGGCCATCCAGGACCGCTTTCCGAAAGACCACTTTCATGAGACTGTCTTGATTGGGGTCACTTCCTGCTTCTGCTCTCAGATCTTTTTTCATGCGATGAGCATAAAGCGGAGGATTTTCAGTCTCCTATTGGTTCTACTCCTTTTAGGTTTTCAGGTCTAAATTTTTCTTGGATAGACTTCCCTCATTGCGTTCCACAGTCTGTTTCTGTATGGTTAGTTCCACCATCACTGGTTGCATCCACTGCGTGATGCTACATGCCTCTTTTGTCATGATATGTCTTCCATTGCCTTTTGACCAATTATTCCGGGCCAATAAGGCTTTTACATCCTATGAAGGAGGCGCCCAAGTTTCTTTTCTTCAAAGTCCAGTATCCACTTCTGAGCCCCTTCATGCAGATCGGGCGCTATTGACCGAACCCTCCAAATCCTGGGTATGTAATGAGTATCTCTTCCCTTAATCCAATGTAGGTGTATGCCAAGCCATATTTTCTTCCTGATCCAATCTCATATTTGGCTCTACCTGAATCTCAGTGTCCTCTTCACTTTCTGATATTGCCCCATTATCCCTTCTACTCTGTCTCTTTGGACTTTTTCTTTTCATTGCAATGTGCACAATTTCATCCAGATTAGTAATTGATTTGCTTAGTCCTTTGGATAGAATCATCAAGACTTTGTGTTAACCAGTCTTTGGGCCTCCCCTTGGTGCACTCCATCTACCCTTCTCTCATCTCCTGGCCTTTCTCTTAGTCAGCTCAGTCCTCATTCTCCTCTCCTCTTCCTGTATCATCCTTTTCCATATCCTTTAATTCCTCTCCTTTCTTATTTGTTTTCTAATACTTCCTGTGACAATCCAACACACCCTCATCATCACTGTCTTTTGATTCTGTCTGCTCAGCTCTTCCTTCATCACCTCTCACTAGCCGTGCCTCTGACTCCTCTCTCCTTGCTGTCTCTCCACTCTCTAGTACTACACTCCCCTCCACTCCTGTTGTAATTTATGAAGATCTGGATGTCTGTCTGCTCTGCTGCCTACTCTCTCTCTTTCTCTCCTGAGCAGTGGGGCTCCTCCCCTTTAATGGAGGGTCGGTGGATTTTGGATGTTCTCTCAGCATCCTCTGAGATTCTCTCCTCCTCTCCTTTTTTTGAACTCTTTGACTCACTTATTGTGTATTAATAATGTTATTATTATTACTACAACAACTAATATTACTATTATAGTATATTTAAATTTTTTTTTTTTTTTTTAAACACTTAACCTAATTATTTAATCGTTTATCAGTGATGGTTTTTTTTCCTTTACAATTGAGTCTTCTAAGATCCAGCACCTCAACTTTTAACACTTTCTGGACGCTCAGCCAATCTTTATCAGAGGAATTTCTGGGTGTCAGGCCCAATCCCTTGTTCACTGCTTCATAAACTCACAGACCCCACCCTTCTAATGTGTTTTATGACAATGTCCCTCTCACTTTCTTCTTACTCTAATTCACTCAATTGTTATAGAAAAGAATATACAAGAATCACTTCACACTCTTTAGGCCAACTGATCAAAATTACACATCACCCATGTGCGCGCACACACACAGATACACTTCTTCACACACTCCTTCACACACCCCCCCTTACGCCTCTCTCACTGACAACCACACACTCACCAGAACTGCAGTTACACACACATACAGTAGCTTCTTCTCAAGTGATCACTCTCTCTCCTACTTCATTCATACTTCATACTTGGCAGCTGCAACATGCGTGTACACACAAATCTTACTTCTTTCAGTTCTCTATAGACAATCCTCTAAAGACAATGACAATTAATCACGCAATATTCAATAAAAACTGTATAAACGCAAACCACAAGTTTGAAGTAATCATTGCCGTCCGGCCTACTGTGAGGGCGTATACGCTGACCTCACAATCACGACTCTTACAGGTTTATCTTCAGACAGAGACACACATCAGCTTCACATAGGAATACCGTCCTGCTTCATCCTCAAACAAACCTTAAAGTTCAATACGATCTTTCAACTCCTTGTTCTGAAAGCGACTGCCATATATCTGCAGAATACCAGACCACCGTCAACGCCTCAGGGAATTTCAGAAGAAAGTCAGATTCGTCAACCACTTTGGTACCATATTCACCCAGGCGCTACCGGCCATGGGTGTTTATTACCTGTCCGAGATCTCTCAGGCTTTCAAGCGCTTCGTGACCCGTAATATATTACAGGCTTTGGGAGCTGACTGCCCTAACAGGGTCAAGCCAGCTTGCACTGGTGTGCATAGATTCCACTATTTTACAGTTGGGTACAGCTCCCTCTTTGACTTCAGCAAAAGTAGAATTTTTTGAGTGGATTTCACCCTCCTCCTGATTCCAATTTCTATGAATACTCATTTATCATTCTTTGTAAACATTAGTACAGTTCTTTGTTGAAGGGTGCACAGGTGTCCTAGTGGCCCAAGCCCCCCTCTGCTGGTCTGTAACACAGAACCTAAACTAAAAGGCATAAAAATCTGAAATAATGCTTACCTTTAATGTTCTGTGCCAGATCAGCAGTGGGCCCGAGGAGCAGCGCCAACCCAGGGCCCATTGTGGCCTCTTTTCAATCCTGCCGACAAGCGCGCCAAATTATGTAGAGTGGAAAATTGAAGTGTGAGCCTAAGTCTGAAACTTTTTCTAAGTCAGAAACCAAACAAAGTCAGAAATCAAGCGAAGTCAGAGAGATGCAGCACAACCAATTTACTGAAAGAGTTTCAGCGAGGCGTGGTCCAGTAGAACGGCTCAAATGCTCCACAACGTTGGACTTTAAGAAATACATTTTCAAACCTTTAACATTTGCATAAATCCATCCCATTATTAGTTTTTCACAATGATATTCAGTATGTCATGATTGAAACCTCAGTTCCCCACCTTTGCCCTTTCCCTACCATTAGACTTAGGCCTTCTCATGGTCCACCTTCCTGCCTTGTCTTACCACCTATGTTTCAGGCATCCTCCCCATCAGTTTACTTAAAGTGTTTTTCACAGATGTGTCCCTATTTTATGAGTGCAGCTGCCTAAGCAAAGCTGTAACTCTTTCCTGCTGGATATTTCCTGGGGGATCATGAGATGATGCAAGTAAGTAAGAATGTAACTAAGTGCAGGTTTCAGCCACTTACTATCTCACCAGGGTCAGATTTAGGCTAACAAACTCTGTGACCTCCAGGAATGTGAGGCCTGTGAGACAGGGACAAAAGTAAGGGATTTCACTAAACTCACTTCACCGACAACATTGCGCTGGAACCAGAGGGTGAATGCCAAAGCAGGCAGCTGAAGAACAGTCCAATGGAGAAGCGGTAAAATTCAGAGATGGGCAGCTACATTTGGACCCCTACCCGTCAACTCACCTCACAATTCAGACCCAGAACAAGATTGGCTCGTGCGGAGTCCATGTGGAGCACGCTTAGGAGAACCGGGAGCTGGGGAGGCTTGTCATTGGGCCCCAAGTGGCCGAGAAACAGGACCAAGAAAAAGAAAAGGGCAAAGGACATCAGCAATCATCAGTTCAAGAAAGTGAACGAGGACTTGGCACTGTAGATTCAGGAGAAGAGACGTGAGGAGCTCCAGAGGGAGGCCCCGGTGACCCACGTCCGGGCGAGGGAGAACGTCTTCCATAGTTTTTGTCCATCATAAGAGGTCCTCTGAACCGCTCTTTGTCTCTTCCCTCACCTAGGACCTGTTTGCCTTGGGTGCCCCTACCAGGGGCATAAAGCCCCGGACAACATAGCTCCCAGGATCATTGGGACACGCAAACCCCTCCACCACGATAAGGTGGCGGTTCAAGGAGGGGTTTGAAAATCCTCTTCTCCTTTTTTTCTTAAACAATTTTAGGATTTCTAATTCATCCTGTTGCTTTGCTTATCGTTTACTGGATTTGTCCTTTGTCCCCCTGGAAATTCTCATCCTGAACCACAAACCAAAGTGTTACATCATATGTGCCTTCTGCTGGCCATTTAGTGTTTAAGCCCTTGGTACGTTTAGCCCTCTTTTGACTTATCTTCAGAATTTTATCCTTTATCAAGGGGTTCTTTTCACACATCTTCTCCACAGGTGATTTCACCTTACACTGTCCCTCGAGGGTCTTCACTTTAGTTTTTTTTAGTCATCTTTATTCTTTGATTCTCTTTGTCCCACTTATTATTAATAATATTATTATTATTATTATTATTATTATTTATTTATTTATCTTTAAAACACTTAACTTATTAATTATTAATAATTTATTAGTGATGTATTTACTTTGGAATTTATTCTTCTAAGATCAGCACCTCAGTACCAAAATTTTCTGGGCGCTCAGTCAACCTTGATCAGAGGAATTTCTGGGCGTTGGGCCAATTTTCTTGTTCACTGCTTTATAGACCCCCCACCCTTCTAATGTGTTTATGACAATGTTCCTCTCGCTTTCTTCTTGCTCTAATTCTGCTTAATTGTTATAGAAAAATTTTACAAAAATCACTTCACACTCTTATAAGGCCTTCAGTCAAAATTCACACATCACCCATATGCGCACACACACACACACAAATACACTTCTTGACACACTCTCCTTAACGCCTCTCACACTGACAACCACACACACTAACCAGAACTGCAGTTACACACACACACATACACAAAGTAGCTTCTTCTCAAAGTGATCACTCTCTCTCTCACATTACTTCATTCATACTTTTTTGGCAGCTGCAATACACGTATACACACAAATCTTACTTCTTTCAGTTCTCTATGAACAATCTTCTAAAAACAACAATTAATCACTCAGTATTCAATAAAACTGTACAACGCAAACCACAAGTTTGGAGGTAAACCTTGCCGTCCAGCCTATTGTGAGGACATGTACCGCTGGCCTCACAATGCGACTGCCACAGGTTTATCTTCAGACAGAGACACACATCAACTTCGCGTAGGAATACTGTTCCTGCTTCATCCTCAAACAAACAGCAAAAGGTCAATACGATCTTTCAACTCCTTGTTCTCGAAACGACTGCCCTATATCCTAGCGGCCTATCGACCCCCCATCAACGCCCCCTCAGGAATTTCAGAAGAAAGTCAGATTCGTCAACCTACTTTACTCAGAGTCTGCATATTCACCAAGAGCTACCAGCCATGGGCCGCACAATACCTGTCCGAGATCTCTCAGGCTTTTACCAGCGCTCCACGTGACCCGTAATACATTACAGGCTTTAAAAGCTGACTGCCCTAACAGGCTCAAGTCAACACTGGCACATGTGCTTAGATTCCACTATTTTACAGTTGGACCACAGCCCCACCTCTTTGACTTCAGAAAATAATTAATTTCAAAGTGGATTTCACCCTCTCACTCCACGGTTCCAATTTATATATATGCAATAAACACAAGCATTAAATACAGTTCTTTAATGGAGAGGTGCACAGGTCTCCTAGCGGCCCAAGCCTCCCCCTCTGCTGGTCCGTAATACAGAACCCAAACCAAAAGGCAGCAAAAGCTGAAATAATGCTTACCTTTAATGTTCTGTGCCAGACCAGCAGTGGCCCCGAGGAGCAGCGCCGAACCAGGAGCCCGCGCGGCCTCTTTTCAATCCTGCCGACTACGCCAAAATATGTCGTGGAAAATTGAAGTGTGAGCCAAAGTCTGAAACTTTTCAGTCAGAAATCAAACAAAGTAAAAAATCAAGCAAAGTCAGAGAGATGCGGCACAACCAATTTACTGAAGAGTTTCAGCAGGCGTGGTCCAGTGGAAGCAGCTCCAAAATGCTCATCCCAACTTCGGACTTTAAATACATTTCAATCATGTTTAAATTTACATAAATCCATCCCATTAATAGTTTTCCACCAATTATATTCAATGCTGTCATGATTAAAACCTCAGTTCCCCCCACCTTTGCCACTTTACCAACAATAGACAAAGGTATTTTCACTGATGGCTCCTTGTCTTTTCAAGACCACCACCACCAACATTTCAAGGTTTCTTCTTATTCAGTTTCTCAATTGTGAGTGCAGCTGCTTGATTAGAAATGTAACTGTTCGCAACCAGCCGTCTATGAGCACTATTGTTCAGTTTAGAAATGTAAATGTATTGCTGCTGGATGTTTTCTGGGAACTCATGAGACAGCATAAGACACCGGACAACATGTAACCTTTTGCAGGTGCCACTATTGTTCAATTATAAATGTAGCTCTTTTGCTGCTTGCTTTTCCATTGTAACTCGATGGTGTGGGACACTAAGACAGGGGCAAAAGCAAAGGGACAAAAGTAAAGGGATTTTTACTATACAGGTAGCCATCTCTGCTCTTCCTGGCCCACTGGAGCCATCTCTGCTCTTCAGGACTGCTTTGAACACACTGACTGGGACATGTTTAGGGAGGCTGCTACCTACGGTGACTCCATCAACTTGGAGGTGTACACAGCTTCAGTGACTGACTACATCAGCAAGTGCATTGAGGATGTTACTGTCTCCAAGTCTATCATCACACGACCAAACCAGAAGCCATGGATGACTGTGGAGGTGCGCAGACTCCTGAGAACCCGGGACAAAGCCTTCAAGTCAGGAGACAAGGCCGCCCTAAGAACAGCGAGGGCGAACCTGTCTCGGGCCATCAGAGCAGCCAAGCGTGCTCACGCATGGAGAATCCATGGCCACTTCAAAAACACCAATGACACATAGCACATGTGAGAAGGCATTCAGGCCCTCACCAACTACTGGACATTTATACCTGCCTGTGATGGTGAGTTCTCCCTCCCAGATGCGCTGAACCGCTTCTATGCATGGTTTGATGTGGCGAACAACACAGAAATGAGGAAGACCATCCCTCCTCCAAACGACAAGGTTCTCTGTCTGACCACGGCAGAGGTGAGAAGATCTCTACTGAAAGTCAGCCCACGGAAAGCTGCTGGTCCAGACAACATACAAGGTTGTGTGATCAGAGGATGTGCAGAACAGCTGGCAGATGTTCTCACCAACATCTTCAACATCTCCCTGAGCACCACTGTTGTTCCTAGGTGCTTCAAGACCAACAGCATCATCCTGGTGCCAAAGAAATCATCTGTCTCCTGCCTAAATGACTATCGTCCCGTCGCACTCACACTTATCATCATAATGTGCCTCATGACCAGTCTCTCGAAGCACTTCAAGACTCATATCCCTCCCTCACTGGACCCCCTGCAGTTTGCGTATCATCCCAACCGCTCAACGGATGATGCAATCTCCACCATCCTCCACCTGGCCCTTTCTCATCTGGAGAGAAAGGACAGTTATGTCAGAATGCTGTTTATCAATTACAGTTCAGCATTCAACACCATCATCCCTCAGCATCTGAGTGAGAAGCTGAGGCTGCTGGGCCTGAACACCTCCCTCTGTAACTGGATCCTGGACTTCCTGACTGGGAGACCCCAGTCAGTCAGGATCAGTAGCAGCACCTCCAAAACAATCACACTGAGCACAGGGGCCCCTCAGGGCTGTGTGCTCAGTCCACTGCTGTTCACATTGATGACCCATGACTATGTAGCCAAGCACAGCTCGAACCACATCATCAAATTTGCTGATGATACAACCGTGGTGGGTCTGATCAGCGGTGCTGATGAGGTGGCATACAGAGAGGAGATACAACAGCTGACGGACTGGCGTAAAATCAACAAGTCTCTGAACGTCGACAAGACAAAAGAGATGGTTGTTGACTTCAGGAGACCACGTCGGGACCACGCTCCACTAAATATCAACACCTCACCTGTGGAGATGGTCCAGAGCACCAAGTTTCTTGGTGTTCACTTAACAGACAACCTCACGTGGACCCTCAACACCAACTCCATCACGAAGAAAGCCCAGCGTCTCTACTTCCTACGCAAACTGAGGAAAGCCCATCTTCCACCACCCATCCTCACCATCTTCTACATCGAGAGCATCCTGAGCAGCTGCATTACTACCTGGTACAAATTCTCAATATGTTGTATAAAAGTGAACGTGACTCTTTCTGAAACACAGCACAGCACAACACACAGTGAAACACAACCTATGCTTTTCAGCCATATGCACTGTGCAGCAGGGGACAGCTATTTTAAGCACCCTAGGAGCAGTGAAGGGGACAGTACCCTGCTCAAGGGTACTTACTTGTCTGGGATTCAAACCCATGACTTTCTGTTCCTGGGACTTGTTCCCTAACCACTAGGCCCCCGCTGCCCCACATTTTTCTGTCTACTGTTTTAAACATGAATGATTTTGGAAAGATTATTGTAGGACAAGAAAAGATTACCCTAGCTCCCTTAATCCATTAAATGGGGCCATTGTTTTCTATTTTTATTTAGAGTTACTTAGTTGCTTTCTGTAAACACAGCTGTTATATGATCCTCTGTGCCTTCATCCTCTGGATTAATGTGTCTTGTGTACATTGGGACTATACATTTCTGGTTCACTAATAGATGTCTTACTAATCAATGTCTTTGTTCTGTTAGAAATCTATAATGTGTTTCAAACTGTATGCTATTATAAAAGATCTAATTTAGTAATCTACCTAGCCACTACCTGCTTTTATTATTCCATATCCTCTCCTTCATCCTTCCCCTATCTGTCATTTATTGGCAATGGTTGTCAAGTGATTTCAAGGCATTGAAATGTTTCAACAGACTTATTGTATATGCATGTCAAGCAGGCCTGACTTGTGGGAAACAGAGTTTGTGTTATGTGCACCTGTACTGGGGAAAGAGGAAGGCACCTGAGCAGGATAACCAGACTGTCTAGTCTGCCTCCAGCTGAGAGAAAACACAGCTCAGACAGACCAGGAGTATGAACAAAAAATATAATACTTATTAGGGAGACACCCAAATACCAAAGCTATGGCGAGTTACCACACTAACTCACACATAGGGAAAAGGGGAACGAACACAGAGATATCCAGACTAACAGGTGACATTGAAACACATACTGAACCTGAACGAGAATACTGGGGATCTACCTGAATATACAGGAACCTGTAAATTAACAAAGGATATTAGCACGGAGGCTAACCGCTAACCACTAACAACTACTACCTAGCAGGGTTGAACATACACGTAAACAAGGTAATCAACACTGTGATTCACATGAAAGCAGACAAATAATAGACTCATCTCAGTACGAACTCCAGGTTGCATCACATGGGGAACCAAAACGCCAACGCACCCGTTACACATTGCAATGTTCTATTTATTCCCCCTTTCTGCAGAGGTTCCACCAATGGTTCCACTTTGGTGATAATTACAGCAAGAGGGTCTTCAGGTGCGTTGGCTCACAACAGTTTGAGGGAGGGGGAGTTGGAAAATGTAAATTGCTCAGTTGGGTTCAGATCAGGTGACTGACTTGGCCATTCAAGAATATTCCACTTCTTTCCTTTAATAAACTCCTGGGTTGCTTTGGCTGTAAGTTTTGGGCCATTGTCCATCTGTATTATGAAACGCCACCTAATCAATTTGACTGCATTTAGCTGGATTTGAGCAGACAGTATGTCTTTGAACACCTCAGAATTCATTCAGCTGCTTCTGTCCTGTGTCACATCATCGATAAACACTAGTGTCCCAGTGCCACTGGCTGCCAATCTTCATTCTCATCAACTAAAGTACACTTGGATCTCACGAGAAACTGTGAGCCAAATGTAAGTACTATAAAGGGCCCATTTATGTATGCCAGTTAAGAAGAAAACCTGCTGTATTCCTAACTCTGTCTGACACTTGACTGATGTGGTTTTCCTTAGTGATTTTGTGCGCAATCTCTTCAGCTGGCTTTTCACAGCAAAAATGTCTATTAAAATGCCTTCAGGTATAGTTAACCAAATTGCCTTTAGGTTTATTATCCAAAAATATGCCATGAAAAGACAAGATAGCACACACAACAACATTTTTTTTTCAAATACAAATAAATAAAAAATAAAGTAAAAAAAAAAAAGTAAATGAAAGTTCACACTTTCATACATGGCAAATGGTAGTCACATAATTTAGCATCAAATTTAGAGTCAATGACTAATATTACAGGACACTGTATAACTTAACAAGCCTAGGTTAAATTTACATACATAACATTTAATTCTAAAGACTAAAAGTCTAAAAGTCAACTCAAAAAATCCCATGCATGAGCATGAGCTATATCCAACTCTGTAATATCCAACTCTTGAATTAGATTCGGAATGCTGGTGATGGAGTTAATAATAATAATAATAATAATAATGTTTATTTATATAGCGTCTTTCTCAAACCCAAGGTCACTTTACAGAGTAAGTAAAAAAAAACCAAAACAGTTAATACAAACACAAAGACAGAAAACAGCAGAATAAGGAAATTAAGAACTGGGAGAAGTGGAATAGCACAGACTGAATAGATATGTTTTTAACTGTGGGACAGAGAGGACATTAAGCGCAGGTTTTGAGGGAGGGAATTCCAGAGTTGTCTTAGAATTCCTGCTATCCCTTTTGTAACTTGTAGCTCATGCAACAGGATAGTCTGACAGCATGGGGTAAATCTATCTAATCTACAGCATATTTCACACCCAAACTCCAAACATTTTCAAAGTCAAATCGGTACAGAAGCATGTTACTGAGCAGATTTAGCAGAAGTTAGTAGTGGATAATTTGATGATTTTATTAGTAACTTCGAAAGAATCCATTATTAAATCTCTATAATAAAAGAACAATCTACATTCTACAAGCAATCAATTCTGACCAATTCTTCTCAGTGTTACTACAAAGGTTCTGTCCAATGTAAGCCTAACCAGTTCTTTAGTGTGAAAAGTGAATCAGACCTGTTTCAGATTCAGGAAAAAAAAAAAACACTGATCCCTTGGAGCTTAGGGCTGACTTTTGACATGATTGAAATTTGCATTGCAGAAAGACAAAAATTTAACTAGGTAGAACTTTTTGAACAGTCTTAATTTGTTTCAAATAATATCTAGTTCGCAGGGACCAGAGGATTTTTATATGATTATCAACTAGAAATTAGAGCAAACCCCCTAGTATGTGTGGTCCCAGAAGTAACATTCATGCTCCCTCTAGGCCATATCTTACACGATGACAAATTTGCTTATCATGGCTATGCAGATGATACTCAGATTTACATCACATGTTCCCCTGTTGACTACAGGCCAATAGACGTTGTGTAACTGCAATTAGCTTATTGATTGCTGCTCAGTCTCAACCTAAGGGTACTGCTTTTCTTAGTTCTAAAGCTTTAAAAGCTAAACCATAAGTGAAAACCTTGGAATTACAAATTCATTTAGCTGAACACCCTGGGCAGAACACAAGCACTCCAGTTCAATGGTAAGCAAATCTTCACCTTAATCAACTAAAGAAACTGTGAGCCAAATGTAGGTACTATAAAGGTACTATAAGCGAAACTATAAGTACTATAAGGGTACTATAGGTACTATAGGTACTAAAAGTGAAAACCTTGGAATTACAAATTAATTGCCAGTCTATTGCAAGGCACACACCCACACTCCAATTCCAGAAAAACTCATTGAGGTTTTTCCCTCCTACTGGGTATCTGAAAAATGTATTGGGCAGCATATTTAAAGTGTCAAGAAACCGGGCCCAAGCCCCAATTGGGTAAGCCGAGAGTGACAGAGGCAAGAAAAAACTCCCCAAAACAGGAGGAAGAAACCTTGGGAGGAACCAAGACCTAAAAGGGGAACCCATCATCCTCTGGTCAACACCAGAAATAAAGAAGGAAAGAAAGAAAGAGAAAGTGCAATTCATAATTAATCAATTAAGAGAAGACTTCCAGTAAGCATGAGTCACAATAAAAGAGTCCATTTGTGTCTGTAGTTGGAAGTTCGGCGAGCTAATAGTGGTGGCTCTGCTCGAGTGGGAGAAGATTTTGTTAATCTTAGTGGCAGCAGCTCATGTAGATAATCCAGTCTGATGTAGCTAATCTGAGGTTCAGGTGGGGAGAGAAATCTAATGATAGTAGTTGATAGTAGTTAGTAGTAGCTGGTATGGAGTTCAGGAAACCCTCACAGTGATTGATGGACTTGCTTGCAGTTGTCCATCTCAAACAGAGAAAAAGGATGTGCTGCTGTCAGGGTATACATGTATCCCATGCTCAGATCATAACATTGTCTCCAATGTCTGTTTGGCAGTAGATTTAAACATACTGCAACTTTTTTATATTAAGCAACACATTCTTAAATATCTGATATACTGAAAATGCAGACTTACTAGGTTCCATAGATTAGTATAGTCTAAATTGTTAAGTAAGGTGTCATGTTTTGCGTTGCTCTATCTGACTGGACACACCTTCAGCATGTCGCCAAGTGTGCCTTGTTAATCAAAAAATATACAGACCTCTTTGAGACCTCTGTGCTGATCATTTTTTGTGTGTTTTTTGTGAGTACCAGTTGCTGTTTACTTCGTTAAAGTTAGTGGGTTTTCACATCTATTTATAATAAAACCCCTGTTTCAAAATTCTGTCAGTTCAGCCACAATGTAACAGAATTACCAACCAACATATTTACATAGCAAGTCAGGATTTGGTTTACAACCTGTTCGAGGGGGTAATTGTAGCATGGCTGGGAAATAGAGACAATGCTGACCTAAAGGAGGGTCATGAGGTTCTCGACCAACTTGAGATTGAGCTAAACTCCAGTCACTAGATAACTCTCCTCTAATACTAAAGGACTTGGCCAGATTGGCTAAACTCCAGACACTAGATAACTCCATAATCCAGGGACTGGAGTTTAGCCAATCTGGCCAAGTCCTTTTCAAGCGTCCTGGAGGAGCACCAGTGGTCTTCCCCCAGTGGAGGTTGAATAGGGAGAAGCTGTGGAGGTCAAGCGTTGGCCACTTCCTGACGCTGTAGTTCGCTACTTCCTGCCACTTCCTGACGCTGTAGCTCGCCTCCTAACTTCAGCCAAGTTTGTAAAGTCTGACCAGGACTGAGTACAATAAATAGCCATCCGTTATGGTCTAGACTCACCATCAAACAGCACGAGTATGAGTATGGCGGGTGCCGAGTTTGTCACTTGCTCTGAGTGCGGTATGTTCAGTTCTAGCTGTTTCTCGGTCACTAGGATTAGCACTAAGTTTGTTTGTGAGAGGTGTCAGTTAGTTTTACATTTACATTTACAGCATTTAGCAGACGCTATAGGTCCATAGGCAAGTATCCTACCACTAGACCACCACCCTGGTCAGTTTTGTTCCTGATGGAGAAGTTATTAGTATTAGAGAAGCGCAGAAGTCAGACTCACTGCTAGCTGCTCAGGGGGCCTCAGGGAGAGTTAGCACACCCTCGACAAGTGGGTGCAAGGGGCAAGTGGGTGACGTCTCGGCAGCATAGCCGTAAAGCCAAAGCTCACACTGAGGCTTCCCCATGCAAGCACCTGTTCCCTGAACAAAACTATACAAAAGAAAAAATCTGAAAACCTGCTCTACCAATCTGATTAAAGTTAAACTTTCTAAATTGGTAAGCAACAGCACCTTAGATCTAAAGCTGGGACTTCTTAATATTAGATCATTAAATTCTAAAGCCGTGATTGTAAATAACATGATTAATGAAAAGAATTTATATGTTCTGTGTCTCACTGAAACTTGGGTCAAACCTGATGAGTTTATTTCACTAAATGAAAGCATCCTGAAAGGTTATAGCTATGTACAAAATCCTTGTTTAAGTGTTCAAGGGGGAGGTGTAGCAGTTATACATAAAAACACTGTAGTGTTCAGTCAGAGAACAGGTTTTAAATTTCCCTTCTTTTGAAACCCTTTATCTCAATATAACTAACCCCAATAAAAAAGATTGCCATCTTCCATTTTCACTGATTACCATCTATAGGCCACCATGACTCTACTCACAGTTCCTAAAGGAGTTCAGCGATTTTCTAGCAAGCCTGGCAGTATATAAAAATAAAGTTATAATTGTTGGAGACTTTAATGTCCATGTAGAGAAGAAACAAGACTCACTGATAATAGCCTTCACATCCATCCTTAACACTGGTTTTGTCCAGAATGTAATGGGGCCCACTTACTGTTATAATCATACTTTAGACTTGATCCTTACACTAGGTGTCCAAGTAGACAATATAGAGAGATCTATAACAGCTGTAATTTATATACATCACTTTGTGATTGCGTTAGCTGTACAATAATGCCCTCCACAGCCCATAGTTTTATTATAAATCTTCATGACTTATCAACACTTATTAGTTCACCATCTGGTCCAAAAGAACTGGATAATCTTACTGTACATCTAGAGATTATGTTTCATTTCACGTTAGACAATTTAACACCTTTAACCCATAAAACAATTAGGCAATAAAGCTCACTCCATGGTACACTAACCAAACACGAGCTCTAAAGCAAGAGATGCGGAAACTAGAACGTAAATGGTGGGTGTCAAAATTTGAATCATTTCACTCTGGACTGAGTTTCTTATAACATAAGAGGGCACTTACATTTACACTCTCTGCCTACCTATCCACTTTAATAGAGTCCAATAAAAAAAAATATTCCTAGAGTTCTTTTCAACACAATATCTACACTCACGAAAAACCATGCAGGAGCTGAAAGTCAGACACCTGCAATGTACAATAACGATAGTTTTATGGATCTCTTATCAATAAGATTGAATTCAATCAGCAAGAAATCCAAAGCCAGATCACAAATACACCCTGTCTGCTGCCCAAGAAAGATATAGATACAGATCAGACCCTCATGCCAACAGAGAGGTTAGCCTAATTTCTTCCAGTTCTGCAGACTGACCTCATCTCAGCTATTTCCTCTTCCAGATCTATTTTCATCCTGGATGCAGTTTTGGGGATCCAAAACAAAAGAAATTCTAAACTTTTACTGTAACTCATGTTTACTGGAAATTACCACTTTTCTCTTTCTTTCTTTCCTTTTTATTTCCGGTGTCAACCAAAAGAGGGTGGGTTCACCTTTTGGGTATTGGTTTCCCCCCCAAGGTTTCTCCCTCATGTTTGGGAGTTTTTCCTTGTCTCTGTCACCTTCGGCTTACCCAACTGGGGCTCGGACCCAGATTCTGTAAAGCTGCTTTGTGACAACAACAGTTGTAAAAAACGCTATATAAATAAAGTTGACTTGACTTGACAAACATTGTTTACACCCCAGCCTCATCCCGTGTCCACTCTCCATTCCAGTCTTGTGTCTGCTCACCAGCCCTGTCCAACCTCTGCTCCCTGGTCACATCCTTATCCAGTTCCATGTTCAGTTCCATTTCAGGTCTCCCAGAGAATTTGTTTCACATTTGTGGTCAGCATTCAAATCAGCTTCCTGCAACCTACTCTTAATGCTGTATGACAGACAGAAATGTGTTATAATCTTAACAGTGTAGTAGTTTATCATTGCATTAATCTGTAGCTTCATTCAAGTCCCAAATCTTTTCTGCAGTTAAAAACTGTCATTTATATTCAGTATGCCTTAAACGGATACATTTACCCCCTTCTCACATTCGTTTCACAACAGATTATGGAAAAATGAAGAAAAAAAAAAAGCAATTGAATTTTCCTGCTGTTTACCAGCCGCAAGCTGAATTACAAAAGTTGGTGATGAAGAGGGATTATGGAGGAACAGTATGGCGTTAAAGCTTAAGCAATATCTACTTTATAGGAGTTAGTTTTACTCTTAAAATCAGATTTAGATACATTTGTTTAGAGAGAGCGCAATACAGAACCAAATTTTGGACCGAAAACAACAGGGAAACAATGAGTGGCAAAAGACACACAAGTGAAAGGTGAACACAAGTAATGGCAAAGTCCAGTATTTGGCAATAAAGTTAAAGGTATGTCACAATTAATGTTAGTTAATTTAGTTTACAACATTAAATGATTTTGATGCATATAGACAAAGTACACATCCTGAAATGAGCAAGAAAAGTTACATGGCCAAGTAAGTCTACTGCTGTGTGTGATCTATTTGGGCAGCCCACAAATGATTCAGGGAAACCAATGCATCAAAGTGCACCTGAGTGATAAACTGACCTGAATAATGGAGATGTAGAATGTAGATACAAGTTCCCTAATCAAGGGGCTTATCAGTGTATATAGTTACCCAAACAACCTTGTTAAAAGGAGGGGTGCAATTTACATGACCTGCAGATAACATATGCAACACTGAGACATATTATTGTGATTTCATCATCAGACAAGACATGTTTTTTTTTTAATACTTGCTGCTTTCTTTATTGTCTGGAAAAAACAAAACCCTGAACATTTCTGTTTTTTTACATAAACACCATTTTCAAACTCCTTTATCTTTGTACTGTTTTGTTCTTGATGGCTGAATCCTTTGTTGTCTCCATCATTGGTAAATTTAGCAGTCTTTCCATTAGATGTAACCTATGTTTTCTTAATATTTACTTGGTGTCTAATCTTTTCAATCTGTTCTTTAACTCTCCTTTACGTATTCTTGATTTTCCAGTATTGTGAGTGTTGTGTCATTATTGATGTTTCAATAATTCAGTTCATTCACTAATTCAATTCATTATTGATGACTTCAAGTTATTGATATTTGTTCCACCAATAATGCATCCTGAATCATTTTCTTCAAATCCACCTTAAGTTATTATATATTCAGCATAGAAGTAGAACAAGTATCTTGAATTGTATGTTTGACCAAAGAGGAGATTTGTGGACATGGTGAGAGAGGACATGCAGGAAGATGTAGAGGACTGGAAGAAATGGAGACAGTTGATCCGCTGTGGGGACCCCTAAACGGGAGCAGCCGAAAGAAGAAGAAGAAGAAGTAAAACAAGTATCACTATTTCCAGTTCACCATAACTCACACTCTGAATGTTTCAGTGTGGGTAAAGGAAAAAATGTACACTGTTAATTATGTGCTTTCAAATCCGTGATGTTCTGTTACTTTTCATGAGTTTTATGTTGATGTCCTTGTTCCTTAACAAAATGATTTTGTCCCTCTACTTCCTAAAGCTGGAGTTATAAGTGGATTTCAAAAAGTGAGGAGTGGGTAGCCGGTAGAAGTGTTAACTGGTTAGCGGGTTGAGATGAGTAACAGCTTGGGGAAAGAAAGTGTTATTAAACCTGTAGCTCCTCAAAGATGACAGGGGGAAAACCATGTGTCATTGAGGTGGGTGGATGTTTGCTGATGTTGTGCAGGCAATGCTTATGATAAATATGTTTTATGTCTGGGAGCTGGGTACTCATGATGTCCTAAACTGACTAGCTAACCCATTGCAAGTCCTTTCGGTCAGCTAATTTTCAGATGTAGCAGTGAGATGCAGCTGCTAGGATGCCTTCGATGGTAAAAGCAAGTGGTAAAAGCAAGACAGTATTTTGGGAGACTGCACCATAAAATTAGTAACAGGGATTCTCTATGATTTTCATCAGAAATTGGTGTCTCCAATACCTCTAACTTACCTTTTTTAAAGTCCAGAAAGGTAACTGATCATTGCATTTAATCATGACATTTAAGAATACTTTCCAGTCTGAAAGGAATTGGGATCATTAACAGACAAATTAACAGCGTGATGCAAAAATACAATATAAAAAAAGCAAAAAAATAAATAAAAATAATAAAAAAAAAAATTTTAAAAAGCATTAGCATGTGACAATAAAAACATGGTTTCCTAATTGACTGCTGCTTTGCATGTTGCTCCAGGTGGACTGTCCCATCAATTAGGAACTGGAAGTAGCTCTGAATAAGTGTCCCTCACCCTATTCCTCAGGTTGTGCCCAGTCATACTGCAGAAGTAACTCACTTCCATTGCTTGTATTTGCAATCTATCAGTCACCCAAAGCTCTTGTCTCTTGGCTCAACTTCTTTTTCAACATTATGGTACAATGACCACACAACTGCCACCACTGCCCCAATCAATCTGTCAATCTCCCACTCAATTTAACCCTCACTTGTGAACAAGATCCCAAGACACTTAAACTCCACCACTTGTGGCAATAACTCCTTCCCAACCCAGAGACGGCATACCAGCCTTTTCTAGTGCAGCACCATAGCCACAGATTTGGAGGTGCTGATTCTTATCTCTACTGTTTCACACTTGGCTGCAAACCACCTCAATGCATGCCAAAAATGAATAGCCTGATGAAGCCAACCAAACCACATAACCTGTAAAAACATTCTGCCCCTGACTACGCCTTCAAATCCTGTCCATGAAAATCACACAGAATGAGCTTGACTTAATGCCAAGGATATGAAGGTTGCTCCCACATTGCCTCTCCTGAATCCGAGGTTTGACAGTCACACAGTTACCACCACCCTGGCATTAACTTTACCAGGGAGACATAGTAGTGTGATAACATAATAACTGGAACACTCTTTCTGGTCCCGTTTTAAGAAATGCTTAATTGAGCTTATTTAGAATTGAATTGAAAGTGACTATTCTTGTCATTGTGAGTACACACAGCACAGCACACTACACCACAACAAAATTGTATCTCTGCATTTAACGCATGCACAAACACTCACCGTGCAGCAGGGGGCAGCTATGAAAGCGCCCGGGGAGCAGTGACTGGGACACTCAAGGGTACCTCAAGGCAACCTACTGGTAAGGGGTTTGAACCCACAGTCTTTTGATTCTGTGGCTAACTCCTTAACCACCCTGGTGGCCCAGAGCTTTTGAGCTTAATTAGAGTTTAATTGAAGATGCGTGTCATCCATGTCAACACAATCCAGATCCTTCAGCACCTCTCCAACCCTCTCCAACCCTGCTCCTCCCTAACGGTTAGTCAGAACCTCTTTGAAGCCAAGACCTTCCCCATGGTCTCCCCAAACTCCTCCCATATCCACATTTTTGCTTCCCTGACTGCCATCGCTGCAACCTTTTTGGCCTGGTGACATCTCTCAGCCAAATTCATTCCGGAGTTCCCAGAACTCACAAAACATGGAAGGATTACTTCTTTAACCTGAAAACCTCCCTTACCAATGGTGTCCCCCACTGCATCCTAAGGTTACCATCAGGATAGACAATGACAGTCATCCAGCCACAGCTCAAGACTGTTACTTCAGCAATGGAGGCTTTGAACAGGGCCCATTTGGACTCCATGTGCCCAACCTCCTGTAGGATCAGGGAGAAGCTCTGGTGGTGCGAGTTAAAGACCTTCCGGATAGGACACTTTACCGCACATTCCCAGTTCACCCTTTCTACACGTGTGAGTTTACCAGGTCTGTCTAGCAGCTTCCCCTGCCAGCTGATCCAACTCACAACAAGGTGATCAGTTCACAGCCCGCCCTTCTCTTTAACCTAGTGTCCAGAACATATGACCGCAAGTCATATGAAACTACTATAAAGTCAGTCATCAATTGTTGAACTTCGCTCTGGAGCCCTGGTCATGGCCATGAGCTGGGTTAGATCAGGTAAGCAATTCCTCCCAATGTGAGTGTTGAAGTCTCCAAGAAAAAACTAGTGCCCAGATGATCTTTTCTCAAACACCCCCCAGTGCAGAAAGGCTGGATACTCTGAGGTGCATATATGAGGTCACAAACATCAGAGCTTTGCCCCCCAGTCCATCACAGCGTAGGCACAGACAAACACGCAGTCAAACACACACACCTAGGGGGCAATTTAGTATTTTCAATCCACCTAACCTGCATGTCTTTGGACTGTGTGAGGAAACTGGACCAACTGGAGGCAAGGGGAGAACTTGCAAACTCCACACAGAAAGGACCCGGGCTAATCCACCTGGTAATTAAACATAGGACCTTCTCGCTTTGAGACGACAGTGCTGCCCAGTATACCATCGTGTCACACTAGTTTGCTTTAATTTACTTTATAACATTCTAACCCAGCCACTAAAGATGCACAAGTCAAGTCAACTTTATTTATATAGTGCTTTTTACAACTGTTTTTGTCACTAAGCAGCTTTCCAGAATCCAGGTCCAAGCCCCAATTGGGTAAACCAAGGGTGAAAGGCAAGGAAAACTCCCCAAACATGAGGAAGAAACCTTGGGAGAAACCAAGACCCAAAAGGGGAACCCATCCTCCTTTGGTCAGCACCAGAAATAAAAAGGAAAGAAAGAAAGAGAAAAACCCTGTATAGTGGTAATTTCCAGTAAGCATGAGTTACGGTAAAAGTTAAAGTGTTACCACACTGGTGACTGTAATTGGAGGTTCATGAGCTAATGGTGGAAGCTCTGTTTGAGTGGGGGAAGCTTTAATCTTCGTGGCAGCAGCTCCTGCAGAAGAGTCAGTCCGATGGAGCTAATCTAAAGTAAATTGTGATTTAAATTGAGATTTTCCATGCTGGATGTGAGATTAAATGTCAGCGTAGATGTGAGATTAAAAGTCAGCGTGGTGCCAGTGTAGGTCTGTATAAATTGCTAAATCAACTCCTGCAGAAGAACCAGTCTGATGCAGTTGATTTGAAGCTCAGGTTGTGAGAAAATGAAGATGACAATATCTTCACCATCTCTGCGTAGCAGCTGGCATGGAACTCAGGACACACCTCACAGAGATTGATGGACTTGCCCTCTGGAAACATTTAAACCGTCCACCACACAAGTGGTGGACAGCTGCCCATCTCAAACAAAGAGAAAGGAATTAGAACTGTTATGAACTCATTGTACAGACCTTAAGTTTAAAGAATGCAGTAATGTGACTCCTATTAAAACCTGACTAATAAGGACAGATCTGACTAAAAAGGACAGATCCAGGGGTTTTACAAATACAAGAGCACCCTGTGACAATGGTGACCCCCCACACCATCCTCAACAAACCTGAATTTTCCGATCCGTCATGGCCAGGTTTGTCTCTGAGTTTTAATTTTGATTTTGAATCTCTGGACAAACAATGGATAATGAAATCTACCAGCCTATCTGATCCTTGGCTTGTCTGAGTTTTAGTTTTGATTTTGTTTTGGATCTCTGGGCAAACAATGGATAATGAAATCCACTGGCCTGTCTGGGCCTTGGTTTGTCCCTGACTTATAAACTCAGAGTGTGAGAGTGGTGGGCTGGTAGCACCAACATCCCGATTTACAGCAATTCTCTGTATCCATGAACACCTGGATCTGCAATTTTAATTATGGAAATTAATTACCAAAAGCCTGACTTAACAAGAAGGTCTTTAGTCTGGACTTAAATACTGAGGGTGTGTCTTAGTCCCAGCAGCTGGAAGACTGTTCCAGAGATGGGGGGCTTTGAATGAAAAGGCTCTTCCTCCTGTTGTTGTTTTCAAAATTCTGGGAACCAGCACCTTGCGATCTAAGTGAGAGTGAAGGTTCATAACTGGAGATAAGCTCGGAGAGATACAAAGACCTAAATGGCCTTGCGCCTGAGTAAGTTGGCAGTAGAATTTTAAAATTGATGCAGAATTTCAGAGGAAGCCAGTAAAATCTTGATCTAGTGAGGACTCTACCTGCTGCGTTCTGGACTATCTGTATAGTTTATGAAGGCTTTTATTGGAACATCCATGGTTATCCTGACAACAGGGCAATACAATAAGCTAATAACTAACCTTTGTGTGAGCTGACGTTTCTTCACTTATGTTTACAAATTGATAACGTTTGGTCAAGTATGATTTAAACCAGGAAAGGTCTAGTCTGTGCAGTAAGACATTGTGGTCTATGGTGTCAAACACTGCACTAAGGTCGAGGACTAGTAAGGATACCGACCCTTTGTCAGATGTCATTAACAGATTGTCTATTTTCACTAGCGCTGTTTCAGTGCTATGGTGTGGTCAAAATCCAGACTGAAATTTCTCAAAGATGCTATTTTTGTGTATATATGAGAACAACTGCTGGGCCATAGCTTTTTCCAGAATCTTTGATATAAAAAGCAAATTAGAAATTGGTGGATAGTTTGTTAACTTGGATCAAGATTAGGTTTCTTGAGTAGAGGTTTAATAACTGCTATTTTGAATACTTTTGGCACATACTTTTGGAGTGAGCTTTTTTGTCTAATTCTTTTACATGTTCTTCTTTTTCTTTCGGCTGCTCCCGTTTAGGGGTCGCCACAGCGGATCAACTGTCTCCATTTCTTCCTGTCTTTTGCATCTTCCTGCTTCAACCCGACCACCTGCATGTCCTCTCTCACCACGTCCATAAACCTCCTCTTTGGTCTTCCTCTTCTCCTCTTTCCTGGCAGCTCCATCCTCAACATCCTCCTTCCAATATAATCATCGTCTCTCCTCTGCACATGTCCAAACCAACGCAACCTTGCTTCTCTAACCTTGTCTCCAAGACGTCTAACCTGAGCTGTCCCTCTAATATACTAATTTCTAATCCTGTCCAACCTTGTCACACCCAACGAAAATCTCAGCATCTTTAACTCTGACACCTCCAGCTCCGCCTCCTGCCTTTTCGTCAGTGCCACCGTCTCCAACCCATACAACATAGCTGGTCTCACTACTGTCCTGTAAACCTTCCCTTTTACTCTAGCTGGTACGCGTCTGTCACAAATCACTCCAGCCACTCTTCTCCACCCATTCCAACCAGCCTGCACTCTCTTCTTCACCTCTCTTCCACACTCGCCATTACACTGAACTGTTGATCCCAAGTATTTAAACTCCTCCAACTTTGTTACCTCCACTCCCTGCATCCTAACCACTCCACTTTCCTCCCTTTCATTCACACTCATGTATTCTGTCTTTGCCCTACTCACTTTCATTCCTCTCCTCTCCAGAGCATATCTCCATCTCTCCAGGTTCTCCTCAAGCTGCTCCCTACTCTCACTACAGATCACAATATCATCAGCAAACATCATCGTCCACGGAGACTCCTGTCTAACCTCGTCCGTAAACTTGTCCATTACTACTGCAAACAAGAACGGGCTCAGTGCTGATCCTTGATGTAATCCAACCTCTACTTTAAATGCATCCGTCACTCCCACTGCAGATCTCACCACTGTTACACTGCCCTCATACATATCCTGAACTACTCTCACATACTTCTCTGTAACACCAGACTTCCTCATACAAAACCACAACTCCTCTCTAGGCACCCTGTCATATGCTTTCTCCAAATCCACAAAGGCACAATGCAGCTCCTTCTGACCTTCTCTGTACTTCTCCATCAACACCCTCAGAGCAAACATTGCATCTGTGGTGCTCTTTCTCGGCATAAAACCATACTGCTGTTCACTGATCCTCACCTCTTTTCTTAACCTAGCTTCCAATACTCTTTCCCATAACTTCATGGTGTGGCTGATCAACTTTATCCCTCTATAGTTACTACAGCTCTGTGCATCACCCTTATTCTTGAAGATCGGTACCAGTACACTTCGTCTCCACTCCTCAGGCATCTTCTCACTTGCCAAGATTGTGTTAAACAATCTGGTCAGAAACTCAACTGCCATCTCCCCTAAACATCTCCATGCTTCCACTGGTATGTCATCCGGTCCAACAGCCTTTCCATTCTTCATCCTCTTCATCGCTGTCCTTACTTCCATCTTGTTTATTTGCTGCACTTCCTGGTGAACTCTTCTCACATCATCCAGTCTTCTCTCTCTCACATTTTCTTCATTCATCAGCTCCTCAAAGTATTCCTTCTATCTGCTCAACACGCTCTGTTCACCTGTGAGTACGTTACCATTTCTATCTTTAATCGTCCTGACCTGTAGCACATCTTTCCCAGATCTGTCTCTCTGTCTAGCCAATCGGTAAAGGTCCTTTTCTCCCTCTTTACTGTCCAACCTCTCATACAATTCACCAAACACCTGATCTTTGGCCTTCACCACTGCTTTCTTCGCCCTGCGGTTCATCTCCTTGTACACCTGTCTACTTCCTTCATCTCTCTGTATGTCCCATGTCTTCTTTGCCTCTCTCTTCTTTTGAATACACTCCTGGACTTCTTGGTTCCACCACCAGGTCTCCTTATCCTCTTTCTTCCTTCCGGATGTCACACCAAGTACATTTCTAGCCGTCTGCCTGATTACTTCTGCAGTAGTTTCCCAGCAATCCGGTAGCTCTTCGACACCTCCCAGTGCCCGTGTTAACTCCTGCCTGAATTCCACCTTGCAGTCCTCCTCCTTCAGCTTCCACCACTTGATCCTCGACTCTGCCCTCACTTTCCTCCTCTTCTTGACCTCCAAGGTCATCCTACAGACCACCATCCTATGCTGTTTAGCTACACTCTCCCCTGTCACTACTTTGCAGTCTCTGATCTCTTTCAAACTGACCCTCCTGCAAAGAATATAATCCACCTGTGAGCATCTTCCTCCACTCTTATACGTCACCCTGTGCTCCTCCCTCTGCTTAAAATAAGTATTAACTACAGCCATTTCCATCCTTTTTGCAAAATCAACAACCATCTGACCTTCAGCATTCCTCTCCTTGACACCATGCCTACCTCCTCATCACCTCTGTTCCCTTCACCAACATGACCATTAAAATCTGCACCAATCATCACTCTCTCTCCCCTGGGTACACTCTCTATCACTTCATCTAACTCACTCCAGAATTTTTCCTTCTCTTTCATCTTACAACCAACTTGTGGAGCATAAGCACTAACAACATTCATTATCACACCTTCAACTTCCAGCTTCAAACTCATCACCCTCCCTGACACCCTCTTCACTTCCAAAACACTCTCCACATACTCTTCCTTCAGGATAACACCTACTCCATTCCTCCTTCTATCCACACCATGGTAGAACAGTTTAAACCCTCCTCCAATACACCTGGCCTTACTACCCTTCCATCTAGTCTCTTGCACACACAAAATGTCAACCTTCCTTCTCTCCATCATATCAGCTAATTCTCTACCTTTACCAGTCATGCTGCCAACATTCAAAGTCCCTACCCTCACTTCCACTCTCCTCTCCTTCTTTCTCTCCTTCTCCCTCTGGACATGCCTTCCTCCTCTTCTTCTTCTTTGGCCAACAGTAGTCCAATTTCCACCAGCACCCTGTAGGCTAACAGCACTGATGGCGGTTGTTGTTAACCCGGGCCTCGACCGATCCGGTATGGAATTCTGTATCGTTGTCCGCATATTGATTTGGCAAAGTTTTACACCGGATGCCCTTCCTGACGTAACCCTCCCCATTTACCCGGGCTTGGGACCGGCACGAAGAAATACACTGGCTTGTGCATCCCTAGTGGCTGGGTTTAATTCTTTTACATGTTAATGGTGCTATATTGTCTAACGTGGAACGAAACGTGTTCACTAGATGTACAGTAAGATTATCCAGTTCTTCTGGACCAGATGGTGAGCCAGTAAGTGTTGATAGGTCTGGAATATTTTTGATAAAACTATAGGTTGAGGAGGATGTTATTGTACAACTAACATGATCAAGAAGTGACATACATTACTGTGCAAAAGTTTTAGGCAGGTGTGAAAAAATGCTGTAAACAAAGAATGCTTTCAAAAATTAAAGTGTTAATAATTTATTTTCATCAATCAACAAAATGCAGTGAATGAACAAAAGAGAAATCTAAATCAAATCAATATTTGGTGTGACCACCCTTTGCCTTCAAAACAGAATCAATTCTTCTAGGTACACTTGCACACAGTTTTTGAAGGAACTTGTAGGTTGTTCCAAACATGACTGTGTTTCAACCTACGTGTGACATTGATGATCATTAGCACCTGTTTGCTTAAACGTGGTTGATCATACACCTGACTATAATCCTACAAAATCCCTGATTTTGTGCAAGTACTATAAGAACTGATGCTGGTTTGGCAAAAGGTAGTAACACCAAATATTGATTTGATTTAGATTTTTCTTTTGTTCGCTCACTTTGCATTTTGTAAATTGATCAAAATAAACAAACATTATTTATATTTCTGAAAGCATTCTTTGTTTACAGCATTTTTTCACACCTGCCTAAAACTTTTGCACAGTACTTTATATAAATTAGAGCTATTGTGGATCTCATATGTGATGAGATGGTGATCTGAGATCACTGTTGACTGTGGAATAATGGCTAGAATAGAATAGAATAGAATAGAATAATCTTTTATTATCCCATGAATGGGAAATTCGGGTGTTACAGGGCTCTTTATCAAGAAAGAATATAGAAAAATACATAAAAAGAAAAAATATAAAGAACGAGGACATCCAAATACAAGAGCAATACATGAGCTATATATACACATACATATTTACATGGCAATTAACAAAAAAATAAAGAATATAAAGACAGGAAAGATAAGGAAAAATAACCATATACACAGTGAGAATATAATAATAATAATAACAATAACAGTAAATAATAAATAAGTTATGAATAAATTATAAATAAATAAATGTAGATGTTATATATAATAATTTGGTAATATTAAATATGTAAAGCTATATTGTGTTGTGGAGTCTGATGGCTATATTGTCAACTTGGACACCTAGTGTAAGGATTAAGTCTAAAGTATGAATATAACAATGAGTTGGCCCCATTACATTCTGGAAAAAGTGTTATGGATGGATGAAGGCTCATTTCAGTGAGTTGTGCTCTTCAAAAGAAGAGAAAAGAAAACAAGTTTAAACCTGTTCCCTGACTGAACACTATGGTGTTTTAATTTATAACTGCTATACCTCCCCCTCGTCTAGCCCCCCGGGCTACTGTTGGCCAAAGGAGAAGAAGAAGAGGAGGAGGAAGGTATGTCTGGAGGGAGGAGAGAAAGAAGTGAAAGAGAGTGGAAGAAGCAGTAGAAACTTTGAATAATGGCAGCATGCCTGGTAAAGTCATTCATCAGAATTAGCTGATATGATGGAGAGAAGGAAGGTTGATATTTTATGTGGGCAAGAGACTAGATAGAGGGTAGGGTAGTAAGTAAGAACAGTAAGAACATACAAACATATTCTTACAGAGTAAGAACATACCTCAAACTGGCTGTCTTTCATGGCAGCCCCGCCTCTTGGGTCAAACACGAGAGCTGGCTTCGCAGCCCTGCCCTCCGTGACATGCGTGGACGATGTCATTGAAGCCCCACCCACCTGTGCTACCTTGAGCGAAGGCCTTGCAGCCCCATCTCTTGGGGCTAGAATGGGAACCGGCTTCCTCCAGGGATAACGCGGACACCAGTTAACACAGAGCACGTTCCTGCTCTTCCTGTTATCCACTCCTAAAACCAGTTCTGAACCAAACCAAAATAGCATACACTTGTTGTTAATGGTCACTTTCATGGCGAAATCAAGAGTGTTGTCTAATTTCATAAAGGGGCTAATAACTTTTGCCTCAACTGTATGTCTGTCAAACTGTATGTCACACATACATATTGAGTCAGAGTGGGAGAAGTGATAGACAGGTTATAATGAATGACCTTACGGAAGAACAACCATCCATGAAGCGCTTTATTAAGCAGGACCAGAAAGAAGCCATTCCTCTCTAAAAAACACATGACAACCTGTTGGGATAATTCTCAAATCATGAAGAAAAAAAAAAACAATTCTCTGACCTGATTAAACATTTGTCCAAAATTTCCAAAAGCAGGCTTATCACCTTCCCTTGAGTATCACCTTCCCTACAGTTTATTATGCCATTAATGCATCATGTTTTTCTGTAACAGTAACTGGAAGATAAATCATGATGAGAAATACTGACATATATAAACTGGAAAATATTATTTTAAGTAAACATTTGAAGTAAACATTTTAAACATTTGCATACTACTATTTTCTATTATTTAATCAGACTAACAAAACATAGTACCAAAAAAATAAAGCTTTATATTCACTGTTCCAGAGGACATAAAAATCTCTGTGGTTTTCATGCATTTAAATAAGACTCTCCGATAGGATGTAGCACCAAAATACAGGACAGAGCCAGATTTTCTCATATTTTGTATTATTGTTTGTTAGTGGGTCTTTTTTGTTTGTTTTTTTTTGTGCAATAAAGTGACCTACATGAGAATCACTTGAGCATAATAAAGCCACCTAACTAAGAGAAGAAGCAGTCAAGAATCATGTGCAGATGATGACATATTATCAAGCTGGAAATTAGTATACTGGTGACAGTGAATGCTACTTGGTTGGAATCCCTTTTTCTTGGCACCTTGTATCTTGCAGCCAGAGAAAACATATGTTCCCATCTTGTTAATTTAATTTACTCAGTATGACAATGGTAAGACAGTTTGACATAAAAAAGTATTTTTGCACAAACAAGAGATCTCCCTAGCAATATATATTAAAAAAAAGAGAAATGCAAGTTGTGTAGAATTTTAGAAATATTAAATTCAAACATTTTTTTGATTGTTAAAACTTACCTGTGAAAACCTACACTTGTATGGACAGTTGTTGAAATGATGGTTGAAATGGTAGACATGTCCTTCTGGGGGAGGGAAGGCGCTTGCATAATTTGGAGTGGCCCTTTTCAAATTGCCTTAAAATTTTGAAAGCCTATCATATTTACCAAGCTAATTTTCAAGCTGCATAAAATCAACCAAAAGGTGTAGCAATGAAATAGGAACTGTTGCTGATCGGACTATGATTTTCAGAGCTTCAAAGCTTTCTAGAACAGTAACAGCTGAAGTAACACTGTGGTAGAATGTGATCGAAAAATACTCTTGAAATACTGTATAACTGATCCCCTTGGGTGGATTAACTGTAGTTTAATAGGCAGTGAAACTTCCCAGGGAGGGCAGTCCACAGTGTTTGATTAGACTGCTGTGTGTCTGTATATGTATGTGTGTGTTTGTTTTATCATCAACACACTGCTACTTGACCATGTGACTGGCCTGCTCTGCATTAGACTGTTAGTCAATTCGATGTTGATGAATCAGGTTTAACATCCCCCGCTACACACTTTCACTGTGAGAACTTTTTTTACCCACAGCTGCTGGGCTTTCACTACCAAATCTATTGCTTTTGGACTCTCTAAAAAATGTACTCAAAACGTTTGCCTCATGGACAACAGTTATGTGTTATTATTGGCTAAATCTAATCCCAAAAGAAAAAAACAAAACAATTGAGCCAGTATAGTTTTGATATATATAGACCAGTTTCTGCCATCAGATTTTTCTCTCATGATTCAATGAAGTAAGGCATAATCCATATCACTTTTTAGTTCCGTTACAGTACTGTTTCCCATTTGACCTAGTCACAGCTAGATACAATACACACTAAGGAGTATAAATAATATACATATTTGTACATATGAGTATTATTTCATTGGTGTTGCTCCAAAACACTACAGTGCAGCATGACAGGTGAATAAGGCAGCAGCATGGAGAATGATCGCCTTTCATGTTGCTGGAGTTGGGTTTTGCCTTGTGACAGAGATGGGCCATGACATTACCCCCAGGAACTGAGCCAACAGGTATGGGAACACCAGACCATGGCAAGCAGGACAGACCATCTGCATTGGCATGTCACAGCAGTGACACACCTGGAAGTCATGGAAAGCAGGACAGGCCGTCTGCATTGGCATTCCTCAGCAGTGACCTGGAAGTCATGGAAAGTCCTGCAGCTTGGGCCATCTATTGCAGGGGTGTGTGGTCTGTGATCCAAGTGAACACAATTTATTGTGCTTTTGACAGTCCTAGGTGACATTTTTTTGTATCATCATGACTTCATGCATTGTCCGCCGGAGGATCATGGGAGCCCCATGAAGGCCAAACGGTCATTTAACTTACCAAAAACTGAAGTGGAGCATCCTATTGGCTTTGTAATAAAATAATAATAATAATAGACATTATTTATAGAGCACCTTTCATGCAATTAGATGCAGCTCCTAAAAACTTAATGCTGCATTTCCTTTTTATGTTTCATTTTAGGAACCTTCCATAAAGCTGCTTTTGCTGATCTTATAGTTTGATTAGGACTGTAGTCTAAAATGCATTCTGTAATGCATGAAGGTACTAATTCAATAAGATTGAAACAGTAACATAGTTTTAAAATCTATTCTAAAGGAGACAGGCAGCCAGTGTAATGAAGCTAAAACATTTTTATGCATGTCAGCATTCTGAACACTTGAATGCTGAATACTGAGTGTTTTTTTGGTAATCCAATGAACAATGCATTACAATAGTGTATTTAAGAGTACATCACTATCGGGCTGGTCAAAGGCTGCAGTAAGGTTTTCCTCTATGACACCCATATCCAGAATGTGTCTGTTCTTGACACTCTTGTATAGATTCTGACACCCCTCAGGCACCCCACTGTAGGGGAACAGGCTTTATCCACTTCTTTAGTCGATTGATATGATACACGCTCCTGGCACCTGCCAGACTGTTTACACCAATAGTTGACTGGCTAAGCCTTCTCCTCCATGGTATAAGGTACCTGCCAGATGTGAAATATTTACCTAAATATTTAAGTGGATGTAGGGATCAAATCAAGAACTCACTCACCTGGCTGAAGGTTCTGGGGCTAGTCTATCCAGTTACCTGCACTGGCTGGTGAGGAGATACATGTCAGCAGGGTCCCCATTTGGGTTGTGACCATGTTCATCATCGCCTGGTTTGAAGCTGCCTCCTGACTTCCCTTCATCACTAACTCAAGGTTCGATCCTAGTTCTAGACATGCTTCAAAAGGCCAGCGCTTGGTATACCTCAGTAGGGTGGCTCGTCTTCACCTGGCAACATAACAAGGTGTCTAAAGTATATAGATCCCAGTGAGTTGGGGCATAGCTGTCAGTTATTGTACATCACATTTCGGTGTGGAATATGCTTTTGGGTCTGTGTGAGTACTGAGCTGGGTTCATGTTTGTGCGTTTCACTTTTATGTTTAATGGTGGTGGTCTAGTGGTAAGATACTTGCCTATGGACCAGGAGGCTACAGGTTTTAATCCCATCTCTAGTACTAATACCATTGGGTATCTAAGCAAGACCCCCAAGTTTCTTGAGTGGGACCGTACCTGTCATTAGGATATGGAAGCTGCTCTGGTTTCTTTACCAGTTCTCACAAGGAAGGCATTAGTAGCATGAAAACTACATACAAAATGAGGCAAATTGAGTATTGAGTACAAAATGGGGAGGGTGCATTTATTTACCAGCAAGGACAAAAAAAAAAAAACAAACAGTCAATGAATCTGAAAGATGTAGGGCTGGCAGTATCACAAGAGGTGTCGTTTTAGGTCAGGGTGGTGTCTGTGGAAAAAAAAGAGAGAGTGAGAGAGAGAGAGAGAGAGAGAGAAAGAAGGAAACAAAACATGAATGAGGTGAGTGAGTCAGTAAGGGAAAGCATGCCAGTAACTGACACATTGCCATGTACAGGGCCTCTTTTTATGTAGCTCCAGGGGCTGGTGTTGGAGAGTGGGGCCATGTGCGTAGTGTTGGTCAAAAATACTTGTCTTGAAATTTGATGATGATTGCTCTGTTGATATTTCACTTCCTTTCCACCTCTCTGACAAGCCAATTGGTAATTGGTCATTTTCTCCCTCCTTACTTTCCAGCTGTCCTTCTTGACATAATCCTGCCCATTTATCCAAGCTTGAGACCAGTACAAAGAAGTACACTGGCTTGTGCATCCCTAGTGGCTGGGTTACTGTGACTACTTCATGACCTTGTAAATTTCCCTGTTAACCCTGTTTCAGATATAAAAAGCCTTGGCGACACTACTGATATGAATCTATTTTTAGAGGCATGTAAAATTACTAAAGTGAAAGTGACAACCCTTGTCATTGCGAGGTCACGGCGCAGCACACATGAACCACAACGAAATTGGACCTCTGCATTTAACCCATGCACACTCAAACCCGTGCAGCAGTGGGCAGCTATCGAAAGCGCCCGGGGAGCAGTGATGGGGACGGTACCTTGCTCAAGGGTACCTCAGGGCAACCTATTGGGAAGGGGTTTGAACCCCTGATCCTCCGATCATGCGGCTAACGCCCTAACCGCTAGGCCACCGCTGCCCACTAAAATACCATGTTTTCAGAATATTGCTAAGCTGAGATGCACACTATTAATACATGATACAGAAAATTTAATGCCCTGCTATGAGGAGGCTCCAGGAGGAATATTGACAAACTTATTCCAGAAAACAGCAGCTATACACCTCACTAGAACCAGAACATGACACATTAATTTGATATTATCAAGACTTTATTGGCTTCCAGTCAAATTATGATTCTTGAAAACCACAGTAGGGGAAAGAGCCTTTCAGGAAAAGCAGTAGCCTAGTGGTTAGGGACTAGGCCCCAGAATCGGAAGGCTGTGGGTTCAAATCCTAAACTAGTAGGTTGCTTTGAGGTCCCCTTGGGCAAGGTACCACCCCATCACTGCTCCCTGGGTGCTGGATATAGGTGACCCCTGCTGCACATGTGTATGGGTGGAAAGCAAGGTTGCATTTCATTGGGTTTCACTTTGTGTTGTGCTGTGTTTCACAATGATAAGCAGTCACTTTCACTTACAAAGTTTTCTCTACTTTGTGAGATATATGCCAGCTTATGTGTTTTCTGAGAGGAAACGTTTGCCTTTTGCTTGCTCACTAGGGGCTTGGACCAAAATTCTTTAAAGCTGCTTTGTGACAACAATAGCTGTTAAAATAGCTGTAGAGTTTGCAGAAGGAAGCCATTTCTATCTAAAATGCAAATGACTGCTTGCTGGAAAATTGACAAAAAGCACCAGACCAGCTCTTAACCTTGAACTTGCAACAGGGTCATAGGAGCCTGCATGTAGCTCATTTGTGTATGTGGGGAGTAAATGCTAGCCTGTGTTTTGCTGTCATCCCACCGCTCTCATGTGATCAGATTTCTTGACGGTGGTATAGGTGGCTGCTTGTGTCTCAGCGTATTTCATGTTTGTAAAACCTGCTCTGTCCTTTTCCTTCCCTCCTGTACTCCAGATCAACTACTATTACTACTACTAAAAAATAATAATTTTGGATCACCTGCATGTGCTGCTGCCACAAACCAAGAGTAACCAAAGCTACACTGACTCAAACTGCTACTATTAGCTCAAAACCATTTGTCAGCACTTAATTCTATTTTACTTACAAAAATTCTTTTTTCTTTCTTGATTATCATGTGTTGCCCAGGGGAGGACAAGTTCCCCTTTGAATCTTGGTTCCTCCCAAGGTTTATTCCTCCTGTTTTAGGGAGTTTTTCCTTGCCTCTGTCATCTTCACCTTGCTAACTAGGGGCTTGGATCTGGAGTCTGTAAAGCAGCTTTGTGAAAACAACTGTTGTAAAAAGTGCTTTATAATTAAAACTTGACTCTTTCAACTGGAGAAATTGTTCAGGATTGGCATGATGAATCTAAATCCCCACCTTGCAACTTAAAGGATTTGTTTCTACAGTTCTATGTCAGAAATCAAAACACGCTTTTGTGGAGCCTGAAATGTAGAGGAATGAATGTTATCATGCCTCTACATTCAGAATACAGGCAGTACATTCTAGTGTAATTAATGCTTGGAGTCAGAATTTGTGGGTTTTTGTTTGTCTACCCGCCTTTTAAGAATTGACCATAAGTTCTCATTGGGATTAAGTTTTGGGGAGTTTCCTGCACTGGTGGTGCCCCAGTCCCACAACGGAATCAACTTTGTGAGACAGTCCTGGCACTTGCTGGACTTTCTTAGTCACATTAAAACTTTCTTCACAACAACTTTTTCATGATCCTAAAAATGATTTATTTAGGTACAATCTTATTAGCAGCAATATATTTGCCTGTGAAGCTCTTTTTGTTAAAGCATTGATGACTGCACATGCTTTCATGCAGATAACCACGTTTAACTAAAAAAAGTGGTGCTTGAAGTCGGAAAAATGACTTCAAGCACTACCCTCAAAGCACCCAGTGTTCTATTCTAACTCAGTCACCATGACAGAACAATCTCCAGCTTTGCCCTCCTCAACACTTTCACCTGTGTGAATGAGATGATCACTGAAATTAGTAGCAGCTTATCAGCAGGCCCTTCTGTGACAAGGCTTTTTTTTTTTGGGATTAAGTTCATTTTCATGGCAAAGACTATCATAAAAACAGGCAGCAAACTGTGAAAAATTTCTTTTTGTGTCATTCTCAAACTTTTTGACCAGGGCTGTACAGTGCACATTAATAAGACCAGGCAAATTCAATGGTTTCCATTGCCCATGATTTAGTTCTCCATACACTTGCTCACATATCTATTGTAGGCAGTTTTTGCTGAGGGTATGGTTTAGCATGTGCAATCCAACTTTTCTGTAGCTATGCAGCACAATACATATCATGTATGCAATGCACTGTGTATTCTGATACCTGTCTATCAGGATACTTGGTTATGGACCAAGCGGTCGCAGATTTGAATCCCACCTCCAACACGACAATAATTGAAATTACGGGTAGATTGGGAGACAATTACAGTGAAGAAATTGCATGTTGCTGAGGGAGGTTTAAATAAACTTTTGCATTAACTCCTGAGCAGCTGTATTACTGCCTGGTATGGGAACTGCAACATCTCAGACCGCAAGTCCCTACAATGGGTAGTGAGAACAGCTGAGATGATCATAGGTGTCTCTCTGCCTTCTGTACAGGACATTTTCACCACTTGCTGCATCCGCAAAGCAACCAGCACTGTGGATGATCCTTCTCACCTATCCCACACTCTCTTCTCAATCCTGCCATCCAGGAAAAGGTTCCGCAGCATATGGGCCTCCACTTCCAGGATGAGAAACAGCTTCTTCCCCCTGGCCATCAGACTTTTGAACTGATAATCACATTACCGCTGCCATACTTATTACTTAGTATTTATTTTTTGCACCTGCACTTTAATCACAATATTGCTGCTCCATCACACTGCCAACAACATGTGCTGCTTTGTTCCGTAACACTGCGGCTATCCAAAGGACGAATGTACAGAATGTACTGTCTATTGTTCTGTCTGTTGTTGTCTGCACTTGTCTGTTTGCCTTGTCTTGTGTCTTATGTCATCTTGTGTAGCACCAGGGCCCTGGAGGAATGTTATTTCATTTCACTATGCACTGTGTATATGGTTGAAATTACAATAAAAACCTACTTGACAAGAGGCTCAACTCCTGCTACCAAACCATACCACTTCCTCCTCCAAATTTAACTGACCTCTTTACACACTTTGGGTTCAGTCTTTCCCCATTTTGATGCCAAACAATGTTTCCCATCAGATCCAAATTATACTTACTCTCATCCATGTCTACTCTAGACCAGTTATCCTCTGTCCACATGACATGCTACTCAATAAAGACTAATCTAGCCTTTTTATTCTTTCTACTTATGAGAGGTCACTGCAGAATGGGCTTTCAGTCCGCATTGTCTTAAACAGCGAGACACTGTTTGCCAAGACAGAGCCTTGCCCTTTTCAGTAGTAAACTGGTGAGCAATTCTAGCTACAGCGTTGAATCGATTAATTTAAAGTCTTCACAGAAACTTGTCCTCTCATGCATTTGTGGACAACCAGCCTTTTTGGAGGACTTGAATAAATCACAGACTTGGAACACCCTCTCTTGGAATTGCTGAGAGGGACATCCCTTGGGCCTTCAGACAACCTAGACAACCTGCATTGTCACTTATTGCAAAGTAACTAGGACAGCTGCCATATAAATAGGGCTTGTCAGTCAATTAAATTAAGTAAATTGTCACCAGGTCCCAGATTAACACCAAAAACTAGGAGGTAACTGAAAATGTTAAGGATAGCTAGTTTTGCTTAACAATTTGTTTCCATTTATATTCAGTGAGTAGTCAATGCTCATTCTCTCTGCCTTTCCATGGCTACACTAAAACTCACTCCTTCTTCCACAGTGTGTCTGATTTAGCTTTCTTATTTTTCTTGGAGTATTTTTAGTTTTGGGGAGATGTAAAGAGAGGATGATGGATGAAGGAAAAGGCAGAAAGAACTGCATTCCTGGATGGGTGAATTTTGAAAAAGGCACCAGTAAAGCAGGGCTGTGAAGACACAAACCCACAGACTAAATTATTGGAGAAGCAATTGTTACTGTAGTCAGTAGCAAGAGACAGAGTTTGTTCAACACAAGGCCACTGCTGCCCCCAAAAAATTTCTACATTTAGCCCATACACCCACAGTGTACCAGTCCTATTCTCCACCTGGGTAGCTATGTTGGGAACAGCAACTGACTGGTCCCGGATTTGAATCCACACCCCTCTGATTACCGGGCCTAGCAATTAACCACTAGGCCACCATAGCTTTCCAACTGTGTAACTGCTGTTAGAAATCAGTTATACAATTTCAGTTCATTCCGTAATTTGTGGTAAATATATTAATAACTTGTGTTAATAAACAAAAACTTTTTGCTTAACATGAATGTTTTTAAGCATACTGTGGTGCATATCAAGGTACCTGTAAAGTACTTTGATAGTGGAAGAAAAATTAATCGGTCACCGTTGAGTCAGGGTCTTATTGTCAGCGACACTGTATAACAGAGCTTTGCTGTGTTCGACAGAGGATGATGTTTTATGTTACACTGCTGTGTATTGTTTTTCCAATGACTTGGAGTGAAGACTCGTAAAGTTTCTTTCCATCACCTTAAGTTATAGCAGCCAATGAGTTCTCTAGGCATATTGAAGGCATATGGAAGACAAATGTGCAGGAATTGCCCTTAAGAAAGAGAACACCTTGTGCCATGATTTAACTGAGGGGAGCTATAAACTGGTTATAGCTATTTAATGGTATAGATTGTGCCATATGGGCTTCTGTTCAAATTACCCAAATCTGGGTTTTAAATTAATATTCATTTTAATTAATATTAAAAAAGATTAATATTAACAAAGATTTGGCAACATAAAATGTAACATTTCTTTGCAACTATCAGTTACCTGAACTAGCCATAGACTATTTCTACATATGTGTAAGAAACAGGCTCATGAATACTGACTGGGTTAGTTTTGTTTATACTTTTAGTGTAAATTATATGCTGCTTCAAACTGGTCTGACATGATGGGGATGGGAAGAGAAAAGAGGTTTTTCTAAAGGTGTAGTATGTCAAGAATGTAAATCTGATAACCCACTTAAACCTCACACCCACATTTTCTGCTTAACCTTTCTCTTTGACAAATTATGTTGTTTGGAAGTCCATCCATCCATCCATTTTCTCCCGCTTATCCGAGGTCGGGTCGCGGGGGCAGCAGCTCCAGCAGGGATGCCCAGACTTCCCTCTCTCCGGCCACTTCTTCCAGCTCCTCCGGGCGGATCCCAAGGCGTTCCCAGGCCAGCCGAGAGACATAGTCTCTCCAGCGTGTCCTGGGTCTTCCCCGGGGTCTCTTTCCGGTGGGACGTGCCCGGAACACCTCACCAGGGAGGCGTCCAGGGGGCATCCTAATCAGATGCCCGAGCCACCTCATCTGACTCCTCTCGATGCGGAGGAGCAGCGGCTCTACTTTGAGCCCCTCCCGGATGGCTGAGCTTCTCACCCTATCTCTAAGGGAGAGTCCAGACACCCTGCGGAGGAAACTCATTTCGGCCGCTTGTATTCGCGATCTCGTTCTTTCGGTCACTACCCACAGCTCGTGACCATAGGTGAGGGTGGGAACGTAGATCGACTGGTAAATTGAGAGCTTTGCCTTCTGGCTCAGCTCCTTCTTCACCATGACGGACCGATGCAGAGCCCGCATTACTGCAGAAGCTGCCCCGATCCGCCTGTCGATCTCCCGCTCCATTTTACCCTCACTCGTGAACAAGATCCCAAGATACTTAAACTCCTCCACTTGGGGCAAGGTCTCACTCCCAATCCTGAGAGGGCATTCCACCCTTTTCCGACTGAGGACCATGGCCTCAGATTTAGAGGTGCTGATTCTCATCCCAGCCGCTTCACACTCGGCTGCGAACCGATCCAGAGAGTGCTGAAGGTCACGGCATGATGAGGCCAACAGGACAACGTCATCTGCAAAAAGCAGAGACCCAATCCTGAGCCCACCAAACCGGACCCCCTCAACGCCCTGGCTGCGCCTAGAAATCCTGTCCATAAAAGTTATGAACAGGATCGGTGACAAAGGGCAGCCCTGGCGGAGTCCAACCCTCACCGGGAACAGGTCCGACTTACTGCCGGCAATGCGGACCAAGCTCTGACACCGGTTGTACAGGGACCGGACAGCCCTTAACAGGGAATCCGATACCCCATACTCCCGGAGTACCCCCCACAGGAGCCCCCGAGGGACACGGTCGAATGCCTTCTCCAAGTCCACAAAGCACATGTAAACTGGTTGGGCAAACTCCCATGCACCCTCCAGGACCCTGCTAAGGGTGTAGAGCTGGTCCACTGTTCCGCGACCTGGACGAAAACCACATTGCTCCTCCTGGATCTGAGGTTCGACTATCCGACGGACCCTCCTTTCCAGGACCCCTGAATAGACTTTCCCCGGGAGGCTGAGAAGTGTGATCCCTCGATAATTGGAACACACCCTCCGGTCCCCTTTCTTAAAGAGGGGGACCACCACCCCGGTTTGCCAATCCAGAGGCACCGTCCCCGATGTCCATGCGATGTTGCAGAGGCGTGTCAGCCATGACAGTCCTACAACATCCAGAGCCTTGAGGAACTCTGGGCGGATCTCATCCACTCCCGGAGCCCTGCCACCAAGGAGCTTTTTGACCACCTTGGCAACCTCGACCCCAGAGATGGAAGAGTCCACCTCGATGTCCCCAGGCTCTGCTTCCTCCTCGGAAGGCATGTTGGTGGAATTAAGGAGGTCTTCGAAGTACTCCCCCCACCGACCCACAACGTCCCGAGTCGAGGTCAGCAGCGCACCATCCCCACTATACACTGCGTTGACCGTGCACTGCTTTCCCCTCCTGAGACGCCGGATGGTGGACCAGAATTTCCTCGAAGCCGTCTGGAAGTCCTTCTCCATGGCCTCTCCAAACTCCTCCCATGCCCAAGTTTTTGCCTCAGCAACCACCAGAGCCGCATTCCGCTTGGCCTGTCGGTACCTATCAGCTGCCTCCGGAGCCCCACTGGTCAAAAAGGCCCGGTAGGAGTCCTTCTTCAGCTTGATGGCATCCCTCACCGCTGGTGTCCACCAACGGGTTCTAGGGTTGCCACCGCGACAGGCACCGACCACCTCCCGGCCACAGCTCCGGTCAGCCGCCTTGACAATGGAGGTGCGGAACAAGGTCCATTCAGACTCAATATCCCCCACCTCCCCCGGGACGTGGTTAAAGCTTTGACGGAGGTGGGAGTTGAAGCTTGTCCTGACAGGGGACTCTGCCAGACGTTCCCAGCAGACCCTCACGATACGTTTTGGCCTACCAGGTCTGACCGGCATCCTCCCCCACCAACGAAGCCAACTCACCACCAGGTGATGGTCGGTTGACAGCTCCGCCCCTCTCTTTACCCGAGTGTCCAAGACATGGGGCCGCAAGTCCGATGACACGACCACAAAGTCGATCATTGAACTGCGGCCTAGGGTGTCCTGGTGCCAGGTGCACATGTGGACATCCTTATGCCTGAACATGGTGTTCGTTATGGACAATCCGTGACGAGCACAAAAGTCCAATAACCAAACACCGCTCTGGTTCAGATCGGGGGGGCCATTCCTCCCAATTACGCCCTTCCAGGTGTCACTGTCATTACCCACGTGAGCATTGAAGTCCCCCAGCAGAACGATAGAGTCACCAGGAGGGACGCTCTCTAGCGCCCCCTCCAGAGACCCCAGAAAGGGTGGGTAGTCCAGAATGCTGTTTGGCGCATAAGCGCAGACAACACTAAGGACCCGTCCCCCGACCCGAAGGCGGAGGGCCGCCACCCTCTCATCTACAGGGGTAAACCCCAATGTACTGGCGCCAAGCCGTGGGGCAATAAGTATGCCCACACCTGCTCGGCGCCTCTCACCGGTGGCAACTCCAGAGTGGAAAAGAGTCCAGCCCCTCTCAAGGAGACTGGTTCCAGAGTCCAAGCTGTACGTCGAGGTGAGTCCAACTATATCTAGCTGGAACTGCTCAACCTCGCGCACTAGCTCAGGCTCCTTCCCCACCAGAGAGGTGACGTTCCATGTCCCTAGAGCCAGCTTCTGCAGCCGAGGATCGGACCGCCAAGGCCCCCGTTTTCGGCCACCGCCCAGCTCACAATGCACCCGACCTCTTTGGCCCCTCCCACAGGTGGTGAGCCCATGGGAAGGGGGACCCACGTTGCCTCTTCGGGCTAAGCCCGGCCGGGCCCCATGGGTGAAGGCCCGACCACCAGGCGCTCGCCAGCGGGCCCCACCTCCAGGCCTGGCTCCAGAGGGAGGCCCCGGTGACCCACGTCCGGGCGAGGGAGAACGTCGTCCAAGGTTTTTATGCATCATCAGAGGTCCTCTGAACCGTTGTTTGGAAGTGTAATATAAAAAATGCTGACATGAATACCATTGTTAGTGGATGGATCATGTTGCAGGAAACTGATAAACACAGGAAACAAACACGCTCGGGAATGTTATAGAAACTCATGTATGTTACTGCAGTTCCCTGGCAGGCGAGTAGTGTATTTCCTACATGCCTTTGCAGTGTAATTGGAAGAATACCAAAGGACTTTCTCTTCATCCCCTCTTCCTCAACCCTCCTCCCTATACCGTGCTTGAGGCATTTGTGTATGCATATATTTTCTTGATTTCACACTCATGTCATACTGACCAGAGTCATCTGGCAACCTGTCCAGAATGGTTTGCCTTTCAACCTGAGTGCATTGGAACAGGCTCAAACACCACCTGCAACATAACTCAGGATAAGCGGTTGAGAAAATTAATAAATCATCAAAAAATCTGTATGGTCTGGATCAGCTTCAGGAGGCACACCACATAGACCATATAAGAATACTACTCATTTTGCTAATCCTTTAAATATACCCTTCACAGCAGTCTGAGCTTAAAGCTGTGAAATTCAGTGACATTTAACAGATTTCCTTTTTTGAATACAGTCCAACACTATAATTTAGTTATTTTTAATAAAATTTAAATCTCTTAATGACTGGCTAAAAAGAGAGGTTGCATTAGATTTTAGTGTAGCTTTACATCTTGTTCTTTTAAAAAAATGACCTCTTTACGATCATTTTGATCTCTTTTGTCTCTGTTTGAACAGTGTTGTGGCAAATTGGCTTGGCCCATGTGACTATTATATGGAAATGTGCTTCAACCCCAGTGGTTGCTCAGATTAAGATTTGGTATTATTCTGATAAAGGGCTAAGCAGAGTTACGGGGAGCGCTAATGATCTACAGTTTTCCCATTCAAACTCATAGAAATTATCAAATGGTGACCTAAAAAAGCTCAGTCCACAGGAGAATGGTGAGAAAATAACAGATAGAGGGATGATGAGACTGAGGGAAGAGGAAAAGGAATCTGAAGAGAAGGATTGTGCATGCATGTGTGACTGAGAGAGAGAGTGTGTGTGTGTGTGTCATGGAGGGAGAAAGAAGGAAAAGATTCCTGCTTACATAAGTCACTTCAAAAAATGTTTGACTCTTTATTTATCCTATGGAAAACTACACACATAGGGATAGCTGATAATCATTATTTCTCTATGATGGCATTATTTGTTTTCACCATTAATGAGTGGAAAACATGCATAATAGTTTTCTGGAGGCTTTGGCAAAGCATAATTGTAAAGGGCTGTTCTGTTGGTAATGAGGAAAATTGCTATTGTTCTTAAGTGACTAACATGCTTGTAAGCTAAGCACAAGTCACTTTTTTTCCCCCTTAGGCAAATAATAGCATACAGCATAACACTGACACATAGTAAAATGCATGCATGTGTGCACACATATGCTTGTGCGACCACTGAAGGTTTCTCATGATTTTACGGCTACTTTTAAAGTGAGTCTTGAAGTCTGTGATATCAAAAACATTTGGGTGAAGATGTTGAATTCAGCCATTTATACAGACCTACACTGGCACCGCGCTGACTTGGGGCATTTAATCTCACATCCAGCATGGAAAATCTGCACAATTTACTTTAGATCAGCTCCATCAGACTGGCTCTTCTGCAGGAGCTGCTGCCACAAAGATTAAAGGTTCCCCCACTCAAACAGAGCTACCACCATTAGCTCCTGAACCTCCAATTACAGTCACCAATGGACTCTTATTTTTACTGTAACTCATGCTCTGACCCGGATTCTGTAAAGCTGCTTTGTGACAACAGTTGTAAAAAGCATTATATAAATAAACTTGACTTGACGTTACATTTATATTAAGGTTAAATATCCTTCCTTGTGACATCATTCCACAATAATCCATTCAGAACTGAGGGGTTCTTTATTCTGCATTATGACAAATTACCAGGGGAGCCAAAAGAGCATTTTAAGTACCAATAATATCAGTTTCCTGCATTGACGTGTAGCCACATAATAGTACAAATGCACATCAGTAGACTATGCACATGGTATATTCCTATTGCCATCTACTCATCACTTAGTTCACAATTCAGGGTGTCTACCTTCATACAACCCCAGAATAGTCAACTTAAATGTAACAGTCTACTGGTAACATGAGAACCCAATATGTCAAAAGGATTTATATAAGCGTTAGCAATGGACATCTATCTATACTTTCTATAACTTACATTTGATTCCTCTAGTTTACTCTGTTGCAGAAAAGAGTTATATCTTTAGTTTTCTGTTTTGTTTTGTTTTTTTTTACTTTGCCTGTCTGTTCCTCCTTGGAATTTTTTCCTTTACTGAAAGAAAAATAAAAATCATAAATGCATTATTCTTTTTATATCTTTTTCAGCTTATGCAGTCATCAGTAGACATTGTGTTTTCTTATCCTTTAGCACTGGTGGTGGTGGTCTAGCGATAGGGTGCTTGCCCAGGTTCAAATCCCACCTTTGGCACTACCACCACTGGGTCCCTGAGCAAGACCCTTAACCCAGAGTTGCTCTGGGGGGACTGTCCCTGTAATTAGGACATGAAAGTCATTTTGGATAAGAGCGTCTGCTAAATGCTGTAAATGTAAATGATACTGAAAGGAAAGGAAAGCTCTGTAGTGTCTTGTTTCACAATTCTTTCTGAAATGTTGGTTCACTATCATGTTTTAAAGAAAAAAAGTTTGCTATAGCAGTGTAATGGTACAAAATAACAAATGATAAAAAATAACCAATAATATTTTAATAATTTGCACAAAAAAAGATAAAACATTATTGCTGTAGTATTAATGCATGGACATGAAATATAATATAAAACAAAAAATATATATATAAAACATGAAATATAACTTGCAAAAACAAGGCCACATTTTATCCAATATGTTCAATTCATCAGACTGTTTTTGCATTAAAACAGGCTGGTATGTTGACATGTTAGTTGTTGTAATTGGATTGTTCTGTATCACCTGTCAAATCTTTTAAACCCATTCTTGCTTTGAAAAAACAAACAGTCACTGAAAGAACATATATAGATATGTAAAGACATCTAAATTATAATTTAGTTGTATTGTATCATGTATATAAAAACCTTGCAAGTCATTAAACAAGATTCTGCCATTGAGGCCTGGGGAAAAAGCCACTTAAAAGATCTTTTTAAAGTCTTCACAATCTAAAAAGAGCTAGTGTATCCAAGTAAAGGGACATGTGGTAAGAGGACATGCAGGTGGTAGGACTGAAAGAGGAAGACGCAGAAGACCGGAAGAAATAGAAACTAGTGATCTGCTGTGGTGGCCCCTAAATGGAAGCAGCCAAAGGAGAAGACGACGATATCATATTTGTGTAGCTGATATAGAAATAGTGCTTCACTTCACTCACCTTGTTGCAGCTACCTTTAACTGGAGTATATAATACACCTTGAAGAAAATAAACTAACAAGGAGCACAGAGCATGTTAGATGAGTGCCACTGTTACATTGTCCTGGGTGCTTTCTCTCACTCTCTGAATAATACTTTAATTCTGAAACATTCAATCCTAAAAACACTAATAATCTGTTAAAAGATCTTTTTCTTATTATTTCTCTAATGCACACAATTCCCTTTCTTACTTCCTCTTTTGTGGAACCCTTAAGAACCAGGTGTGACATTTTTGCCATGTTGTAGAAAGCTATGTAAGAAGACTGGTTTTTCTCAATTCTGAATATAAAAACCCTGCTATATGGCACCTCAGCTTGGTGCTTCATCTTTTGTCTACACCTGGATCCCATTGACTTTTGCAACAAAGCCAATTAGACTGTGCCTCTGGGAGCCAACAGAAGAAAAAAAAAAAAAAAAAAAACATTTACAGACAGATTAAAGTCCATTTTAAAACTCCCTGCAAATGTAAACATGCATTCACACACACACACACACAATGAGAAAAACTTTGTAAAAAAAATCTTGAAAAAAAATCTTGTACCCAAAGAAATTATGCCACTTTGTTATTTGGGCTTATTGTTTAATGTTCTTAACCACATGGGAAAAAAATTGGGGTTTGTATTTAAATATGACAAACCCATGTGGTCTATGATATGTAAAGATGTTTAGCATGTTATATTGTACCACTGTGGCTTATGCTGTTGGTAACTAATTTTGTGAGCCAAATGATAATCAAATTCAGTGCTAATCAAAAAGTTCTGCCAGCACAGAGTCAACAGTAAAAGCCCCTTTTATAACAATGACTTCAAAACACATTCTATAAAAGAGAAATAAAAAGACAACAAACATTTCAGGATATTTATTGCATTTAAACCTCACATACATACATCTCTACGTCATTGGTGAGGAGAAAGCTACAGGTCTTGTGTCCTTTAAGAGCTGTTAGATTCACAGAGAGCATGCTGTAAATGACCAGGTAAACGAGAACAGATCATGAAAGGCTGCATACCTGCCCGGAAGGAGCCATAAAATCTAATAAGGGAAATTGGCCTCACAGAGGAACAGTGCTAAACAATTATTTGGGGGGATTTTTTTTCTTTTCTCTCTCCCTGCTTTGTTCTCTTTCATTTAGGCTTTTGTTAAATTAAAAGCTTATCAGACCAAAAATATGAACACACACAAATATATGAATCAAAAGTAAAAAAAACAAAAAAAAAACAAAAAAAACAAAAAAGAAAAAACTTTGACAATAACAATGGTGAAGGGGCTGGATATGTATTGAATATTTATTGTCCAGCAAGTGAACACTTCTACAATTCTTAAAAATTAATGGTTGTTTTGGATGCAAGAATATGAACAAAGTTAAGCATCTGAGTGACTATAATGAGGACCAAATCTTGATGGCTAAACAGCTGAGGATCTCAAAATGTCTGGTCTTGTTGGGTATTGGTATGCAATGGAAAATACCTACCAAAAGTTGTCAAAAACAAGATAACCAGTGAACCAGTTATAAGATCATGAGTAGGCTCACAGATGATTTCTGGTAGCAAAGGCCACCACTACTGGAACACTGTTAAAAAGGTAAAGGGGCTCTGAAAAAAACAATAAATCTGAACATTTAAGAGAACTCTTGAACTCAAAATAAAAAGGAAATAATATTGTGCAACAAAATTCTCAAGATTTTATAACTACTGAAATGATAAACATAATTTTGCTAATACTAGCAATCAACAAGATCATAAAGCCAGTCAAGACTTTTGATAAAGCATTAAGCAATAGTCACATCTCACACACACACACACACAACTAATAACCTCTTTTTACTAAATACTGAATCCAGTTAGCCACATCATAGTCTAAGAGCATAGTAACACATAGTTCTAACACATAGTTCTAAACACGCAATCATTTAAGAAAAATAAAAAAAAATAAAATAAAAAATAAAAAAAATACAACCTGAACACAAAAATGAAGAGCAGGTGAAAGGAGGAGGAAAGAACAAAGCAGAAGCTGGCAAGAGCATGAGATATAGCCAACAATAACCATTTTCAACTGGATAAAGAATACAGCAAAATAATTTTGAATTAAAATGTTAAGGGGTCTTTTGTACACTTTAGTATGATGCATATGAACAATTTGATCACTCACTCATTTTCATAGCTGCTTGTCCTGATCAGGTAGTGGGGGGAGGGGTGCTAGAGCCTATCCCAGTGCTCACAGAGCAAAATGCAAGGAAACACCCTGGATAAGTCCTCAGTCCATTGCAGTGCAGACACACAGAAACACACTCACAGGCAATTTAGCATTTCCAATTCGCCTAACATGCATATATTTGGAAAGTGGGAGGGAACCTGAGCTCCCAGAGGAAATCTATGCAGACACAGGGAGAATATGCAAACTCCACCACGACTGCCCGCTTGGGAATTAAACCCAGAACTTTCTCGATAAGAGGCAACAGTGCCCACAGTTTAATCAAACCCAAACAAATTCAAGATCTTATTTATATACTTCTCTAGGTCTAACTGTGTGAACACGTTAGACCTAACATGATCACATGGATCTCACATGAATTTGGCAACAAAATCTCACCAGTCCCCAGAATTGAGGTCTCATGCCTGCCAAACACACTCCTCAAATACAATTAATAATAGTATTAGCATGTGAGTTAAACTGAGTGTGTTAAAGCAGTGAAGTCACCAAACTGTGCTGGACACCAGCTCTCCAGGATAAGAATTAAGCACCTCTGTTTTAGCTGGCTAAACAAAGCTTTAGAAAGGGTCACAAGAACTGTCCACTGCTACATGGAGAGATTATGGTATAGTGACCCTTATTTAAAAAAACAAATACACATTTCAGTGGTATAAAACTAGTTGCACTGGTTAAGAGAGAATGCTTAGCCCATATAGTAAGGGGTCTGAATGCTCTGTGATGCTTAGTCTGTTTTGTTATCTGGCAATGACCAGAGAAGGTCTGAAAGTTGGTTCCTCTCAAGGTTTCTTCTGCCAGCTTTAAGGAATTTTTCTTTGCACCCATCACCTTTGTCTTGCTTTTCAGGGATCACACAAGGATTCTGTAAAGCTGCTTTGCAATGACGACAGTTTTAAAAAGAGTTTTATAAAGTAACTTGATTTGACTGTTGGTAACTGTTGGTTGATGGTTTTTCCTTCATGGAGTAAACCAATGGTCTCTGCAATTTAATACAGGGTTATCCTGACTTTTATACTATGATGAAACACAGGGAAACCTCCTAATTCTGTCATTTCCAAAGTGGGGCCTCCAATGATAAGAGCAGTTTGTCCAGCACATCCCACAGATGTTCATTGGAATTTTGGATTGCAATTGGAGAATATGCACGTTAACACCTGTCTGTTTCCTTCCTGGAACATCCCCATCAATGTAACATGCTGAATGCTGAAACAGATACCATTACCAAAGTAGTATCCACATGTAGCAAGAACCCAAAATTTTCCAGCAGAATATTGCCCAAACCAACACACTGTAAGTGATGCGCATATCCAGCAGTCCACATGATGGAAAAAATGTAATTAATCATATAAGGCCATGCTCTTCCTTTGTGCCATACACCAGTTCTGATGCCGTAATGCTGGCTGTAAAAGCTTTATGTTGAGAACAGGGTCAGTCTGTGCACACTGATTGGTCTGCAGCTTAGCAGCCCTCAAAAACCGGAAGCTGCAATTTTGTATTTTCACACTTATCTAAGCTAGCTTTAATACATTTGACAATTTGTGCTCTCTCTCTTCCCTTGACAGGTACCACAATAATGAAAAATCAATGTCATTCACATCACATGAGTTTTAATGCTGTGGCCGATTGGCACATGTAACAAATAGAATTGATAAAATGGACCCATAGTCTAAAAACACAAGGTGAATTGCTCATGAGGTATGTAATGAAGTAGCTTTTTGGTGAATCTCTACCTTTAATGTTCAAGCAAAAGTGTAACAAAATTTCAAACGCCACTTTACATGTTTACATCTTGATTATTTTGAGTGAGCTTTTTATTTGTAACACAGGCATAAAATGGACATAATAATGAAGCACTAATATTGCTTAAGTACATATAGAATGCAAACTATCACACACAGCAAACAAAACAGACACCACAAAACAGAGAGAGAGATTTAGTTTTCCCAAAACAATTAAACCTTCCATGTACAAAAAGGAGACTTCAGTTTTAACTGGAAAAAATAAAAATAAAAATAATAATATATAACATATGTCCAGTCATTATTGCATGCAATAGCACTGGTCATATCTACCACCACTCAGCGTGATTGTCAAACAAATATCTTTGTCCTTTTATTCACAGCAGTAGTGTGTTTGTGTATCTCCCTCTCTCGATAGAGAGATATATATCTCAAGAAAGAGAAAGAGAGAGAGAGAGAGAGAGAGAAAAGAAAAAAAAAAAAAAAAAAAAAAGCTACATACATACACAAATGCACTATTGCTGTGGATAAGAGGACAAGAATTTGACATAATCACATTGAGTGGATGTATTTCTGCCAAGCTATACTACTCTCTTACACCAATATAAACTGTTTTCCAGTCATCCATGACAATACAAATTTTGTGTCATGTCTCCTATTTTAGAAACATTACTAACAAACAAATCCAACTGCTGCTACACGCAAAATGAATGCATTTATGTCAAGCTCATGAATGTCAAAAAGGACATTCCTGAAAACTCTAATAACCTACAGATCAGTGTCTTAACTATACTTCACATATCCCAGAACAAACAAAATCATTTAGAGAAGCCTCACAATTGGCTTTTTCTGTCCTAAAGGGAATGCCACAAACAGTGGAGAAAGAAAAAGTTCATATCAAATGATTCCACCTTTAGCTGATCAGCTTCCGAAAGACTATTAAGACCTTGACATTTGTCCAAGTATTAACACTGTATTGTACGTCATTAGACCTGTTCTCACTGGAATGGTACTGAGCCAAAGCTCTGGTCCATCTGTGTGCAATGCTGTTCAAGCTGCACCAGTAGCTTTTCCAGGGAGACCTCCTTGTTTTCTAGCATGAAATACCCCCTAGCATATCCAAGATCGAGTCGAGGCCAGCTGCAATGTCTCTGCTTTTTCACAGGGGCAAGATCAACATCACACGTACTTGTGCCAACACCTGTCATATTTACACAAACTTCTGAGCTGGACTGTCGCTGGAGCTCTTCAGCCTGAAATGTTGATAAATCTCCTCTTCCCTCAAGCCAAACTAGAGTTCTGGGTAGTTCTTGTGTAGTTCTGCAGCTCATACTGTGCGAGCGCCTAACAGGAACTGTGCCTAACTCCAACTCCTGCCCATCAAGGGTGGACATAGAGCTTACAGACAGATAGTTGCTGAGCTTGCAATGGATTTCTGGCTGTGGCTTCTGGCCACCACTGTCTCCCTGCACTACATGAGGGACAGGGTTAAAGTCTGCTTTGCTGGAATTGCAGAAATTGGAAGAATGAATAGAGGGAGTGGAGGAAGACTCTTGATGATGAAGGACCTCTGTGTGCAGAACTGCTCTCTGGTGCAAACCTCCTTCTTCCAAAGAGGTTTTGACCTGCAGTAGTGGTTCAGAGACGACCAATTCCTGAAGGCACAAAATATTCAGATGGGCTGCAGGCAAGCTGCTGACCCACTGGTACTGCTTGGCCAGAGAGTTCACCTGCTTGAGGTCTGCTGAGGGCATGTCAGCAGACACAGAGCAAATCACGCTCCGCATCTGGGCCAGCAGTATCTGAGTTTCCCTGTCTCGGTTTTCATAAAGCACAGTATTAGCACAAATGAGAATGAAAAGACCAACACCCATAATGACAGGGCCTAGGAGTTTCATCCTCTCACTGTGGGTCAAGTTTGCTGTGGAAGACATTCCTTTGGCTCCAAGGCCCCTTCCAGAAGCCTGAGAGGTGCCAGAAAGACCATCACCCATGGCAGCGAGTGCTGACCGCTGTCCACGATACGGCCAGTACCCTGCCACTGCCAGTGCTGTGCCAATCATCACCACCACAACACCTAGCACCAGGAATGCTCCTGGGATGGAGCGGATGCGCAGTTTGCCCTGGATTACACCCTCCTTCCTTCTCTGTGAGCGCAGACCAAAGTGTCGCAAACACTGGTGGGAAGGTGTGGCTGGACCTTGGCCTTGAGTCTTCTGAGTTCTCATGTTTCCAGCCCCCCACCTAAGGCGAAACCTTAATGGGAGTCTGCAGGGAAGAGGGCAAAAAGGGATAGGCACAAACACACTATAAAACACTTAATCTTATGAGGCCAAAGAAGTAAAACTCAAAAGGACAAATCTAATATATTTATGTATTGTAACTTGTAATGTGTTCATTTGTAGTATGTGCAAAAATGTTCATTAGAGCATCAACCAAAGCGCAACCTATAGTACAAATAGCCAGAATATCAAAGCAGAAATAAACACTAGTCTATACATTCAAATTTTACATTCAAAATAGATTGTCCCTGAGGCTCCTGGGCACAGTTCCCCAACAGCTTGTTGCAAAATCCATTCCCTGCTGAGCATATTCAGACTAGCTATTATAATTGTGTCATATTAAAATTTCATATTTGGGTGTCCCCATGTGTCATTTAAAAGAAGAGACAGTGACTATGCATTTATACTTTATTTTTGATATAGGTGCCAGATAAACACTTTGGTATCTGGTTTGCTATTTGTTTGTTTGTTTGAAAAAGGCCTTTCATAAATACCATTGTCACACATGGGGTGTTTTGGGGACACTAGAGGGCGCCCTCTGTCACCTGTGTTGTGTGTTGGGCACGCTAGAGGGCGCTCTCTATCACGTATAAGGTGTTTGTGTCACAGGAGGTGTTAAGGGTACGCTAGAGGGCGCTCTGTTCTGACTAAGCACACCTGAACCCCTGCGGGCAGGTGTGCATCATTGGGGCTGACTATTTAAGCCCCGATGAGTCAGAACAGAGCGCGGCTCATTAGGTAGGTCAAACCTATGCGTAACGGGTGGGGTTTGTACCTTAGTGTTGAACATTTGGTATGTGTAACTTGGCGTCTATGACTAGGTATAGGTAACCTAGTATAGACCACCTAGTATCTAGGGTTAGACTGCAGTTCCCCAGTTCTAGGGTTTCAGGTGTAGAACTGCAGTCCCCCGTTCCCTGTTTCTGGTTTGTTTTGTCACTGTGCATAATAAACTTCTGTTCTGAACTCCTGGCTCTGAACTGACGTCCCTCCGGTACCCCGCCACCGTTACAACCATGTACCAAGGTTAAAAGCAGCTTAATTCACTTTAAACTGCAGATAGGATTTATAAAAAAAAAAGGTTCATGCCAATGTTATTCATATTCATTATCCATAAAAGGGACTGTACAACAATTACAAAATTAAATCACAATTTTTTCTGGAAATCTGCATATTTCAAAAGTTTTTAAATAAAAGTTATATTGCACTTTTTCACTTGTTAATGTGATACTTGTTGGTTGCTTATATTTAAGAAAACAATGTATTAAAGCAAAACAGGTCTTATTTATTTACTTAAAACTGAATCATTCAAGCAAACACAATACAAATGTATGCATAAACTTTTTCAAATTGGCCAACAGAATATACTTTTTCAAAACTGTGAAAAGGCCAACAAATCACACAGTGTGGCCTAGTGCTTTCAGACTACTAGTTTTCCCCAACATTGCAGGTCCCAGGTTTGAATCCTACCTCTGGCACTACCACCACTGGGTCCCTGAGCAAGACTCTTAACCCTGAGTTGCTCTAGGGGGACGGTCCCTCTAATTTACATTTGCGGCATTTAAGAAAAAAAGTGAAAGTGACAACCCTTGTCATTGCGAGGTCACGGCACAGCACACATTAACCACAACGAAATTGGACCTCTGCATTTAACCCATGCACACTCAAACCCGTGCAGCAGTGGGCAGCTATTAAAGGCGCCCGGGGAGCAGTGATGGGGACGGTACCTTGCTCAAGGGTACCTCAGGGCAACCTATTGGGAAGGGGTTTGAACCCCCGATCCTCCGATCATGTGGCTAATGCCCTAACCGCTAGGCCACCGCTGCCCCATTTAGCAGATACTCTTATCCAGACGACTTCCATTTCCTAATTACAGGGACAGTCCCCCTGGAGCAATTCAGGATTAAACCCTTGCTCAGTGCCAGAGGTGGGATTCGAACCTGGGACCTCTTGAGCCATAGGCAAGTTGGCAAGTAGCCTACCACTAGACCACTAGATAAGAGTATCTGCTAAATGCTATAAATGTAAAGTAAATTTTGGTGTTATTGCTCTCACACAGTCTCATACAGGTCACTGGAAATTCAACACTGCACCTCATGGCAGTCAACAAGAACTCTCTGAGATTCTGAAAAAAAAATGTTGTTGCTCTACATAAAGATGACCTAGGCTGTAAGAAGATTGCCAACACCCTGAAACTGAGCTACAGCACGGTGGCCAAGAACATACAGTGGTTCAACAGGACAGGTTCCACTCAGAACAGGCCTCGCCATGGTCGACCAAAGACGTTGAGTGCATGTGCAGTTGCAGCATCATTGTATACCAAACCACCTCCTACCACCTTTATATTTAAAAGATGGCCTAAAATTTTTTTATTTTGGAATGTAGAGTTTTACTTTCTCTAAACATAAAGCATCTTGTTTTCACTGCGTTAAAACTTTTTTTTTTCATCTTGTCCATCAACAAAATTTTTCCCAGTTGTTTTCTGACATGACATTTAACAAACGGTGTAGCAAACTCCAAAATTGTGTAGCAAAATAGTTTATTTAGGAATAGTATTCTTTTTAAATAGAACTGATTCTATCTTATAATACGCTGCTATTCACATCACTGAACAGCATTGAATAGATTTCTAATTTGCCATTTGTATCAAAGATTCTGGAGAAAGCTGTGGCCCAGCAGTTGTGCTTATATCGGCATAAAAATAACATCTTTGAGAAATTTCAATCTGGTTTTCACACCATAGCACTAAAACAGCGCTAGTGAAAACAGTGAATGATCTCTAAATGGCATCTGACAAGGCGCTGGTATCCTTACTAGTCCTCCTCAACCTCAGCGTAGCATTTGACACCATAGACCACAATATACTGCACAGACTAGAAAACCTGGTTGATATAACAGGAACAACACTTTCCTGGTTTAATTCATACTTGACAAACTTATCCTAGGTCCCCTACTTTTCATATTATACATGTTCCCTCTGGGTTCAGTTATCCTGAAACATGGAATCAGCTTCCACTGTTACGCTGATGACACACAAATTAAAAAAACAATTGAGAATTGTATAATAGAAATAAAACAGTGGATGTCACTTAATTTTATTATGTTAAATTCTGAAAAGAAAGGTTCTTTTGCTAGGTCCTAAAATTGACCCACCATCTTAAACCCACCGTCAAAAGCCTAGGCATCACAATTGACATGGACCTTTCTCTAGATACACACATTGAAATTATTACTGAAACAGCTTTTCTTCACCTTAAAAACATTGCTAACTTAGAAGTGCACTCACTCACTACATGATGCAGAAATACTGATACATGCATTTCACTTCAAGACTAGATTATTGTAATGCCCTATAGTCAGGATGTTCCAATAAAAGCCTTCATAAACTCCAGTTAGTCCAGAATGCAGCAGAGTCCTCGCTAGATCTAAAATATTATTTCACATTAGTCTGATATTATCTTCATATAGTCTTCATATAGTCTGATATTATCTTCATATAGTCTGATATAGACTTCACTGACTCCCTGTGAAATTCCACATCAACTATAAAATTTTACTACTGACTTACAAAGCCCTTAACAGCCTTGCTCCTGAATATCTCTCCAAGCTGATCTCCAGTTATGACCCTCCTCACTCACTTAGATCACAAGGTACTAGCTTTCTAGAAGCTCCCAGAATTTTGAAAACAACAACAGGGCTTTTTCATTCAAAGCCTCCCGTCACTGGAACAGTCTTCCAGCTACTGTCCAGGACAGGATACACACTCTCAGTATTTAAGTCCAGGCTAAAGACTTACTTGTTTAGTCAGGTTTTTAGTAATTAATTGTCCTTTTTATTAAAAAGGTACAGATCCAAGGTTTCATGGATACAGAGAATTACAGTAAACTGGGATGTTGGTGCTGCCAGCCCACCACTCTCACGCAATCACTCAGGTTTGTTGATGGTGGTGTTGGGGTGTCTCAGGGTGCTCTCGTGTTTGTAAAACCCTCGGTTGTGTCCTTTCTAGTCAGGCTAGAATTTCTAGTCAGCCAGAGTCACAGTACCACACTCTATAAATTCATGGTTTGCACAATGTGAGTCCAAAACAGGTCTAACTCCTTTCTCACTGTTTGAGATGGACGACTGTCCACCACCTGTACAGTGGACAGCTTAGGCATTTACGGAAAGCAAAGGCCTCCCAGCAAAGTCCATCAATCACTGTGAGGGTTTCTTGAACTCCATACCAGTTACTCAACTGAGTTGACGAAACTACCATCAACAGATTTCTCTCCCCACCTTAACTTCAGCTCAGCTACATCAGACAGGATCATCTGCATGAGCTGCTGCCACTAAGATTAACAAAAGCTTCATTCACTCTAGCAAAACCACCCCTATTAGCTCACTGAACAGACACTAATAGACTCTTTTACTGTAACTCATGCTTACTGGAAATCATCCCTAAATTGATTAGTTATGAAATGCACTTTCTCTTTCTTTCCTTCTTTATTTCCAGTGTCAATCAGAGGAGGATGGGTTCCCCTTTTGACTCTTGGTTCCTCCCAAGGAGTTTTCACATTGCTTCTGTCACCCTCGGCTTAACCAATTGGGGCTCGGACCCAGACTCTGTAAAGCTGCTTTGTGACAACAACAGTTGCTATATACTGCTATATAAATAATACTGACTTGATTTGACTTTTGATGTGAATTTTCACTTTTCTCCTGATAATGGACAATAACATTAGTTATTAGTTAACCTTAAATTGCTTAGAAATTACCCTGGGGTTCTTTTTAACCTGAATACTATAACATACATTGCTCGCATGGAGGTATCTTTGGTGATATAGAGATGGTTTTCTAAACTTTTCAAGGAGAGGTCCTCAGAAAAGCTACTTTGTTTGTGCCAAGTTACACTTCCACAAACGTGTAAAAATAGACTTTGATAAATCTCAGTTGTTTAAAAATACATGGTGACCATTTACATGTGATTTTCACACTATAAAATTCTTACAAGTCAGAAAACAGTTTCACCTCCAAATTAACTCCCAATTCTAGAGGTGCACATACCTATGACCACATGTCATACTGGAACATTTTTAATAATAAACAAGTGTGATATTTTCGATCTATTGATCTCCACATGTTTACACATTTGTATGCATTATGTAAAAATATACACTGAAATCTGGAAAATTGTGTAGTTATTTCAAACACCACTGTATGTTTATACATGTGTAAAAGGCTTGAGACAACACTCATTTCTTTATATGTTACTAGAGCTTGTTAGTGCAAATTAAATGAATAATGTTTTACTGCAGCAGGCTGTGAAGTGCTTGAAGATACAAGGTGTCTATAATACAAAGCTTCCAGCAACTCAGCATTTAGCATCACTAGTATACTTATCACAGGCCTGATCATCTGGAAACATCTGTTTCTCTACTGCTTCATGCCTTAAGTTAAAATGGCTTTGTTACGCTCAAATGAATGTGTGGCTTAAGAAACCCTCTCAAACTCATGCACACAAGTACAGAGAATGTACTTAAAATGAGAACCAAAAAAGTTTGTCCTTTAAGAAACCTGGAGAACTTTTCCTCAACAATACAAATTATGCAAAAACAAAAGTAAGCCGGGTCAAAATACAAAATGAGGGGTAGCTCAAGATTTTGGCAGAGTACTGTATTTATAAATATCTAACAATGATAATCAAAGTACATGTTCAATTATTTTTAGCCTTGACTTGATACAGTTACACAATGCAAACAGTGTTATCTGTTGATAGATTTGGACAAACCGCAATGAATGGCGACAGATCAGTAAGCTTAGTTCAAATATCTTTAAATAATCAAAAAGGCCTCATGAAAATCAAGCTTCACGACAACCAAACCCACGTTCAGCTATAGCTTCTCGTCCCCGATTTCTTCGGTTTAATTCAGCAAAGTTACTTGCCTTGACTACGTTGTATATCGTCTGCGCTTAGCTCATTGTGTCCATGCACTCTCTGAGACCATCACACGGTTGCACAGCCACTCTTGTCCATTCAGCATTTGGAAGATCCGCAGATGAAAACAAATCCAGAAATGAAAGAGAAGTATGAGCACAGACACGTCCAAGAGCCGCGCCTCACACGCAGCATCCAGTCCGTTGAGCAGGGGAAGAAAAAGAATGTTCAAAAAGAAGCTTTTTTTTAAATAAAAAGGATTAAAATCTGCCCTAAGTACCAGAATCCAAAAAGAAAAGCAGGGTGTTTAGTATATTTAAAAAAAAAAAAAAACACTCTTAGTCTCCTCTATTATAACAGCAGCTCCCCCTGCCCTCAGACAATGGAACTATGTTGACAACGCTGAAACTGCATGAAATGCAGATTACAGAGTGGACAGCATCAGTAATAAAACATGACATGCACCAGGGAACTAAGCTAAAGGCGGAGAAAGCTAAACTCAAAGCAAACAAGGCAATCTATGTTGCCTACGAATGTCCTCATTCACCAACAAATCAACCAACCATCCTTAACCCATCTGTTTCCGCTTTTACATGGTTTTGGTTGATTTGGCGCCATCCTACGGAATTGGAGTGACAAAGCGAAGAAGTAAACATTTGCCCTAAAAACAAACTAACTAACTCTCTCTCTCTCTCTCTCTCTCTCTCTCTCTCTCTCTCTCTCTCTCTCTCTCTCATAGCTGCTAGGTCTTCTCAGAAATCAAACACTACAACCGCAGTCAATATTTAAATAATTATTTTTTAGGCACACCTTTTTATTTCAGGGTGGTGGTGGTCTAGTGGTAGGGTACTTACCTATGACTCAAGAGGTCCTAGGTTTGAATCCCACCTCAAGCACTACCACCACTGGGTCCCTGAGCAAGACCCTTAACCCTGTAATTAGGACATGGAAGTTGCTCTGGATAAGAGCGTCTGCTAAATGCCGTACATGTAAATGTCTTAACTGCAACAATTTAAAGGAGGACACCACACAAAAGTGACTGACATAATGAAATTCAAAAGAATGAATCCTAGTAAAAACATATCTGCTGTGCTTAATAAAAAGATTAGGACATAAAAGTTGAGCATTAAAAATCTAGCATTTTCTCCTCTTAAGACAGATAACTTCATTCTTTAGATACCTTACGAGAGAAGATGCTACTAAAAATGTAGTTACTGACATGCTGGTAGTTAAGCAACCAACAAGCAAAAGAAGCAAACACATGGCACAGGATTCCTATCTACCTACAATATTAGTATTTATAACAGTACATAAGGACAGATAAAAAAGATCTAGTAAGTTAAAAGTAGCTCACTCAGGTCATGATTGAGAGCTAGACCTGCAACATGAGCAAGATTTGCAATGGCACTCGACGTGGTCTGTTCAGTGACTAATACTAGCTGGAGTGTGGGCAGCAACTTTGAGCGGGATTTAGATTTACCCCAGACTTTGAAAGCTGAGGGAGAAGGGAACTTGGAGCATCGTTACCCTTGTTCATTGATTCATGATTCTTGAAGACAGCCTTTCTGGAAACATCTCTACTGCTTCCCATTTCAGAGCGAGGCATATAACAAACCAGGATCAAGAGCAAGACTCCTTGCGGCTCCTCTTGCTCTCCTGTTTGCTCTTTTTGTTCTTGAAACCATGAATTCTGCTGCAGTTCCTGGCTTCATAAAGGCTTTCTTGGTTATCTGAGTGTGATCTTGACTGCTGCAATGTTTTCATCTCTGTTTTCTTTTTCTTATTCTCATCCTTCTTATGCTTGCAGATCTGCTGATGTGTGATGTACATACACACACACACACACACACATATATATATATATATATATAAAAAATTTTTTTAATGCTGCAGTGAAAAATCAAATTTACACAACTGGCCCATTTACACATATATAGTTGAGCAACGAAAACATGTTTAGAGTCCAGTTTTTTACTTATTTTGTTTAGAGCTGGAGCTGCAAGGCAAAAACAAACATTAAACAAACATGCTAATAAACACTGAAATTACAACCCATTCAAATATTCTTGTAAATGCAAAACACAAAACCCAAAAGTACATTTAGTTCTACATTAAAGTGGATTGTCCTTGTGGTTTAGGACACAGTAAAACCAAATTATGAAATTAAACACAAATGCACAAGCCAGTGTATTTCTTCGTGCTGGTCCCATGCCTGGATAAATAGGGAGGGTTACTTCAGGAAATAAATCCGGTGTAAAACTTTTGCCAAATCAAATATGCAGACAATGAGACTTCCAAAGAAGTCTGTCTGATGCATTTAAAGTAGAGGTGGGATTACATTAAGGATCAGCCGAAACCCATTCTTGTTTGCAATGGTAATGGACAGGTTGTCGGACAAGGTTAGACTGGAGTCCCCATGGACTATGATGTTTGCTGATGAAACTGTGATCTGAAGTGAGAATAGGGAGCAGCTTGAGGAGACCCTTGATAGATGAACATCTAGAGAGGAGAGAAAGGAAAGTGAGTAGGGCAGAATACAAGTGTGAACGAAAGGGAGGATGGTGAAAATGTTAGGTTGCAGGGAATAGGGATGACAAAATTTAAGGAATTTAAATACTTGGAAGAGAGGTGAAGATGAGGTATGAAGGTATGAAGATGAGGATGGCGGCGCGGTAACACGCAGCGGCCGCTCCGGGGTCCAAACTTTGGTGCTAAAGTCTGTAAAAAGTCTTTCATCCGACTACTTTTCACCATAAGACTTGCACATGAGCGTCACATCTGTGAATGCTCTTAAATTTAACCGCCAAACACTGCTGGAGCTCAGGAATCAGTCAGGATTCAGTCTTCCAGCGACTCTCCGAACAACGCTACGGGAGCTCGGCGTGCTGAGAAGACCAGGCCTTCAGTCCACGAGATCGCCTGCTGAACCTGGCCGACTGAGAGGACATCGGAAGCGGTGTGAGAGGAAACAGAAACGCGGCAAGCGTGCTGGGGTCCGGGCTCAGCTCAAGGCTAACGCTAGCCGACCGGCTATCCCGTCCGTCCTCCTCGCCAATGTCCGCTCCCTGGATAATAAACTGGACTGTATACGACTCCAGCTGAACACCCAGCGTGAGTATAGAGACTGCTGTGTTTTGGTTTTTACGGAGACATGGCTCAGCGACAGCGTTCCGGACACCGCCATCCAGCTCGCCGGACTCTCCGCGTTTCGTGCGGACAGAAACTCCGCTCTGTCCGGAAAGACCCGCGGAGGGGGGCTGTGTGTTTACGTAAACACACAATGGTGTACAAACGCTGTGCTGGTCTCAGTACACTGCTCAACACTGCTGGAGGTGATAACAGTCAGGTGCAGACCGTTTTATTTGCCCAGGGAGTTCTCTACAGTGTTTATTTCGGCGGTATACATCCCACCCAGCGCTAGTGCTAACAGCGCTAATGCTAACAGCGCGCTGGCTGAACTTTATGGAATTATCAGCGGACTCCAAAACTATCACCCAGACGGATTATTTATTGTTGCCGGAGATTTCAACCATGCAAATCTCAGTTCAGTTCTCCCTAAATTCCATCAACATGTGAACTTTGCGACGAGGGGGGAAAACACGCTGGACTGTGTTTACACAAACCTGGCCGGCGCGTACAGAGCGGAGCCCCGCCCCCACCTCGGACACTCAGACCACATCTCTGTGCTGCTGATCCCAGCGTACAGACCCATCGTCAGGCGCGTGAGACCCACCCTGAAGCAAGTAAAGACCTGGCCCACAGGAGCCATCTCTGCTCTTCAGGACTGCTTCGAACGCACCGACTGGGACATGTTTAGGGAGGCTGCAACCTACGGTGACTCCATCGACCTGGAGGAGTACACAGCTTCAGTGACTGGCTACATCAGCAAGTGCATTGAGGATGTTACTGTCTCCAAGTTCATCATAACACGACCCAACCAAAAGCCATGGATGACCGCGGAGCTGCGCAGACTCCTGAGAACCCGGGACAAGGCCTTCAAGTCAGGGGACGAGGCCGCCCTAAGAAAAGCGAGGGCAAACCTGTCTCGGGCCATCAGAGCGGCGAAACGAGCTCACGCAGAGAGAATCCATGGCCACTTCAAGAACACTGGTGACACACGGCGCATGTGGCAGGGCATCCAGGCCCTCACCAACTACAGGACATCTCCACCTGCCTGTGACGGTGACCCCTCCCTCCCAGATGCGCTGAACCACTTCTACGCACGGTTTGATGCAGCGAACGACACGAGAATGAGGAAGACCACCCCTCCTCCGAACGACCAGATTCTCCGTCTGACCACAGCCGAGGTGAGAAGATCTCTTCTCAGAGTCAACCCACGGAAAGCTGCCGGTCCAGACAATATTCAAGGTCGTGTGCTCAGAGGATGTGCAGAACAGCTGGCAGTTGTTCTCACTGACATCTTCAACACCTCTCTGAGCACCACTGTTGTTCCAAGGTGCTTCAAGACCACCAGCATCATTCCAGTGCCTAAGAAACCATCCATCTCCTGCCTCAACGACTATCGTCCCGTCGCACTCACACCCATCATCATGAAGTGCTTCGAGAAGCTGGTCATGAGGCACATCAAGTCCCAGATCCCCTCCTCACTAGACCCCCTGCAGTTTGCGTATCGTCCCAACCGTTCAACGGACGATGCAATCTCCACCACCCTCCATCTGGCCCTTTCTCACCTTGACAGAAAGGACAGTTACGTCAGAATGCTGTTCATTGACTACAGTTCAGCATTCAACACCATCATCCCTCAGCACCTGAGTGAGAAGCTGAGGCTGCTGGGCCTGAACACCTCCCTCTGTAACTGGATCCTGGACTTCCTGACTGCGAGACCCCAGTCAGTCAGGATCAGTAGCAGCACCTCCAACACCATCACACTGAGCACAGGAGCCCCCCAGGGCTGTGTGCTCAGCCCACTGCTGTTCACACTGATGACCCACGACTGTGCAGCCAAGCACAGCTCGAACCACATCATCAAATTTGCTGATGATACAACCGTGGTGGGTCTGATCAGCGGTGGAGACGAGGCAGCTTACAGAGAGGAGATACAAGAGCTGACGGACTGGTGCAGAACCAACAACCTGTCTCTGAACGTCGACAAGACTAAAGAGATGGTTGTTGACTTCAGGAGATCACGTCGGGACCACACTCCACTTATCATCAACACCTCACCTGTGGAGTTGGTCCAGAGCACCAAGTTTCTTGGTGTTCACATCACCGACAACCTCACGTGGTCCCTCAACACCAGCTCCATCACAAAGAAAGCCCAGCAGCGCCTCTACTTCCTGCGCAGACTGAGAAAAGCCCATCTCCCACCTTCCATCCTCACCATCTTCTACAGAGGAACCATCGAGAGCATCCTGAGCGGCTGCATTACTGCCTGGTACGGGAATTGCAACGTCTTAGACCGCAAGTCCCTACAACGGGTAGTGAGAACAGCTGAGAAGATCATCGGGGTCTCTCTGCCCTCTGTACAGGACATTTTCACCGCTCGCTGCATCCGCAAAGCAACCAGCATTGTGGATGATCCCTCCCACCCTTCCCACACTCTCTTCTCCCTCCTGCCATCCGGGAAAAGGTTCCGCAGCATACGGGCCTCCACTTCCAGGATGGGAAATAGTTTCTTCCCCCTGGCCATCAGACTGTTGAACTCTGGAACCACCAATATCATGGACTCTTAAAACCCACCAATAGCTTGAACTCTTAAACGCACCACTTCACCCACCACTTCCTCCGCTTTTCATTCTGTATTTATTGATTTATCTCGTGTTGCACTCTGCACTTTAAATACAGTAACACCGCTCCACCACACTGCTACACCATAATGTGCCTGGGCTGCTTTGTTCCACAACACTGCAGCCTTCCACGGATGAATGTACTGTCTGTCGTGCCGTCTGTTGTTGTCTGTCTTGTCTGTCTTGTCCGCACTTGTTGCCCCGTGTTGTGTCTTATGTTGTCTTGTGTTTGTCTTGTGTCTTGTGTTGTGTCTTGTCTTGTGTGTAGCACCAAGGTCCTGGAGGAACGTTATTTCGTTTCACTGTGTACTGTGTATATGGCTGAAATGACAATAAAATCCTACTTGACTTGACTTGACTTGAGAGTGCAGGCAGTAGCAGGAGTGATCTGCCACAGTCGGGTACCAGCAAGAGTGAAAGGGAAGGTTTAGAGGAGAGTAAAGATGCTATACGAGTTGGATACGGTGGCCCTGAGGAAAAGACAGGCTGTGGAGCTGGAGCAGGCAAAAGATGAGTTAAAGATGCTGAGATTCATTAGGAGTGACAATGATTATTCAGGATTAGAAATGAGTATATTAGAAGGACAGCTCAGGTTGGACATTTTGGAGACAAAAATAGAGAAGCAAGACTGTGTCTTATGTTGTGGAGAATTGAAGTGTGAGCTGAAGTCCAAAACTTTTTCTAAGTCAGAAATCATCCAAAGCCAAAGAATCATCCAAAGCCAGCAGTCGTGGTCCAGTAGGAGCAGCTCCCAAATGCTCATCCCAACCTTGGAACTAAATACAATTCATATCCTTGAACCATCCTTTGACATTTACATCATAATGCCATCATGATCGACACCTATACCTTGATCTCGTCACCAATAAACAAAAATCTTAACGCTGGCACCCAATTACTGATGGCATCTTGCCTTATCTAAAGCTGGCACCCTATTACTGATAGCATTTTGCCTTATGGTGCAAACTGCTTAGGTGCAGCTACTGGCTATCTTTTAGGGTCAGATTTAGGTCATCAAACTCTGTGAACTCAGTGGTGTGAATGTAAGACAATGACAAAAGTAAAGGGATTTATATTATATATATCCCCCTCTAACACACATGATAATCACAGAGATAGCGTAACAAAATTTGAACCGGTCTGGTTTTAAAGTTATCAGGTTACTAACAAGAGAGAGACCCATTCCCCAAGAGTGGGCGAAAAACCTCTGTGCTGCTTATTGACCTTTAGTCATTTTTCAGAGGAAAAAATTTCCACTCCACCCAGATGTTACGATAGTGCCTTCTGTGCTTGGGTTCAGCAGTTCCCAACTCAGCCTGATTCAGCTCTAACGATTACAAAATAGTCTATTAATGATATTGGAATCTACCATGTGCTGACTCCAGTTATTACTGTAAATTATTACTGTTAATTATTATAATTATTATTACTATTACCTACTGAGGTCCCTGATAGGGTTCCCTCATTTGAGGTACAGGCATCTGATGTGGAGTCAGATGACTGGCTCTGTTAGCTTGCATTCGGTAATGTCTCAATGCCAAGGGTAGTGCATCCATCCAATTAAGTCTAGTTTCCACTAAAACTTTATTTATCTTTGCTTTTAGAGTCCAATTAACTCTTTCCACCATCCCCTGGGGGTCATAGACACATCCCAATCTAATTCTAGGTCTAATACTTGTAATACGTCTTTTTTGGCTCTTTTGTATAAAAGCCAGGGTGGTGGTTGCTAGTGGTAGGATACTTGCCTATGGACTTATGGCTCAAGAGGTCCCAGGTTCAAATCCCACCTCTAGCACTACCACCACTGGGTCCCCTGAGCAAGAGCCTTAACCCTGAATTGCTCCAGGGGGACTGTCCCTGTAATTAGGACATGGAAGTCGCTCTGGACAAGAACATCTGCTAAATGCTACAAATGTAAAGCCGATCCATCTTCTGAACTTATTTGTGATGGAATTCCAAACCTTGGAATGACTTCTCTTGTCAAAAACTTTGACAGTTCCAGTACCTTGATCTTTGGATGAGGTCGCTTCTACTTGTCTGCTAAATCTGTCAATAACCACGAGCATGTATCTGTATCCTCTTACTCTTTTTATCATTTTCACATAATTAATTACCAGATGTTGAAACGGGTATGTTTCCAGGTGGGGTAGTAATCCCTTTCTTCACATTATTTTGTGCACAAACATCACATCTGTTCAATAACAGTTGCCTGTAAATATGGAGACAAGTATCCTTATTTTTTATTTTTCTCACCATTTCTCCTCTTGCACAATGATCCAACCCATTTGCATTAGTGATTAATATTTTTAGTAATGTATTAGGTGCAATCAACAACCCTTCATGATTTCTCCATAACCCATTTCCATCTTGCTTAGCTCCTCTGTTACTCCCCATAGTCTTTTCCTACAATGTTGCCTGTCCCTGTAACTCTGCCAAGTCATACTGTGTGGTTATATGCTCTATTACTATCATTGGTATCATCCTCACACTTTGAAGCCTTTTTTGCTGCCTCATCAGCGAAATTATTTCATTATCACACACTCATTTCCTTTTCAATGTGTCTGAAATTTAAGTATTGCCAGTCTTCTTGACTTACGAGTTTAATTCGTTCTGTGCTCGAGCTTGTAACTCAATTTGCTCATGTCAAATTAAATTTCCCCATTAAAATGAATTGAAATGCTATTAATTTGTTTCAACCCCCAAAAACCAAAGCAATTTCTTTTGTTGTTTTAAAATAAGAAAAATGTACTTTATAAATAACAAAAAATGTATAAAAAAATAATAATACATACACCATGTTCCAAATTATTATGAAAGTGACAACCCTTGTCATTGCGAGGTCACAGCACAGCAGACAGTGAACCACAGCAAAATTGGACCTCTGCATTTAACCCATGCACACTAAACACCGTGCAGCAGTGGGCAGCTATTGAAAGCGCCCAGGGAGCAGTGACAGGGACGGCACCTTGCTCAAGGGTACCTCAGGGCAACCTATTGAGAAGGGGTTCGAAACTCTGATCCTCCGATCATGTGGCCAACGCCCTAACCACTAGGCCACTGCTGCCCCAATGCAAACTGTGTTTAAGGGTCTTCTTTGTCACTTCTACTCCCTGCATCCTAAACACTCCACTTTCCTCCCTTTCATTCACACTCATGTATTCTGTCTTTGCCCTGCTCACATTAATTCCTCTACTCTCTAGAGCAGATCTCCATCTCTCCAGGTTCTCCTCAAGCTGCTCCCTACTCTCACTGCAGATCAAAATATCATCAGCAAACATCATCGTCCACGGAGACGTCTAACCTGTCTAACCTCATCTGTCAGCCTGTCCATTACTATTGCAAACAAGAATGGGCTCAGTGCTGATCCTTGATGTAATCCAACCTCTACCTTAAATGCATCCGACACTCCCACTGCAGATCTCACCACTGTTACACTGCCATCATACATATCCTGTACTACTTTCACATACTCCTCTATAACACATGACTTCCTCACACAAAACCACAACTCCTCTCTAGGCCACCTGTCATATGCTTTCTCCAAGTCCACAAAGGCACAATGCAACTCCTTCTGACCCTTTCTGTACTTCTCCATCAACACCCTCAGCGCAAACATTGCATCTGTAGTGCTCTTTCGCAACATAAAACTATACTGCTGTTCATTAATCCTCACCTCTTTTCTTAACCTAGCTTCCACTACTCTTTCCCATAACTTCATGGTGTGGCTGATCAACTTTATCCCTCTATAGGTACTACAACTCTGTGCATCACCCTTATTCTTGAAAATCTGTACCAGTACACTTCGTCTCCACTCCTCAGGCATCCTCTCACTTTTCAAAATTGTGTTAAACAATCTGGTCAGAAACTCAACTGCCATCTCCCCTAAACACCTCCATGCTTCCACTGGTATGTCATCTGGTCCAACAGCCTTTCCATTCTTCATTCTCTTCATCGCTGCCCTTACTTCCATCTTGTATATTTGTTGCACTTCCTGGTTCACTCTCCTCACATCATCCAATCTTCTCTCTCTCTCATTTTCTTCATTTATCAGCCCCCCAAAGTACTCCTTCCATCTGCTCAACACACTCTGTTCACCTGTGAGTACGTTTCCATTTCTATCTTTAATCGCCCTGACCTGCTGCACATCTTTCCCTGATATGTCTCTCTGTCTATCCAATTCTATAGGTCTTTTTCTCCCTCTTCACCTTCCAACCTCTCATACAATTCACCAAACACCTTATCTTTGGCCTTCGCCACTGCTTTCTTCGCCCTGTGGTTCATCTCCTTGTACACCTGTCTATTTTCTTCATCTCTCTGTATGTCCCATGCCTTCTTTGCCTTCCTCTTCTTTTGAATACACTCCTGGACTTCTTGGTTCCAGCAACAGGTTTCCTTATCCTGCTTCTTCCTTCCATATGTCACACCAAGTACATTTCTAGCCGTCTGCCTCATCATTTCTGCAGTAGTTTCCCAGCAATCCGGTAGCTCTTCAACACCTCCCAGTGCCCGTGTTAAACTCCTGCCTGAATTCTACCTTGCAGTCCTCCTCCATCAGCTTCCACCACTTGATCCTTGGATATGCCCTCACCTTCCTCCTCTTCTTGACCTCCAAGGTCATCCTACAGACCACCATCCTATGCTGTTTAGCTACACTCTCCCCTGTCACTACTTTGCAGTCTCCAGTCTTCTTCAGACTGACCCTCCTGCAAAGAATATAATCCACCTGTGAGCATCTTCCTCCACTCTTATACGTCACTCTGTGCACCTCCCTCTTCTTAAAATAAGTATTAACTACAGCCATTTCCATCCTTTTCATCCTTTTCTACAACCATCTGACCTTCAGCATTCCTCTCCTTGACACCATGCCTACCCATCACCTCCTCATCACCTCTGTTCCCTTCACCAACATGACCAATAAAATCTGCACCAATCACCACTCTCTCTCCCTTGGGTACACTCTTTATCATTTCATCTAACTCACTCCAGAATTCTTCTTTATCTTCCATTTCACATCCAACTTGTGGAGCATAAGCACTAACAACATTCATTATCACACCTCCAACTCCAGCTTCAAACTCATCATCCTCCCTGACACCCTCTTCACCTCCAAAACACTCTTCACATATTCTTCCTTCAGGATAACACCTACCCCATTCCTCCTTCTATCCACACCATGGTAGAACAGTTTAAACCCTCCTCCAATACACCTGGCCTTACTACCCTTCCATCTAGTCTCTTGCACACACAAAATGTCAGCCTTTCTTCTCTCCATCATATCAGCTAATTCTCTACCTTTACCAGTCATGCTGCCAACATTCAAAGTCCCTGCCCTCACTTCCACTCTCCTGCACTTCTTTCTCTCCTCCTCTCTCTGAACATGCCTTCCTCCTCTTCTTCTTCTTCTTCTTCAAGAGTAGCCCAGTTTCCACCAGCACCCTGTAGGCTAACAGCATTGTTAACCCATTAACCCGTTGTTAACCGGTATGGAAGTCTGTTTCGTTGTCCGCATATTGATTTGGCAAAGTTTTACACTGGATGCCATTCCTGACATAACCCTCCCCATTTATCCGGGCTTGGGACCGGCACAAAGAAATACACTGGCTTGTGCATCCCTAGTGGCTGGGTTATTTATGCAATATTTGTATTTGAATTAAAATAAAAAACAATTCAACTATTTAATTCAGTGTGTATTATGATTTAATTTAGAATTAATTTTGTACTGTAGGGTAGCAGTGGCCTAGAGGCTAGGGACTAAACCCCAGGAACAGAAGGTCATGGGTTTGAATCCAATACCAGCAGTTTGCCCTGGGGTACCCTTGAGCAAGGTACCATTCCCTTTCACTGTTCCCCAGGTGCTTTAAATACAGCTATGCAAATGTGTGTATGAGTGAAAAACAGGTTGCATTTCATTGTGTTTCACTGTGTGCTGTGCTACACAATGACAAATGCAGCAAAGCTCTTTATCAAGGCCTAGAATACATAACTAGTGCCTGAGGTCATCATTACTGCATGTGGTCAGATCATAATCTAAGGAGTTTGTATTAAGAGGTATATATGACAAAATCTAAGGAGTTTGTATTAAGAGGTATATATGACAAAAACTGTTGTGTTGGGTAAAGCTGACTTTGCCATCAGAATTGTGAAACACAAAAACGAAGGATGCGTTATGCCAAAACAACAATAGGTATTTGGTAACAAGAGGTATTTGAACTAGAATATTTCATAACTGTTTGTGGAATTTAACGTCTAGGTTTCATTCAACTTCTTATATTTCCTTTAACATGTCTAATGCTTTCTTGCTGCTACATAAAGATAAAACCGTCAAACACGTGCTTCCCAGGCTAAAAGGGCACTTTCAATACTAAATGTGTGCCTCACTATAGTAATAACAGAAGAATTCAGCCTTAGTACACCTATACTAAAAAACAAACAGTATTCTGTTTCTTTAAGTGCTAGTTTAACCTTTTGTGGTATGTTTTAAAATTAGTGTGACATTTCTACAGGTCTGAGGACTCTGTATCGCCACCGTTACAGAGGCCGATTAGATAATCACGAGGCTTCACTTAAAAGACACACTAACAATTCTAAAATCGCATCTGTCTTATTCCTTACTTCTTAAAATGCACAATTCTCAACAGGTAATTGAATTGCCACCACTAATCATTTATTACGGAATTACTGAATTTTTTTTTTACTTTTTCGCTACTTGAATATTCCTTGATGTCACATTCTTGGCATTACTTCAGTCGATATTCCGGTTACAGATTGAAGAAACGCAATTCATAGCTATGTGTAGTGCATGTAATGGTGGTGGATTTCGCATGCGTTTCACTAATTCTGGTGAAAAGAAAAGTTTGTTTTGACTTTGGGGAGAGAGAAAGTGGAATTGAAAGGATAGATAAACTGAATAAATAGAGCTGTACATTGTTAATGTTCCTCAGAGGATGTCTCCAAAGTGATATGCAGGAAAAAATATTCTTTAGAAAAACATACACTACCTGGAGTTGCAATATGTATATAACTAACCTAGCCATTTTATTTACTACCCAAAACCATTTTTACTACTTTAGCCTACAATGCCTTTGAATGGAAAGAGTTGCTTACGGATTGTGATTTCTTAAAAATACTTTTGGGGTAAATTTTAGCTTAAGCATTTTATCAAAAAACTCCTAAATAACTTACTAATGGTACATGCTAAAAGTACACAGAAGTACCTAATTAATAAAAAAAAAATAGCTCATTAAATGATTGAAAAAGCTGTGAGCAGCATGTATGTGTTTTCAGTGCCTGGTGGTGCCATCCTCTTTTGCCCCAAGAACTGCAACTATGCATTAAATAAATCATAATAAAAAATAAAAAATGAACCAAAAAAAAAAAAAAAACAGCTGCACATAAGCTTGGAGGAATTTTAGTCCATTTCTTTATACATAAAAGCTCTAACTATGCAATGTTGGCTGGGTTTCATCACGCTGTTTACATCAGGGCCTTCCACTACATTTCCATTAAGCTAACTTTGACTTTTGCCCTCCTAAAAATTAGCTTCATGTTCATGTGTGTTTAGGGTCATTCTTATGTTGCATGAGCAACTTTCTCTTGAGATTCAGATTTGCTTTAGAATTCTTTCGAATCGGCTAGTTTAATTCAGAATGTACTGTTCCTCCATGACAGCAAGCCTTCCTGGCCAAGATGATACTACCTTCATATAATACAAATTGAAAAAAGGTTCTTGTATTGGGTGTTTCTATATATTATCGCTGTTTATCAGATGTGTGTTAATTGCAAAAGAAACGTCGGAATTTTTTTTTGTTTGTCTTGACGCTGCCTAAATGCATCCTTATATGAAACGAGTAAAGTCAGTTTACCGGAATATCTTAAGAGTGGAATTTTCTGCCTGCGATTGTGAACGAAACAAGGTTCCTTTTAGGACCGGTTTGTTCGGTGAGCGATGACGTTTGATGTCGTCATAAGGAAGTTGCGTCTAGCTACTGATGGAAATTGTAGGAAGGCAGCTATAAAGGATCATCATCTGTAAATCTTATGTATCTGAACAACTTTTTACACAGAACAGATCAACGAGTAAGGGGACTTTGAATTACGAATGAAGAAGACAAGGTTGATTGCGAAACACCTACTTGCAAATATCGCTGATTTCTTTTAGGGACGAAGCGCTTATCCTTCAGATAAAACAAACATATAAAATAAATCAGCCTGAAACCTTTAAGCTTTTTTTGCTTTTCCTCTTATAACAGTATTGCATCAATGTATTCTACGCCCCACCCCCTAGTTTAAACATTTATTTAAACGCTTTACTGTTGTCAGACATGTTTGGAATTCCTCTCTTTATGAAGGCACCAATGGATATTTAAGCAAGATGACAGCGGTAAGGCAAACAACCTTTAATGTATTATTACTGTTGTTTATCTACAGCCAAAACAGCAGACCAGTATTTGCATCAGAGGTCATTACATTTGAACTACAAAAGGCGGTCCAAGATGGAGGATGAAGTCTTTAATCAGACTGTATATGTTATTAATCAGCTGGTTTCATGGATCGCTGCTCTCGCTATTATATTTGGTGGTGTGGTACCATACATCCCCCAATACAGAGATATAAAAAAGACACAGAATGCTGAAGGTTTCTCCACCTATGTTTGCCTCGTACTTCTTGTTGCCAACATTTTAAGAATACTCTTCAGGTAAGTTACACATTTACACACGGCATTTAGCTGTTTTTAGTTTTGTATTTAATTATATTGTGTCTCTTCATTCTGCTGTAGAATAAACATTTATTTAACAGCGCTTTTACATTTGTGATATTACAATGTAAAAATGTAACAAAACCTTGCAAAACACTAAGGTTTAAAACCCATTGCCCCCAAATATAAACCCACTCCAACACTTAATTCATATGTGTGTGTATGTATGTATGTATGTATGTATGTATGTGTGATATATATATATATATATATATATATATATATATATATACACACACACACGTGTGAAATCTGATTCTTCATTTTTACAAGTAAACATAGAATGAAAATACATCAGTTAGACTTTTTTCCTCATTTCCCTGCCTTGTTGCACTTTTCTGTTTTTCCAGGTTTGGGCATTACTTTGAAAGTGCACTGCTTTGGCAGAGCATTATAATGATTGCCACCATGCTGATCATGCTCAACTTGTGTACTAATGTCCGTGTGGCTGCTGAACTCAGTATCAAGCGTCGGGCATTTACAGGTACACAAACAAACTGTATTGTGACATTATAGGGCCGCAACATCTTGTCTGTTTTGCATGGGCTGCACGTTTCTACTCAGTATGAGTGTCTAGTATGTCAAAGAGAATATAAGTCTTGATTGATTCATTTCTGACTCTAGGCTTCATTGAAGTATATTAAAGAGTTCATTTTAGCTTACAGGTGAAATTAGTCATTGTTACTTTCCAGAAGAAAGTGCTGTATTTTCACATGCATTTTTGTATATGCAGAAACCTTGTCATCTAAGGTTTTCTCTTAGAACAAGGTTATTAATAGGGATTTTTGTTCTTCCTTTACTGCGCTGAGTAGTGTCACTCTTCTGGGAAGATTTTTCACTAGAACATTACTATGCAAGTGTATTCAGTCACAGAAGCATTCATGAGGCCAGATATTGATTTTATATGTTTGCGTGATTAGTCCTGAACCACATCTTTGTACCTGTGTATAAATTTGTGTCTGAGCAAATATATTTAAAAATAATTAAGTTTTTCCTGTGTACAGTTGTGGACAAAAGGGAATCCCTTGTTGTCTACCAATTTCACAGACTTTTATGGGTCTGTTTGCATTACAGAGCTAGGAGGGAAACAATGTCTTCTTTTTCTTTCTATTTGTCATTTCTTTTTGTGTCTAAAGCTTCAGACAGTAAGGATGAGGAAATGAAAGTTCCTAAGAAGTTCTTTCTGGGTACGTACTGATCAGTATTCCATTAAATACTAGTCATCATTGCCTGCCTCTTTTACTTTATGTTCATTTAAAATCTAAATTCTTGGGCTAACATGGTCCCCTTGCATTTAATTTAAGCCCCTTGATGTACATGTTTCTGAAAATGAATTGCAATAAAATTGCATTCAGGCTTAACTAAGCAATGGCCCATGCTTAACCATCTCAGAGTTGAACCATTTTGTTTGCCCCTGGGCCAATATGAATAAGCTAACTTTTGTCTGGCCTAGCTTATACAGTTAAGGAATTACACTGGTGTGAAATTTAATTATTTAATGATTTCTTTGTTTCCAAAAATGTTTGGTCAGCCATTTTCACATGACTGTATTTTTACAAAAGTAACAGGACCCAGAAAATGTGACCATAAGTAGGGTTGAGCCAGAAATGCCCCATAGGTTTCCATAGTTGAGTAGTCAATGACATATTTATTGGGGATTTATATACTGCCCCATTCCAAAAAAAAAAAAAAAAAAAATTAACACACACTGATATTTTCTGGGACCACCTTTAGCTTTGATTACGGCACGCATTCACTGTGGCATCGTTTTGATAAGCTTCTGCAATGTCACAACATTTATTTCCACTGCGCAAATTCTTTTCTAGCACATCCCAAAGATTGTAAATGGGGTTAAGGTCTGGATTCTGGCCAATCCATTTGTGAAAATTTGTCATTGTCATCTGAACATAGCTGTGAGTTCTGCTGCTGTTTTTTGACTATTTGAACGTGATTGCTGATCTTGGTCATTTAAGATTTGTTTTTTTCGACCACATTTCTTCCACGAAGATGATGGTTCCCTATTATCCATTCTAGTTTTTAATAATGCATTGGACAGTTCTTAACCCAATTTTAGTAGTTTCAGCAATCTCCTTAAGTATTTTCTTTGCTTGATGCATGCCAATAATTTGACCCTTCTGAAACAGATTAACTTTTAACATTTTCCACAACCACAGGATGTGTCTTCCGACATGGTTGTTTAAGTAATGAGAAGCTACTCACTGCATCAGTTAGGGTTAAATAACTTGTTGCCAGCTGAAATATAATCATCCATGCAGTAATAATCCAGTTTGAGGTTCTTACCTATTTACCTTTGTTAAATGCAGGTGGTGACTTTTTTATTTATTTTTTATTTTTTTATTTATTTTTATTTTATTTTTTATTTTTTTGGACAGGCAGTGTATAAAGGCAGTGTTATTTCAGCAGTAAAACATGCCTGCCTACACATCAGCATGTTTTCAGGAGAAGCTAGTTGATCAGTTTACTATTTTGTGTGGAAAATCTGACTTTGTTTTAATAAAAAGTATGCAATTTGAAATGTTTAACCTGAGAGATCAATAGTTCAAAAACATTTTAAATGGCATCAAACATATCAGTCCTTCATGTTTTCTTTTATTTAGGTGTGCTGAGGTCCCAATGTTTGAGAGCTTTATTTGTTACCTTTCCCTAACTGATACATTTCAGTGACCTTGTTTCTTCTTTTACTTCTAATTTCTTTTGATTGTGTCAATGTGCTGTTTTTTTTATTTATTTATTTATTTAAAAGACTTTAAAGGGAACTTTGGATGTCAAAATTAACTTGATATTTTTGGAAAGAAAAGTATTTAAGTGATGTCTGGATTCAAGAGGGTCGGCAGCAATCAATTATTGGCATGGTTGGTTTAATTTAACTGTGAATTAAAATGGATTAACTAGTTGATTGACTGAGAGGGTAATTAGTTTTTCTACATGGGTGATGTCAGTGTTGATGAAGTCACAGATAACTGCATAACTGTATTGTGGAAATTAATGTTTCTTCTTGGTTTATTCCATATTTTTAGTTTAGCTATCAGTTATATTCACCATATATAATACTTATATAATAATATATATATAATATATAATACAATGTTGTCTAGCTGTTTCTCTGAACCATGCCCCGTTTATCCTGTTCATCAATGGTCAATACCACCATTGAGCAGGTATCATTAGGATAGTGGATTATTCTTTACACTTCAGTTGTTTAATGTGTTAGCGTGTGTGTGTTGCATCAGTTGAATCAGAAAAGCTATCCACTCCATTAACAAACCTAAGCTGTTGGTCCACCTTGCAGTTCTGATGCTACACAATTTGTATTAGATCTTTTGCTTGAGGATGCTCTAAAGGTTCTCAATAGTATTGAGGTCAGGGGAGGATGGGGGCCACACCATGAGTTTCTCTCCTTTTATGCTGATAGCAGCCAATTATGCAGAGGTATTCTTTGCAGCATGAGATGGTGCATTGTAATGCATGAAGATGATTTTGTTGCAGAAAGCACAGTTCTTCCTTTTGTACCATGGAAGATGTGGTCAGACAGAACACCTGCATGTACCCTAAAGGGGCCGATCAGCTCTCTCCCCATGATTCTGGCCCAAAACATGACTCCACCACATCCTTGCTGACGTCACAGCCTTGTTGGGACATGATGGCCATCCACCAGCCATCTACCACTCCATCCATCTGGAGCATCCAGGGTTGCATGGCACTCAACAGTGAACAGGACTGTTTAAAAATAAGTTTTCATGTAGTTCTGGGCCCACTGGAGCCATTTCAATGCTTGTGAGCATTGGTTAGGGATGGCCGAATAGAAGGTTTATGCATAACTGCAAGCCTCTGGAGGATCCTACACCTTGAGGTTTGCGGGACTCCAGAGGCATCAGCAGCTTCAAATACCTGTTTGCTGCTTTGTAATGGCATTTTCACAGCTGTTCTCTCAATCAAATGTATTTGTCTGGCAGAAACTTTCCTCACTGTGCCTTTATCTGCAAGAACCCGTGTGTGCTCTGACTCAGCCACAAATCTCTTAACAGTACAATGATCTTGCCTAATATTCTTGAAATATCTATGGTTTTGATACCTTGTCCAAGGCATTCAACTATATCATGCTTTTTGGCAGCAGAGAGATCCTTTTTCTTTCCCATGTTGCTTGAAAACTGTGGTGTGCTTAATAATGTTGAACGTCCTTCTTCAGTAGTTTTTCCTTTAATTGGGCTCGTCTGGCAAACTAATTATCACAGGTGTCCGAGATTGATTTCAGTGCTCCAAAGAGCCCTGAGACACAATACCATCCATGTGTTTAATTGATAAACAAAATATTTAATCTTTGACACTTAAATACAATTTGCATATTAATTTGGAAGGTAATGTGCATGCAGTGAACAGCCCCCTTTATGGGGCACATGACTGGTCCCATTCCAGGGCCAACAAATGGCTGTAAGGTCCTCTGCCCTGCCCATAATGTCCAATAAGTCCCGCCCTCCTTGGTGGGTATGGAATCCACAGTCCAAAAAGCCCCACCCTCCCAGGCAGGGGCAGACTGAGAGGCCCTGACCTCTCATGGAAGCGTGACTTCCATGTCCTAATTAAAGGGACACCTGGAGCAACTTGGGGTTAAGGGTTTTGCTCAGGGATCCAGTGGTATTAGTGCTAGAGGTGGGATTCGAACCTGGGACCTCTTGAGCCATAGGTCCATAGGCAAGTACCCTACCACTGGACCACCACCACCCCAAACTATATCTATTTACAGCATTTAGCAGACCCTCTTATACCCACTGTAGCAACTTGGGGTTTTGCTCAGGAACCCAATGGTGGAGGTGCTGGAGGTAGGATTTGAACCTGTGATTTCTTGGTCCATAGGTGAGTATCCTACCACTAAACCACCCCTACAACACAGACACAGACGCCCCACTCTCCATAGGGAGCGCAGACTCAGAAGCCCCACCCTCCACAGCTAATGCAGACTCAGAAGCCCCGCTCTGCATAGCAGGTGCAGATATAGATGCAGAATTCCCACCTCCCTTTATTGCTGGTCCTGGAAATGGCGCCAAAGCCCTGTCTCCTGGTGCCAGAGCAGGAGGAACCGGCGCAGCTGCGGCCTAGCTCGAGAAGGGAGAGGAGTCTATACCGAGTTGCCATGTGCTTTGTAGGAGGCTGGAAGGAGCTGAGCCCATGTGGGAGTTGCTGCGGCGGAGATGTTACAATGGCTGGAGCTGATAGCATCTTCAGCTCCTCGCCCAGCAGCTCAGCATGCACACAGCAAATCTGTGTGGACTCCAGAGCTCTGTGAGAGGGTATTCCAGGTGCTGATGGTTTGCAGAGGTTATGCGGTGCCTGCAGTGTTTGGTGCCAGCCGCACTACCTGCTCCCTGCCTGAGCCAGCCCGAGGCTGAGCCGGTTTCTCTTGCTCTGGCACCAGGAGATGGGGCTTCGCTGCTATTTTTAGCCCAAACAAGGGAAGGCAGGGCTTCAACGATGTCTTCCGCCTCAGCAACGGAGGGCGATGCTTCTTCGTTGGCTTTTGTATTCGCCCCGAGAGGCGAGGCTACAATGCCGGCTCCCCATGTCAGCCCAGATAGGCAGCGCTTAGACGCCGCCATCCATATCAGTGAGTGTGTGTGTGTGTGTGTATGCCCTGCAACAGACTGCTGACATGTCTAGGGTGTTTCCCCACCTTTTGCGATGGAGTAGAATCTAGCACTGGGCTAGTGAGTGTGTGTCTGCCCTGCAACAGACTGCTCTATAAGCAATGAGGTAGCCTCTAGCACTAGGCTTTGGTGCCACCGTCCACATCAGCCCAGGTAGGTGGGGCTTTGATGCCTTGCATCTGTAATTGGTTTTGTGTGTATTTCCTCCCGCCATCCAAAGACATGTCTGTCAGTTGCATTGCTAGATTGCCATTAGGTGTGAGTCTGTGTGTGTGTGTTTGCATGCGTTAGTGTGTGTCTGACCTGCAACAGACTGCTGACGTGTCTGGGTGTTTCCCCACCTTTTGACCTATAAGCAATGTGGTGGACTCTGAAACATATTCCAATTATAGTTATATAATGGACATGGATATAATGTGTAGACTCTCAGCTTTCATTTGAGGGTATCCATATTCAAATTGGATGAAGGGTTTAGGAGTTCCAGCTCCTTAACATGTGTCACTCTCTTTATAAAGGGACCAAAAGTAATTGGACAATTTACTCAAAGGCTATTTCATGGGCAGGTGTCGGCAATTCCTTCATTATGTCATTATCAATTAAGCAGATAAAAGGCCTGGAGATGAGGTGTGGTTTGCATGTGGAAGATTTTGCTGTGAACAGACAACATGCGGTCAAATGAGCTCTCTATGCAGGTGGAACAAGCCATCCTTAAGCATCCAGAGAAAGAAAGAAAGCACGGGTGAACTCAGCAGCCTAAAAAGACCTGGACGTCCATGGAAGACAACAGTGGTGGAAGATTGCAGAATCATTTCCATGGGGAAGAAAAACCCCTTCACAACAGCTAACCAAGTGAACAACACTCTCCAGGAGGTAGGCATATCGATATCCAAGTCTACCATTAAGAGAAGACTGTATGAATGTAAATACAGAGGGTGCACTGCAAGGTGCAAGCCACTCATAAGCCTTAAGAATAGAAAGGCTAGATTGGACTTTGCTAAAAAACATCTTAAAAAAGCAGCATAGTTCTCGAAAAACATTATTTGGACAGATGAAGCCAAGATCAACCTCTAAAACGCGGCAGAGGCAGTGTAAAGGCTTGGGCATGCATGGCTGCCAGTGGCACTGGGACACTAGTGTTTATCGATGATGTGACACAGGACAGAAGCAGCTGGATGAATTCTGAGGTGTTCAAAGACATAGTGTCTGCTCAAATCCAGCTAAATGCAGTCAAATTGATTGGGCGGTGTTTCATAATACAGATGGACAATGACCCAAAACATACAGCTTAAAGCAACCCAGAAGTCAGTCACCTGATCTGAACCCAATTGAGCATGCATTTTACTTGTTGAAGACTAAACTTCGGACAGAAAGGCCCATAAACAAACAGTATATGAAAGCCGCTGCAGTGAAGGCCTGGCAGAGCACTAAAAAAGAAGGAAACCCAGCATCTGGTGAAATCCATGAGTTCAAGACTTCAGGCTGTCATTGCCAGCAAAGGGTTTTCAACCAAGTATTAGAAATTTTATTTTCAGTTATTTAATATGTCCAATTTCTTTTGAGCCCCTGAAATGAAGGGATTGTGTTAAAAAATGCTTTAGTTCCTCACATTTTCATGCAATCTTTTTGTTCAACCCACTGAATTAAAGCTTAAAGTCTGCACTTCAACTGCATCTGAGTTGTTTAATTTTCATTGTGGTAATGTACAGAACCAAAATAAGAAAAAAGTTGTCTCTGTCCAAATATTTTTGGACCTATCTGTAGATTTGTCAAAGGTTTTACATCTGATGCCCTTTCTAATGTAACCCTACCCATTTGTGTGGGCTTGAAGAAATAACCTGGTCTGTGCATGCCTAGTGGCTAGGTTATCCTCCACATGATATACCTTTATTTCAGACGGGGGTGGCACGGTGGTGGGCAGCGGTGGCCTAGTGGTTAGGGAGTTGCCCCTGCATCGGAAGATTGTTGGTTCGATTCCCTCACCAGTAGATTGCTCTGAGGTACCCTTGAGTAAGGTACCGTCCCTGTCACTGTTCCCCGGGTGCTTTCAGTAGCTGCCCACTGCTGTACAGTGTTTGCATGGGTTAAATGCAGAGGTCCAATTTCCTTGTGGTTCACTGTGTGCTGTGCTGTGACCTCGCAATGACAAGGGTTGTCACTTTCACTTCACTTTCACAATGGCACAGTGGGTAGCACTGTTGCCTCACAGCAAGGAGGTCTTGGGTTTGATTCTCAGGGTGGGTTGCCTGGGTCCTTTCTTTGTGTGTTTGTGTGGGTTTCCTCCCACCATTCAAAGACATGCCTGTCAGTTGCATTGCTAGATTGCTGGCATGTCTAGGGTGTTTCCCCACCTTTTGCCCTATAAGCAATGTGATAGACTCTAGCACTGCCCATTACCCTAATCTGGACAAGCTGTTAAGATAATGAGTGAGTGGGAGAGAATTCAGATTGGAATGGCACAAATTCAATGCAGCATACAACATATAAGATCATTTTAAGTGGCAGAGGAAGGTGATTTATGTTTTGTTTATGATTTATAACTGAATCACAGTTGAAAGGAAGATTAATTAAATTTACAGGGAAATCACTAGGAGAGCAGTGTATGATCCTCCACTGGCAGCAGAAGGTTTTAGGTTTGGCATGATTGTTTGACAAGAAGCAGGAATGATGTTGCTAACTGAATGATGCGCACTTAGTGTTTAACAATGAATGTAGCCCGAGGCGGTACACACAAACACACACACACAGAGATCCTGTACAGTTCATGCTTCAGGAGACAGGAAAAGTGGATCCAAACACAATCCAATCACAAAACGGAGATACAGCATACTAAACAGGCTGTGGAAACGATCCAACAACAAGACTTACTGATTTAACCAATTAAAACGATTAAAATCAAATGTAACCCATTAATGATTTAAGCACCTCTCCTTCTAAAAATAATCTTACTTGAAATAATGAGAATGATGTAAGTTTATCTTCACTTAAACATGACATAATATATTGAAACGCATATAGTAGCATTGCCTATGGTTCATGACTTTCATTTTTATTTTTTTTTTTCCTATGCATTCTATTTTTTTTTTCTCTCAAAATGTCTTTTTCTCTAGAAAGATGAAATATCTGACTCAGCAACACAAATTACTTTCTTCCACCACATTTGTTAGAATTTGTTGGATTTGTTATTGTTGTACTTTCTTTTTTTACATCCCAGATTGTGATTGGAACTACTTCTGGGTTTGGAGCCATTTTGTGGACTACCTGCAGTGCATGCTAGCATTCACGCTGATAGCAGCTTATGTAACATACCTGCTACTGGATTCTGTGCTGTTTGTGGAGATGCTGGGCTTCTTGGCTGTGTTCACAGAGGCCATGCTGGGAGTTCCACAACTCTATTGTAACTATCAGAACAAATCAACCGAGGGCATGAGGTAGGTGCCATTATTTACATTGAGTCTTTAGCAGAATATGTATCTTTGATTCTGTATTAGGCCTACTTTTTTAATTATCTTGTTTTTGGTATTTGACATGATCTTTAATTTATTAGCTTTAGGAAAATATTTAATTTAAATTAAAATTGATGGAATTCTATGCACTGGGTGTTTACTGCAGAGTTCAAACTACACAAAATGTTTGTCTTTCACAGTGGTTACTAAGTCATAGGTCTTGATAGCATGTTATGACAAGTATTAATCATTGTTCACAACCTTGTGCCAGCTCATAGGTCTCCGGGGAGTAAGGTACAGAAAGAAAGAAATGGTCGAGAGTCAACAGAGTTTTAATGCTGATAATTTTGTGATATGTTGAAACACCAATTCCCTGGTGTTTCAATGATGCATTGTGGTGATGACTGTCAACATATCAAGAAAATTAAATAAGTACTAGGTAGATATACCATATGTATGAAGTTCTTCTGCTACTTCTCAACTTTTTTTTTTAATCTGTCATGAAATGTCTAAATGGAAGGATATTTGCAAATCAACACACCCTTTAAGGCTCTAAAGTTCTTCTGAATTGTTCCTTTCAGATTTTCTGCTAAGGCTACATTGCTGTTGCAAAAAAAAAATGTATTTATATATATATCTATATATATATATCATTAGCACAAAATCTTTTAACCACACACTTATAAATATTGAATTATTAAACTAAATCAGTTTCCTTACACTTAAAGATAAGATCCTCAGCCATCTTGCTAAATTTAAAATTCTACATGGATGGAGAGATAGAGATATTATCCAGATGTCATGAACTTCAGCAACCTTTAAATGGTCCCCAGTAAGCAGGAACTTTCAATTCCCAGCTATCGGGTTGTTATTGTTGCCTGTTTGGCAAGATTGTGGGCAGCGGTGGCCTAGCGGTTAGGGAGTTGGCCCCGGATCGGATGATTGTGGGTTTAATTCCCTCACCAGTAGGTGAGGTGTATGGGTGAAACACAGAGGTTAAATTTAATATAATTTATTTAAATTAAATAAATATTGTTTTGCAGCTCTACAATCCGTGACGTCTTGGTCAAGGATAGTTTTGTACTCTGGAGGTCATAGCAGTGATAAATTTTTCCTTGACTTGTCTTTCTCCCACATCACTGTCTATAATCCATTAGTTGACACATACTTATGTTCCATTAAAACTTAACTGAAGTGAAAATTTTTTATAGTTAACAGAGTATTTTCCACAAAGTCCCAATTGTTAGTGTCTGTTGTCATCGTCCTCGCCGTCTTCTTCTTTCAGATGCTCCCATGTAGGGGTCACCACAGTAGATCCTCAGTTTCCATTTCTTCTGATAATCTGTGTCTTCCTCTTTCACTACAAAATGCCATTAAGACCTCCCTCACCACATCAATAAACCTTCTCTGTGGCCTTCCTTTTCTCCTCATTCCTGGCAGCTCCTTCCTCAATACCCATCTCCCAATATAATCCTTATCTCTCCTCTTTAATACACTCATTTTTAATCCTGTCCATCATCACTCCAACGCAAATCTCAGCATCTTTAACTCTGACACCTACAGTTTCACTGCCTGTCTTTTTGTCAAGGCCAATATCTCCAACCCGAATAGTATAGCTGGTTTCACTACCATCCTGTAAACCTTCCCTTTTACTCTTGCTGGTACCGGTTTGTCACAGATCACTACTGTCACTCTTCTCCACCCATTCCATCCTGCCTGCACTCTCTTCACCTCTTTGCACTCCCCATTACCCTAAACAGTTTATCCCAAGTAGTTGCATTACTCCAACTTTGTCACCTCTATTCCTCCCTCTCTAACCACTTTGGTTTTTCCCTCTCTCTCGCCACACTTTGCATTCAAACTCATGTATTCTGTCTTTTGTCTCTAGAGCTTGTCCCTACTCTCACTGCAGATCATAATGTCATCTGCACACGTCATAGTCCACAGGGACTCTATCTAATCTCATCCATCAATCCTGTCCATTACCATGGCAAACAATAAAGACAGGACCATAGGGTGGTGGTGGTCTAATGGTAGGGTGCTTGCCTATGGACCTATGGCTCAAGAGGTCCCAGGTTCGAAGCCCACCTCTGGCACTACCATCACTGGCTCCCTGAGCAAGACCCTTAACCCTGAATTGCTCCAGGGGGACTGTCCCTGTAATTAGGACATGGAAGTCGCTCAGGATAAGCGTCTGCTAAATGCAGTAAATGTAAACGTCCTTGATGTAATCCTACCTCTACTTTAAAGGAATACATCATTCCTAATGCAGTCCTTACCACTGTCACACATACTGACCTCATACATACTCTGTACCATTACTCTTTCCCATAACTTCATGCTGTGGCTGATCAACTTCATCTCTCTATAGTTACTACAGCTCTGCGCATCACCTTTATTTTTAATGAGCCCCTTTGAGGCTCATTCATCAGCCCCTCAAAATATTCCTCCCATCTGCTCAACGTGCTCTGCTCACTTGTAAGTATGTTTCCCTTGCTATACCTTTATTGCCCTAACCTGCTACACATCTTTCTTAGCTTTCTTAGAAAAGGACCTATACAGATTGGCTAGTCAAATCTATCTCCTTACCTCTAATACAACTCACCATACACTTTATCTTTAGCCTTTGCCATCAATTTCTGTGCCCTGCTCCTCATCTCCTTGTACTCCTGTCTACTTTCATTTTCTTTCTTCTGGGTTCCACCACCAGGTTTCCTTATCCTCCTTCCCATTCAGATGTCACACCAAGTACCTTCTTAGCTGTCTTCTTTACCATGTCTGCAAAAGTTGTCTTATAACTCTTGACTACCTCGCAGTGCCCATCTTAATTCCTGCCTGAATTGCACCTTACATTCTTCCTTCTTCAGCTTCCACAATTTAATACTCGACTCTGCCCTCACTTTCCTCCTCTTCTTGACCTCCAAGGTCACTAATTTGCAGTCTCCAGGCATCTTCAGACTGAACCTCTTGCAAAGGATATAATCCACTTTGGTGCATCTTACTCCACTCTTGTATGTCATCCTGTGTTCCTCTCTCTTCATAAATAAGTATTCCATTATCCATTATCTGCCGCTTGTCCCAAACGGGGTCGCGGGGGAGTGCTGGCGTCCAACCCAGCGCACACAGGGCGAGGACAGGGTCGCCAGCCCATCGCAGGGAGGAGCAGGACGGGGACGGCACCTTGCTCAAGACACCAAGGCACCTTGCCTTGACACCATATCTACCCAGCACCTCCTCATCGCCTCTGTTCCCAACATGACCATTAAAATCTGCACCAATCACCACTCTCTCTCCTGGGTACACTCTCGATCACTTCATCTAACTAACTCCAGAATTCTTCTTTCTCTTCCATCTCACAACCAACTCGTGGGACATAGGGCATAAGCACTAACAACATTCATCATCACACCTCCAATTTACATTTACGGCATTTAGTAGACTTAGCTCTTATCCAGAGCGACTTCCATGTGCTAATTACAGGGACAGTCCCCCTGGAGCAATTAAGGGTTAAGGGTCTTGCTCAGGGACCCAGTGATGGTACCCTACCACTACCACAAGACCACCGCCACCCCTTCCAGCCTCCTTCCAATATTATCTCTCCTTTGGACATGTTCAAAACGATGCAACCTTACTTCTCTAACTTTGTCTCCAAGATGTCTAACCTGAGCTGTCCCTCTAATATACTCATTTCTAATCCTGTCCATCCTCATCACACCCAACGAAAATCTCAGCATCTTTAACTTGTGACACCTCCAGCTCTGCCTCCTGTCTTTTCATCAGTGCCACCATCTCCAACGCATGCAACAAAGCTGGTCTCACTACTGTCCTGTAAACCTTCCCTTTTACTCTCACTGGTACTTATCTGTCACAAATCCAGCCACTCTTCTCCGCCCATTCCAACCTGCCTGCACTCTCTTCTTCACCGCTCTTCCAGACCTGCCATTACACTGATCTGAAGATGGCGGCGCGGTAACACCGGGGTCCAAACTTCGATGCTAATGTCTGTAAAAAAAAGTATTTCCGATTACTTTTCACCATAAGACTTGCACATGAGCATCACATCTGTGAATGCTCTTAAATATAACCGTCAAACACTGCTGGAGCTCAGGAATCAGCCAGGATTCAGTCTTCCAGCGACTCTCCGAACAACACTATGTGAGCTCGGCGTGCTGAGAAGTCCAGGCCTTCAGTCCCCGAGATCGCCTGTTGTACCTGGCCTACTGAGAGGACATCGGAAGCGGTGCGAGAGGAAACAGAAGTTGAGCGGCAAGCATGCTGGCGTCCAGGCTCAGCTTAAGGCTAACGCTAGCCGACCGGCTATCCCGTCCGTCCTCCTCGCCAATGTCCGCTCCCTGGATAATCAACTGGACTGTATACATCTCCAGCTGAACACCCAACGTGAGTACAGAGACTGCTGTGTTTTTGTTTTTATGGAGACGTGGCTCAGCGACAGCGTCCCGGACAACGCCATCCAACTCGTCGGACTCTCCGCGTTTCATGCGGACAGAAACTCCGCTCTGTCCGGCAAGAGGGGGCTGTGTGTTTACATCAACACACAATGGTGTACAAACGCTGTGCTGGTGTCGACTCATTGTTCGACACTGCTGGAAGTGCTGACAGTCAGGTGCAAGACCATTTTATCTGTCCAGGGAGTTCTCTACAGTGTTTATTACGGCGGTCTACATCCTACTCAGCGCTAGCACTAACAGCGCTAATGCTAACAGCGCGCTGGCTGAACTTTATAGAGTTATCAGCGGGCTCCAAAATTACCATCTGGACGGACTGTTTATTGTTGCCGGAGATTTCAATCATGCAAATCTCAAGTCAGTTTTCTCCGAGGGGGGATAACACGCTGGACTTTGTTTACACAAACATGGCTGGCGCGTACAGAGCGGAACCCTGACCCCACCTCGGACTCTCAGACCACTTCTCTGTTCTGCTTATCCCAGCGTACAGACCCATCGTCAGGCGTGTGAGGCCCACCCTGAAGCAGGTAAAGACCTGACCCACAGGAGCCTTCTCTGCTCTTCAGGACTGCTTTGAACGCACCGACTGGGACTTGTTTAGGGAGGCTGCAACCTACGGTGACTCCATCAACCTGGAGGAGTACACAGCTTCAGTGACTGGCTACATCAGCAAGTGCATTGAGGATGTTACTGTCTCCAAGTTCATCATCACATGACCTAACCAGAAGCCATGGATGACTGCGGAGGTGCGCAGACTCCTGAGAACCCGGGACAAGGCCTTCAAGTCAGGGACCTAAGAACAGCAAGGGCGAACCTGTCTCGGGCCATCAGAGCAGCGAAGCGAGCTCACGCACAGAGAATCCATGGCCACTTCAAAAACACTGGTGACACGGCAGGGCATCCAGTCCCTCACCAACTACAGGACATCTCCACGTGCCTGTGACGGTGACTCCTCCCTCCCAGATGCGCTGAACCACTTCACAGTTTGCACTACGCACAGTTTGATGCAGTGAACAACACGATAATGAGGACGACCACCCCTCCTCCGAACGACCAGGTTCTCTGCCTGACCACAGTCGAGGTGAGAAGATCTCTTCTCAGAGTCAACCCACAGAAAGCTGCTGGTCCAGACAATATTCAAGATCGTGTGCTCAGAGGATGGGCAGAACAGCTGGCAGATGTTCTCACTGACATCTTCAACATCTCTCTGAGTACCACTGTTGTTCCAAGGTGCTTCAAGACCACCAGCATTGTTCCAGTGCCAAAGAAACCATCTATCTCCTGCCTCAATGACTATAGTCCCGTCGCACTCACACCCATCATGAAGTGCTTCGAGAGGCTGGTCATGAGGCACATCAAGTCTCAGATCCCCTCCTCACTGGACCCCCTGCAGTTTGCGTATCGTCCCAACCGCTCAACGGACGATGCAATCTCCACCACCCTCCACCTGGCCCTTTCTCATCTGGACAGAAAGGACAGTTATGTCAGAATGCTGTTCAGCGATTACAGTTCAGCATTAAACACCATCATCCCTCAGCATCTGAATGAGAAGCTGAGGCTGCTGGACCTGAACACCTCCCTCTGTAACTGGATCCTGGACTTCCTGACTGGGAGACCCCAGTCAGTCAGGATCAGTAGCAGCACCTCCAACACCATCACGCTGAGCACAGGAGCTCCCCAGGGCTGTGTGCTCAGCCCACTGCTGTTCACATTGATGATCCACGACTGTGCAGCCAGGCCCAGCTCAAACCACATCATCAGATTCCCTGATGATACAACCGTGATGGGTCTGATCAGCAGTGGAGACGAGGCAGCTTACAGAGAGGAGATACAAGAGCTGACGGACTGGTGCAGAACCAACAACCTGTTTCCTGACAACCTCATGTGGACCCTCAACACCAACTCCATCGCTAAGAAAGCCCAGCAGAGTCTCTACTTCCTGTGCAGACTGAGGAAAGCCCATCTCCCGCCTTCCATCCTCACCATCTTTTACAGAGGAACCATCGAGAGCATCCTGAGTGGCTGCATTACTGCCTGGTACAGGAACTGCAACATCTTAGACCGCAAGTCCCTTCAACGGGTAGTGAGAACAGCTGAGAAGATCATCAGGGTCTCTCTGCCCTCTGTACAGGACATTTTCACCACCCGCTGCATCCGCAAAGCAACCAGCATTGTGGATGATCCCTCCCACCCATCCCACACAATCTTCTCCCTCCTGCCATCTGGGAAAAGGTTCCCCAGCATACGGGCCTCTACTTCAAGGATGGGAAATAGTTTCTTCCTCCTGGCCATCAGACTCTTGAACTCCTAAACCGCTAATGTCTACTCATTCCATCATTTATTTATCTCTTGTTAAAAAAAAAATAATTGCACTCTGCACTTTAACAATAACGCTGCTCCACCACACTGTTACACTGCAATCAACCTGGGCTGCTTTGTTCTAGAACACTGCGGATGAATGTACTGTCTGCTGTGCTGTCTGTTGTTGTCTGTCTTGTCTGCACTTGTTGCCCTGTTTTGTGTATTATCTTGTGTCTTGTGTGTAGCACCAGGGTCCTGGAGGAACATTATTTCGTTTCACTGTGTATATGGCTGAAATGCTTGACTTGAACTGTTGATCCCTGTTGAGTATTTTAAACTCTCCACCTTTTGTTACCTCTACTCCCTGCATACTACCTACTCCACTTTCCTGCTTTTCATTCACACTCATCTATCCTGTCTTTGACCTTTGTCCTCATCCTCTTCATCGCTGTCCTTACTTCCATCTTGCTTATTTGCTGCATTTCCTGGTTCACTATCCTCAAGTCATCCAATCTCTCATTCTCTTCATTCATCAGCACCTCAAAGTACTCCTTCCATCTGTTCAACATGCTCTGTTCACCTGCGAGTATGTTTCCATTTCTATCTTTAATCGCCTTGACCTGCTGCACATCTTTCCCAGCTCTGTCTCTGTCTAGCCAATCGGTAGTTTCCTACCGATTCCTACAAGTTTCCTTATTCGCTTTCTTTCTTCCTTCCATATGTCACCCCAAGTAAGTACATTTCTAGCTGTCTGCCTGATCACTTCTGTAGCAGTTTCCCAGCAGTCCGGTAGCTCTTCAACACCGCCCAGTGCCCGTGTAAGCTCATGCCTGAACTGCAATTACATTGCAGTCCTCTTCCTTCAGCTTCCACCACTTGATCCTCAACTCTACCCTCACTTTCCTCCTCTTCTTGACCTCCTGCAAAGAATATAATCCACCTGTGAGCATCTTACTCCACTCTTATACGTCATCCTGTGCTCTTCCTTCTTCTTTAAAATAAGTATTAACTACAGCCATTTCCATCCTTTTTGCAAAATCTACCCATCACCTTCTCATCACCTCTGTTCCCAACATGACCATTAAAATCTGCACCAATCACCACTCTCTCTCCCTAGGGTATACTCTCTATCACTTCATCTAACTGATTCCAGATTCTTCCATCTCACAACCAACTTGTGGAGCATAAGCACTAACAACATTCATCATCACACCTCCAACTCCAGCTTCAAACTCATTACCCTCCCTGACACCCTCTTCACCTCCAAAACATTTTCCACATACTCTTCCTTCAGGATAACACCTACCCCATTCCTCCTTCTATCCACACCATGGTAAAACAATTTAAACCCTCCTCCAATACACCTGGCCTTACTACCCTTCCATCTCTTCTCTTGCACACACAGAATATCAGCCTTCCTCCTTTCCATCATATCAGCCACTTCTCTACCTTTACCAGTCATGCTGCCAACATTCAAAGTCCCTACCCTCACTTCCACTCTTTTCCCATTCTTTCTCTCCTCCTCCCTTTGGACATGCCTTTCTCCTCTTTTTGTTCTCCTCCTCCTCCTCCTTTGGCCAACTGTTGTCCAATTTCCACCAGCACCCTGTAAGCTAACAGCACTGGTGGCAGTCGTTGTTAACCCAGGCTTCGAGCGATCCAGTATGGAAGTTTGTTTCATTGTCCGCATATTGATTTGGCAAAGTTTTACACCAGATGCCCTTCCTGACATAATCTTCCCCGGCTTAGGACCGGCACAAAAAACACTGGATTGTATTAATATTTTTCATACTAATTTTGAGAAAATTATTCTTATATATACTATATAATTAATTATATACCCACAATTTGCAATAGCGTAAACCTCTAATGGACCCTCATTGCCAGCTCCACAACCAAGAAAGCCCAGAAGCCTATTTGCTGTGAGGATGGTCCTTTTTGCCCCACCAATTCTCCCAATGTTCTACAGAGGGACCACAGAAAGTATTGTTGGATTCTCCGATTGAGAACCAAGGTTCGAGGAATCAGTGATGAGGCGAAGAGGGTTTTAAGCTATAGCAAAGTTTATTAACAGAAAAGTAATGAAGTTCTTACAAGATGTTCAAGAGACTGGTCAATCTTCCTCTCCGTGTGGAATCCATTCTCTCTAACTTGTTCAGAGTGTGCCTTTTTATCTATCCCCCGGGAGCTCCAAGGCCTCCGGTGGAGACACCTAATCTAAGACTATGACCTTGTTTGGGTGTTTTTGATGTGCAAAGAAAGCGTTACTCAGAAGAGAACATCGAAAAATAGAGATGCAGTTAATAATATATAGGTTAAATATATAGGTTAAAGGTGACAGGGACGTGAATACTACCTAGGGAAGGCATTTAGGGTAACAGGGGTGAAAGGGCATTGGTCTGGTAGAGGAGTTCAGGGATGGAAGGACATAGGAATGGTCGAACTACAGGAATAGGGCCATGGAGGAATTATTGTGGGGAGAAGAAAGAAGGACAGAGGAATATATATGAATGAAATAACAGAAATAAATGAGTAAAATGAAGCTATAATCCGTCACTATCTTGAGCAGCTGCATCTCTGCCTGGTATGGAAACTGCAACATCTCAGATCATGGGTCCCTGCAATGGGTATTTAGGACAGCTGAAAAGATCGTTGAGCTCTCTTTTCCCATCTGTTCACCACTTGCTGAATCCACAAAACCACTAGAATTGTAGATGACCACACTCACCCTTCCCACTCTCTCTTTTCTTTCCTGCAGTTTGTACAAACCTTAAGTTTAAAGAATGCAGTAAATGTGACTCCAGCATATTCGATATTACAACCTGACTGAAAAGGACAGATCCAGGGGTAGACTAGATCTACAGCTATGTGTCACCAGTTTTTGTGTCCGTTGTTTTGTTTTAGAACGCTTGAAAGAACACCAACCAACCCTACCTCTGCTGCTTCCACCTCAAAAAAGGGGCAAAGAGGTGAAGTGACTGGATTATGTAACCTCACCAATGGAGTCTATAGGGCTATAGCGTGATTGTGGCAGGAGGAGAAAGCTTAGAGAGAATTTCCCTGTATGAGTGGGATGTGCAAAAGAGAGCTATGTGCAGTTTCTTTTGTGTTTTAATCTTAATGCTGTTTGAGACACTTGGATCAGTGTATTTATTTGTGTTTCTTATCGTCCACCCTGCTCTCAGCCCATGCATGCTTGATTTTCCAATGTAGTTTGTGTTCATATGCATGATATGAAAGTGAAAGTGACCATTCTTGTCATTGCGAGGTCACAGCACACAGTGAACCACAATGAAATTGGACCTCTGCATTTAACCCATGCACAAAACACTGTGCAGCAGGGGGCAGCTATGAAAGTGCCCAGGAAGCTGTCTTCCGATCCTGTGGCCAACTCCCTAACCACTAAGCCACCGCTGCCCCATGATATGTATACAGAAATGCTTTTTTTTTTTTTTTAAAGAATCTGAGGGTGGAATGTGTGCCAAAATTATTTTTTATTTATGTTTGCTAATTTGGGTGAGCACATTCATTTGAGTTGAATTAGATACTATAATTATTTTACTTGCATGCTATTTTAAGATAATCAGTTAAAATATGATATTTACACCGGTTAAAATGTAATAATTAAAAAATAAATCAAATAAGAATTAAATTAAAATAAAAGATGTTTCACAGTATTTAAGTATTAAGTCATTTAAATCAGGGGCCTGAAAGTGAAAGTCACAACTTGTCATTCTGAATATACAGCACAGCACACAGTGAAACCCATATACACACACATGCAGCAGGGGGCAGCTATTGAAAGCACCCAGGGATCAGGTCATGGGTTTGAATCCCAGACCAGTAGGTTGTCCTAAGGTACCCTTGAGCAAGGTACCATCCCCAATCACTGCTCCCCAGGCACTTTCAGTAGCTGCACATGTGCGTATGTAAAATGCAGAGGTCTAATTTTGTTATGGCTTACTGTGTGCTGTGCTGTGTTTCACAATGACAAAAATGGTCACTTTCACTTTCATAAAATGCTTGATTGGATTGAGGTTTTGGGAATTTGGAGTCAGAGTTAACTACTTGAATCCTTTTCCTGCAAAATGTTCTTGTCAGATTTTTGTGGCTTTATAGCCACGAAGCTGGAAGTTGAAGGTGTGATAATGAATGTTGTTAGTGCTTATGCCCCACAAGCTGATTGTGAGATGGAGGAGAAAGAAGAATTCTGGAGTGAGTTAGATGAAGTGATAGAGAGCGTCCCCAGGAGACTGTCCCCAGGAGTGTGGTGATTGATGCAGACTTTAATGGACATATTGTTGAAGGGAACAGAAGTGATGGGTAGATGTGGTGTCAAGGAGAGGAATTACTACTATATATATATATATATATAAGAGAGAAACTACTGCAGAAGTAGTAAGGCAGACAGCTAGCAAGATACTTGGGTGTGACATCTGGAAGGAAGAAGGCGGAAAAGGAAACCTGGTGGTGGAACCCAGAAGTCCAGGAGTGTAAACAGAAGAAGAGACAAGTGAAGAAGTAGTGGGATACAAGGGGATAAAAACGCAAGGGGAAGAAAGTTGTAGCGAAGGCTAAAGTGAGAAAGTGAGAGGATGTCTGAGGAGTGGAGACAAAGTGTACTGGTACCGATTTTCAAGAATAAGGGTGATGCACAGAGCTGTAGTAACTACAGAGGGATCAGCCACACCATGAAGTTATGGGAGTCGTGGAAGCTAAGTTAAGAAAAGAGGTGAAGATTAGTGAACAGCAGTATGGTTTCATTTCCAGAAAGAGCACTACAGATGCAATGTTTGCGCTGAGTGTGCTAATGGAGAAATACAGAAAGGGTCAGAAAGAGTTACATTGTGCCTTTGTGGACTTATGGATAGAGGAGGTGTTGTAAGAGAAGTATACAAGAGCATTACAGGATTTGTATGAGGGTAGTGTGACTGTGGTGAGATCTGCCGTAGGAGTGATGGATGCATTTAAGGTTGAGGTTGGATTACATCAAGGATCAGCACTGAGCCCATTCTTGTTTGCAAAAGTAATTGACAGGTTGACGGATGAGTTTAGACAGGAGGTGGAGATATGCTCTAGAGCAGTGATTTCAGTGCCATGAGAGATTGTAAGGTGTACTGTGGGAAATTTCCCAATTTCACTTAATTGGTCTAAAAAACTTTTGAAAATTAACAAATTATTATGTTCGTAGGTGGCAGCAGGTAGCTAATTGCCTTGATTTAATTGACTTGACCTTAAGACAAGAGACTGATGCAGCCGTAGTGATGCATACAACAGGTGGCCGTGAAAGGGACGGAGAAGTTTTTGAAAAGGAAAAATGCAAACTCTGAACTGGGCCTTGGTCAAAATTCTGACCCAGATGAAGGCCATAGTAGGACTGGTAGGAAAAAGAAAGCAAAGATAGTCGACACAATACAGTGAAAGCTAACTTTCATTCGGATTTATTTTCACAGGGTACCCAAAGACAAGACGTTGTGCTTGGTGTGTGGCGAAAAGCAGTAGGAAATTAAATTAAGTAGGACAAAGTGAGAGAAACAAGGTTGCATTGGTTTGAACATGTCCAAAGGAGAGACGAGGATTATATCGGGATGAGAATGTTGAAGATGGAGCTGCCAAGGAAGAGGAAAAGAGAATGACCAAAGAGGAGGTTTATGGACATGATGAGAGAGGACATGCAAACTCAGGGACAAACCAAGGCCCAGACAGGCCAATGGATTTCATTATTAATTGTTTGCCCAGAGATCCAAAACAAAATCAGTAAAATTTGTTGAGGGTGGTGTGGGGGGACACCAGTGTCACAGGGTGCTCTCATGTTTGTAAAACCCCTGGATCTGTCCTTTTCAGTCAGGTTGTAATATCGAATATGCTGGAGTCACATTTACTGCATTCTTTAAACTTAAGGTTTGTACAATTATTTCAAAACGGGGCAGTGGTGGCCTAGTGGTTAGGGAGTTGGCCCTGGATCGGTAGATTGTGAAATTCGATTCCCTCACCAGTAGGTTGCCCTGAGGTACCAATAGCTGCCCCCCTGCTGCACGTGTGTGAATGGGTGAACTGCAGAGGTTGAATTTCGTTGTGCTGTTCTGCATTTCACAATGACTAGGGTGGTCACTTTCACTTTAAAACAGATCTAATGTCCATGTTTAGGTATTTCCGGAAAGCAAGTTCATCAATCTCCGTGAGGGTCTCCTGAATTCCATACCATTTATTACACCAAGTCGGCGAAACTACTATCATATTTTTCTCCTGACCTGAACTTCAGATCAGCTACATCAGACTGGCTCTTCTGCAGGAGCTGCGGCCACGAAGATTAAAGCTTCCCCCACTCAAACAGAGCTTCCAGTCACCAGTGGACTCTTTAACTTTTACTGTAACTCATGCTTACTGGAAATTATCACTATAAAGGGTTTTTCTTTCTTTCTTTCCTTTTTATTTCCGGTGTCAACCAAAGGAGGATGGTTTCCCCTTTTGGGTCTTGGTTTCTCCCAAGGTTTCTTCCTCATGTTTGAGGAGTTTTTTCTGGCCTTGGCTTACCCAAATGAAAGTGAAAAAAAGTGAAAGTGACAACCCTTGTCATTGCGAGGTCACAGCACAGCACACGTGAACCACAACGACATTGGACCTTTGCATTTAACCCATGCACACAAACACCGTGCAGCAGTGGGCAGCTATTGAAAGCGCCCAGGGAGCAGTGACGGGACGGTACCTTGCTCAAGGGTACCTCAGCGCAACCTACTTGTGAGGGAATCGAACTCCCTAACCACTAGGCCACCGCTGCCCCAATGGGGCTCGGACAATAGTTGTAAAAAGATGCTATATAACTAAAATTGATTTGACTTGACATGTAGTTGGTTGGTTTGAAGGAGGAAGATGCAGATGATTGGAAGAAATGGAAACAGATGATCTGCTATGGCTGCCCCTAAACAGGAGCAGCCAAAAGAAGAAGAGTGCATCACAGCTAGCTGCCTAAGCGGCTATGTGTTTTAATATTTTTTTGGTCATAGACAGCATTTACATTTAAATTCTGGGGAAATCAGTCAAGTGTATTGAGTTTGCAGTTTGCGTGTTTTATTGTTTTCTTACTTGCTCGGGACCAGTTCTGTGGTTGTTGTTCTTGGGAATTTCTGCAGTTTTTGTCTCCGCTTTCACTCCAACAGTAACTAATCACAACGACCTTGTTTCTAATGCAGGTTGTAATAGTGTCAGTGGCCCTACAAAGAAACCACTTTTCTGCCTTGTCTCTGTCTTTATTCAACTTCCCAACACCCTCACCGCAACTAAGCTACTCTTTCTTTTTGTGTGTTTACCAGGTTTGAGACAACAATAACTACATAATACCAATGTAATATTTAGAAATTATATTAAAATATTATAATATCATGCACAGAATAAAACCTCCATCCATCCATCCATTTTCTTCCGCTTATCCGTGGTCGGGTCGCAGGGGCAGCAGCTCCAGCAGCGATGCCCAGACTTCCCTCTCCCCGGCCACTTCTTCCAGTTCCTCCAGGTGGATCCCAAGGCATTCCTAGGCCAGCCGAGAGACATAGTCTCTCCAGCGTGTCCTGGGTCCTCCCCGGGGTCTCTTTCCAGTGGGGCGTGCCCGGAACACCTCACCAGGGAGGCATCCTAATTAGATGCCCGAGCCACCTCATCTGGATCCTCTCGATGCGGAGGAGCAGCGGCTCTACTCTGAGCCCCTCCCGGATGACTGAGCTTCTCACCCTATCCCTAAGGAAGAGCCCAGACACCCTGCGGAGGAAACTCATTTCAGCTGCTTGTATTCACAATCTCGTTCTTTCAGTCGCTACCCACAGCTTGTGACCATAGGTGAGGGTGGGAACGTAGATAGACCGGTAAAATGGGAGCTTTGCCTTTTGGCTCAGCTCCTTCTTCACCATGACGGACGCTGCCCCGATCCGCTTGTCGATCTCCCGCTCCATTCTACCCTCACTCGTGAACAAGATTCCGAGATACTTAAACTCCACTTGGGGCAGGGTCTCACTCCCAACCCTGAGAGGGCACTCCGCCCTTTTCCGACTGAGGACCATGGCCTCAGATTTGGAGGTGCTGATTCTCATCCCAGCTGCTTCACACTCGGCCTCATCAGGTGACCTTCAGCTCTCACTGGATCGGTTCGTAGCCAACAGGACATTCATCTGCAAAAAAAGCAGTGACCCAATCCTGAGCTCACCAAACTGGACCCCCTCAACGCCCTGGCTGCGCCTAGAAATCCTGTCCATAAAAATTACAGGATCGGTGACAAAGGGCAGCCCTGGCGGAGTCCAACTCTCACCGGAAACAGGTCCAACTTACTCCCGGCAATGTGCACCAAGCTCAGACACCGGTTGCACAGGGACTGGACCCCATACTCTCGTACCCCCCACAGGACTCCCTGAGGGACACCGTCGAATGCCTTCTCCAAGTCCACAAAGCACATGTAAACTGGTTGGGCAAACTCCCATGCACCCTCCAGGACCCTGCTAAGGGTGTAGAGCTGGTCCACTGTTCCGCGACCTGGAAGGAAACCACACTGCTCCTCCTGAATCCGAGGTTCGACTCTCCGACGGACCCTCCTTTCCAGGACCCCAGAATAGACTTTCCCGGGGAGGCTGAGAAGTGTGATCCTTCTATAGTTGGAACACACCCTCCGGTCCCCTTTCTTAAAGAGGGGGACCACCACCCCGGTTTGTCAATCCAGAGGCACCATACCCGATGTCCATGCAATGTTGCAGAGGCATGTCAGTCATGACAGTCCTACAACCAAGGAGCTTTTTTACCACCTTGGCAACCTCAGCCCCAGAGATGGAGGCATGTTCGTGGAATTAAAGAGGTCTTCGAAGTATTCCCCCCACCGTCCCACAATGTCCCGAGTCGAGGTCAGCAGCGCACCATCCCCACTATACACTGTGTTGACTGTGCACTGCTTTCCCCTCCTGAGACGCCGGACAGTGGACCAGAATCTCCTCGAAGCTGTCTGGAAGTCCTCCAGCAGAACTATGGAGTCCCCAGGAGAGACGCTCTCTAGCGCCCCTTCCAGAGACCCCAGAAAGGGTGGGTAATCCAGACTGCTGTTTGGCGCATAAGCGCAGACAACACTAAGGACCCATCCCCCAACCCTAAGGTGGAGGGAGGCCACCCTCTCATCCACCGGGGTAAACCCCAATGTACTAACCCCAGTGTACTGGCCCCGAGCCGGGGGGTAATAAGTATGCCCACACCTGCTCGGCACCTCTCACCGGTGGCAACTCCAGAGTAGAAGAGAGTCCAGCCCCTCTCAAGGAGACTGGTTCCAGAGTCCAAGCTGTGCGTCGAGGTGAGTCCAACTATATCTAGCCGGAACTTCTCAACCTCACGCACTAGCTCAGGCTCCTTCCCCACCAGAGAGGTGACATTCCACGTCCCTAGAGCCAGCTTCTGCAGCTGAGGATCAGACCGCCAAGGCTTAAGCCAAGGCTTAAAAATTATAATTCAACTGTGCCTTCATGCAAAGCAGAGTGAAAAATTAATTTTAGTCATGTATCAGAAACATCATAGGCTAAACTGAAGATGATATATTAGCTTTTTTTTATGGTCAGTGGACTGGATATCTATAGTTAGTCTATTCAGTGGCTGCAAAATTGTAAATGAAGGGTGCATCCACAGTTTCAATTGGCCTTTGGTAAAAACCTTGTATAAACCAGATGATCATTGTTCTTGGATAAAAAAAAAAAATACATCGACAATTTCTTGAATGCTGTTAAATGACAGTGTCTGCTTTATTAATCACAGATAACAAGGAAATTCATTTTTTTAATAATGACCCTGAGAGAAGGGCAATGAGTATTTAGAGATAGGAAACAGGCAAAAAAGAAAGCAAGAAGGCTTAAATGTATAACTTAATTAGGCAGCATTCCAAACAGATAATTGAAAAATTATGTTGAAAGAGTCTAAGTTAACTGTAATGACAAGCCAAACAGACACCAGCAATTTCTGCATAGCATAAAGAAAGTTCACAGCACTGCTCTTCAAAGTCAGCTACTTTGTGACATTCTAGAAACTGATTGTGATATGTTGAGCCTCAGCTTGTTTTCCCCCCACACAGTCTGACTGGGCACATGTACAAAATAGGTTTATCGTATTTGCAATTTTATTTTATTTTATGAGACTTTATTTATTCATCACACCAAACATTCAGAGTGAATAAACAGTTTTGTGAATTCATGTTAGCAAGCATTACTAGCTTCATGTGTGCCCTTTTTTGTCCTGCATACATTTATCTTAGCCAGTATGCTAGTGTTAGAAGCCACCTAAGACAACCTTAATTATTCACTTGTGGTCTCAATTATTTCTAACTTGTGATAAAGGTGGCAGGCATGACATTGAATTTAACAGTGTTTTTCATTTTCTAATTTTCAAATATTTAAAATAAGGATTATATCCCCACATCCTTTAATTTGAATTCATGCTATTTCTATATCTGCTGCAGTTTTTTTTCTTTGTGATTGTCTGCATTTTTTTTGCCTGGACTTAGAAGTTCTGTAATTGTTTTGAGAATATAAAAAGACACTGGTTGTTTTTTGTGGCAACCAACATAGTAGAAAGCCTGTGTGTCACAACACAGCTTTTTTTTTGTTTGTTTATTTGTAATCCCATATATCTGGAAGTTCATTTCTTTACTTCTTTACTACATGCTTTACTTACTGCTTCAAGTGCAAGTAAGTGAGTTTAAGTTTCATATTTGTTTAAAAATAAGAGGACATGATTTTATAAATGATTCAGCGGTATATTTTAACATTTATTTGCTGTTTATTTTTTATGGCGCTTGAGGACACTGGACTTACCTGTGGCAGTAGCAGGCCCGTCATAGTCATGATCAGATTTGATTTCTACATTCCACTGGTGTTTTATGCTCTCTATAGCAACCACATAGCTTTTCCATCCAATTTGTTAGTGGATGCTTCATAAGAAATCAAATGTGACTGTGGAGTACTTGAGTGAAGTACCTCTTCTGCTCACAGTTGTCTTCTAGGTGTTGCTGCTCTGACACAGTAGTGTGAACTGTATGGTTTTATCAGATCTCAGAAAAAAACTTTAGAGCTTGGTGTTTTTGGGGTTTTTTTTTCTCTTCTTTTCACAAAGAGTGTGCTTATGATATTTCAGCATCGAATGGTCACTTTCATATTTAAAAAGTGAAAGTGACCATTTTTGTCATTGTGACTAAATTGCAGCTTTGACAATGGGACTATATATCATGAAGCTCTTACACACTGATTTATTTTTTTTAAGTGCATCAACCATCACAATGTTGCTGCATGAACAAGTGCATTATCATGTCTTCAAAAAAAAGGAACTTGACAGAACCAAGGAAAAACATTCTTAACCTTCCATGTAACCTAAGACAAATAAGTTATCTTACATGCATATATTAGTTCAAACATATATGTTTTGTACTAGAATTGACATCCATTATTAAGATGAAAAATGTAATCCCCCTCTCTCTCTTTCTCACTCTCTCTCTCTCTCTCTCTCTCTCTCTCTCTCTCTCTCTCTCTTTCTTTCCTCTGATTATTCAGCATCAAAATGGTGCTAATGTGGACAAGTGGTGACACTTTTAAGACGGGCTACTTCCTGATCACTGAAGCTCCTATGCAGTTCTGGATCTGTGGTTTACTTCAGGTGTGCCTGGATATTGCCATCCTGTCCCAAGTGTACTACTACAGCCATTACCCCCAGAAACCTGCCTCACATACCACACATATCACCAGCACCAAGGCACTCTAAATTTCTTACATGACCATGAATGGAGTTTGTGGAGACAGATGGTAGCTTGGACACTTTTTTTCCCATACTTTCTTGTGCAGATATGGGTGTGGGACCATGCATATACACTAGCATTCACAAAGCCTCTTTACATGCAGTTTGCAGTACACACAGTGACATCTTAGTATGCAGCCATTTTATACTGGTCAAATTAAAGCTGTGTGACCAAGGACTACTGAAGATGAAAACGTTTGCCTTAAACATACTCAGAAAGGGCTGGTTTGTTTTAATTGAAACAGTTCTGTTTGCTTTTTTTTTTTTTTTAAACTTCTGTTGCAACTGTTTATTAGGGCTAAAAAAGGCATTGTCTCTATGGGTTTACCTTGATATTAAAATACTTTCAAATTGTGATCACTTTTAGCAACAATTGGGACAAAATATTTGATAGATAAAGAAAAAGATCCAGTATTACATTATAATCTATTAGTGGCAAATGTATGTGAACCTTTGTTATTTAAATAAACATTAAGTTCACAACTAGCACATGATTGTTATCTCATTCCCAAAAAAACACCTGATTCTTATTTTACCTTTAAACTCACAGCGGTTCACATATATTGCCACTCACAGATATATAATGTTGTATCATTTTCCTCAGTAAATGTATGTTTAAGTGTATGATTTTTCTTATTTGTTTAATAGGGTATATTTAAGCTTATGACTTAAATAGAAATGTGATGATGTTTTGGGTCATATTTATGCAGACGATTCTAAGGGTACATAAACTACCACTGTTTGCCATGTTAAAACAGCTTTCTTATAGTATAAAGTAGCAGTGCTCAAGAAGAAGGAAATGTATCATTAATATATTAATGTAACCATAAATATCAGCTGATATTGCCAACAAATTCAGCCAACAAAAAAACAAATGTACATTTAATTTTTGTTATCTAGGATAACAATGATTAGATATTTTGTTTGTGTTCGAAACTGTTTCCTTGGTTTACCATTTCAACTGCATGATCATCCAAGACTCTGGATTTCTCAGGTTTATTTTAATGATGGTCTATGGATTAATATGGGAGAAAATGGATGGAGAATTAATCACTTTGAAAAATAGTTAAAAGTATTTTAAGGCCAAAAGCCTGACTGGGGGTGCTATATAAAAGTAGGATTTATAGTTAAAGATATTAGTGAGGAGTCAAATGTTATACACATGCATTCAAAATTAAGTGAGGTATGGATTTGGTAGAACTATTTAGCAGTGCATGCCATTGGAAAAGGATGAAAAGCCACTGCTCTGTATTTATCAAAAATGTAGTTTTGAAAGTGACAACCCTTGTCATTGCGAGGTCACAGTACTGCACACCATGAAGCACAACGAAATTGGACCTCTGCTTTTAACCCATGCACACAAACACCGTGCAGCAGTGGGCAGCTATTGAAAGCGCCCGGGGAAGTTTTGTCTTTCTTCTAAAAATCACAGGATTCTCCATTTATGTATTTTATATTTGAAGGTGTATTTACAAATGATTTAATAACCACCCGTTTTAGGTCAGTTCATTATTTACAGGGGGTGGTTTTAAAATAGTTGTTCAGTGTTGTGGGATATCTCAGTGAAAATTCAATGATTGGTGTAGAATTTTATATTTTCATATACTTTGGAACACATGTTTTGTCTGTCAAATTAATTATAAATGTTCTTTTTTGTGGCAAAGACTTGAACAGTGTCTTGGTTACTTTAGGTAACAGATCATTATCATTTTGATGGCATGGATCATCTAAGGGCAAGTCTTTTTTTCTATATTTTCTTATTGCCCTATTGCTTTATTTCTTTGTTATAATTTATAATTAATGATGTCACATGTACATTAAGCTTGCTTATTGTTACTCGTACCTTATAGCAACCTTCACTGGCCATTGTAATAGTTACATCTCAACTCATCAACAGATTTGCCAGAGGTAAGTATGGTTGAGGACCTGTCCAGGATGTGTCCACGTCCTTCACCCTGTGTGAGCCCTCCTCACGACCCTGATTAGGACAAGCGGCCCGGATGACTGAGTATGGTTGAGGTTGGGAAAGTAGTAACCTTTGATGAAGTGATCACTTCTGCCTGAAACAGTGGCACCAGAGCAATATACAGTACAACATGCAACTAGTCAGTATTGAGAACTGTCTGCCACCCAAATCTTGATTGTTTGCTGGTTATCTTGTGATCATTTTGTGTTCCCATTGATTCTCTACAGTTGTATTCTGTTACATGTTCTGTATGTTGTTGCCAAAACAGTTCCAAACAGGCATAAGAAATAATGAGCTTGTAAACCTCAATTAGGTAAATCTTCAACTAATGTAATGTTTTTCTCTATAACACTACCACAGTATATTACTCCATTGTCACTCACTGTTGGTCTAGTGGTCATTTTGCCGGTGCACAAACAACATTGTATTATTTTATTTTATTTTATTTATCTGAACTTTTTTTTGTGCATGTCGCTTAAGATGACTCATTGATGTGTTGTTTATTTTTCAGGCATACTGATATTGACAACTGATTTAAATTCTTATTAGTTTATTCCAACTTTATTTAAGATATGGTACAATTACCTTTTATTATATTCAATGCAATGGTTACTGCAATGTGCTTTAAGTGCTTTATTGCTTTTTTCTATAGAATAGACTATAGGCTAAATTTGCGCATTAAATTTTTGATACCTAGTTGATCAAAGAGTATTAATTTCCTTGTTTTCCTTGTCAACGCTGGATATCGGTGGAACCCGCCTCCTGCACTAATCACAGCCGTCCGCCCGCGGAGACAGCGCTGTGCACCAATCATGGCGAAAAAATGGCGGATACCCCGCCCTATGTGAAACACTGTGACAAAATGGCGGATACCCCGTCCTCCGGGAAACAAAGAAAGAAAGTGGCAAAGAAAGCCATCCATAACGCAAAAAGCAGGAAGCAAACACCCGGCGCAGTGCCCAAACCCAGCTCCACTGATCCGTCTGCCAGGCAGAGGGCAACAGAGGAGCCATTTCAGGTTAGAGAAATAGCTTCGAGAATTCAGGAATTAGAACATGAGCTACAGGAATCTCAGAAGGTCTGGCTGTCTATTCTGGGCGCCGAAAGACAGACCAAAAATGTTTTTGTCGAGCAGCTCCAGGAAATGGAGGCTGAGCTCCTCGCCAAGGATCAGGTAATTTGTACATGGAATCAGGATCTAGACGCCTTGAATGCAAAGTGTAAGAGATTGGAGGATGAAAACGCCTCTCTTCAGGCCGTGAATCACCAGCTGCAGGTGAGCAACCAGTTTCAGGTACATTCCCTTCAGGAGGAACTAGCTACAGTAAATGGGGAACTTCAGGAAAAGCAGGCTGGGTACCTAGAGCAAGTCTGTAAGGATCTCAGGGAACAGATAGTTTGGCTAACCGAAAGCTTGAAACAGCACCCAGGAGGACTTCAGGGCTGAGTCTGAAAGACTCAGACAGGCCAACATGAAGCACAGTGCACTTCTTACAGACATTCACCAACGAGATGATCAGATCAAACAACAAAGTTGCTGGAGTTGCTGACAAAGCTCAACCAACAGCAGGCAGAGAGCAAGACCTCTGTTCTGCAGATAACCAGTTCAGCCACCCATGAAAGACTGAAACACGAAGAAAAGCTCACCACTCTACTTTCTTAGCTTGAGGAGACCAAAGGACTCTTGTCTCTTTGCCATAGTGACATTGCAACCATAGAAAGGGAGAGAGAGGTTTTAGCTCAAGCCAATGGTAAGCTTCGAGTAGAAGTCAGTGGACTCATGCAGGAGCTGAAGCAGGTGCAAGGCAACAATGCTGCTCTGCAGGCAGAACTGGAAAAAGCCAGGAGGGAGACCAGTAAACCCACTGAGCTGCAAGACCCACCCAGAGAGTATGGTCAAGGAGGGCAGGTAATGCACAGTTTTGCATGTTTGATTATGGACAAAAAACTCAGTATTCGTGGTGTTTCTGAGAACCTGGACTCCATGAGATTCACCCTGCAGGTACCTAGGACAGAGTGTCACAGGGCCAAGAAAGATTCTTCCATGTTTAGCTCTTTTTTAGACTCTTTCAGGCCAAGGTTTTCCAGTGGGTCGGACCATTCCTCATGGGACCCCAGTGGCCAGTCGGGGAGAGCGACAAGGAAGTTCCATGCAACCAATTGGTCGGCAGAGGTACCCATAACAATTGGCTTTCTTCTGAAATCACTCGCATTGATTACTGATTCGGAACACAGGCAGAGAAAGCCTCTGGTGGAGATCCTGTCCACAGATACTTCAGGTGAGAATATAAACTTGTATCATAACAGAGAGGACCAAGAAATTAAGTTTCAGGATTATTTCCCCTCCACATTCCCAGTATCGAGGAGGGAAGCTAGGACTATTCAGAATCCCCTGACCTCTGCTGAAACCTATTGGCCAACTAGGCGAGGACTTCTTAGTGAACCTGTTCTGAACATACCCGTACGTATTGCTGGAACTGACACTGTATATGTTCCTTCTGTACAGTCAAAGTTACAGAACCAGACAACCGCATCAAGTAACTTGACTCCCAGTCTGGTTCATCATCCATCATCTATCTTCCATCTATTACCTCAGGCATCATCTCTGGAACAGACTGCCCTTCACGGATCTCTTCCCTTGTTTTAGTGAATCCAGTAAGTAAAGTCACAGAAATTGAGTCTAGTTCCTCAGAGGTACTCAATTCCCTTGACCTTAGCCTTTCAGAGAATGATCCAGAGGAGGAGTGCTCCAGAAGCTTTGTGGAAGCTACCAGTGATGTGCCTGTGAAGGACCCACAGATACCAGAGGCTCCGGAATTAGTCAGACCCCCTCCTGCTCAGAGGAGAGGAGTAACCCAGGTTGCCAAATGTAAGGTCGGTAAAAGCAAAGCACAAGTTATCCTGCCTTTCAGAGAGGGAAGCACACAGTTACCCAGGCCTCCCAAAAGCCAGCAGTGCCGGAGGAGAGCAACAGCATTGACTGCAGCAGTGGAAGGATACCTTTTCTTTATTGCAGCCAGTGCACCCAAAAAAGTCTTCACACCAGCTGTTCTTCCCCCAAACCTCTTGCTAAACGCCCGTGTGAACTACAACACTTGTACGAAAGAGATGAAAAATTCCACACCTCAGATTATGAAAAGAGAGTCATGGAGAGCGAGAAGGACAGAGACCGGAGGCGGAGCACGCACTGGGTAAAAAACTCTTCCCTGTCTAACCACAGAGAATCTCCTGTATTTAGCTCTTTTTCAGACAATGACCGGACAAGGCTCTCCAGCCAATCTGATGAGTCCTCCAGAGGCCCCAATACGGAGTCAGAGAGACGGGTGACAGAGGAAACACGGGACAGCAGAAAGGCACCGAAAGGATGTACAGCTAAACATGAATACCAAAGGGACTTGGTTATAAGGATATGGACTGAGACTCTGGGGTACCTCTCTCCGCCGCCAACAGTCCAAGACATGACTGGCTGGTCCGGGTCCCCCTTCCTGTATTTGTTTTGTTGATTTGAGAATTTGGACCTGACCAGGTATCCCATTAAAGGGGCTATGTTTTGTTTTCTGTTGTTCTGGCTTGTCTCCCCTCCAGGTTCCGGCACTGGAGAAGCGCCCCCGGTGTTGCGCCCTTGAGAGGGGGGGTGATGTCAGGACTTGGGGTGTTCTGTTTCTGTTTTATTCTTGGTAGAGGGCGCTCTGTTCTGACGGAGCACACCTGAGCTCATATGACACAGGTGTGCTACATTGAGGCTGACTACTTAAGCCTCAATGAGTCAGAACAGAGCGCGGCTCATTCACTTTACTTCTGTTGTCGTTACAGGTGGTTTTGTGTCTGATGTATTCCAGTTTCGTGTCTGGATTTTGGTTCTAGTTTTGTTCTTGGTCCAGTTTCGTGTCTGGTTCCATGTTTATGTTCAATAAAAGTACCTCAAGAATCTCTGGCTCAGCGATGACGTCCTTCCCGCTCCCCGCCACTGTGACAGAATGGAACAGTGTTCCTCCACAAAATGTATTACATTAGTTAGTTTTTTGATGATGAGGATGATGAGTCATAATCATCTATATTTATGTAAATGGTTTGAGTGCACTCATGAGCCATAGCCCTTGGTTTACATTAGATTCATAATCATCATACCATTTAGTGGCCCCTCATGTCCTGTAAGTGTGAAGAATGGAAGACTCACATCAGGAAAATGTCACTAAATAATCTTCACCTGTAGATTAATAAATAACTTTATCAGTGAAGCCAGTTATAGCCAGTTTGTATCACTGGTTATTATGAGAATGTTTTTTTTTTCTGTTTAAAAAGAACAGGTTCCAATAAAAGTATGATAAGCATTTATCCAAAACGTAACAATTATTTAAAAAAACAGCCCTAATGCATGAACATCTCCCTTATTATATGTAAGCCTTCAAACACAATTTTTAACCCCTATTTATTCTATGTATTTACATTTACGGCATTTAGCAGACGCTCTTATCCAGAGCAACTTCCATGTCCTAATTACAGGGACAGTCCCCCTGGAGCAATTCAGGATTAAGGGTCTTGCTCAGGGACCCAGTGGTGGTAGTGCTGGAGGTGGGATTTGAACCTTGGACCTCTTGAGCCATTGGTCCATAGGCAAGTACCCTACCACTAGACCACAGCCACCCCCTCATTGCAAAATAAATGCAAAATGTAAAACCCTATTTGCTGACATTTTTCTTATATATATCTAAATTCCTACTATTAAAGCTGGAAATCGGAAAAGCTTGGAGCAGTAGTGCCCCTAAACACTTGGTCACTGCTTCACTATAAAACTTTGAAACTCAAGCCAGTTAAGCAATCTTTATGACCTGAAATTCCAGCCATATGTGCCCAACAATAAATTAAAAAGTTGCTTGAATGCCAAATGTTGCTATCTTGATTTTGTAATAAAGTTCAGCTTGGCCAGCTCAGCATTTTTATATTTTCATGGCACATAGCATAGTAGTATGTATTTGTAATTTTTAGTAGTAAGAATTTGCTTAAATGCGTCATGCAGTAAAACAGTCGAGGCATTTGCACTTTAAAAAGACTTGTTAAATCAGCCTGAAGAAAATGTCACATAGTAGCAAGCAGTGTAATTCAGTTTATTTAGCCCAGATAAATACTTTGAATTAAAAAAAAAAAAAAATGAAACCAAATTCGATAATTTAAATCAAAATCATTAGCATAATGACCACTTTATTTTATCTTTTAGAAATGCTGGCGTCATCACCATCTTACTCCAAACCCTGAAAAATGTATTTCAAGAAAAAAAACAACATATGCTGTCAACAATTTGTCTAGTACATTTACAGAAATATTATTTGCAGTCAGAAACTGTGTTGCAAAAATTAGTGCAGTATAACATGATGGTGTTCAAACAGGGGGCTTTTCAGTGTTTCAGTGTCTGTATTAACCATGCCACTTGTGTTTGTCTGCCCATATCGTGGCAGTGCAGTCCAAAAGTATCTAGGCCATTTTTGCCTGAATATAAAAAGATGCAGAAGTACAGACACTAAAATGAGTAATAATATTGTTTTGTAATATTTAACAATTTTTCTGCATATCTAATTACAATTGATAATACAGTATTTGTAATTTGTACAGAAACAGTATGTGCTCAAGAGAAAACTCTCAGCACAAAGTATTACAGAAGATGACTGGGATGGGAATAGAACATGAAAACTGCTCTTATAGTGAAGCACATGCACAGTTTGTCTAATCTCTTGGAACCTTAGTATCTGAATAGGTAGGACCTGCACTCCTGCTCACTGGAAACAGCTGCATGTTCTGTAATTCCATGAAGGGAACTTTCTGTGTCCTGTGAGTCTTCACTGTTTTGAGATTGGTGCTATCCTGTGAGTGAGGCTTGTGATGGGTAGCACGCCTTTGCTCCTCCTTCAGCTTCAGGTAGGAGTGGGAGAATGTGTGGAAAATAGATGTAACTGGAAAGGCCATTAGTAAGATTCCACTAAGGATGCTGCTCAGTGCCACCACCTGTCCTGGAATACTGTGTGGCACCATATCCCCATAGCCAACTGTTGTCATTGAAATGACAGCCCACCAGTAGCTGCCAGGGATACTGGTGAACTCTTGCTTGGCACCCAGCTCGCTTTCAGCCATGAAAACCAGTGGTGAGAACAGTGCCATGGCAACACACAGGAAAAGCAGCAGCAGGCCAAATTCACGTGTGCACCGATGGATGGTTAGCCCCAGTGTCTGCAGGCCCAGAGAGTGACGAGCCAATCGCATCACATAGAAAATACGCAGTGCTCTAAGGACCCGCAGTACTAAGCCTGCCTTCTCCAGGTAGTGGTTTCCTGAAGTAGTGGGCCTGTCTTTCACTGACAGAGAGTCCGCAATCAGAGTGATATAGTAGGGCAAGATGGCTATCACATCAATGATGCTGAGTGGTGTGCACAGGAACACACATTTCTTCTTTGTTTGAATGAAACGCAGCAAGAATTCTAAGGAGAACCACCCCACACACACTGTCTCGAGCACAAAAATATTGTAGCATAGCTGGGAGCACTCACCCTAGGAGAGAAAAAAGTATGAGTAACTGCTATAACTATATAAAGTACTGCTATAAAGTCTTTTGACGTAATTCTTTCTATTCTCATTCACAAAACTACTCCCAGCTTGGCTGAGTATATTAAACTGGAACTGCAAATACATCAGGGTACAAAATAACCAGCACAAAGCTGTCACTTAATCTAAGAATCCTCCTGTTTACATTATAGCTTTGAAATTTCTTTTTAAATCTGGAAGCTGTGTAAGAGATGATGATTCAAAAATGTTTTAAGTAAAAGAAAATTTAAAGTTGCTTGATGGTGCTTGAATTCTTGAATTCTGCAATGAAAGGTTTAATTTCAATAATCAGTATGCTCCTCAGTTAATGACTAAAGCTTTTCACAAGCTTCACCCAAGCATGCATACGTTATTATCTTTAAAGTGAAAGTGAAAGTGACAACCCTCGTCATTGCGAGGTCACAGCACAGCACACAGTGAACCACAACGAATTAGGACCTCTGCATTTAACCCATGCAAACACCGTGCAGCAGTGGGCAGCTATTGAAAGCACCCGGGGAGCAGTGACGGGGATGGTACCTTGCTCAAGGGTACCTCAGGGCAACCTCCTGGGGAACCCACAATCTTCCGATGTGGGGGCAACTCCCTAACCAGTAGGCCTCCGCTGCCCCAAATTTCTATAGCAACTGCTTAAGATTTACTAAACTAGCTCTACATTAGCTTATAACTCTTTTATTTTAAAATATAAAATATATAAGCGTAGCATAATCCGTTGCTTTTAAATTGACCAGTATTAACATGTAATTATTGCCCCATTGAAGGTAGACACTTTTATTCCAACCAAAAATAAGATAATATATTTTATACTTACAGGTTGTGGGAAGCATATATTTTCATTTTTAGTAAAGAAAACCCTGTTCTTGGCATGCAATACTATGTACGGCTATGTAATGTTGCCCTTTAATAACTATACATTGACTACACAGCAACTACACATTAATTGGTCAGCTTAATATAAAAACAGACTCTTATCCAACTGTGCATGCTCTCTCTAAATCCCTTCTCTCATTATATCTGCTTTATTCAGAAAACAACCTTTCTTGTGTTACTTTGGTAACTGCAAGAATGGTACTGTTGATTAACATGCCTGAGCTAGCTTAATCCATTGCATGAGGGTTGGGGGGAGAGAACACGCCGTTCTAAAGTTTGTTTATCAGGAAGGATTGTGAGTCCAGCAGGAATGTCAGAAATTAGCATAAAATGCATTAAATATACTCAAATATTGACCTCACCTTGAACAAAATATCTGAGTATCTGGAGAATATCAGTCATACTTGTTATAATCTGTTTTAACAATACATTCTGCTGTTTTTTAATGTGTACTTGAATATTCACCAATTATATTTATGTAATGTAATCATAATTTTACATATAAAATAAGTATAATTTGTATAATAATATGAATCACATACTTTATATCATTATTTCATAATTAACCATTCTTTTTTTAAATAAAATGTCCTGTTCTGGTTGAGTCAGAAGAGTTAATAAAAAAATGAAGCTACTGAATACCAAGGATTCAAATACAAAGACATCATATCATGAAAGTCAACCCTACCACATACAAATTCTGGCAGGAGTTAATTAACATGTAATTGGGCACTGGGAGGTGCTGAAGAGCTACCGGATTGCTGGGAAGAAGTAAGGCAGACAGCTAGAAAGATACTTGGAGTGACATCTGGAACAAAGAAAGAGGATAAGGAAACCTGGTGGTGGAACCTAGAAGTCCAGGAGTATATACAGAAGAAAAGTCAAGTCAAGTCAAGTAGGATTTTATTGTCATTTCAGCCATATACACAGTACACAGTGAAACGAAATAACGTTCCTCCAGGACCCTGGTGCTACACACAACACAAGACACAACACAAGACACAAGACAAGACACAAGACAACATAAGACACAACACGGGGCAACAAGTGCAGACAAGACAGACAGTACATTCATCCGTGGAGGGCTGCAGTGTTGTGAAACAAAGCAGCCCAGGTAGATTATGTGTAGCAGTGTGGTGAAGCAGTGTTATTGAATTTAAAGTGCAAGAGTGCAACATGACATAAATAAATAAATGCGGGATGAAAAGTGGACTGGGTTTAAGAGTTCAAGCTATTGGTGGATAAAAGGCAAGTGAAGAAGAAGTGGAATGGACAGAGAGATCAACAAAGTAGACAGGACTCTGGACATGAAGCGCAGGGTGAAGAAAACAGTGGCAAAGGCTAAAGATAAGGTGTATGATGAATTGTATGAGAGGTTGGACAGCAAATAGGAATAAACGGACCTATAATGATTGGATAGACAGAGAGACAGATCTGGGAAAGATGCACAGCAGGTCAAGGCAATTAAGGATAGAAATGGAAACGTACTCACAAGTAAACTTAGCATGTTGAGCAACTTTAGTACTTTGTTTGGATGATAGGATAGTGATCCAGGAAGTGCAGCATATAAGTAAGATGGAAGTAAGGACTTCGAAAACTAAATTAAAGAAAATGCACTAAGTACCAGGAGCTGGTAGAGAAGTGCCGGGAAGGGGGCTGGAAGACTCCTCAACCAACTGGGCCTAACAGGAGTGGCTAGGAAGAGGGCCATTCGGTCTGTATGTGAAGCCGCAGAGAAGGCCACAAGGTGGCTGTGGATAAGGAGGGGTGATACATGGGTGGTTGCTGCTGGAATGCAGGCTGGGGTCTGATCAACCTTAGCTGGGTCGCCTGGGCGAGGGTGTGTGATGTTGAAAGACCCGAAACACCCGATGACCACAGGTTACATCACTGATGATGTGTCCAAGCGCATCCAAAGATGTATCTTGCACACAGGACAGTGAGGATGAAGATTGGAAAGACTGTTGTTCCATATGACATACCAATGGAAGCATGGAGTTGTTTAGGAGAGATGGCAATTGAGTTTCTGACCAGATTTTTTTTACATAATCTTGGAAAGGGAGAGGATGCCTGAGGAGTGGAGACGAAGTGTACTGGTAGCGATTTTCAAAAACAAGGGTGATGCACAGAGCTGTAGTATCTATAGAGGGTTAAAGTTGACCAGCCACAGCATGAAGTTATGGGAAGTAGTGGAAAGTAGTGGAAGCTAGTTTAAGAAAAGAGGTGATGATAAGTGAACAGCAGAATGATTTCATGCTGAGAAAGAGCACCATGATGCAATGTTTGCTCTGAGGGTTTTGATGGAGAGAGGTCAGAGGTACAGAGAAGGTCAGAGGGAGTTGCATTGTGCCTTTTGTGGACTTGGAGAAAGCACACAACAGGGTGCTTAGAGAGGAGTTAGGTAGGAGTTGTGGAGTGGACGAAGATGTTTGCCAATGATATTGTGATCTGTAGTAAGTGTAGGGAGAAGCTTGAGTAGAACCTGGAGAGGTGGATGCTCTAAAAAGGAGAGGAATGAAAGTGAGTAGGACAAAGACAGAATACTGTAACTAATGTGTGAACGAAAGGAAGTAAAGTGGAGAGGTTAGGATGCAAGGAGTAGAGGTGACAATGGTGGAGGAATTTAAATACTTTGGATCAACAGTTCAGAGTGTGGAAGAGAAATGGAGAAGAGAGTGCAGGCAGGTTGGAATTGGTGGAGAAGAGTGGCCGGAGTGATTTGTGACAGACGGGTACCAGCGAGAGTAAAAGGGAAGGTTTACAGGACAGAGAGCGACCAACTTTGTTGCATTTTGTTGGAGACAGTGGCATTTATGGGGACAGCGGTAGCCTAGTGGTTAGGGAGTTGCCCTCGCATCGGAAGATTGTGGGTTTGATTCCCTCACCAGTAGGTTGCCCTGAGGTACCCTTGAGCAAGGTACTGTCCCTGTCACTGTTCCTCTGGCACTTTCAATAGCTGCCCACTACTGCACGGTGTTTGAGCGCATGGGTTAAATGCAGAGGTCCAATTTCGTTGTGGTTCACTGTGCTGTGCTGTGACCTCGCAATGACAAAGGTTATCACTTTTTTCACTGATGAAAAGACAGGAGGCAGAGCTGGAGGTGTCAGAGTTAAAGATGCTGAGATTTTTGTAGGGTGTGACGAGGATGAACAGCATTAGAATTGAGTATATTAGAGGGACAGCTCAGGTTAGACATTTTGGAGACAAAGTTAGAGAAGCAAGGTTGCATTGGTTTGGATATGTCCAGAAGACAGACAAGGATAATATCTGGAGGAGGATGTTGAAGGTGGAGCTGCCAGGAAAGAGGACCAAAAGGGATGTTTATGGATATGGTGGCAGAGGACATGCAAGTGGTTGGTTTGACGGAGGAAGATGCAGAGGACATTAAGACATGGAAAAGGATGATCTGCTGTGGCAGAAAAGAAGAGAAGAAGAGGAAAGTGATAGCAAGAGTGTGGAGATGAAAAGAATGTGCCCAAGATCCAAAGCATACCTGCTCCTCTGTTAAACATGGTGGGGGGAGGTTAACAGCTTGGGCATGTATAGATGAAACTGTTGACGGCAGTTGCACAATGAACTGAATGAGGTATATAGAAACAACTACTCAAGTTCTAGTAAAAGCCTCCAACCTTGGTGCTTCATCCTGCAACAAGATAATGATCCCAGACTTACTGCCTTGGCTGAACAGGAGTTAACATTAACAGCATTTAGCAGACGCTATTATCCAGAGCGACTTCCGTTTCCTAATTACAGGGACCCAATGTTTTGAAGATGCTCTGACCCAAAGACTTTGACTTAAAGAATTTACTGTACTTTACTGTCCATGGTTTTAAACGGTGCAGGTAAACACGATATATTCTGATACACATTATTCCGATAAGAAGAAAATTAATTGTGCTTAAATGTTTTTATTTTGTTCCAATGACAGTGTTTCCTTAGATTAGTATATTTTATACCCTATTTATACACTGCCTCTCTATAAAAAAAGTCACACGCACTAATATTTAGTTTGAATGCATTTAGCTTTGATTACAGCACACATTCACTGTGGCATTGTTTCGATAGGCTTCTGCAATGTCACAACATTTATTTCTGTCCAGAGTTGCATTAATTTTCCACCAAGATCTTGTAGAGATGATGGGAGAGCCTGACCACTGCCAAATTCTCTAGCACAGCCCAAAGATTCTCAGTGGGGTTAATGTCTGGACTCTGTGGTGGCCAATTCATGTGTGAAAATTATGTCTCCCTCTCCTCGAACCGCCACCTTATCGTGGTGGAGGGGTTTGCGTGTCCCAATGATCCTGGGAGTTATGTTGTCGGGGGCTTATGCCCCTGGTAGGGGCACCCAAGGCAAACAGGTCCTAGGGGAGGGAAGAGACAAAGAGCGGTTCAGACCTCTTATGACGAGAATGATCCTTGGACGACGCTTTCCCTCGCCCGGACGTGAGTCACCGGGGCCTCCCTCTGGAGCCAGGCCTGGAGGTGGGGCCCGATGGCGAGCGCCTGGTGGTCGGGCCTTCACCCATGGGGCCCGGCCGGGCACAGCCCGAAGAGGCAATGTGGGTCCCCCTTCCCATGGGCTCACCACCTGTGGGAGGGGCCAAAGAGGTCGGGTGCAATGTGAGCTGGGCGGTGGCCGAAGACGGGGGCCTTGGCGGTCTGATCCTCGGCTGCAGAAGCTGGCTCTAGGGACGTAGAATGTCACCTCTCTGGTGGGGAAGGAGCCTGAGCTAGTGCGCGAGGTTGAGAAGTTCTGGCTAGATATAGTTGGACTCACCTCGACGCACAGCTTGGACTCTGGAACCAGTCTCCTTGAGAGGGGCTGGACTCTCTTCTACTCTGGATTTACCTCCGGTGAGAGGCGCCGAGCAGGTGTAGGCATACTTATTGCCCCCTGGCTCAGGGCCAGTACATTGGGGGTTACCCCGGTGGATAAGAGGGTGGCCGCCCTCCGCCTTCGGGTTGGGGGACGGGTCCTTAGTGTTGTCTGCGCATATGCGCCAAACAGCAGTCTGGACTACTCACCCTTTCTGGGGTCTCTGGAGGGGGCGCTAGAGAGCGTCCCAACCTGAGGACTCCCTAGTTCTGCTGGGGGACTTCAATGCTCACGTGGGTAATGACAGTGACACCTGGAAGGGCGTGATTGGGAGGAATGGCCCCCCCGATCTGAACCAGAGCGGTGTTTTGTTATTGGACTTTTGTGCTCGTCACGGATTGTCCATAACGAACACCATGTTCAGGCATAAGGATGTCCACATGTGCACCTGGCACCGGGACACCCTAGGCCGCAGTTCAATTATCAACTTTGTGGTTGTGTCGTCGGACTTGCGGTCACATGTCTTGGACACTCAGGTGAAGAGAGGGGCGGAGCTGTCAACTGACCATCACCTGGTCATGGTGGGGGAGGATGCCGGTCAGGCCTGGTAGGCCCAAACGTATTGTGAGGGTCTGCTGGGAACGTCTGGCAGAGTCCCCTGTGAGGACAAGCTTCAACTCCCACCTCCGGCAAAGCTTTAACCACGTCCCGGGGGAGGTGGGGGACATTGAGTCCAAATGGACTATGTTCCGCGCCTCCATTGTCGAGGTGGCTGACTGGAGCTGTGACTGTAAGGTGGTCGGTGCCTGTCATGGTGGCAACCCAAGAACCCGTTGGTGGACACCGGCAGTGGGGGAAGCCATCAAGCTGAAGAAGGAGTCTTACAGGGCCTTTTTGGCCAGTGGGGCTCCAGAGGCAGCTGATAGGTACCGGCAGGCCAAGCGGAATGTGGCTTTGGTGGTTGCTGAGGCAAAACCTCGGGCACAGAAGGACTTCCAGATGGCTTCGAGGAGGTTCTGGTCCACCATCCGGCGTCTCAGGAGGGGAAAGCAGTGCACAGTCAACACAGTGTATAGTGGGGATGGTGCGCTGCTGACCTCGACTTGAGACGTTGTGGGTCGGTGGGGGGAGTACTTCGAAGACCTTCTTAATTCCACCAACATGCCTTCCGATGAGGAAGCAGAGCCTGTGGATACAGAGGTGGACTCTTCCATCTCTATCAGCCGAGGTTGCCAAGGTGGTCAAAAAGCTCCTTGGTGGCAGGGCTCCGGGGGTGGATGAGATCCGCCCGGAGTTCCTCAAAGCTGTGGATGTTGTAGGACTGTCATGGCTGACACGCCTCTGCAACATCGCATGGACATCGGGGACGGTACCTCTGGATTGGCAGACTGGGGTGGTGATCCCCCTCTTTAAGAAAGGGGACCGGAGGGTGTGTTCGAACTATCGAGGGATCACACTTCTCAGCCTCCCGGGGAAAGTCTATTCAGGGGTCCTGGAAAGGAGGGTCCGTCGGATAGTCGAACCTCGGATTCAGAAGGAGCAGTGTGGTTTTCGTCCAGGTTGCGGAACAGTTGACCAGCTTTACACCCTTAACAGGGTCCTGGAGGGTGCATGGGAGTTTGCCCAACCAGTGCTTTGTGGACTTGGAGAAGGCATTCGACCGTGTCCCTCGGGGAGTCCTGTGGGGGGTACTCCGGGAGTATGGGGTATCGGATTCGCTGTTAAGGGCTGTCCGGTCCCTGTACAACCGGTGTTAGAGCTTGGTCCGCATTGCCGGCAGTAAGTCGGACCTGTTCCCGGTGAGAGTTGGACTCTGCCAGGGCTGCCCTTTGTAACCGATCCTGTTCATAACTTTTATGGACAGGATTTCTAGGCGCAGCCAGGGCGTTGAGGGGGTCCGGTTTGGTGGGCTCAGGATTGGTTCACTGCTTTTTGTAGATGATGTTGTCCTGTTGGCCTCATCAGGCAGTGACCTTCAGCTCTCACTGGATCGGTTCGCAGCCGAGTGTGAAGCGGCTGGGATGAGAATCAGCACCTCTAAATCTGAGGCCAGTGCCCTCTCAGGGTTGGGAGTGAGATCCTGCCCCAAGTAGAGGAGTTTAAGTATCTTGGGATCTTGTTCACGAGTGAGGGTAGAATGGAGCGGGAGGTCGGCAGGTGGATCGGGGCAGCGTCTGCAGTGATGCGGGCTCTGCATTGGTCCATCATGGTGAAGAAGGAGCTGAGCCAGAAGGCAAAGCTCTCAATTTACCGGTCGATCTACGTCCCCACCCTCACCTATGGTCACAAGCTGTGGGTAGTGACCGAAAGAACAAGATCGCGAATACAAGCGGCCGAAATGAGTTTCCTCCGCAGGGTGTCTGGGCTCTCCCTTAGAGATAGGGTGAGAAGCTCAGTGGCCGGAGAGAGGGAAGTCTGGGCATCCCTGCTGGAGCTGCTGCCCCCGCGACCCGACCTCGGATAAGCGGGAGAGAATGGATGGATGGATAGATGGAAAATTATGTCTCATGCTCCCTGAACCACTCTTTCACAATTTGAGCCCGATGCATTCTGGCATTGTCATCTTGGTATATGCTCATGCTACCAGAAAATAAGAAATTCACTGATGGAATAACCTGGTCACTCAGTATATTCAGGTAGCAGCTGGCCTCATTCTTTGGGCACATAACGTTACTTTCACTATTGAACAAAGCTATGAGTTCTGCTGTTGTTTTTTTACAATTTGAGTTCACCAAACGTTTAAGTGGTCGCCAGTCACGGTCATTTAAGATTTCTTCTGTGTGGTTGTCCGCATATTGATTTGGCAGGAAGGCGGAGGATGCAGAAGACAGGAATAAATGGAAATGGATGATCCGCTGTGGCAACCCCTAAATGGGAACAGCAGAAAGAAGATTTCTTCTGTAAAGATGATGGTTCCCCACTATCCTTCCAATATCCGCCCAATTTTAGAAGTTTCAGCAATCTCCTTAGATGTTTTCTTTGATTGATGCATGCCAATAATTTGATCCTTCTTGAACAAATTAACATCTTTTCCACAACCACAGGATGTGTCTCCCAACTCGGTTGTTTAAGTAAAGAGAAGCTGCTCACTGCATCAGTTAGGGTTAAATAACTTTTGGGGTGGTGGTGGTCTAGAGGTAGGATACTTGGACCTCTGGCTCAAGAGGTCCCAGGTTCAAATCCCACCTCTGGCACTACCACCACTGGTAGTGAGACCCTTAACCCTGAATGCTCCAGGGGGACTGTCCCTGTAATTAGGACATGGAAGTTGCTCTGGATAAGAGTGTCTGCTAAATGTTGTAAATTTAAATCTTGCCAGCTGAAACATAATCATCCATGCAGTAATAATCCAATTGGAGGCTCTTATCTATTTGCTTTGTTAAGCGTTTTTTTTTTTACTGTAACTCATGCGTAAGTCATCGCTAATTGATTAATTATAAAATGCACTCTTTCTTTCTGTCCTTCTTTATTTCCAGTGTCAAGCAGAGAAGAATGGGTTTCCCTTTTGACTCTTGGACTCCCAAGGTTTCTTCCTCCTGTTTTGGGGAGTTTGCCTTGCCTCTGTTGCCCTCGGCTTACCCAACTGGGGTTCGGACCCGGATTCTGTAAAGCTGCATTGTGACAACAACAGTTGTAAAAAGCGCTATAAAAATAAAACAGACTTGACTTGACTTAAATCTAGGTGGGGACTATTTTTGGACAGGCAGCATAAAAAAATCACTTTTGGTCATCTATAGTTGTTTTCTAATCACTTCAATCACCTGTAGAAAGTAACACTATACAAACATTCAAAACACACTTATCTCATGTGTAAGAGTATGTGTTTGGTCACAAGCAAGCTGTGTATGCTGTTCTAGAATGTCAATTTTATTGTATGGGCCCTGGGATTTTCCTTAATCATCCCACCCTTTTTTAATGTCTTCTGGGAGGTTCTTCATTCTTGAGTTTCACAGAAAGTGAAATATGCACTGAGAAAGAAAACTGAGAGAGACGCATAATTTAATAGCAATATGGTTTTCAACTCATGTCATAAAATAAAAATAAATATCCTGTAAAATATTAAAAACAAATTGTTGTTTAAAGCGCATTGAAGCAAAGCATAACAGGAGTAAGGAACAGAGGGACATTGCACAGTGTGATGATATCTGTGTTCTTACAAATTAAACCTTCTAATTAATGGCTGAGGCAAATTAACTTTGAGCAAATGAACCACCATGCTACAAAAATCTTGCAGGAGAAAAACACAGCTACACTGCCTTTGTTTAAGGACAAAGTCTGTTATGCCTGCTTTACACCAGCTGTTCAAGAGAGTATTTCCTCACTAGCAATTTTCTTTAGATCTCAATTTGTGTTCTAGACACTGAAATATATTGCAAAATATGTAGGCATTTACTCACCTTTTCCTCTTCCTCTCTGATGTCTGGCATGGTACTGACACAAAGAGTGACTGCTGTAATGGCCACAAAAACTACAGACAGGCAGGCAAAGATCTTCCCTGGCAGGCCTGAATGTGGGTTCTTGAACATCTTTCTGAGATTATCAATGCACCCAGCCATACACCACTTCTCCTGACCCCTAGGCCCCTGTGCCTCTTCACAAAACTGAGATAACACTAGTTGAGTTTCCTCTTCCTGTTGCAAGTCAAGACAGGCCTCCTTCACACCCCAGTACAGTAGCTCCTCCTGAAAGGACAAGGCACACATCTCTTGCAGGATCCGGAGCTTTCCAGCTGCAAGGAATGTCACAATGTAGCGGAAGGCATTGGGGCTGCGGTCAAAGAAGAACTCATTGCAGTGTGCATCATAGTCATCACACAAATCCAGGATTTCCTCTGCATTGCTGCAGCTCCGCAACATCCCCAATCGCGTCAGTGGGAACTCTTCAAGAGTTGACCATGGGATACTATAACGGATGCCACCTACATTAATGATGGCAGGGCTGTCATTCAAATACTTTTTATTTGCAATGGTGGGTTGACATTGAATATCCTTCTCTTGCCCTGAAGGCCATGACAATTGTCTAAAACAATTGTCGAAGACACCCTTTTTAGTTTCTGTCTCTACAGGGTTCCTTAAAGAGTTGTTGGGAAAGGTGGAAAGCCAATGCTTAGTTCTGCCTGCAAGGAAGGCCACTTCTTCATGCATCTCTGGTCCTCCACTTGACTAGACAGTGACTCCACTGAATCAGAGGTCTGAGTTCACTCAGCCACTGTGCCACACACTGTAGGAAAACAGAAAAGAAATGCAAATGGAATGTTTTAACGATCATCAGCCTAAGCCCAAGATTGAATGTTTTTAAGTCTCTGACTGAGCGCTGTGTGAGAAACTGGAGTGCGAGGCACACAAGGTACTTTCTTCATCATACAAAAGAAAATCAGAAAAGCAGACATTTAGCTACTGAGCACCAGGTAAAACTATTCCAGTTATATTGGTACATAGTTGAGAGATAAAAAAAACCACTGGTTCTAGCACTATGTTCGGTCAAATAACTTAAACTTAACCGAACCGACCTTAAAATACAGTCTGCAGTAGAATGGTAGAAAATGCATGGAATGATACTAGGTCAATGGTAGAAAAGCAGAAGACGGGGCATTACGTTCACTATTGATCAGGTAGAGATCTCCCTTTCCAATATATGTGAATCAGAGTGGCTATGTTTATCTTTTTAATCTTTTAAGGACTGATATAGAAGATACAAAGAAGCTGAGTCCACCTGTTTGAGAATACATTTTCAGGTATATTCTGGGACTGAAACACCAAGACCTTGCTAGCTACCCAGTAGTAGTAACAAAGTTGTGCCATGCCACAGAGATTATTAGGTCTTTAGAGATATGTTTTACAGATTGAGGAGAACCCAGCCACTAGGGATGCACAAGCCAGTGTAATTCTTGGTGCCGGTCCCAATCCTGAATAAATGGGGAGGGTTACCTCAAGAAGGGTATATGGTGTGAAACTTTTGGCAAATCAAGACAACAAAAAAGAGGTTTCCATACCAGATCGATAAAGGCCTGGATTATACCGCCACCAGTACTGTTAGCTAATAGGGTGCAGCTGGAAACTGGGCTACTGTTGACCAAAGTATCAAAGTAAAAGAAGAAGATGAGTAAGGCGTGTCAGGCGATAGGAGGGGAGAAGGAAGAGTAGGAGAGTGGAAATGTGGATAGGAATGTTGGCAGCATGACTGGTAAAGAAAGATAGCTAATATAAAAGAAGGAAGGTTGACATTTTTGTGTGCAAGATACAACATAGTATGGTAGTATGTCCGGGTGTACTGGAGGTGGGTTTAAATTGTTTTATTTGAGGGTTATATATGCCCTGTAAACATGTTTCATGGCATTCTTCCATGACTGAGCACACCTGGCACCTTGTTATGTCACCAGGTGTACCTCATTAGTCTAAAGCCTTAAAGATCTCAGTGAGTCAGGGCAGAACTGTTGTTCATTGCATGTCCACTGGCAACAAAAGTGAGTACACCCCTAAGTGAAAAATGTTCACATTGTGCCCAATTAGCCATTTTCCCTCCCTGGTGTCAAGTGACTCGTTAGTGTTACAAGGTCTCAGGTGTGAATGAGGAGCAGGTGTGTTAAATTTGGTGCTATCGCTCTCACACTCTCTCATCCAGGTCACTGGAAGTTCAAAATGGAACCTCATGGAAAAGAACTCGCTGAGGATCTGAAAAAATTATTTGTTGCTCTACATAAAGATGTCCTAGGCTATAAGAAGTTTGCCAACACCCTGAAACTGAGCTGCAGAATGGTGACAAAGACCATACAGCAGTTTAACAGGAGAAGTTTCACTCAGAACAGGCCTCGCCATGGTCGACCATGGTCAAGTGCACATGCTCAGCGTCATATCCAGAAGTTGTCTTTTGAAAATAGATGTATGAGTGCTGCCTGCATTGCTGCAGAGGTTGAAGGGATGGGGGGTCAGCCTGTCAATGCTCAGATCATACACTGTACAGTGTATCAAAATGATCTGCATGGCTGTCATCCCAGAAGGAAGCTTCTTCTAAAGATGATGCACAAGAAAGCCCGCAAACAGTTTGCTGAAGACAAGCAGACTAAGGACAGGGATTACTGGAACCAAGTCCTGTGGTCTGATGAGACCAAGATGAACTTATTTGGTTCAGATGGTGTCAAGCGTGTGTGGTGGCAACCAGGTGAGGAGTACAAAGACAAGTGTGTCTTGCCTACAGTCAAGCATGGTGGTGGGAGTGTCATGGTTTAGAGCTGCATGAGTGCTGCCGGCACTGGGGAGCTAAAGACCTTGACCTTGATCCAAGATGGCGGCGCGGTAACACGCAGCGGCCGCTCCGGGGTCCAAACTTTGGTGCTAAAGTCTGTAAAAAGTCTTTCATCCGACTACTTTTCACCATAAGACTTGCACATGAGCGTCACATCCGTGAATGCTCTTAAATTTAACCGCCAAACACTGCTGGAGCTCAAGAATCAGCCAGGATTCAGTCTTCCAGCGACTCTCCGAACAACGCTAAGGGAGCTCGGCGTGCTGAGAAGACCAGGCCTTCAGTCCCCGAGATCGCCTGCTGAACCTGGCCGACTGAGAGGACATAGGAAGCGATGCGAGAGGAAACAGAAACGCGGCAAGCGTGCTGGGGTCCGGGCTCAGCTCAAGGCTAACGCTAGCCGACCGGCCATCCCGTCCGTCCTTCTCGCCAATGTCCGCTCCCTGGATAATAAACTGGACTGTATACGACTCCAGCTGAACACCCAGAGTGAGTACAGAGACTGCTGTGTTTTTGTTTTTACGGAGACATGGCTCAGCGACAGCGTTCCGGACACCGCCATCCAACTCGCCGGACTCTCCGCGTTTCGTACGGACAGAAACTCCGCTCTGTCTGGGAAGACTCGCGGAGGGGGGCTGTGTGTTTACGTAAACACACAATGGTGTACAAACGCTGTGCTGGTCTCAGTACACTGCACAACACTGCTGGAGGTGATAACAGTCAGGTGCAGACCGTTTTATTTGCCCAGGGAGTTCTCTACAGTGTTTATTATGGCGGTCTACATTCCACCCAGCGCTAGCGCTAACAGCGCTAATGCTAACAGCGCGCTGGCTGAACTTTATGGAATTATCAGCGAACTCCAAAACTTCCACCCAGATGGACTGTTTATTGCTGCCGGAGATTTCAACCATGCAAATCTCAAGTCAGTTCTCCCCAAATTCCATCAACATGTGAACTTTGCAACGAGGGGGGAAAACACGCTGGACTGTGTTTACACAAACATGGCCGGCGCGTACAGAGCGGAGCCCCGCCCCCACCTCAGACACTCAGAACACATCTCTGTGCTGCTGATCCCAGCGTACAGACCCATCGTCAGGCACGTGAGGCCCACCCTGAAGCAAGTAAAGACCTGGCCCACAGGAGCCATCTCTGCATCATGTTCAGGGAGGCTGCAACCTACGGTGACTCCATCAACCTGGAGGAGTACACAGCTTCAGTGACTGGCTACATCAGCAAGTGCATTGAGGATGTTACTGTCTCCAAGTTCATCATATCACGACCCAACCAGAAGCCATGGATGACCTCGGAGCTGCGCAGACTCCTGAGAACCAGGGACAAGGCCTTCAAGTCAGGGGACAAGGCCGCCCTAAGAAAAGCGAGGGCAAACCTTTCTCAGGCCATCAGAGCAGCAAAGCGTGCTCACGCAGAGAGAATCCATGGCCACTTCAAGAACACTGGTGACACGCGGCGCATGTGGCAGGGCATCCAGGCCCTCACCAACTACAGGACATCTCCACCTGCCTGTGACGGTGACCCCACCCTTCCTGATGCGCTGAACAACTTCTACGCACGGTTTGATGCAGTGAACGACACGCGTATGAGGAAGACCACCCCTCCTCCGAACGACCAGATTCTCTGTCTGACCACAGCCGAGGTGAGGAGATCTCTTCTCAGAGTCAACCCACGGAAAGCTGCCGGTCCAGACAATATTCAAGGTCGTGTGCTCAGAGGATGTGCAGAACAGCTGGCAGATGTTCTCACCGACATCTTCAACACCTCTCTGAGCACCACTGTTGTTCCAAGGTGCTTCAAGACCACCAGCATCATTCCAGTGCCAAAGAAACCATCCATCTCCTGCCTCAACAACTATCATCCCGTCGCACTCACACCCATCATCATGAAGTGCTTCGAGAGGCTGGTCATGAGGCACATCAAGTCCCAGATCCCCTCCTCACTAGACCCCCTGCAGTTTGCGTATCGTCCCAACCGCTCAACGGACGATGCAATCTCCACCACCCTCCACCTGGCCCTTTCTCATCTTGACAGAAAGGACAGTTACGTCAGAATGCTGTTCATCGACTACAGTTCAGCATTCAACACCATCATCCCTCAGCACCTGAGTGAGAAGCTGAGGCTGCTGGGCCTGAACACCTCCCTCTGTAACTGGATCCTGGACTTCCTGACTGGGAGACCCCAGTCAGTCAGGATCAGTAGCAGCACCTCCAACACCATCACACTGAGCACAGGAGCCCCCCAGGGCTGTGTGCTCAGCCCACTGCTGTTCACACTGATGACCCACGACTGTGCAGCCAAGCACAGCTCGAACCACATCATCAAATTCGCTGATGATACAACCGTGGTGGGTCTGATCAGCGGTGGAGACGAGGCAGCCTACAGAGAGGAGATACAAGAGCTGACGGACTGGTGCAGAACCAACAACCTGTCTCTGAACGTCGACAAGACTAAAGAGATGGTTGTTGACTTCAGGAGATCACGTCGGGACCACACTCCACTTATCATCAACACCTCACCTGTGGAGATGGTCCAGAGCACCAAGTTTCTTGGTGTTCACATCACTGACAACCTCAAGTGGTCCCTCAACACCAACTTCATCACAAATAAAGCCCAGCAGCGCCTCTACTTTCTGCGCAGACTGAGGAAAGCCCATCTCCCACCTTCCATCCTCACCATCTTCTACAGAGGAACCATTGAGAGCATCCTGAGCGGCTGCATTACTGCCTGGTAGGGGAACTGCAACGTCTTAGACCGCAAGTCCCTACAACGGGTAGTGAGAACAGCTGAGAAGATCATCGGGATCTCTCTGCCCTCTGTACAAGACATTTTCACTACTCGCTGCATCCGCAAAGCAACCAGCATTGTGGATGATCCCTCCCACCCGTCCCACACTCTCTTCTCCCTCCTGCCATCCGGGAAAAGGTTCCGCAGCATACGGGCCTCCACTTCCAGGATGGGAAATTATTTCTTCCCCCTGGCCATCAGACTCTTGAACTCTGAAACCACCAATATCTTGAACTCTTAAACCCAGTCCACTTTTCATCCCGCATTTATTTATTTATGTCATGTTGCACTCTTGCACTTTAAATTCAATAACACTGCTCCACCACACTGCTACACATAATCTACCTGGGCTGCTTTGTTTCACAACACTGCAGCCCTCCACGGATGAATGTACTGTCTGTCGTGCCGTCTGTTGTTGTCTGTCTTGTCTTGCACTTGTTGCCCCGTTTTGTGTCTTATGTTGTCTTGTGTCTTGTCTTGTGTGTAGCACCAGGGTCCTGGAGGAACGTTATTTTGTTTCACTGTGTACTGTGTATATGGCTGAAATGACAATAAAATCCTACATGACTTGACTTGAGTAAAGTTAATTGCCGAAGGGAACCATGCATGCCAACATGTACTGTGACATACTGAAGCAGGGCATGATCCCTTCCCTTCGGAAACTGGGTTGCAGGGCAGTATTCCAACATGATAATGACCCCAAACACACCTCAAAGAAGACCGCTGCCTTGATAAAGTAACTGAGGGTAAAGGTGCTGGACTAGCCAAGCATGTCTCCAGACCTAAACCCTATTGAGCATCTGTGGGGCATCCTCAAACGGAAGGTGGAGGAGCGCAATCTGTCTCCAATGCCAGCTGATTCATTGGAAGGAGTTCACACTTTTGTAGATTAAGTTTGTATCCAGAAAAGCGACCAAACTGATCATGGAAAATGTTGTTGCTAATGAGTCTGCAAGGCATGAGATATATAATGATGATCCAACATGGCGGCGTGGTAAGATTGTTTTCACCAGCACATGAGCATTGTAACTACGGATGCTCCTAGTCTAAAGCCAAACACTGCTGAAACTCAGGAATCAACCGGGTTACAGTCTTGCAGCAACACTTCTCTTAACACTATGAGAGCTAGGCATAGACCTGTTTGTTTGAGTTTGAGTGAGTTTGTTTTCACTGAAACATGGCTCAGCGATATGATGGAAAATTAAAGAACTCTATACTAGCATTAAGATCACTCTTCTAGATAAAATATTACTTTGTAACTGTGAGACAAACCCCTCTTTCATTCCTATGTGATCTGGTTTCTGGTTGAGTTAAAGCAGTTATGTGCAACAGGCACTTAGACCAGAAGAGTTTTATGGGAGGTGTTTATAAGTGGTAGAAGATGGGCAAAGAAAGTAGATAATAAGGCGATGCAGGGGGGTTATTAGATAAAGAAGGGAGTTGCCCTCGCATCAGAAGATTGTGGGTTCGATTCCCCATCAGTAGGTTGCCCTGAGGTACCCTTGAGCAAAGTACCGTCCCCGTCACTGCTCCCCGGGCGCTTTCAATAGCTGCCCACTGCTGCACTGTGTTTGCATGGGTTAAATGCAGAGGTCCTAATTCGTTGTGGTTCACTGTGTGCTGTGACCTCGCAATGACAAGGGTTGTCACTTTCACTTCACTTTTCACTTTCACTTTCATAAGGAATGCGGCAGATTCAAACTAGAGCCCAGCAACAGACAGAAGAGGAGGAACTCACAGATGAGTATATCTGCATGTAGGTTTCTGTGTTCGGGGCTCTTCCTCCAGTATTTGGAATGAAGTGCTGGATGAGGACCTATTGCAATAGTAATAAAGCTTTCCTTAAGGTATTGGTGCATCTGACTTGTTCTTGATAAAATTTTTCCATGATATATTTGGCATAGTCAGCAGGATTCCACGAGTGGTCAACCCAGTAGTGACATCCACGACCAAGAACAGATCACCTCGGGATTCAAAGTCTACCCGACCCCTAATCTCCAATTGCAGAGAAGAGGGGCTGGGCGTGGAGTCACTGGGACCTCTGCTGCTGGAATCCACAAACTAGATTGATTAAAACAGGTCAGTGGGCACCTTTAATAAATTAAGGTAAAAAAAAAATAAAAATAAATATTTTTTATTTATTTGACCTAGATTCTCCTGCCTGTGAGGTCCGTCATAAGGAGGGAATGCAAAGACCTAAGTGTGGGACTTAGGCACACCTAGGTGAGGGACTTAGGTGGACCTTGGGGGTAACCCTTGGGGGACCAATGCTTAGAGGACAGTTCAAGAGAACTGAGGTACATTGGGTCCAACTCTTTCAAGGAAAGGTTGAGAGTAATGAAAGTTTACCTTCCCTGTCGGTGACAATCGACTGCAATAGTGTAGCGCTACTCCTGTGTGGGACAGGAACAGAACTGCATTGAAATATGGGGACCTCACAGTCAAGGGATCTAGGAAAGGGGGCTAATGGGAATTTGCAAGGACTGACTGTTATGGGTAATATGGAGAAGAAGTGACTGACCCGACAATATTAGGTAGAAAGGGCATAAATAAATAAGTAAAATAATGAAATTATAATAACAATAACATTCATATTATTTAATTATATAATAATAAAAGACAGAGGAGAAAATTTTTGAAGCATGGTTGATGGAGGCAGTGAACAGGGACAGAAAGCAAAACTTTAAAGTAATGCCTAAGTCAGACATGGCAGGAGAAACCCAGAATGAGGCCGATCCTGGGTCCTCCAAGCCGGCACCTGTGACACCACTAGATGTGCTGCTGCCGTAAATTCCTGATCCTACAGGTGACTAACTCTACTAATAATTTCTCTTCCTGTGTTCCCTCTGAGCATCAGAGCCTGTACCTTGATTTGCCAGCAGGTCAGTTCCTGTACCTGATCAAGACAGACCTCGATCCTCCTCCTCCTCGTCCCCAAGGACAAGCGAAGCAAAGAGATGAAGACCCTCCAAAACCAACACCATTGACACCTTGTGACAGAGAGCTGGCTTTCACTTCTTAATCAAGAGTGAGGTCATGGTCCATGGGAAAGCTACCTGAGAAACATCCTCCTAAATGGTCTGAGGTTAGAAATAAGACAGGAGGTTGAACAGTCCTTGGTAGGATGGAAGACCGAGCACCTGACCACTATCGTCAGATATGCTGAGCATGCTGAGGAACTGCTGAAGAAAAAAAGCAAAGGAAAAAACAAAAAAACAACAGCAACAACTGCACAAAGGCACTCTGACTATGCTGAAGTTAACTGCCATAAAATAACCAAGGGAGAGACGGTGGCAGAGGTGGAAGTAGAGGTGGATTTCAATTAGTGCTTTACCTGTGGCAGCAGCAATCACTGGGCCAAGGACTGTCCAAACAACTATGGAAACTATGGCTGGGCCAGTAACACAACATGGACCAACCATGGACGACGCAATCACAACAACTCACATCAAGCAGAAGGAGACTGATGGGAGGAGGCAGATGAAGGGGATGTTTTGGAGGTAGTGGCAATCAGGTTGTATGTTTCTAGTCTATATCCACAGACCCACACACAGACAAGCACACATCATACTAAGATTCAGAGCATACAGGCATTTACACCAATTTACACACTGTACCAAGGCAATGCGTATAAAAGAATGCCAAAGTTAACATTGACTATTGAAGGGCAAACTAGCTAAAAACAAAACAGTCACCAGCTACACTGATAGCAGATCTGCTTTTGGGGTGGTACATGATTTTGGGGTTATTTGGAAATTGTAAAAATTTTTGCATATTTTCCAAGGGCATCTGGCGAGGTCCTACTAGACTTCCATGTCTGCCACGCCATTTTTTCCCCCTCATTTTGCTAAATTTGACACAAAGTAAAGATTATGCATCAAAAGGGGTAATGGTGGATATAATGAAAACTTTGTGGTTTACTAAGGGATTTTTGACTGTGGCAGAAAAACATTGCCAGTCATGTTTAATTTGCCTACAGAATAACTCAGGTAAAGGCAATAACCACAACACATGGTCCAGACAGTCCCTTTGAACATCTGATGATGGATTTCATTGAATTAACCTCCTCATGGGTAGAGGCTTTTCCAACCAGCAAATAAGATGCAAGGGGAGTTGCCAAGGTACTGCTTAAAGAAATCATACCAAGGTGGGGAGTTCCTCGCAGATTAAGCAGCAGGAGCATGTTTAACAACACCCTGTGATGATGAAATGTTGCAATATTGTTGCCAGTTGCTATTCTTCATTCTTTGCTGGTAAGAGAGGCATTGCCAAAACCAACCGAGGGCCTGCTGCATGATTTGAAACCTGGAGACTTGGTGCTGGTGAAGGAGTTCAGACAAAAACATTGGCAATCCAGGCACTGGACGGGACCATTCCAGGTGCTGCTGACAACCCCAACTGCAGTGAAAGTGGCTGAGAGAGCTACGTGGAAACATGCTTCACACTGTAGAAAGGTTAGAGTGCAATATCGAGATCAGGTGAAGGGAAAAGGTGTTTCGGAGTCTCAGTGAGTGGGACGAGGGTGAGTGGGCATGTCCTGCACTCCTAACACAGATCTGTCAAGAATAAAGAATCACCCAACTCCTCTTCCTGGTAGCTGGAAGCAGAAAGGAACATAAAAATAACACCGCAAGCTCAGAATTATTGCTGAGCTTTCATTAAATATGCTTGGTCTGATTAAAATGACAGCAAAAGTTCTTCTGATGATAATTGCCAATAAAATTGCCTGGGTCTGCATGCAACCCTCCACCGAAATGGAACTGGAGTGGTCGTGGCTCATACCTAGTTCCTGAGCAGACTGGAGAGTATTGCAGTGTAGCAATCAACCCAGAGAAGGCATAGAACTTGGCTGGTCACAGTGTAAAAACACAGTGTGTATGTCACCTGGGGGAAAGCAGGTAGTTATCTGACAGAATCTAATTGTATGGTCCAGAACAGCTCAAGACATGAGCTTAATTTTAGATGTCCTTTTGCTCCAGGTGAATAAGAGATGGCACCAGGATGCACTATGAGAACACTGCTAGCCAGGGTGACCTTTTGCTGGAAACTTGGAATGGACCTAAATCTTCTCAGGCATCAATGGAATGCACTTTTGGAATGAGTTCTTGGTGCCAAATATCATAGGACACCTAGTGTTGAGGTACAGTTGAACATCAAAATATTACACAAGTGTTTATATTTTTTTAACGTTACACACATTGTTATTGGTAACATTAGAATCTTTTTCACATTAAATGCAACATGTTAAAATTAGATTAAAAAAACTCCATGTCAGGGTAGCTGGCACTCTGCTCTGACTGTGTACACCTGGGAGGAGGGCGGGGCTTCTGTGTCTGTGTCCGCCCCCGGAGGTGGGGCTTTTCAGATTTCTCTGAGGCCGGGGCCTCTTCAACTGTGAATTCTGCACCCACCTAGGAGGGCGGGACTTATTGAACATCATGGACAGGGCCATTGGGGTACCCCTTGCCGCCACCTGAAGCCTTGGATGTGGCTTTGGTGGGGCGGAGGACTCTTTACAGCCATGTGTTGGCCCTGGAACGAGCCAGTTATGTGCCCCATTAAGGGGGCTGTTCACTGTGTGTAGCGTTTCAGCTTTTAGTCAAGTCAAGTCAAGTCAAGTAGGATTTTGTCATTTCAGCCATATACACAGTACATAGTGAAACGAAATAACGTTCCTCCAGGACCCTGGTGCTACACACAAGACACAAGACAACAGAAGACACAACATAATACACAAGACAGGCAACAAGTGCAGACAAGACAGACAACAACAGACAGCACAGCAGACAGTACATTCATCCGTAAGAGGGCCGCAGTGTTATAGAACAAAGCAGCCCAGGTTGATTGGCAGTGTAACAGTGTGGCAGAGCAGCGTTATTGTTTTGTTTGGTTTTGTTTGGGCTCCCCTCAAGGGCCTCGCTCCATTTGCATTGTTGTATGCAAATGCTCATTTAGACAAGCCAGATTCATTTTGGAACAAAGTGCTTTGGACTAATGAGACAAAAACTTTGTTATTTGGTCTTAACAAAAAGCACTTTGCATGATGGAAGAAGAACACCGCATTCCAAGGAAAACACCTGCTACCTACTGCCAAATTTGGTATAGGTTCCATCATACTGTGGAGCTGTGTGGCTAGTTAAGGGAATGGGACCCTTGTTAAAGTCAAGGGTTGGATGAATTCAACCAAACATCAACAAATTCTTCAGGATAATGTTCAAGCATCAGTTAAGCTGAAGTTACGCAGGGGTTAGATATTCCAACAAGACAATAACCCAAAACACAGTTTGAAATCTACAAAGGCATTCATGCAGAGAGAGAAGTAAAATGTTCTGGAATGGCCGTCACAGTCCCCTGACTTCAATGTCATCGAAAATCTATGGGATGATTTGAAGCAGGCTGTTCATACCTGGCAGCCATCAAATTTAACTGAACTGGAGAGATTTTGTATGAAAAATGGTCAAAAATATCCAGACACTCATCAAAGCCTATAGGAGGCATCTAGAGGCTGTTATATTTGCAAAAGGAGGCTCAACTAAGTATTGATGTAATATCTCTGTTGGGGTGCCCAAATTTATGCTCCTGTCTAATTTTGTTATGATGCATATTGCATATTTTCTGTTAATCCAATAGACTTAATGTCACTGCTGAAAACACTAATGTTTCCATAAGGAATGTCTTATATTAAAAGGAAGTTGCTACTTTGAAAGCTCAGCCAATGATAAACAAAAATCCAAAGAATTAAGAGGGGTTCCCAAACTTTTTCATATGACTGTATAGCGTTTTTATACAGTATCTCACAAAAGTAAGTACACTCCTCACATTTTTGTAAATTATTTTATTATATTATATTTTACTGTATCTTTTCATGGGACAACACTGAAGGTATGACACTTTGATACAATGTAGTCAGTGTACAGCTTGTAAATTTGCTGTCCCCTCAAAAAAACTCAACACACAGCCATTAATGTCTAAACCACTGGCAACAAAAGTGAGTACAGCCCTAAGTGAAAAATGTCTACGTTGTGCCAAATTAGCCATTTTCCCTCCCCGGTGTCATGTAAACTCGTTAGTGCTACAAGGTGTGAATTGGGAGCAGGTGTGTTAAATTTGATGTTATCGCTCTCACACTCTCTCATACTGGCACCTCATGGCAAAAAACTCTGAGAATCTGAAAAAAAAAGATTTGTTGCACGACATAAATTAGGCCTAGGGTCCTATAAGAAGATTGCCAACACCCTGAAACTCAGCTGCAGCATGGTTACTGAAGATACTATATATATAGTTTACTAAAAAACTGTATACTATATAACTGTATACTATATATACAGTTTTTGAAGGAACTCGGCTGGTAGGTTGTTCCAAACATGACTGTGTTTCAACCTACATGTGGCATTGATGATCATTAGCACCTGTTTGGTAAAATTGGTTGATCATACACCTGACTATAATCCTACAAAATCCCAGACTATGTACCTATAAGAATTGATAAAAATAATCATTACTTATATTTCTGAAAGCATGCTTTGCTTACAGCATTTTTTTCCACACCTGCCTAAAACTTTTGCACAGTACTATATATATATATACCTCAAGATATATATATATATATATCTTCATGTAATCCCAGACACACTCGATGATCAGGGCTCTGTGGGGGCCATAAGAATTGATGCTGGTTTGAAGGCAAAAGGTAGTAACACCTAATATTAAAAAATAAACAATCATTATTTATATTTCTGAAAGCATTCTTTGTTTACAGCATTTTTTCCACACCTGCCTAAAACTTTTGCACAGTTGTGAATAGCTGTGCTATTCACAATGGGAAATAGTCACTTTCACTTTACTTGATAAAGAAGACTGGACTGGAGTTCAGGAAACTCTTACGGTAATTGATGGACTTGGGTGAGAGCTCTTTACTTTCAGAAAATACATAAACTTAGCGGACATGAAGACAGAACCACAGATGGAAAATCCTGGAAAAGTTGCATGGGATTTGAACAAGACCAAGCTCAAATAAAGTCAGACCAAAGATTTACCAACTTGTCAGCAGCCTAACTATAGGTAAAAAGTGCTTATTTACAAGTTTTAAAGGGTTACTCAGTTGAGGAGGCTCTCCTAAATTGGAGGCTCTCCTAAATATTAATTATATTTGACCGCTTTTGCTAGGTAATTTATCATAGCTCCCAATTGAGAGTAGAAAAAGTTGCAATAATAATTGAGTTTTAATTTTATTCTGTAACAGACTGCTTCAGATTTTTAGAAAGACACATTTTCAACACATTTTAATGATCATTGATAAAAATCCAAATCAGATTTCCATACTGGATCAGTCAAGGCTTGGGTTAACAAGGACCACCACCAGTACTGTTACCCAAGAAGGTGCAGGTGGAAATTTGGTAAGTTACCAGTTCAGAGTAACTGTGAGTGTGGAGGAGAGGTGAAGAAGAGAGTGCAGTCAGTTTGGAATTGGTGGAGACAAGTGACAGGAATTATTTTTGACAGACGAGTACTAGCAAGAGTGAAAGGAAAGGTTTACAGGACGGTAGTGAGATTAGCTATGCTATACAGGTTGAAGACAGTGGTGATGACAAAAAGACAGGCAGCAGAGCTGGAGGTGTTAGAGTTAAAGATGCTAAGATTTTTTCGTTGGGTGTGACCTTGTGTAACCCAAGGATTAGTAATGAGTATATTAGAGGGACAGCTCAGGTTAAACGTTTTTGAAGACAGTTAGAGAGGCAATGCTGCATTGGTTTGGACATGTACAGAGGAGAGATGAGGAGAATACTGGGATAAGGTGTAGGTGTAGGGTTGCTAATGTCAATGCCATGCTTGCTTTCTCTGTTTGATCTTAGTTTCCAGTATTTGTTTATAAGTCTGTTTATCTTCTTTTTTAGTTTATGATTTTTTTTTATTATAAGATACCAGTTTGTGTCCCACTCAGGCCTAAATCCTGCCTCTGTTAGAGGGTGGACCCAACCTTCTGTCCAGTAGTGTATACATTAAACACAAAACAGCAATCTGTCTGCATATTTTATTTGTAGCTAGATTGTTGGTAAAATCCTGGGAAGGCGATACACCTATCAAGTGTCAAAAGTCAGCACACACATAAAGGTAGCGACATTATCAGGAAACAAACTCATTTAAAGTTTGGCCTAACTGATCCTTCACAATCACAGAAGGCAACACCAGTGCAGCTCGTCATCTGGATAGGGGTTAATGTCTCCAAACCATCCCACCAAACATAATGATGCTGCACTTTTAAAAATGAAATGTTTAATTATGTTTGTAAAATACTGCAAGTCTATAATATAATAGTTTTGTTGCAGATGTACATATTGATTATACTTATGGCCAAGAGAATTCTCAATATGTTAAATGTTAAAATTTTGTATTCTCTTTTTTCATTTGTAATTTTTAAGAAAGCATAAACCACTGCAAATAATGCAGGAAATTTAGTAAACCACTAATGGTAAAATTACTTATGGTAAAATTATATACCACTACAGACATTTGTGAGGAGAACCATTCTTGAAAATAAACACTGAAAATGTAAAGCAAGTATCTTTTCAAATTTTACCTATTTGCGACCCAAATAAAATAATCAGAAAAAAGTAATAACAACAATAATTTTTCGATCACAGTTAATTACAGTGCAGCATAATGATTCTGACAGGCCTAAGGAGCGTTATAACCACATCACAGGAAATGCAATATACAGATGAAAATTGATAGGACCTTAGACTTAACTGTTTGTAGGGGTGGGTACGTTTGTATGCGCATTTGCACATCTTCCTCTCTTTCAAAAACATTTATTTTGTATGTGTCTGAAAAAATATAAGTGCTCAAAATCACTTGTTTTAAGGAGTTGACACATCCTAATACCATTAATAAGTTAATGCTGCGAACAGTGGCGAATATCTTGCAGTGAATCAGGATGTTTAAAAACAAATGTTGATTAGTTTTTACAAAATGTTTGCCTGTCTGAGCTAGCTCCTGTGCTGTGCAGGTCTTACTAACGGATTTTGTTCAAACGCCTGAGCAACTGAAACTATGCTTTAGAAGCGTCACTGATTAAAGGGGGGAAACATTATGAAGTAGCTAGCAGTGCGCATCGTGTAGCAATTGCGTTATTCTGTAATTTCAGATGTTCTCATAGATGCAAGATGGAGTCAATGCCTCCATCTCCAGTGGATGAAACCACGCACGGTTACACAACTGACTTACCCCATTTGTTTGAAATACTTCCACTACTGTGGTCTTCTCTTCCGTTTTCAGCCCTTAGGTTTCCAGTGACATGTATGGCAATCAAAATTAGGCCAATAATAATTAACCGCTCCGTCTCTGGCTCGTGCAGCGCAAGTTTCACTGCGCCCTGAACTTGAATTTCTGGAACGCCATCTACGTAAACATGAGATCTCTCTCTCTCTCTCTCTCTCTCTCGCGCGCTCTCTCTCTCTGTGTCTGTCTGTCTGTCTGTCTGTCTCTCTCTCTCTCTCTCTCTCTCTCGCTCTCTCTATGTGTATAAAGGATTTTTTTACAAAGCGGAATAATGACGGTTGAATAACTGAATAGAGCTTATATATTAGTAGCCCCTAACTTACTAACGCATCGCAGGCTCCTCAAGGACAGAGACGCAAAAATACCATACCAATAGTAATTCAATAAATATTGCTATTGGTGTTATTACAGTGCTTACAATTAGTAACAATGTCCATCTAAAGTCATTAGGTAGAGTATTTATTGTAACATGCATGAATAACAAAAACATAAATCGATCATCAGAGTCTCAGTCTCACATGTACTTGCCTCTTGGGGAAGAAGCAGCAAATTAGGGCAATAAAGGATTGAAACGTAAACATACTCCAAAAACGTGTAATGGAAAGAGTACTTTGAGGGGCAGATGAATGAAGAGAAAGAAAGAGAAGATTGGATGATGTGAGGATAGTGAACCAGTAAAAGCAACAAATAAGCATGATGGAAGGCAGCGATGAAGATGATGAAGAATGGAAAGGCTGTTGGTCCAGGCTGTTGGATTTATGTGTGTAGGTGTTTAGGAGAGATGGTAGTTTTAAACAAGATTGTTTAACTCAATCTTGAGTTGTCCCAACACCACTTCTTTGTTATCTTGGTGGTATGCTTAGGGTTTTTGTCCTTTTGGAAGAAGAACCTTTGTCCCAGCCCAGTCTAAGGTTCAGAGCACTCTGGAGCAGGTTATAATCAAGGATGTCCATGTACATTGCTGCATTTATCTTTCCCTCGACCCTGACTAGCCTCCAAGTTCCATGTTGCTATCACCATGCTTCACTGTAAGGATGGTATTGGCCAGTGCCTGGTATCTTTCAGACATCATGCTTGGCATTCAGCCCAAAGAGTTTAATCTTTCTTTTATAAGGCCTTTTGGCAAACACTATGTGGTTGTCCTTCTGGAAGGTTCTCCTCTTTCCTGGAGTTCTGTCAGAGTGACCATTAGGTTGTTGGTAACCTCCCTGATTAAGGCCCTTCTACCTATTCTACCTCAGATTGGCCGGGTGGCTAGCTCTAGGAAGTGTCTTTGTGGTTCCAAGTTTCTTTTATTTTACGGATGATGGTGGCCACTGTGTTCATTGGGACCTTCAATGCTGCAGCAATCTTTCTGCAGCCTTCCCCAGATCTGTGCCTTGATACAATTATGTCTGTGAGTCACTTTCACTATTTTCATTTCCCATGTTAAATTCTCAGGTCTAAAAAAAAAAAAGAGTCTGATTGCCATATACAGTTTCACTGTACAAATGATTAGTTTACAGCACTCTTTACAAAACCAAAAAAAACACAAAATCATACAACACAGAACTAAACAAAGTATTGGAACAGCAAGACTCATTCATTTTTGTTATGAACTGAAATGTGGGTATGACATCAAAATTAGAATAGAAGCTGAGAGATTACATGTTTATGGCACACATGATTTTGTAAGAAGCTTCATTTTTATTTATCACAAAATCACATGATCACAAAATGTCATACTGGAGTCAAACCCCCCCCCCCCAGTTACAGTCCCATTAGTTGTTGGGACTGTACCTCTGGAGCAGCATTAAAGTTACTGCAGGTATCTTTATGTCTTTAGTCACAAGTTTGTTTCTGGCTTGAGAGCTGGGATTATTTACAGAATGACTGGTATGTGGTTCCTTTCCTCCCAATGTGAAAAGTTATTTGTTTTCCAAATAAATCCTAAATGATTTAGACGGCCTTCTAATTTCAATAAATATGTGAAACAAGAAATATTCTGCCAAAATCATAATACAGATCAATCTATAAAACAAGTCTTTATTAAATGAAACAGTTGTATTATGAAACATACACTTTTCATTAAAAATAAAACACCACCACCAAAAAACAATGACTTATACACACAAAAATAATAATATAAATGGAACTTATCCTGTAAAAATCAGTGGCATCAGTGGCATAGAAATGCCAATCCAACATTTGTTTATAGACTGGCAAACTGTTTAGCAGTAAACTGTGTCCTAAATAGGATAGAGCTGACTATTTTTCATAGGGTCAAAACAGGTAAAATCACCAGCAGTGGCCTAACCCTGGAGGCAGTTATTTTACCAGATATGTATCAAACTTAAATATAAAAAAAATACAGATGTTCCAGAGAGCACCAGTATTTCACTCTTGCATTTAGTAAGGCATTATACCTGGTTAGAGGTGGATTAAATGTTGAATTTAAATATACACTTTTAATATAGTGTTGGGGGTCAAAATATAATAAGGAACCAACAGACAGTCAGGTTTACCAGTCACGATTATGATGTGAAGGGGCAGAGTGAGAGAAAAGGAGAGGGGGAGAGAGAGAACAGAAAAGAGAGAGAGAGAACAGAAAAGAAGATAGAGTTGTTGGCCAAAACAACACCTGTTCACAATCTTTGGCTTTATGAACAATATTTTATGTTTTATAAAATTTTAATAAGGAAAACAAAAGTGCAGTGAAACATCCATCCTAGTAAGGTAATTCTAAAACTTGAACTTTCACAAATACTTCACTTTAAGATACATGTCTTCATACACAATTTTTCCCCCAGATGTTTTTTCTTATTGCAACAAAATTGCATGTGAACACATCCATGACACATGCTTAAACAAACAGCTGTGTGATGTGCAAACAGAACATCATAAACTATCTGTTGTAAAAACTGAAGCAAATTTTCCATTTCTTTTCTCTGCTTAAATGAAATCATTTAACTCTGCCTCCAGGGCAGCAGCCATCTCATCCGCCTCTGAGCTGTTATCGTCCTCGTCCTCATTAGAATCTTTACTGGACTCGCTATCCATGCCTTTTTCCATGCCATCTTTTTCATTACCGTCATCATGTCCACCATCATCCTGCTTCGCCTCCTCTAGCTTTCTCTTGTGACCCCTACAGAACAAAAGTTATTTATTAGTTATGGTGATTGATGTAAGAGGAATAAGGAAGAGAATGATTAACAAGTGTGATTTCTATACGTGTAATGCAAAATCTGGAAGAAGTAGAAAGTTGTGAAAGACCTCAAAATCTATGAAATGCCACTTCATTAATTTCTATTTTGTTAAAGTTTAAAAAAAAGATGTGCTTTGTGCCACAATATTTATTTTCTAATGCTGAATTAGAATCGCAATAGTCCCTACAAAGTAAGCTTTTGTGGGCAGATCAGCAAATCAAAGCAAATTATTTATAATTTGCAAAGTATACTTTACCTGATATCACCAAAAGTAATTATTGATTACTGTCAATATTCATTTGTAATACCCGAGTTAAATAGCCCAAGGAGAATCAGAAGAAGAAACAACAAAAACCTTACAATGGTTCCCTACTAGTGACACTAGTTAGTTTTAGAGAGTCTTACTGAAAAACACTGCATTCAGTTTTAAAATGGCATAAATACACAAAATACATGTTTAAGCTAGTAAAGCATAACTAGAAAACAAAGAAAGTATGCAGCTTAAAATGGATAGTTGTTTGTGTGAATGTTAAGCTATGTATACCTCTTAATCATGACATTAAAACCATCTCCCCAATATTCTGTCCCCTCACACCATCAAAACCGTAAGGTAAAGAAAGGAAAGGAAAGAAAGGAAAGAAGGTGAAGGTGACAACCCTTGTCATTGCGAGGTCACAGCACTGCACACCATGAACCACAACGAAATTGGACCTCTGCTTTTAACCCATGCACACAAACACCGTGCAGCAGTGGGCAGCTATTGAAAGCGCCCGGGGAGCAGTGACGGGGATGGTACCTTGCTCAGGGGTACCTCAGGGCAACCTACTTTTTGAGGGAATCGAACCCACAATCTTCCGATGCGGGGCCAACTCCCTAACCACTAGGCCACCGCTGCCCCAAGTAGCTCCAAGTTTTTAGAAAATAAGATGGAGGTGAATGTGCATTTGGTAAAACACCAAACAGACCAACAAATTATGTAGGAAGGATTTTATAAGAATTTATAAAATCTATCTTAGTGTCCCACACCATCGAATTCCAATGAAAAAGCAAACAGGTACATTTCTAAAATTAACAATAGTGCTCATACATGGCCAGTAGCGAACAGTTACATTTCTAATCAAGCAGCTGCACTCACAATTGGGAACCTGGATGGGAAGAAACCTTGAAATGTTGGTGGTGGATAAGACAGGGAGTCATCAGTAAAAGGACCTTTGTCTATTGTTGGTATAGTGGCAAAGGTGGGGGGAACTGAGGTCTAATCATGACAGCATTGAATATTATTGGTGGAAAACTATTAATGGGATGGATTTATGTCAATTTGAACATGATTGAAATGTATTTAAAGTCCGATGTTCGGATGAGTGGGTTGGAGCTGCTCCCACTGGACCAAGCCTGCTGATACTCTTCAGTAAATTGGTTGTGCTGCATCTCTCTGACTTCGCCTGATTTTTTGACCTCATTGGATTTCTGACTTGGAAAAAGTTTCGGATTTAGGATTACACTTCAATTTTCCACTACATAATTTGGCGTTGTCGGCAGGATTGAAAAGAGGCCGCGCGGGCTCCTGGTTCGGCGCTGCTCCTTGTGTCCACTGCTGATCTGGCACAGAACATCAAGGGTAAGCATTATTTCAGATTTCGCTGCCTTTTGGTTTGGGTTCTGTGTTGCAGACCAGCAGAGGGGGGCTTGGGCCGCTGGGAGACCTGTGCACCTCTCCAATAAAGAACTATATTAAATGCTTGTGCAGCGGTGGCCTAGTGGTTAGGGAGTTGGCCCTGCATCGGAAGATTGTGGGTTCGATTCCCTCACAAGTCGGTTGCCCTGAGGTACCCCTGAGCAAGGTACCGTCCCCGTCACTGCTCCCCGGGCGCTTTCAATAGCTGCACGGTGTTTGTGTGCATGGGTTAAAAGCAGAGGTCCAATTTCGTTGTGGTTCACGCTTGCTGTGACCTCGCAATGACAAGGGTTGTCACTTTCACTTTTTCTTATTACATATATGTAAATTGGAACCGTGGAGTGAGAGGGTGAAATCCACTCTGAAATTGATTCTTTGCTGTGGTGTGGTCCAACTGTAAAATAGTGGAATCTGAGCACATGTGCCAGTGTTGGCTTGACCCTGTTATTGCAGTCAGCTTTTAAAGCCTGTAATTTATTAAGGGTCACGTGGAGCGCTGGTAAAAGCCTGAGAGATCTCGGACAGGTATTGTGCAGCCCATGGCTGGTAGCTCTTGGTGAATATGCAGACTCTGAGTAAAGTGGGTTGACGAATCTGACTTTCTTCTGAAATTCCTGAGGGGGCGTTAACGGTGGGTCGATAGGCCGCTAGGATATAGGGCAGTCGCTTCGAGAACAAGGAGTTGAAAGATCGTATTGACCTTTGCTGTTTGTTTGAGGATGAAGTAGGAACGGTATTCCTACGCGAAGTTGATGTGCGTCTCTGTCTTAAGATAAACCTGTGGCAGTCGTATTGTGGGGTCAGTGGTGCACGTCCTCACAATTGCTGGGCGGCAAGGTTTAATGTCCAAACTTGTGGTTTGTATTGTACAGTTTTATTGAATACTGAGTGATTAATTGCTGTTTTTAAAAGATTGTTCATAGAGAAGTGAAAGTAGTAAGATCTGTGTGTATACATGTCTTGCAGCTGCTAAAAAAGTATGAATGTGGTGATGTGAGAGAGAGAGAGTAATCGCTTTGAGAAAAAGCTACTTTGTGTATATGTGTGTAACTGCAGTTCTGGTGAGTGTGTGTGGTTGTCAGTATGAGAGGCTTTAAGGGGAGTGTGTGAAGTGCATTTGTGTGTGTGTGTGCGCGCGCATATGGGTGATGTGTGAATTTTGACTGAAGGCCTTATAAGAGTGTGAAGTGATTTTTGTATATTTTTTTCTGTAACAATTAAGCAGAATTAGAGCAAGAAGAAAGCGAGAGGAACATTGTCATAAACACATTAGAAGGGTGGGGGTTTATGAAGCAGCGAACAAGAAAATTGGCCCAACGCCCAGAAATTCCTCTGATAAAGGTCGACTGAGTGCCCAGAAAAGTTTGGTACTGGTTAGGTGCTGATCTTAGAAGAATCAATTGTAAAGTAAAAAACAAAAATAAAATCAAATTATTAAATAATTAAGAGGATAAGTGTTTTAAAGATAGATAGATAGATAGATAAATAAATAATAATATTAGTAGTAGTAAAAATAATAACATTAATAATAAGTGAGACAAAGAGAATCAAAAATAATAAAGATGACTAAAAAAAACTAAAGTAAAGACCCTTGAGGGACAGGGTAAGGTGAAATCACCTGTGGAGAAGATATGTGAAAAGAATCCCTTGATAAAGGATAAAATTCTGAAGATAAGTCAAAAGTGGGCTAAACGTACCAAGGGTTTAAACACTAAATGGCCAGCAGAAGGTACATATGATGTAACACTTTGTGAGGCCCTGGAAATTCTCATCCTGAACCAGATCAAATCCTGACTGGATTTGTCAGATCAGACAAATCCAGTAAACAACAAGCAAAGCGACAGGATGAATTAGAAATCCTAAAATTGTTTAAGAAAAGAGGAGAAGAGGATTTTCAAAAAGCTATTAAAAAGGGAGACAGGAGATTAGAGAGAGAAAAGAAGAAACAGAGAAGAAGTTGAAGATGTATGATACCCCTCCACCTTATGCTGGACAGTATCCTGTCATTGAAGGGAAGTTTGATATTTCTGGACAGGTGACTGTAACAGATGACAAAAAGGAGCCAGAACCAGAAGATGAACAAGAAGCAGCCTTGGAGGATGAGAAGAGAATCTCAGAGGTTGCTGAGAAAACACCCAAAAACCCACCAACCCTCCACAAAAGAGAGCCCTACTGCACAGGGAGAGAGAGAAAGAGTAGGCAGCAGAGCAGTGAGACAGTATATCCAGATCTTAATAAATTACAGCAGGAGTGGAGAAGTGCAGTGAAGAGTGAAGAGGCAGCAAGGAGAGAAAGGGAGTCAGAGACACAGGCAGTGAAAGGTGATGAGGGAAAAACTGAGCAGACAGAATGGGAAGACAGTGATGATGGTGTGTTGGATTGTTACAGGAAGTACAGAAAACAGATGAGAAAAGAGAGAAGAGTAGGATGGGGTACACCAAGGGGGAGGTCCAAGAGCTGGATGACACAGAGCTTTGATGATTCTATCCAAAAAATTAGCAAATCAATTACTAATTTGGATGAAATTGTGCGTATTGCAATGGAGAGAAAAAGTCCAAGGAGACAGAGTAGAAGGGATAATGATGAAACGTCAGAAAGTGAGGAAGACATTGAGATTCAGGTAGAACCGAGTATGAGATTAAGATCTGGGAGAAAATGTGGGATGGTACAAGCACCTATACTGATTAAGGGAAGACATGTTCATTACATACCATGGCAGAGCCAGGATTTGGAGGGGTTGGTCAATAGCTTGCCCGAGCTGCATGAAGGGGCTCAGAAGTGGATACTGGACTTTGAAGAAAAGACACTTAGGCATCTCCTTGCTATAGGAGATATAAAAGCCTTATTGGCCAGAATAATGGGACAAAAGGCAATGGAAGAACTCATGACAAAAGCAGGCATGGAGCATCACGCTGAGGATGCGACCAGTGATGGTGTGGTATTCAATCAATACCGTAACAGACTGTGGAACGTAATGAGGGAAGTTTATCCATGAAAATTACACCTGAAAACTCTGAAAGGAGAACCAATAGGAGAGACTGAAAATCCCTCCACCTATGTTCATCGCATGAAAAAGATGTGGAGAGCGGAAGCAGGAAGTGACCCAGATCAAGACAGTCTCATGAAAGTGGTCTTTCGGACATCGGTCCTGGATGGCCTTCCAGAAAAGGTCAAAAGCAAACTGGAAGATGTAGTGGGACTGACTGAAAAGACTGTTGATGAATTTGTAGCCCACATGACACATACAGTGGATAAACACAGACAAAATGAAAAGAAAACCAAAGAACAAGAGAAAGAAGAGCTGAGAAAGGTGGCACAGCTCCAACTGGGAGAACTGACAGGAAAAGCTAAGAAAAAGGGGGAAAAGACTCAAGCTGCAGTTGTGGAAGAAAAGACTTTGCAGGCATCACAAATGCCAGTGACTCCAAACCCTGCATCACCAGTGAGTCAGCAACTGGATGGAGTCCAACAACCACAGCAGCCTACAACTCCCTCAGCTCCAATCATCAAACTGTACGCACAGCCTGGTAGAAGTGGACCAAGCAAGCCAAAATTCAGCAGACGACAGCAGCGGCAGCCTCGAGGTCCATCTGGAGTGTGTTGGGGATGTGGACAACCAGGACACACCCAAAAGAGATGTTCAGTAAATCCATGGAAGGGACCTGGAGTGCGGGGAGGTGCGCCTTGGCGGGCTCCCCAAATTGTGGGTCAAGAACAATCACAGCAAAACCCAAATTTAGGACATCCATGGACAGGAGGGAATCAGAACCCTGCCTGGACTGGATTAAATCAATACTCTGGCCCAGTAAATTACTGGAGTGGACAGAATGGGTGCTAGGGAGGCCCAAAGGGTCCTACAGGGGAGGGTCAGCTCTTATTGACAAGCAAGGAAGCTGATGAGGAACCAATGCTGCAGGTTCAGGTGAATGGCAAAACTATACCCATGATGATATATAACAAGCTCCTGTATCTATGTCTAAATTCAAATTATGCCATTAACCTCTCCAGGTCAGGAAAGTTCGTTAAGACCGTAGGATTGTCAGGACAATTGCAGCTAATACCAGTGACCGCTCCAGTTAAAGTAACATTACAGGGAAAAACAATCAATTTACCTATCTTAGTTTCAGAGCAAACTCCAGTAAATTTATTAGGGAGAAATGCTTTGTGCCAGTTGGGATTCCAGATTTGGTGTACGCCTGATGGAATTTATGTGGATGAAATGGCAGTCAGTGCTCAGATGAATGTGACATTAGGAAAGGAAGCTAATGTGTACTGTGACGCTGCTAATAAATGAAGGATTTGAGTCAAAGGAGTTGGGAACAATGGTTAAAAGAGCAGAAGAACTGAGGTGGAAGAAGACACAAAATCCATTGATACTGTGTGCTGAAGATAATTCAACGATCAAAGTGTTGTGTGAATTGGAAGTGACAGCAACACCACAGGCAGTAGCAATCCCAAGATTTGAAAATGATGTCTGGAAGCGAATGAATGCACAAATGAAAGAAGATCCCCTGAAGAAACAAATGATTAAGCATGTAAGATAAAATCAGCTTCACCAGTTCAGATCAGATTGAAACCTAGAGCACAACTACGTAGGAGAGCTCAGTATCCTTTAAAACCAGAAGCTGAACAGGGTATAGAGAGAACTATAATGGGGCTGGTAGAAGCAGGAGTACTAATAGAGATGAGAAGCCCATGTAACACTCCTATACTCCCAGTACAAAAGGCAGATAAAACTAAGTGGCGATTGGTACACGATCTAAGAGCAGTAAATGCAGCGGTAGAAGATTGGCAAGCGGAAGTGCCCAATCCACACACACTACTTATGAACATTCCACCAGATGCCAAGTATTTTACAGTAATAGATTTGTGTTCTGCATTTTTTAGCATTCCAATAGCAGAAGAGTTGAGGTATCTATTTGCATTTACATACAGGGGGAAGCAGTACAGTTATACAAGGTTACCACAGGGATTCAAACATTCCCCTCATATTTAATCAAGTCCTGAGACAGGATTTAGAGGAATTGGCTCTAAACAGCACAATGCTACAGTATGATGATTTAATCTTGTGTTCCCCGACAATAGAACAATGTCATGAAGACTCTGCTAAAGTTCTCAGAAAATTGGCTGAGGGGGGGCATAAGGTGTCACAAGCAAAGTTACAATATTGCCAACCACAGGTAGAGTACCTGGGACGGCTGGTGGCACATGGAACAAAAGCAAGCAAAAGCTCCTTCACAGCTGGAGGGAATCAGTAAAGCACCACAACCAATGACAGTGGGACAAATGATGTAGTTCCTAGGAATGACAGGGTTTAGTGCAGAATGGATTGCAATAAAGACTGCACCCTTGAGGGGACTGATAGCAGAAGCAGGATCAAAGACTTTAAATGCTCCATTAAAATGGACATCTGATGCTTATGTGACATTTGAAACTCTGAAGCTGGAAATGCAAACAGCACCAGTGTTAGCTACACCAGATTATGATAAACCTTTCTGTTTGTTTGTTGCTAATCGCTGTGATGGATTTGCATCGGCAGTGTTGATGCAGGAGACATGTAGTGGAGGAAAGAAACAGCCAAAAGCTTATTATAGCACTAAACTGGATGGAGTGGCTCAGGGATGGCCAACATGTTATCAGGGATTAGCAGCAGTACATTATGCCTACGAAAAGGCTTCGGTTCTGACAATGGGGTTTCCAGTGGTCATCTATTCCCATCATAAAATTATAGAGCTGATCAAGAATAGCAGATTTGTGTTAACACAAGCAAGGAGTTTGCAGTACTCGTTTTTGCTTATGCTTCCTGATGTGACTTTTAGGAGATGTAATACAGTTAATCCAGCAGAATTATTACCTTTCCAGTTTGAAGGAAAACCACATGATTGCATAGCTAGTTCATTGGCATTCTCTAAGTTAAGGCCTGATTTGGAGTCTACACCAATTCTGGAAGCAGAATTGACTTTTTTTGTTGATGGATCCTGTTTTAGGGATCACTTGGGGAACCATGCGGGATATGCGGTGGTGAAGAGAGGTAATGGAGATGTTTCCAAGGTAGAAAAGGCTGAAAACTGTCCTCAGCCTTGTTCTGCCCAACTAGCAGAGCTGAAAGCAGTAACTGAGGCATGCAGATTGGCAAAGGGAAAATGTGTTAATGTTTTTACTGATTCAGCTTATGCTCATGGAGTTACCCATTTAAGAAAACTGATGGTACCCCAATACAACACTTGCAGCAAATACTGGAGCTGATGAATGCTATGATGCTGCCAAGAAGACTGGCAATAGTTAAATGTCAGGCACACAAAAAAGGAAATGATTATGTAATAAAGGGGAATAACTTGGCTGATGAGGCAGCTAGAAAGGCCTCTAAGTGTGAGGATCCAGTGATGGCACCAATGGTAGCAATAGAACCTATAACTGCACTGGATGACTTGGTGGAGATGCAGAGACAAGCAAAATTGTGTGAAAGAACTATGTGGAGTAACAGAGGAGCTAAACAAGATGAAAAAGGATTATGGAGAAATCATGAAGGGTTGTTGATTGCACCTAACACATTACTAACAATACTAATCACTAATGCACATGGGTTGGATCATTGCGCAAGAGGAGAAGTGGTGAAAAAAATAAAGAAACAAGGGTTTTGGTCTCCATATTTACAGGCAACGATTGATGAATTGCTGAGCCAATGCGATGTTTGTGCCCAAAATAATGTGCGAAAGGGAATCACTACCCCATCTGGTGCCTACCGGACCATTTCAACATCTGGTGATTGATTATGTGGACATGATTAAAAGGGTGAGAGGATACAGGTACATGCTTGTGGTCATTGACAGATTTAGCAGGTGGGTGGAAGCAGCCCCCGCCAAAGATCAAGGGGCTGGAACTGTTATCAAGTTTTTGTATTCCATCGCAAATAAGTTCAGACAATGGATCAGCTTTTATCCAACAGACTGTTAAAAAGGTAATGCAACAATTGAGAATCAAACAACGACTGGGATGTGTTTACCACCCCCAGTCTCAGGGGATGGTGGAAAGGGTTAATGGAACTCTAAAAACAAAGATAAATAAAATTTGTGTGGAAACTGGATTCCATTGGATGGATGCTCTACCTTTAGCTTTGATGCATTACAGAATGCAAGCTAACAGAACCACTCATCTGACTCCACATCAGATGCTTACTGGTAGACACATGCCTGTACCCCATCTGAGGGAACCCTATCAGGGACCTCCCTTGGAGCAATTGGAAGCAGAACTGAGAGCTTATATGAGACAACTAACTGCTATACATAAAGCTATTTATCAACAGGAGCTGAGACGTGCACCGGAACCGGAGGAGGAGGCCAAGAACCCTTTAAGGCCAGGGGACCAGGTATACATAAGAGTTTTCAGGAGGAAGTGGAATGAACCAAGGCGAACTGGTCCTCACAAGGTGGTAAGCGTGACACCCACAGCAATAAAAGTGGAGAATAGTACTACTTGGTATCATCTTAACCACTGTACTCGAGTCCCCAGGAACCTGTTGCCAAGAGCAGAGTCCGACGACGTTAGCAAAAATGATGAGCCAGCAACAGGATAGGAAGAACGCAGTGGAAGCAATCAGGAGAGCCCTGGATCGAGGCAGGAGAGTGGTACCCATCCCGGGCCTGGTATGTCATCCGCAAGCCAGAACAGCCGTGTCGGAGGATCAGGGGAGGACATCTCATTTAGCAGCCCGCAGGACGCAGCAACACATGCCGAGGACCCAGGGGACTCAGGTGGCTTGGAGGAGACGGAAGAATGGGAGGAGGCAGAGAGTCAGGAGGAGAGGACAAGATCAGAGACTGTAATCGTCAATGTGCACTTTCACATGCTTTTATGCAATTGCAAATGGAAGGGCAACCTGGACCTTACACCCCAGACCACGGGAACAGGCTCCAAAGGAAAAGACCAAATTCAGAGAACCGAACCACAAGTAATAGTAAGAAAAAGAAACTAATGTATAAATCACTTTGGACAAAAGATCAGATGAATGTTTCCCTAATACGTAAGACAACTGTTTTGGCGTCAGAGATGAAGATTCAGGTGTCCCCGTATAGGACCCTGGATTATCTGCCACCATCACTTGTCCTATGGTGCCTTGATAGCATTAAGAAGGTACTCACTGACAACCCTGATTACGATCTTATTTGCACCTTATATAATCGCCTTCCTAACATAGTCGCTGGAGCAACTGAGGATTTTTCTGTTCCTGAGATTGCTGTCTGGTTCACTTTAGATCATGACGCTAACCGCCTGATGCATGCTGTTATTGATTTTTTTTGTTACCCAGATTAAGGACAACGCTTTGTTCAGTGTGGCCAGAGAAGTACTAGTGACCTCTCCTGGTACACACCTACAGTACCGTGCTACTGCACGTAAAGTTCAAAATGGGCGAAGATGCTGTAGTTGCTACTTAACCAGCTGAGAGATCTAGTTGGGAAATTTACTGGTTTCATAACATGTATTTACTCAATTTTCATTGATCATGTATCGACTATATAACCTTTAAATTTAACAATTACTGAATGATCTGTTACATATACTCTGACTGAAATTGCATGTCCTTATTATTGTTTTGAGCACAGTCATATTATCCAGAATCAGCACATGGTATACTCTAATATGTACCCTTATATAAGGTACTATTCTATTGATTAATTTTTGTAATCTCGAGAGCTGGATTAGGCTAAATTGGGAACCGCTGAACCCAAGCGCTGATAGCGCTATCGCAACATCTGGGTAGAGTGGGAATTTTTTCCTCTAAAAATTGACTTAGCACAGAGGTTTTCGCCCACTCTTGGGGAATGGGTCTCTCTTCTTAGTAACCTGATCACGTTAATAAAAATAAAAAAAAAAAAAATTTAAAAAAAATCCTCAATATACTGCCTTTATTACTTGATTTATGATTGTTTTATGGTTATTTTTATGAGTATTTCATGATTATTATTAATATCATTTGTGTTTCAGACAAAACTATGTTATGTAGTATTTTTAATCATTAACATGTATTACAGCTTTATTGTTCTTTAAATCATTACCTAATCTTACAGTATTTCACCACATTTATTGATATATCCGACTTGTAAGTCGGAGAGGGGGGATATATATAGTAAAAATCCCTTTACTTTTGTCCCTTTGCTTTTGCCCCTGTCTTACAGTGTCCCACACCATTGAATTCCAATGAAAAAGCAAACAGATACATTTCTAAAATGAGCAATAGTGCTCATACATGGCCGGTAGCGAACAGTTACATTTCTAATCAAGCAGCTGCACTCACAATTGGGAACCTGGATGGGAAGAAACCTTGAAATGTTGGTGGTGGATAAGACAGGGAGTCATCAGTAAAAGGACTTCAGATTTTCCGAAGTCCGAAAATTTAAAATCCGAAGTTTCGGATTTAGGATTACACTTCAATTTTCCATGACAAATGACAACAAAACAGGGCAGGACAAAGACAGGGACGTCGTTTTTGAACTGACCATATGGGTGTTTGGCTTGCCTGAGGTTACAATGAAATGGAATGGCAGCCATAATAAAACATTTTGTCCATTCGCAAATAGCAAGGATAGTGGTTGCCTAGCTTTAGCCAACTTTGGCCAGTGAGGGATAGAGGTTGAAGAAACCAGCACTGCAAATCATTTATTTTTAAAATGCTTCCTAGTAATTAAAAATTTTCAAGGGATAGCTTAAATGCAAGTGTTCAAAGGTCAGGTGAAAGAGCTTCAACATTATTAGACAGTGCAATAAATACTGTCATAAAGCAAGACATGTGAATTGTGAGGGGAGAGTGGTGCGTGCTTATTTTTGTGGCTGAGAAGCCTGAAAAGTGCTCTGGTTATTGGAACCTCTGTTCATTGGCATGTGAAAATAGCTACTCCTTTAGGGGCACCAACACCAGCTAGGGTTAGCTGAATCTAAGGAGCCAGGGCCATGGACTTATTAGGCAACCTTAGGCTGTTAGCTAATCTTAGGTATGCAAGGATAGTCTTTCATGTAGGGGCTAATGACATTCGCCTGCAACAGTCAAAGATCTTCTCCTTCTTCTTTGCTTTCGGCTGCTCCCGTTTAGGGGTCGCCACAGCGGATCAACTGTCTCCATTTCTTCCGGTCCTCTGCGACTTCCTGCTTCAAATCGACCACCTGCATGTCCTCTCTCACCACGTCCATAAACCTCCTCTTTGGTCTTCCTCTTCTGCACTTTCCTGGCATCTCCATCTTCAACATCCTCCTTCCAATATAATTCTCATCTCTTCTCTGGACATGTCCAAACCAACGCAACCTTGCTTCTCTAACCTTGTCTCCAAGGCGTCAAACCTGAGCTGTCCCTCTAATATACCCATTTCTAATCCTGTCCATCCTCATCACACCCAACGAAAATCTCAGCATCTTTGACTCTGACACCTCCAGCTCCACCTCCTGCCTTTTCGTCAGTGCCACCGTCTCCAACCCATACAACATAGCTGATCTCACTACTGTCCTGTAAACCTTCCCTTTTACTGAAGCTGTTACGCGTCGGTCACAAATCACTCCAGCCATTCTTCTCCACCCATTCCAACCTGCCTGCACTCTCTTTTTCACCTCTCTCACACTCGCCGTTACACTGACCTGTTGATCCCAAGTATTTAAACTCCTCCACCTTTGTTACCTCTACTCCCTGCATCCTAACCACTCCACTTTCATTCACACTCATGTATTCTGTATTTGCCCTACTCACTTTCATTCCTCTACTCTCCAAAGCAGATCTCCATCTCTCCAGGATTTCCTCAAGCTGCTCCCTACTCTCACTGCAGATCACAGTATCATCAGCAAACATCATCGTCCACAGAGACTCCTGTCTAACCTCGTCCGTCAACCTGTCCATTGCTATTGCAAACAAGAATGGGCTCAGTGCTGATCCTTGATGTAATCCAACTCTACCTTAAATGCATCAGTCACTCCCACTGCAGATCTCACCACTGTTACACTGCCATCATACATATCCTGAACTACTCTCACATACTTCTACACCAGACATCCACATACAAAACCACAACTCCTCTCTAGGCACCCTGTCATATGCTTTCTCCAAATCCACAAAGGCACAATGCAGCTCCTTCTGACCTTCTCTGTACTTCTCCATCAACACCCTCAGAGCAAACATTGCATCTGTAGTGCTCTTTTTTGGCATAAAGCCATACTGCTGTTCACTAATCCTCACCTCTTTTCTTAACCTAGCTTCCACTACTATTTCCCATAACTTCATGCTGTGGCTGATCAACTTTATCCCTCTATAGTGTTCTGTGCATCACCCTTATTCTTGAAAATCGGTACCAGTACACTTTGTCTCCACTCCTCAGGCATCTTCTCACATTTCAAGATTGTGTTAAACAATCTGGTCAGAAACTCAACTGCCATCTCCCCATAACACCTCCATGCGTCCAACAGCCTTTCCATTCTTAATCCTCTTCATCGCTGCCCTTACTTCCATCTTGTTTATTTGCTGCACTTCCTGGTTCACTCTCCTCACACCATCCAATCTTCTCTCTCTCATTTTCTTCATTCATCAGCTCCTCAAAGTATTCCTTCCATCTGCTCAACACACTCTGTTCAACTGTGAGTACGTTTCCATTTCTATCTTTAATCGCCCTGACCTGCTGCACATCTTTCCCAGATCTGTCTCTCTGTCTAGCCAATCAGTAAAGGTCCTTTTCTCCCTCTTTACTGTCCAACCTCTCATGCAATTCACCAAACACCTTATCTTTGGCCTTCGCCACTGCTTTCTTCGTCCTAAAGTTCATCTCCTTGTACACCTGTCTGCTTTCTTCATCTCTCTGACCGTCCCATGTCTTCTTTGCCTCCCTCTTCTTCTGTATACATTCCTGGACTTCTCGGTTCCACCACCAGGTTTCCTGATCCTCCTTCTTCCTTCCAGATGTCACACCAAGTACATTTCTAGCCGTCTGCCTAATCACTTCTGCAGTAGTTTCTCGTAAAGTAAACTTGTCTCTCAACCTAGGCTAAGTGCCAAAAGCATTAAAAATAGCAGTTATTAAGCCTTTACTTAAGAAGCCAAATCTCGATCCAGTCAAGTTAACCAATTATCGACTGATTTCTAAATTGCCATTTATATCAAAGATTCTGGAGAAAATTATGGCCTAGCAATTGTGCTTGCATCTACATAAAAATCTTTGAGAAATTTCAGTCTGGCTTTCAGCCATACCATAGCACTGAAACAGTGCTAGTGAAAATATTAAACGTTCTCTCAATGGAATCTGACAAAGGGTCGGTATCCTTACTAGTCCTCCTCGACCTTAGTGCTGCGTTTGACACCATAGATCACAATATCTTACTGCACAGACTAGAAAACCTGTTAAACCTTTCTTGGTTTAAACCTTTCTTGGTTTAATTCACACTTGACCAACCATTATCAATTTGTAAATGCAAGGCTCTGTCCTAGGTCCCCTACTTTTTATATTACACGCCTGCTTTCAAGAATGTTCTGGTAAGAGCCTTCATAAACTCCAGTTAGTCCAGAATGCAGCAGCTAGTATCCTTTGAACACATTAGTCTGATATTATCTATAATTCATTGGCTTCCTGTGAAATTACGCATCGATTATAAAATTCTACAACTGACTTTCAAAGCTTTAAATGGCCTTGCCCCTGAGTATCTCTCCTAGCTTATCTCCAGTTATGAACCCCCAAACTTACTTAGATTGCAAGGTGTTGGCTTTCTAACAGTTCCCAGAATTATGAAAACAACAGTGGGAAGAGCCCCCATCTCTGGAACATTCTTCCAGCTACTATCTGGGAATCAGACATTTAAGTCCAGGCTAAAAACTTACTTGTTTAGTCAGGCTTTTAGTAATTAATCTTCCTATTAGTTAAAAGGTGCAGATCTAACGGTTCACAAATACAGCGAATTACAGTAAACTGGGATGTTGGTGCTCCTGACTCACCACCCTCACGTGAGCACTCAAGTTTGTTGACAGTGGTGTGAGGAGACACCCATGTCTCAGGATGCTCTCGTGTTTGTAAAACCCTCGGCTGTCCTTTCTAGTTAGGCAGGAATAGCAAGTTCTGCCAGAGTCATAGTAGTGGACTCTATAAATTCATAGTCTGCACAACAGAATTAATTTCTCTCTCTTTCTGTTTAAGGTGGACAGCTTATGCATTTTTGGGAGGGAAAGGCCTCCCAGCCAAGTCCATAATTTATTGTGAGGGTTTACTGAACTCTATACCAGCTAGTCCACAGAGTTGACGAAATGACTATCTTCAGATTTCTCTTCACCTCAACTTGAGATCAGCCACATCATACTGAATCATCTGCATGAGCTGCTGCAACTGACTAAGATTAACAAAAGCTTCGCCACTCAGGAACCACCACTATTAGCTCATTAAACTTCCAATTACAGACTCTAATGGACTCTTATTTTCCTCATAGTTCACCAGAACTCATCACTAAATCAGTTAATTTATTAGATGCACTTTTCCTTCTTTATTATCCGGTGTCGACCAGAGGAGGATGAGTTCCCCTTTGAGTCTTGGCTTTTCGCAAGATTTCTTCCTCTTCCTTCTTTTCTCCTGACAGTGGAGTGGGGAAATGCATTATATATTGTAATATAACATATTATACCAGGTTGACAATCTAGATAAGACATTTGTTCTCTTTAAGTTGTTCTACAGACCAACTACACCTGGTTTGTCAAACTCAAGTTCTAAAGGGTTTCACAATTCTCTCCTCAAACACACTTAGTTCTTATCACCTGCAAGATGCAAGATCACCTGCATGTGCTGGCTACAAATGCTTTTTTGATTCATAAAAACTCAAACACATGCTGCTGCTTTTAAATAATTTGATCCCACTTCTTAAATCTGGAGGAGGAAAACCTTCCGTATTTTTGAATCTGGATAACAGATGCACAGTACAGTCTGTAATTAAGGAGTTTTTCCATTGCCTTTGTTGACTTTGAGTTGCTTTCTAGGTGGTTGGACCTGGATTCTGTAATATAACAGTTATAGTTGTAAAAAGCACTCTATAAATAAGACTGACTTGACAATACCACTTTATGTTTAGGAAGGGAAGATTCTCATATATAATGACCATAATCGGTATAGTGTTTAGGTATATTAGCCATGTATATTAGGTACATCACCACACATGCTTGAGTAAAAAATTAAGAAATCCTTAGAGTAGACAGAATTTGTATTATATGCAGACACTGTCAGCAGATAAGTTACAAAATATATACAAGTTTAATGACTTCCACTATTAACAGGATCACTGCAGGTACAGTACCTTGAAATTCCCTCAGATGCACTATTGGATGGCATCACTGTAGTATGCTCGACTATTGTTTCCAGGTCCTGTTGGCATTCTGTTGCTTTGTTGTTATGCCTACACGTCTTTGGTTGCTCCTCTACTTCTTCCTCTTTCTCCATTATTTTGTTTTTGCTTCTTTCTTCACTCTCATTATCACTCTCCTCTTCCAGCATATCATCCACCTGCTCAAGAAAATGTGTAAAGTAAGAATTGTTCTTTGCTATGAGCTCCAAGGCTATTCATTTATCAAACAACTGCAGTTATTTATGCAGTTACTATATATTCACTTTTGTTTGTTTCAGTGGATACTAAGACATAAATGTTTATTTTGTAGATACAACTATTTAAAGAGTTATAAATAAAGAACAAATAAAGAGGCAAAATAGATAATTCTATTAAAAGTGTCCTTTTGATAATAATGTTTTTCCACAATATAAACATTTTTTGTGGTACATACCATTTATGTTCATAACGTTGAAACAATGTAAAACCTGTTAAATGTCTGTTTAACACTAAATCATCATCATCATCTCCTTTCGGCTGCTCCCATTTAGGGGTTGCCTCAGCAAATCATACATTTCCATTTCTTCCGATCTTCTGCATCTTCCTCCTTCAAACCAACCACCTGCATGTCCTCTCTCACCATATCCATAAAACATCTCTTTGTTCTTCCTCTTTCTTGGCAGCTCCATCTTCAACATCCTTCTCCCAATATAATTGCATGTCCAAACTAAACGCAACCCTGATTCTTTTACATTGTCTCCCAAACCTCTACCTGAGCTGTCCCTCTAATATATTCATTTCTAATTCTGTCTTACCACTCCAGCCCATATAACATAGCTGGTCTCACTACTCTCCTGTAAAACTTCCCTTTTACTCTCACTGGTACCCTTCTGTCACAAATCACTCCAGCCAGTCTTCTCCACCCATTCCAACCTGCCTACACTCTTTTCTGCAACTCTCTTCTGCACTCACCATTACTCTGAACTGTTGATTCCATGTATTTAAATTCCTTTACCTTTTGTTACCTCTACTCCCTGCATGTGATATTGTAATCTGTAGGTTAGGTAGGAACCCACTCCACTTTCCTCCCTTTAGCACTATGCCACTTCTTGTCTGCTTCCTCTTCTGTATATACTCCTGGACTTCTGGGTTCCACCACCAGGTTTCCTTATATTCCTTCTCTCTTACCGATGTCACACCTAGTACCTTTCTAGCCATCTCCTAAAGACCAGTAAGCTAAAAGCAGTGGTGTCAATCATTGTTAACCCAGGCCTTGACTGATCCGGTATGGAAGTCTCCTTCGTTGTCTCCATATATGATTTTGCAAAAATGTTACACCAGATACCTGGCATAACCCTCCCTTTATCATAATTAAATGCACTGAGAGTAAACTTCTGGGAAGATGCCACTGAATACAACCTCACTATATGTTTGGTGTCTGGATAACATATGGTGTCTACTCCACTATTTTTCTGCACAACACAAGTAGATTCCAGTATCTTCTGTGTTAGGAATATTAATGACAAGATAAAAATCCTAAGAATAGTTTTAAAAACACGTTTAATATCAATATGGCAACTATATGATGTCAGAATGCAGTTTAAAGGCCAAAAGCTGCATTTTTTGAGGGGAAAAAAAACAAACAAAAGAAACTGTCAGTGTAATGTCAAGAAATTAAATGGTGAGAGAGACATATCTTTTTCTCTAATTTAGTCCTACCTGCCTTTTCATCACAGTATCCCATCAATACATCAATATACGACAAATTTATAGCATAGAGCAATCTGCTTCTCAGCACTCACCTCCTTGTCCATGCTTTCCAGGTCCTCCTTACAGAGTGTGTAGAGGGGCATAGTTTCAGACATGCTTGGCTGTCGTTTCCTGCGTGAGGGTTTTTCATCATGTAGATTTAAACCATCCATCTCCTCCTGCTGTGTAGATCCCTGTTTTAACCTAAACAGTCAACAATAAGACAATAAAAATTTAAACAATGCTGAAAGAAATTAAATGTTTGACAAAGACAACACTGAAATGGCAAATAATTTAGTTATTGGATGTACAAATTCTATAATATTAATGATTTCACCATATGTATATCCAATTAATGGAGTTCAAATGATGTCTATAAATCTCAAACATTCCAGAAGACCTTCTTGTGAACCTTAATCTTTAGTTCCTTCCACTAATCTTCCACTAAGTTGGTGCAACCATTACTGGAAGATTTTAAAGTTTTTAAATATGCTTAAAATGCATAGGCAGAGTTTATTTCTAATCAGTTATTAGTAGTCATTTTTTCCTGTAAATATCAGAATTCAACCATGCTGACTTCTGATGCTACTATTGTGAACTACATCTTAAATTTTTTGAGCCTGTTCTAGAAGCAGCAAAGCAAACCAAAGCCATGACACTTCCTCCAATGTGCTTCAAAGATGAACTTTGATGTTTTGAAAAGGGTCTATCCAACCTATCTGCACTCACCATTACTCTGCACTCTACACTCATACATATCCTGTTCTACTCTCTCCTATACTTCTCTGCCACATCTGACTTCCTCATACAAAACCACAAATCCTCTCTAGGCACCTGTGTGTATTTTGAGACTAATCAAAATTGTTAGAAAGCAAGCATGTAAGCATCTGTAACATTCTTTATCTTCTTCCATTTTCCAATTTTGTATTACAATACAAATAAATGTCTGTTTGCCAAGTGAATGCAATAAGTATTCATGACATCATTAAATCAGTTTTATTTACAGGGGGTCTTTGAGTTGCGACACAGATCCTACAACAGCGTTATAACATAAATTTTGAAGTAAGCCAAAACACAAAGGCATATGTTAGTATACTGGGGAATGGCAACTTCCTCACTCATGCGCCATGTTACTGTGCACTGCTCCGCCATGAGTGCAGCTAAAAACTAGTTCCGCATAGTCTAATAAGTCCAACACAAATGGCGCAAGATAAGACGCTTACGTCTCTGTTTTTTTATGGGAGTGAATGTTGCAAACTCTAAATTTTTACATCGGGTCTGTTATAACTTAAAGACCCCCTGTATATAGCGCTTTTTACAACTGTTGTCAGCACAGGACAACAGGAGGAAGAAACCTTGGGTGGATCCAAGACTCAAAAGGGGAACCCATATATACCAAGATACTGGAAATAAGGAAGGAAAAGAAAGAATACATTTCATAAAGTGATCCCTTTAGCGAGGAGTGCTGGTAAAATATGAGCTACAATAAAAAAAAAAAATTTAAAGAGTCCATTAGTCCTTAATTGGAAGCTCGATGAGCCAATAGTGGCGGCTGTGCTTGAGTGGGGGAAGCCCCCATCGATCCCAGCCAGCAGCAAGTGAAAGTGACTGTTTTGTCCTTGTGAAGCACATCACCTCTGCATTTAGTGCATTGTTTTAAATCAGACCACAATATCTTGCTGCCCAGATTAGAAAACCTGGTTGGTATAACAGGAACACCCTTTCCTGGTTTAATTCATACTTAGCCAATTGGGGCTCGGACCCAGATTCTGTAAAGCTGCTTTGTGACAACAACTGTTGTAAAAAGCGCAATATAAATAAAACTGACTTGACTAGACAGTGAACCAAAATGAAATGCAACTTCTGCTTTTCACCCATACACACTGTGCAGGAGGGGGCAGCTATTTAAATCGGCCGGGGAGCAGTGATGAGGATGGTACCTTACTCAAGGAAACCTCAGGGCAAGCTAATGGTCTGGGATTCAAACCCATGACCTTCTAATCCTGGAGCCAAATCCCTTTTTTTTGAACTCTTTAAAAGTTTTTAAAATTTTATTATTTAACTGAGCTGAGCCTCGGAATGCACTTTCCTTCCCATTAAGTGCTTGCCTGTTGCTGCCTCAATGTATGTTGCCAATATAATGTTTGCAGAAACATTTATTATATTTATTTAATATATAAAATTGAGTACTGACCATGTAATCATTTTTATGCATATATTCCAGCTCCAAGCTAAATAAACTATAATGATATGAATACTATAATATGTATTCGTGTGATGAGGGAAGGTGTGCCCTAAGGAGGTCAACATCTCATAATATATATATAGGGCCTATCAAGGTGTAAGTTGCAGGTCAGGAATATGACCGCACTGAAGGCTAATGGGTTCCTAGTAGCTTCAGATAATTAATATAGTAGATATAAAATAAAAAACAAAAGAAATTAAAACAGTTAATACAAAACACAAAGACAGAGAAAAGCAAACAGCAGAATTTGAAAATCAAGAATGGGGAGAAGTAGAATAGCACAGACATGTTTTCAACTGAGTTTTGAAGAGAGAAAGAGAGGACATTAGGCGCAGGTTTTGAGGGAGGGAATTCCAGAGTTTAGAGGCAGCAACACTAAATGATCTACCACCCATGGTAGCTAACCCTCTAATTTAGAAACTGCGAGTAACCCGGTACCGGAAGAGCACAGGGAGCGGGTAGGAGTGTATGAATGGAGCAATTCAGTGAGGTATGGATTAGCAGATCCATGAAGGGCTTTAAACATGATCAGAAGCAGCTTGTACTGAATATGATACGATATAGGCAGCCAGTGAAGTTTGTGGAGAATGCGGGTGATATGTTCAGATTTTTTGGAGAATGTGAGAACACGAGCTGCAGAGTTCTGTATGTTCTGGAGCCTGGCTAATGTTCTAGTTGGGAGACCAAAGAGTAAAGCATTACAGTAATCGAGACGGGACGTTAAAAAAGCATGAACAAGTATTTCTGCATCCTTCAATGAAAGTGATGAGTGGAGACATGAGATGTTTCTGAGGTGAAAGAAAGCATTTTTCACAACTATGTTTATGTGAGATTCAAATGACAGAGTGGGATCGAATAGAACACCAAAATTCCAGGCAGTGGGTGAGGGCGTAACGAGCATTTTCAATGGATAAACTGAAATTTTGGAGTTTAGTGATGAGAAATTAATAAAAGTTCTGTTTGGTCAGTGTTGAGTTTTAGAAAGTTTCAGGTGAGCCATAGTTTTACGTCATGAATACAAGCTGTAAGGGAATGGGGTGGAGCGGCTGAAGTGGAGGTGGTAAAGTAGATTTGGGTATAGTCGGCATAGCAATGAAAACTGAGGCCAAGGTTTCTAATAATATGGCAGAGAGAATATAAATGATGAACAAATGAACCATCTTGCATAGTTTTATTTTAATGTGAATTTAATTACATTTAACTATAAATTTGTTGAACCTGCACATCACCTGAAAGGTGTGTTCAGTAGGCTGATGCTTGGCCACATTGGGGAGCTTTTAGCACTCTTTCATGTTTAAGTGAAAGTGACTATTCTTGTCATTGCGAGGTCACAGCACAGCATGCAGTGAACTGCTATGAAAGCACCCGGGGAGCAATGACAGGGACGGTACCTTGCTCCCACATTCTTCTGATTAATTCCGATCATGTGGCCAACTCCCTAACCACTAGGCCACTGCTGCCCCATGATAATCACTGGATCCACTGACCCACTTAATTATTAGATGAGAAGTAGGTGCTGGATCCAGGATGGAGGTGGTTGAACTGGATTTTCCTAATTAATTCAGTAACAGAGTTTGAGTTTGTAAGAGAGAACTTGGTGAAGGATTGCACTGGAGAGAGTTACAAGATGGTGGAGGGGTACCAATGAACAGATTATATATCAGATAAATTTTGTTTTGAAAAAAGTGAAGAAAGGACTCACATGAGCGAGAACCTGAGAGAAGGTGCTAAATAAAGAAGCATCACATTAGAGCATCAGGCCTTGGGCTTACAGCCGCTGCTACAGATGGAGGAAAGATAACGAGAGTGGTTGGTGTTAAGGGCGTATCGACATTTTAGCATCTGATCAACATGTAACTGAGAGTGCACAGTGAGACCTGATTTTTTTAAACAGCCGTTCAAGTCGCATCCCAACAGCTTTCATGGACCTCAGTTCAGGGGTGAACCAGAGAGGAGGAGAGGGAAGGTACGGCCCATATTTTGACTGGAGCAAACATTAAAATGGCAAAAATGGAGCGGTTGTATGAAGATAGAATGGCATTCGGACAGGAGAGGTTTAAGAAATTTGAAAGAGGAGATGTAAGCAGGTCAGAAGTGAACCTCGGTTCTGTCCTTTCTAGTCTGACAGAAACAGAGCACCTGTGAGGAGTGTTTTCTGTTCTCTGAGCATGTGTTTCCGAGATCAGTTCCTCCACAGCTGAGGCAGGTTTCTGTACAACGCTCTAACACTGTGTGAACGGAGAGCTGCTATACTGCTGACAGTAATAATCTCCTACATCTTCACTCTGGACGCCTCTGATGGTAAGAATGAAGTCAGATCCAGATCCGCTACCACTAAAACGAGATGAAACTCCAGAGTAAAGATCATCTCCACTGTAGATCAGGAGTTGAGGAGCTTTTCCAGTTTTCTGAAGATACCAGGAAATACAGCCTGGTGTACAACCACTCAGCGCACTGCTGGTTCTACAGTTGATGGTGACAGACTCTCCTGAGAAACTGGTTCACCAGATCCCTTGAGTCACAGTAACCTGACCACTGGACCCTGAAATTAAATGAAATAAAATAATTAATTAATTAAAACTTTAATAGATGAGTCAGAAACACCACACTGCTGGTTCTCCACAGAGATAAATGAGTGTGTCACCTTCAGTCCAGAAGATGAGGGTCCAGATGAAGATGGAGATGGCAGTAACTGAGGCGTCACAGTTCTGCGTTCTATAAATGAATGGTTTATACAGTATGAGTTCAAAACAGATCTAATTACTTAATCTCTGTTTGAGATACACGACTATCCACCACCTGTATGGTAGACTGCTTAAGTAATTCCGGAAAGCAAGTCCATCAATCACCGTGAGCGTTTCCTGAACTTCATGACAGCTACTCCACTGAGTTGATGAAACCACTATCATCAGACTTCTCTACTCACCAGAACTCCAGTTCAGCTCCATCAAACTAGATCATCTGCATGAGCCTCTGCCATTAAGATGAACAAAAGCTCCGCCCACTCAAACAGAACCATCATTATTAGCTGGCTGAACTTCCAAGTACAGACACTAACAGACTCTTTTAATTTAACTTTACCAGAACTCATCGCTTAATCGATAAATTCTAAAAAATGCACTTTCTCTTTCTTTCCTTCTTTATTTCTGGTTTCGACCAGAGGAGGATGAGTTCCCCTTCTGGCTCTTGGTTCCTTCCAAGGTTTCTTCCTCCTGTTTTGGGGAATTAGGCCTCTGCTTACCCAATTTGGGCTCAGACCTGATAAAGGTGCTTTGTTCTGTAAAGGTGTTTTGTGACAACAACAGTTGTAAAAAAGCACTTTATAAATAAAGCTGACTTGACTTGACTTGCTTTGGTCAGCTCAGGTCTAGAAAAGTTTTAGGTCAGAACAGGTCTGGAAAGAATGTGGGAGACGTGAGGCCAAGACAGTGTTTGGGACAGATCAGGTATGGACAGTGCATGGGTGAGGACAGGACATTGTATTGGTCAGATAAGGTCAGGACAGTGTTTAAGATGGGTCAGGAAAGGACAGTGTTTGGGTTAAGTCAGAATAGTGTGGGTAAGATCAGGTCAGGACAATGTCTGGGTCAAAACAGTGTTTAAGTCAGATCAGTTCAGAATGCTGTTTAGGTCAGGTAAGGAGAGCATTTGGGCTAGATCAGATCAGATATATGAAGAACAAACATCTGATGATGATTGGGAAGAGATCAGGTCAGGTCAGGACAGTGTTTGGGTCAAGTCAGGAAAGTAGTTGTTTCAAATCAGGTCAGGAAAGCATTTGGGTTAGATCAGGTCAGGACAGTGGAGAAGTAATCAAAGGAAACTGTTTGGGTCAGGTCTGACAGTGAAAGTTAGGGCTGCCCAGGTCAGAACACTGTTTAGGGTCAAATCAAGTCTGAATAATATTTGGGAGAGCTGAGGTAAGGATGGTGTCCAAGACACGTCTTGTCATTACAGTGCTTGGGTCAGGTCAGGACAGCATTTGGTCAAATCAGTCCAGGGCACTCTTTAGGTCAGGTCAGGACAGCATTTTATTGAGGTCAGGGTCTGACAGTGTTTGGGACAGATCATCTCAAGACACAGGACAGCATTTTATTCAGGTCAGTAAAAAGCGTTTGACTCAGATCATGTCTGGACAGTGTTTTGGATAGTTCAGGTCTGGACAGTGTTTGGGTCAGAGCAGGTCCGGACAGTATGTGGGAGAGGTGAAATAAGGACACTGTTTGGGTCAGGTCAGGTCTGGATAGTGTTTGGATCAGATCAGAATAAGACAGCGTTTTGGTCAGATCAAGTCCGCACAGTATTTTGGAGGAGGTCATTTCAGGATAGTGTTTTGGTCATTAACAGTCCAGGTAGTATTTGGGAGAAGTCTGGTCAGAACAGCATTTGGGTCAGTTTAGGTCAGGACAGTGTTTAGACAAGGTCAGGTCAGAATGCTGCTTAGGTCAAGTCAAGACAGCATTTGGATTAGATCAGGTAAGGCTAGTAGGACAGGTCAGCTCAGGACAGTGCTTTGGTCAGTTCAGGTCAGGACAGCCCTTGGTTCAGATGAGGTCAGGGCAGTGATTAGCTCGGTTCAAGGAAGCATGTGGGTTAGATCAGGTCAGGATAGTGGGACAGGTCATCTCAGGACAGTGTTTGGGTCAGGTCTGGACAGTTTGTTGGTCAGGTAAGGTCAAAACAGTGTTTGAGTCAGATCCGGTCAGGACAGGACAGAACACTGTTTGAGTCAGATCAGGTCAGGACAGTATTTGGGAGAGTTGAGGTAAGGACAGTGTTTGGGACAGGTCAGGTCATGATATCATTTGGTTCAGATCAGGCCAGGACAGTGATTTGGAGAGGTCAGGTTAGGGCAGTGTTTGGGTTAGATCAGGTCAGGACATTGTAGAAGTAGTATTTGTTGTTTTGTAACATTTGCCTGTTTTTAAACACTGAACACTCAAAGGTTGAACTGTTTGTAGATCTTAACAGAAACACTTAGCATAATGTGAATTAAAATAATGTGATAAAGCAATAATAAATGCCTGACAATATTTTTACTCTGATGACTGAGATCAGTTATAAGGACTTCTTTTGAACTTTACCTCACGAATAGAAACAGAGCACTTGTGAGGAGTGTTTTCTGTTCTCTGAGCGTGTGTATCCGAGATCAGTTCCTCTACGGCTGAGTCAAGTTTCTGTACGACGCTCTAACACTGTGTGAACGTGGAGAGCTGCTATACTGCTGACAGTAATAAACTCCTACATCTTCACTCTGGACACCACTGATGGTAAGAATGAAGTCTGATCCAGATCCGCTACCACTAAAACGAGATGAAACTCCGGAGTAAAGATCATCTCCACTGTAGATCAGGAGTTGAGGGAGCTTTCCAGTTTTCTGAAGATACCAGGAAATACAGCCTGGTGTACAACCACTCGGCGCACTGCTGGTTCTACAGATGATGGTGACGACTCTCCTGGAGAAACCGTTTTCACTGCAGGACTCTGAGTCACAGTCACCTGACCACTGGACCCTGAAATGAAATTAAATAAAATAATGAATTAATTCAAACTTTAATAGATGAGTCAGAACACCACACTGCTGGTTCTCACAGAGATAATGAGTGGTTACCTTCAGTCCAGAAGATGAGGGTCCAGATGAAGATGGAGATGAAGTCACAGTCTGCCGTTGCTTGGTGGGGCAGCAGCTCTCAGTCATGAAGTGTTAAACTCACAGGACTATAAACACTCCCAGAGCACTGAAGCGTATGTGTGTGTGTGTGTGTGTGTGTGTGAATGTTATTGAAGTGTGACGAAGGTTTTTGTACGACGGTTTCATTAGAATGTATCACTGTGGTACACTTTCGGTGGAGGAACCAAACTCATTGTGAAAAGTAAGTGTCTTTTCTTCATGTAGAGCCTAAAATAGTGGTTCTTCAAGAGTTCTTCAGTAAAGATGATGGTTCTGTGTAGAATGGTGAACACTCAGAGTGTATAAAGGGTTCTTTGTTAGGTAAATGGTTCTTCACTGTGATGGAGAAGCTGCTGTAAATGGTTCTTTAAAGAACATTTAAAATTATTCTAAATCTATTGAAGAACAGAGGGTTCCACTATTGCTGGGACTGAAAGAGCAGTGTTTATTGATGATCTGATGGATGGATTTGGTGGGTGTGTAGATGAGTGTAATGTGCCGCTCATCAACTGAATGATGCTCACACTACTCTCACTGAATGAGCTCAGAAAGAAAGAAAGAGTGAAAATGAAAGAAGTGAATTGTGATGTTTGAAGTGAAAGAAGCTGACATTTGGAGGGTGATATTCCATTTCTAATAAACACTAGTGAGAACCAGTGAGCTGTCTAGTAAAGAGTTGATTGTCTCCAGAAAGGAACTGATGGAATTGATGGAGAGACTTTTCACTCTTTCACTAAAACTGCTCCCCAGCTCTAGAAGAGGATCCAAACGCTTTTATTGGATGAAGAGAAAGAAAGAAAAAAGGAGGATAAAACACATCTACTGGCTGTTAATGTGTTTTTATTCTGGTACTCAGCTGCTTGTGTTTCACTCAGACTGACTGTGTGTCTAAGAGTAAAGGATGAACCGACCTCAGCGCAGAAGTCCCACTCCTTTGTTGGGTTTCATGATCCTGGAATGAAGTGGACAAAGCTTCCATTTTTCTTCTGAAATCTCTCTTCAGATCAGGTCTTTTTCTGCCTCTGCTTGAGTTTGTTCATGTTATTGAAGGAAAATGTATTTTGGTGAGATTTCAGTTCATTTGAATAAAGTGAGAACAGTTTGAGTTTCACTTATTTCTTACACTCCGCTTCCACTTTACAGCTCCAGCAGCCTTATTAACTGTGTGTGTGTGTGTGTGTGTGTGTGTGTGTGTGTGTGTGTGTGTGTGTGTGTGTGTGTGTGTGTGTGTGTGTGTGTTTGTGTGTGTGTGTGTGTGTGTGTGTGTTGGTTCTCCTCTCCAGCCGCCCTCCAGTGAGTCCTCCTGTGTCTCTGCTGTCCTCTCCTCTGCAGCTGTCTGGAGGGTTCAGCCTCACTGCTCTGCCTGCTGTCTGGCTTACCACAGGGGTATCAGCTGGACAGGACGGCTCGGAGGTGAAGGAGGGGGTTCTGACCAGCAGAAGAAGAGAAGAACGCCGCCACGGCCGCAGCAGCACCTGACCTCAGCAAAGCACAGGGAAAAGGGGCGAGTTTGTCTGCAAGGTCTCCCATGAGAGCGGGCTTCAGCCAATCACGTCGAAGAGCCAGTGTTGGTAGTTAGCAGCTCGAGACAGAGCTGAACACAGAGCTGCGTCACATGGTCTCCACTAGAGCTGAAATTGTCCACAGTGCTGATGTGTGTGTCTCTACTCTGTTCATCAGCTGCTGCTGTAGCTGTGTTTCTGCTGGCTGAAATAAAGCTTCATCTTGGACATTGTCTGCTCTGTTCTTCTACTTGATGACTGTGTGTGTGTTAGGGAGAGGTGTTCAGCTGGCACATTCAGTGCAGAGCTGTGTGTTGTGCTGAGGACATGAACGGAAGCTGAACATCTGGTGAAAGTACCTATTCTGGGAGGAAGAGGAGACTCCAGGACTGTTGATGCAAATCTGAGTCTCACCCCACTGATCTCTCTCTCTCTCTCTCTGCCCTCTCTCTCTCTCTCTCTTCTCTAAGAGTTTGTAACTGTGAATGCCGTCAGAGTCTTTCAGACCATGAGGAACTTAATAAGAACCATAAGATATCAAACTAGTGTGTAACTGACTGTAACTATAATAGAACATGTATAACAGGGTTCTCCAGCACTTATCTAGAAACTATGTGGGTGAGAAGCTGCGAGAGACTCAAACAGATCAAACGATCTGCTCACCAAGCTGTTGAACAGAGAAGGAATAAGAACCTGTATTTTATAAATTAAAGTCTAGTTGAACTCTCTGAGCTCTGAGAACATTAAATACAGTGCCCTCCACAATTATTTGCACCCCTGGTTAAGAAGTGTTCTTGGGCTTTCTAATAAATTCATTTTTTATCCCAAAAAATATAGGCTCACAACACTAAAAAGGAGAAAAATCCAGCATGTATTTGAAGTTTTCAATTTATTAATTGGGAAATAAAATGTCATATTTAGAAAAAATGTTCTACCTGAAATCATGTAAAGCACAATTATTGGCACTTTAACAATTCCTACAAACTAAATGTTATTGAAACATTTTTGTAATTTGTAGTTACAAAATTTTTAAGTTAATTTTTTTAATTTAATCAGAGTAAATTGAACTTTAATTAGTAAGTAATGAGTTCCTGTGTCCCTTGAGTATAACTATAACATGACACAGTCCTATTGCTCTTTACCGCTTTTAAACATGGGAAAGACCAGAGAACCTGCCCTTCGAGTAAGGCAGATGTGTGTCGACCTTCATAAGTCAGGTAGTGGCTACAAGGAAACAGCTACTGTCCTAAACCTGCCTGTATCTCCAGTCAGAGGAATCATAAAGAGTGTAAAACAACGGGACCAGTGACAGACAAGGCTGGACGAGGACCCAAGTTTATCACCACGCTCAATGAGGAGGACAGTAAAAGAGTAGAGCTGACAAAGGTGGAGGAATTTAAATACGTGGATTCAATAGTTCAGAGTAACAGCGAGCGTGGAAGAGAGTGCAGGCAGGTTGGAATGGGTGGGGAAAAGTGACAGGAGTGATTTTTGACAGGGTGGTGGTCTAGTGGTAGGATACTTGTTTATGGACCTACGGCTCATGAAGGTGGTGGCTCAGTGGTTAGGCGTTGGCCTGGCGAATAGGTTGCCCTGAGGTACCAAGTGAGCAAGGAAAGGCCCGTCCCGCCCCCTGCGATGGCTGCCAGGGTGCACGCTCCCCCGCCCCGCCTGTGTGCGCTGGGTTGACACCAGCACTCCACTTACTTGGGACAAGCAGATAATGGATGGATGGATGGCTCAAGTTGTCTCCAGGTTCAGTCCCACTTGGCACTACCACCACTGGTCCTCGAGCAAGACCCCTTAACCCTGGCCCTAATTAGGGACATGGAAGTCACTCTGGATAAGAGTGTCTGCTAAATGTAAATGACAGAAGGGGATCAGCGAGAGTAAAAGGGAATGTTTACAGGACAGTAGTAAGATGCCAGCTATGGTATGGCTAAATGTTTTCCTCAAAGAGGGACCACCATGCACTTTAAATCTATATATCTTGTGGACTGGAGGCCATTAGAACATTAGTGGTGCTCTCAGGGTTTTCTTATGTGATGAAAGGCTTTACAAGAAGTTTCATGTGGTTTAATGTTCACCAGCAGTTCCTCTGTTGATTGCAGGTTATATCAGTGTTATGTGGCAGGTTTCCAATGAAGTGTTCCCTGAAGACCTTACAGTCAAGAACTCCAGATGTTCTCAGTGACAGTGGACGTGGATCTGACCTTCAATGATGTCCAGACCCACCAACACATGACGGATTGTAGGTTGATTTATTCATTTATTTCTGTTATTGCACTCCTATATCAGTCATATATCCAATTTATTCCAAAGTGTCCTTTTTCTCTCAACAGTATGCCCTTCTCCTTTGTCCTACAATAGCTTTCAACTGGAGTGCCCATGCCCTTCCATCCTCCTGAACCTCTAGTGCCCCAATGCCCTTCTTCACCCCATCACCCTAAATCCCTTGCCCAGGTACCATTCAGGTCCCTGTCACCTTTAACTTTATTATTAACTTTTCTCTATTTTTCTCTGTTCTTTTCTGAGAAATGCTTTCTTTCCACGTCAAAAACATCCAAACAAGGTCATAGTCTTAGATTCGGTGTTTCCCCCGGAGACCTCGTAGCCATGGGGACAGATAAAAAGGCACACACTGAACTGCAGGAGAGAGAGGATTCAAATACAGAGAGAAACACTGGGCCCTTAAACAACTTAAAGAACTTCAAGTACTCTTCTGTTAATAAACTTTACTATAGCTTAAAACTCTTGTCGCCTCATCACTGACTCCTCAAACCTCGGTTCTCAAATGGAGAATCCAACTGTGACATCATCAGTGAGCGCTACATTTGAATCCTCAGAACATTCCACCACCTACCTCTACACCTGAACACTTCTCAGACCCCTGAAGACCCAGAGAAGAAGGTGTAGAAGAAGTTGCTACAAGATCAATATCATGGTTCTCAGTGGACTGTGTTGAGCCATTGGAACAAAAATAATAAAGAGACAGAAATAATGGTTGTTCCATAGACACTGAAGGACAGAGGAAATTTCTGAAGAGAACCTGAAGAACATCTCACTCTTTTAACCATCTGTCTCATCTGTCAATCAACACAATAAGAGAGAGAGAGAGATACAGAAAGACACAGGGAGAAAGAGAGGTTGATGAAGAGAAATAAAGAATTAAGTGCTGGGAATGTTGTTTCTGAAGAAAGTGACAATTTTCACATTTGCAGACACACATTCTGCTCTATTTTGTTCTTTTCTTTCACTATTGATCTGTCAACCAATCAGATGTTGCTGGTGTTCCTTTGAGTCCAAAGAGCATCACTTTAAACTGACACAGCCCAAAAGATTTTAAAGCAGGCCTTGCCTCCACAAAAATATTGTCTTCTGGATTTTCTAGACTTGAAAGGATTGTACATTTTCTCAAGCGATTCCTTGTGTCCACATTTAAGACCGAGCACTCATCAAACTAAGACAGAGCTTTAAAAATCCAGCATCGAAAAATTTAGTTTTATTCTTAGAGCTTAACTCTTGTAGATTCAGTTTTAACAGAACTGAAACCAGAACCTCCGTCAGCTGAACCCAGAGCAGCAGTTTAATCAGTAAACAGAGAGAGAGAGAAAGAGACAGAGAAAGAGAGAGAGAGAGAGAGAGAGAGAGAGAGACAGAGAGACAGAGAGAGAGAGACAGAGACAGACAGACAGAGAGACAGAGAGAGAGAGAGAGAGAGAGACAGTGACAGACAGTGAGAGAGAGAGAGAGAGAGAGAGAGAGAGAGAGAGAGAGAGACAGAGAGAGAGGAGAGAGAGAGAGAGAGACAGAGAGAGAGAGCGAGAGAGAGAGAGAGACAGAGAGAGAGAGAGAGGTAGAGAGAGAGACAGAGAGAGAGAGAGAGAGAGACAGACAGAGAGAGAGAGACAGACAGAGAGATAGAGAGCTTGAGAGAGAGAGAGAGAGAGAGAGAGATCAGTGGGGTGGAGACTCAGATTTGCATCAACAGTCCTGAGTCGTCCTCTTCCCTCCCAGAATAGAGCAGCACTTTCTTCACCAGATGTTCAGCTTCTGTTCAGCCAAACTCCTCCAGCACAACACACAGCCTGCAATTGAATGTGCAGCTGAACACACTTCTCTTCCTAACACTGATCATCAAGTAGAAGAACAGAGTGCCAGACAATGTCCAAGATGAAGCTTTATTTCAGCCCAGCAGAAGCACAGCTACAGCAGCAGCACAGTAACAGAGTAGAGACACACACATCAGCACTGTGGACAATTTCTCAGCTCTATTGGAGACCATGTGACGAGCTCTGTGTTCAGCCCTGTCTCCGAGCTGTTAGCCTAACACTGGCTCTTTCGAACGTGGACATTGAAGCCTACCATGGGAGACCTTGCAGATAAACTCCTCCTTTTCCCACTGTGCTTTGCTGGGAGGGTCAGGGTGCTGCTGCGTCGTAAGCGCCGTTTCTTCTTCTGCGCTATCAGAACCTCCTTCATCTCGAGCCGGGTCCACTGTCCAGCTGACCAGCGCCCTGTGGAGAGTAGCCAGACAGCAGGCAGAGCAGCGAAGGCTGAACCTCAGACAGCTGCAGAGAGGAGGGGGACAGCAGAGACACGGAGGGACTCACTGGAGAACCGCCTGGAGAGGAGAACCATCACACACACACACACACACACACACACACACACACACACACACACACACACACAGTCAGTTTGAGTGAAACACAAGCAGCTGAGTGCAGAATAAAGAGACACATTAACAGCCAGTAGATGTGTTTTATCCTCTTTCTTTCTTTTCTCTTCAATAATAAAAGCCGCTTTGATCCTCTTTCTAAAGCTGGGAGCAGTTTTGTGAAAGAGTGAAAAGGTCTCTCCATCAATTCCATCAGTTCCTTCTGAGTATAATCCAGTTTCACTGAACAGCTCACTGGTTCTCACTGGAGTGTTTATTAGAAATGAATATCACCCTCAAATGTCCTTCTTCACTTCAAACATCACACTACTCTCTTTCATTTTTCACTCTTTCTTTTTTCAGTTCATTCGGTGAGAGTGAGTGTGAGAATCATCCAGTTGATGAACGCCGCATTACACTCATCACACACCACCAGATCCATCCATCAGATCATCAATAAACACTGCTCTTTCAGTCCCAACACTAGGAACCCTCTGCTGTTCAATAGATTTAGAATAATTTTAAATGTTCTTTAAAGAACTATTTACAGCAGCTTCTCCATCACAGAGAGGAACCATTTACTTAACAATGAACTGTTACCTGTTCTATGAAAGTGACAACTTTGTCATTGCGGAATGGCACAGCACACAGTGAACCACAACGAAATTGGACCTCTGCATTTAACCCATGCAAACACCGTGCAGCAGCGGGCTGCTATTGAAAGCGCTCAGGGAGCAGTGACGGGGACAGTACCTTGCTCAAGGGTGCCTCAGGGCAACCCACTGGGAAGGGGGTCAAACCCACACTCTTCCAATGCGAGGGCAACTTCCTAACCACATGACCATCGCTGCCCCCTAAACAGAACCATCATCTTTACGAAGAACCCTTGAAGAACCACTTTAGGCTCTATATGAAGAAAAGACACTTACTTTTCACAGTGAGTTTGGTCTCCTCCACCGAAAGTGTGTACCACAGTGATACATTCTAATGAAGTCAGCTGCATAAAAACCTCCACACTACAGCAACCACACACACACACACACACTCACACACACACACACACACACACACACACACACACACACACACCTACACACACACAAACACACACACGCTCAGTGCTCTGGAGTGTTTATAGTCCTGTGAGTTTAACACTTCATGACTGAGAGCTGTTGCCCCACAAACTTCATCCACAGGCAGACATGACCTTCATCCCATCTTCATCTGGACCTCATCTTCTGATCAAATGGTAACACTCTCATTTACCTCTGTGGAGAACCAGCAGTGTGATTTTGAACTAGAGCTTCTATTTAAATTGTATAATAAATTGTTATCTTTTTATTTGTCTTTCTAGAGTCCACATGTCAGGCAACTGTGACTCAGAGTCCTGCAGTGAAAACTTTTTCTCCAGGAGAGTCAGTCACCATCAACTGTAGAATCACCCCTGCACCATCGCACTGTTCTCCTGCTTGTGTTTTCTGGTATCTGCAGAAACCTGGAGAGGCTCCTAAACTGCTAATAAACAGAGTCAGAACATTACTGTCAGGGATTCCATCTCGTTTTGTGGTGCAGTGGGATCTGAACTGACTTCACTTGACCATCAGTGGAGTCCAGACTGAAGATGGTGAGATTATTACTGTCAGAGTTACCATAACGATCAGTGGCTGCTGGTTCACACAGGTGATAGAGAGTAAGCCATAAAACTCTCAGTCAGACTGAACAGAGACTGCACTGCAGCTGGACGTCCTGCAGGTGCTGAGGGGGAGGATGTGATGCAGCACAAACACACACTCTATTGGGGAGAAGATACACACCTCACTAACTTCAACAGAAACATGTAAAAATATCTCCAAATCGAGAGGACAGTGTTTCAGAGCTCACTGTAGTCCAGACAGTTCATGTGTTGGTGGTGAACAGTTTGTTTCTGAGTGGAATCCATCAGTAAACATGTGACAATGAAGTTCTGGACACAAAAAGGGTTTCATCCAAAAATCTTGTTTGTGTGAGAATAACAAAAGCACTGCATTCCTCCACCCGGGACATTCCTGGACCATCTTTGTTTATTTCCCACCACATTTATATTTACTGCGTTTTGCAAACAGTCTTCTCCTTTTTTCTAATTACAGAAACACAAGTGGCTAAGAAAATGAGTACGAGAGAGAGTGAGTGAGTCTACTGTGAGTAACTTTGGGTTAAGGGTCTTGCTCAGGAACCCAATGGTGGTGGTGCGCTGGAGGTGGTCAATAGCTGCTAACACTACTCTACACCAGCAGACTGGGGTCGACTTTACACAGAGACCACCAGGAGATCACTAAATGGTGAGACAGACACTTACGATGTATTAAGACAGGTGAAGAAACATCTCCAGCCTGTCATTGAGCCTGTCTTTTGTATCTATTTGCATCAAAACAGCCACTATGTTTCCTGTGCAGAATCTACATGACTTCAGGCCTGGTGCTCTCATGCCCATCATCACCAAGAGTGCTGAGAGTCCTGGGTAATCAGAAAGCCTCCTCACCCCTCTTAATGGACTCCTTTTTATTTGTGTGTTCCTCTAACTGGTCAACAAAGGACATAGTAATCCACTGCTTCTATCTCTCTGCTCTTACACACCTGGGCTCCTCAAGCACCTTCTTTAGGATGTTGTTTGTTGACTTCAGCTAACTTTTAACACTATCTGCTCTTCCAGGTTGGTCATTGAACTCTTTGCAGAAGGAACCTTGACAGCTTCAATCTGCTTTCTTTCCCTCCACAATCATGTCCTCCTCAGAACATTTTGCACTTCAACTTTTGAGAGGCTAATAACTCCCTTCTGTCTTCACTCGTCATGCACTAAACCCTCTCCACTTTATTCTAGGTCAACACTCAGTTCCCATCCTTCACCATGGTTACTCATTACAACAACTGAGGGGACATGAAGGCAGCAGAAGGAATACATTTAAACTCTTCTTTCGACTGGTCTCATTTAGGGGTCACCACAGCAGATCATCCATCTCCATTCCTTCCTTTCTTCTGCATCTTCCTCCTTCAACCTGACCAAATGCATGTCCTCTCTCACCACGTCCATAAATCATCTTCAACCATCATGTCCATCTTCAACTTCCTCCTCTCAATATAACCCTCATCTCTCCTCTGGACACCAAACCAATACAATCTCTTCTCTAACTTTGTCTCCAAAAATGTCCAACCTGAGCTGTCCCTCTTATATACTCAACTATTCTCTCAGTGCCAAACTGTCATCAGTGTTGTTTGTTCTTCTAGATCTTTCTGCAGCTTTTGATATGGTTAATCATGAGATTTTTGGTATCTCTGACTCTGCTAGGCTCTGCTCTAAGTCACACTTTCTGAGTCACTTGAGGAACACTGATACCGCTCAGTTACTTGTCCTGTAACTTGCTCTCTCAAAACTAGACGACTGCATCTCGTTTTTAGCTGGATAACTCTGAAGACCTTCACAATACCACAGCTGCTTCAAAAACAGCAGAACCGAACTGCTCCACTACTTTGAACCTTCATTAACTTCCTGAGGTGACCTGATTAAATATTAAAACCATAATTTCTTCCAAACATGGTCAAAGTGCAGATCCCAAAACAACCTTTCAGATCAAGGCTGATGTGATCTCCTACTCTAAACATGTAAGACTCTTCTGTCTCAGCTCCTAAGTTCCTCTGATCATCAGATCTGCTGAGATTCTTGGTAACTTTTAATAAGGACTGAAAACCGAACTCTTCAAGAACAGTTTTGATTAATAATTTACATCTTAAAATAAATTTTTTTTTTTTTATTCAAATAAGTTTGTTTCCTCTGTGAGATGAGGTAGAGCTTTAACATCATGTCTAGCAGCATCTGTAGATGCTAGTCTTACCTAGTAAGGTGTGTTATTGTGTGTTAGTGAGGTGTGCTCACTCACACAGACCTGTCGTGGAAAACGGGAGTAATGTTGAAATAGCTTTGTTTGCCAGAATGGGTGTCATGGTGTCGGGGAGCGGGAAGGACGTCATTGCTGAGCCAGAGACTTTGAGATACTTTATTGGAACATAAATGAACCAGACACTAAACTGGAATTCAAAACTAGAACCAAAATCCAGACACGAAACTGACTCGCAGTACTTTGTGTTCTGACTCATTGAGGCTTAAGTAGTCAGAACAGAGTGCCCTCTACTGTGAATAAAACAGAAGCAGGAAACCCAAAGTCCTGACAATGGGGAACTCCATTGCTAGTCTTGCACACCACTTATCACTTGCAGACAGCTTTGCATAACCGAACCTCTCATTTATTAGAAACACTTTAAGTTTCTCCTGCAGCTCATACACACAGGCCAGCACCTTGCTATGTGAAAACCATTGGACCTTATGGAGCAATAAGGTTTTATGCTTTTGCTCCTACTTCTCACACAAAGATGCAATTATGTGACTTTTCACAGGTCATGTCTTAACAAAGTTTACCATGCGCTCCACATCATCCAACATTGGAACTAGGTCTGCTGGTAAAGCCTTAGAAACAAGAGCCTCATGGTGCAAAAACAGTGCGTAACAATAACATCTGGCTTTCTTTCCTTCACACTGCTAACGAAGCCTTCGATGTGCCCGACCACGGCTGCAGCTCCATCAGTAAAGGCAATTTGTTTTCCCACTTTTCCACTGTCCTTGTTCAAGATTTTTCCTCTGCTTTTGTTGTTGGCAGTACCTCACAAAATAGGAAGTTTTCTCTGATGTGCTTCCATCCACAAAACGCACATGTCCACAGATTTGTGACACTGATCATGTGAAAGTCTTTAATCCTAAGGCTCAGTGTGTGTTCAGTCTCCTTCCTTTCACTAAAGCATATTTTCCAAACACTTTCTGATTGGCTCATCAGTCTCCTATAAAAATTTGTGGTGCAACAGGAAATATACAAAAGGATTAAAATGTTATATTATTATACTTTATACATTCAATTGTTTACCAACTTTGTTTCGAGTACTCTTTTTCTTTAGCAAAGGATTTGAACATTTTCTGACAGGTCATTATTTATCTGATTTGCTCAAAACTGCATTCCAACCATGTTGTGACTGAAACAGCAAAGCATCCCCACACCATCACACTAGCACCACCATGTTTGACTGTGGCTCTGATATGGAGAAAAAAGCTTTATTTACTTTATCAGATGTAACGGGACTCATGTTATCCCAACAGTTTTAAATGTATCAGTCAGTGTTACAGTAGTTTTGGGGAAATCTAAGTTTTTTTGGAAAATATTACACAAGTCTTTCTGTTTCTCTTTCACAGCTGAGGTTTTCTCCTATTGTCATGATGTCATGGATACCAGTGTCTTTCTAAAGGTGGAATCATAAACACTAACTTTAATTAAGCAGAGAGAGTTTAAAAGAACTGATATAAATAAAGTCCTGCTCATGATTAATCTAATTTACTCCGTGCGTTGTTTGGTTGAGTAAATAACAGGGACTGTCTGTCTCTTCATCGTCCAAACTAACTGTAGTGTCTTTTGTCTTCAGCAGCAGGTGGACCTCACTGATCATCCAGGGCTTCTGAATCAGCAAAATGTTAATTACCTTATGAGTGTCAGCTTTATCAATGCATGTGTAAATGTAGTTCATCATATTATTCAACCATTATTTTTACATGTTCTACATCTGTTCCTCTGGACTCCCCTCACCAAACTCTCAGATGGGACACAGAGACAGGGATTGACAGTTTCTGTCCATTTCCCTTTACTTGTCTCAGTAAACGTCACTATACCAATATGTTTCAGTCTCAATGTATTTGTGGATTAAAGACTTGAAGTCAAATTAAGATGTTTGTCTGCATACTTCTGACCATATAGTGTATCTTTTTAAATGATAAATATTGAGAAATATTTACTAATCAGAAAACCATCCATTAAAACTATCACCTTTCTCCACCATTCCAGCTTTAACCAAAAGAATGCAGGAGTGGGAAAGAAACTATTGGTGTAAAAGTGAGAATAAAGGAGGGAAATGAGAAGATCAGGCAAAGCCTGTAAAAATACCTTCTATTATTTCTGAACCTAGAATTAAATGTTTACTGATGGATTCCACTGAAACAAACTGTTCACCACCAACACATGAACTGTCTGGACTCCAGTGAGCTCTGAAACACTGAGTGTCTTCTTGATTTGGAGATATTTATAAATGTTTCTGTTGGAATAGTGAGGTGTGTATCTTCTCCTCAGTAGAGTGTGTGTTTGTGTTGCACCATTATCCTCCCCTCAGCACCTGCAGGACGTCCAGCTGCAGCAGTGCAGTCTCTGTTCAGTCTGACTGAGGGGGGTTTTTGTAACACTCTCTATCACTGTGTGAACCACCAGACACTGCTGATGTAATGTACACTCTGACAGTAATAATCTCCTGCATCTTCAGTCTGGACTCCACTGATGGTCAGAGTGAAGTCAGATCCAGATCCACTGCCACTGAAACGATCTGGAATTCCTGACTGTCTGCTAGTAGCGTAATAGATCAGAAGTTTAGGAGCTTCTCCAGGTTTCTGCAGATACCAGTTCAAAACATTATTGCTATACACTGCAGCGCTGGTTCTACAGCTGATGGCGACTGACTCTCCTGGAGAAACAGTTTTCACTGCAGGACTCTGAGTCACAGTCACCTGACCACTGGACCCTGAAATGAAATTAAATAATTCATGAAATAAATATTGAATCACTGATTCTGAACATCACACTGCTGGTTCTCCACAGAGGTAAATGAGTGTGTTACCTTCCAGTCCAGAAGATGAGGGTCCGATGAAGATGGAGACAGTAGTCACACCAAAGTAGTTTGTGGCAGCAGCTCAGTGATGAAGTGTTAAACTCACAGGACTATAAACACTCCCAGAGCACTGAAGCTGCCTGTGTGTGTGTGTGTGTGTGTGTGGTTATTGTAGTGTGACGAAGCGCTGTAATAAAACGGCTTCATTAGAATGTATCACAAACTCACTGGGAAAAGTGTTATTCTTTCTTCTATAACCTCAAAAAGTTTTTTCAGTGGCGCTCATAAATGGTTCTTTTGTTATGTAAATGTTTCTTCTCTGTGATGGATAGTTGTTGTAAATGTTCTTAAAGAATTAAGTAAAATGCGGTTCTCAGGAACAGCACAGGGTTCCACTATTGTTGGGACTGAAAGAGCAGTGTTTATTGATGATCTACGGATGGATTTGAGGTGTGATGAGTGCACGCAGAGTTCATCAACTAAATGTGATTCTCACACACTCACTTTCACTGAACTCACTAAAGCAAAGTGAAAATGAAAGAAGTGAATTAGACAAGTTTGAAGTGAGTTGAAGGACATTTGAGGGTGATATTCCATTCTAATAAACACCCAGTGAGAACCAGAGCTGTTCAGTGTAAAGAGCTGATTGTCCTTGGTGAAAGAACTGATGGAATTGATGGAGAGACTTTTTCACTTTCACTAAAAACTGCTCCCAGAAAGAGTATGAGTGATAAAACACATCACTGGCTGTTGTCGTGTCTCTTTATTCTGCACTCAGCTGCTTGTGTTTCACTCAGACTGTGTGTGTGTGTGTGTGTGTGTGTGTGTGGTGTGTGTGTGTGTGTGTGTGTGTGTGTTGGTTCTCCTCTCCAGCTGGTTCTCCAGTGAGTCCCTCCGTGTCTCTGCTGTCCACCTCCTCTCTGGGTGAAAGAATGTCTGAGGGTTCAGCCTAACTACTCTGCCTGCTGTCTGCCTGCTGTCTGGGAGTTTGGCTGAACGAAGCTGAACATCTGGTGAAAGTGCTGCTCTATTCTGGGAGGAAGAGGACGACTCAGGACTGTTGATGCAAAATCTGGTGCCCCACCCCACTGATCTCTCTCTCTCTCTCTCTCTCTCTCTCTCATCTCTCTCTCTCTCCATCTCTCTCTCTCTCTCTCTCTCTCTCTCTCTCTCTCTCTCTCTCTCTCTGTGTTTACTGGTTAATCTGCTGCTCTGGGTTCAGCCAGGAGGTTCTGGTTTCAGCTCTGTAAAAACTGAATCTACAAATAAAGGTTCTATAAATAAAACTCAATTTTTCGATGCTGGATTTTTAAAGCTGCTGTAACATTTTGTCTCGGTTTGACAAGTGCTCGGTCTTAAATGTGGATACAATGACACACCTGAGAAAATGTAAAATCCTTTCAAGTCTAGAAAATTCAGAACACTATTTTTGTGGAGGCAAGACCTGCTTTAAAATCTTATTGGCTGTGTCAGTTCAAAATGATGCCTTTTGGACTCAAAGGAGCTCCAGCAACATCTGATTGACTGACAGATCAATGATGAAAGAAAAGAACAAAAGAGGGTAGAATGTGTGTCTGCAAATTTGAAAACTGTCACTTTCTTCAGAGACAACATTCACAGCTTTGAATATTTAACCTACATTTTAACATTACTGGGAGATTCATGTAATATAACTAAACAATTAAAATGAAAGAACACACTGTAAAATTGTATTCTATGAAAATGTGACTTCTGTTGAGGAATAAGTTACGACACCCCAGTTTTTTCCCAAATTAAAATGGTTCAAATCACCATTGTGCACCATTGTGTCATGTGCATAATATTACAACATTTGTATCAGCATTTTGAGGGAGGTTTGCCCATTTTAACCTCTAATGGATTTTACCTGATTTGATTCATATTGTTTTACTCATGTCCATGCCCTTCCATCCCTGAACTCTTCTACCAGCCCAACGCCCTTTCACCCCATCACCATTAAGGTACTCTTGAGCACGGTTACCAACACTACTCTCTAGATGCGAAATGCCTGCTGCTGCACTGTGTGTTTGGGATACAGAGAAAGCTTTTCATTTCGGTTTTATCCGTTCTGTGTTGTGTTCACTGTGGTCTGTGCATTTCACTTCAACTGACAGGCAACCTACTGGTTCATGATCTTCTTATCATGGGTCTGAGTCCTGGACCACTAATCCACCAGACAAACTATAGTAGACAAAAGATTCAGGTTTCCTGAAATTGTGACTGGAGGTCAAACTGAAGAGCAACTTTCTTTCCACTAGAAACTGAATGGAGAGCAGCAGAGAGACGTCTTGGACCACAGTCCCACCATCCTGAAGTGCTCTGGGATTAAAGAACTAAACCTCAGTAATGGCACTCCACCTGGAAGAACCCCAGCTGGTACTCTGAATCAGTGGGGCGCAACCAGGAAGAAAGGCTGATGAGACTCCAGATCATTTCTTCATGGATTAAAATCATGGCTTGATAATATGATTCTGGATACATGAGACCAAGTTCATACAAAAGTGTCTGAGACTTATAACAGAACTGCATTCACCCACCCAGGACACTCTGGATAATCTTCCTTTCTTTCGTTGTTTCCCATCACTAAACGTGTGAAACCAGGAACAAATGCCAAAAGCTGCTAACACCACACTACAGCAGCAGTGTGAACAAAATGACTGGGGTCAACTTTCTACACAGACCACCAGGAGATCACTCCATGTGATCAGCAGACTGATACTTACTGTCCACCATCTGGAATAAAGTAAATAAACCTTTCCTCCAGAGAGATTTTAGACCCACAGTCAAACATGGTGGTGGTAGTGTGATGGTGTGGAGATGCTTTGCTGCTTCAGGGCCTGAAACACTTGTCACAACAGAGGGAAGAATAAATTCAGCTCTCTAATAGAAGAGGAGAGTGTCCAAAGTTAATTGAGACATGAAAATAGAAATGGATAGAAGATGTGACTCTATTTCTGAGTTTTATAAACTATTTTATATTTTATAGACTAAAGTCTGGTTGAACTCTCAGAGCGCTGAGAACATTATATACAGTGCCCTCCACAATTATTGGCATCCCCGGTTAAGATGTGTATATGTGTGTGTGTATATATATATATATATATATATAGTACTCTGCAAATGTTTTAGGCAGGTGTGAAAAATGCAAACATAGAATGCTTTCAGAAATGGAAGTGTTAATCATTTATTTTCATCAATCAACAAAATGCAGTGAATGAACAAAAGAGAAATCTAAATCACATCAATATTTGGTGTGACCACCTCTTGCCTTCAAAATAGCATCACTTCTTCTAGGTACACTTGCACACAGTTTTCAGGAATTTGGCCAGTAGGTCGTTCCAAACATCTTGGAGAACCGACCACAGATCTTCTGTGGATGTAGCCTCACATCCTTCTGTCTCTTCCTGTAATCCAGACACACTGGATGATGTTGCGATCAGGGCTCTGTGTTGGCCAGAAGAACTGATGCTGGTTTGAAGGCAAAAGGTAGTGACACCAAATATTGATCTGATTTAGATTTTTCTTTTGTTCAAGCCACTTTGCATTTTGTAAATTGTTAAAAATAAACAATCATTATTTATATTTCGGAAAGCATTCTTTGTTTACAGCATTTTTTCACACTTGCCAAAAACTTTTGCACAGTACTGTATATATATCTATATAGATATATTTTTTTTCCCGACAAATATAGGTTCACAACACAAAACACAAATCCCACATTAAGAAATACATGTTTTACCTGAAATCACATGTGCCACAATCATTGGCACCCCTCACAATTCCTAAAAAATAAATTTAACTGAAACATTTTTGTAATTTCTAGTTTATTATTTTTTTTTTTTAAAGTAAATTGGAACTTTTAATTAGTAAGTTCCTGTGTCCCTTGGGTATAAATATAACATGATACAGAGTCCTATTGTTCTTCATTGCTCTTCAACATGGGAAAGACAAGAGAACATGCTCTTCAAGTAAAGCAGATGTGTGTCGACCTTCATAAGTCAGGTAGTGGCTACAATAAAACAGCTACTGTCCTAAACCTGCCTGTATCTCCAGTCAGAGGAATAATAAAAAGTGTCAAATAATGGGAACAGTGACAGACAAGGCTGGATGAAGACACAAGTTTATCACCACGCTCAGTGAGGAGGACGGTAAGTGAAGGAAAAATATCTCCAAAGATCCCTGTTACAGATCTGCACTAAAGAGGATTTTGGGGTCACAAAGTCCCATGACAACAATTAGATGCTATCTCCATACAACAAATGGTTTAGAAAGAAATGCAAGGAAAAACCTTTTCTCACCTATAAACATAAACATCTGGAGTTTGCTAATCGGGGCTTCAACTGAGACCGTGTGCTGAGACTGTTTAGTCAGACAACTAAAATTTAGCTTTTTGGCAACAAAACTTTCTGAGCAGGTCTGGCGTGAATCCAGGAATGAGTTTCTGTGGGAAAAGCCCTCATGTCCTCTCTGTAAAGGTGGATGATCTGTATGCTGTTAGCCGTTTCCTTCCAATGGCCCTGAGAACCTTTGTTAGTGCATGTAACGAACCTTGAAATACTAGGACATTTTAAATTAAAATCTGGTGGCCTCTGCCAGAAAGCTGAAGATCATTAGATTGTCAGGCAGGACCTTAAACATTTGGCAAAATCTAATCAAAATGGCTCAGCAGGCACAAAATCAAGGAGAGTGCATAAGAGAGGACCCAGGGCTCTGGACGATCTAGAAAGATTGTGCAAAGAAGAATGTTCAAAAATCCCTGTCTCTGTTTGCAGATTGCAAACTGAGCTGAAGTGTCTCTTGAATTTGTTAAAGATGTTCTCCAAACAGAGACCATCAGCACTCTAAAACCTGTATATCCTGTGGACTGGAGGTCATTGGGGTGGTGGTGGTCTGTTGTTAGCGTACTTGCCTATGGAGCTATGTATCAAGAGGTCCCAGGTTGGAATCCTACCTCTAGCAATACTACCACTGGGTCCGTGAGCAAGACCCTTAACCCTGAGTTGCTCCAGGGGGACTGTCCCTGTAATTAGACATGGAAGTCGCTCGGATAAGAGCGTCTGCTAAATGCTGCCATAAATGTAGAACATTAGTGCTGCCTCTAGGCTCCTCCTATGTTACTTTTAATAAGAAATTTACATGTGTTTTAAGGTCCACCAGTAGTTCCACTGTTGATGGCAGGTGAAATCAGTGTTTGTAGCAGATTTTTGTAGTGAAGTGTTCCCTGAAGACCTTTGGCAGGAGGAACCCAAGATGTTCTCAGACAGTGGGATGTGGATCTGACCCTCAGTGATGTCCAGACTCACTAACACACAACCGACTTTGACATCATCAGTGGACGCTACATTGGAATCCCCAGAACATTCCACCACTCAATTCCCAAACCTGAACTCTTCCTCAGGCCCCCTGAAAACCCAGAGAAGAAGATGTAGAAGAAGCTTGTAATCATTGTAGGGCAACTGGTCATCATGGTTTTTAGTGAACTATGTTGTTTTAATGGAAATAATAATAATTACGAGACAGAAATGATAGTTGTTCCACAGACACTGAAGAACAGTGGATATTTCCGAAGAGAACATGCAGTACATCTCACTCTTGCACTTCCACCCTTCGTCTTAACATTCAAGATAATTGTGAAAAAGAGAAATACAGAAAGACACAGAAAGAAAGGAATATGATACACAGAAATAAAAAACTAAGTGCTGGGAAAGCTGTTTCTGAAGAAAGTGACAGCTTTCACATTTTCAGACACACATTCTGCCCTCTTTTATTCTTTTCTTTCATCGTTGATCTGTCAACCAATCAGATGTTGCTGGTGTTCCTTTGAGTCCAAAGAGCATTACTTTAAACTGACACAGCCCAAAAGATTTTAAAGCAGGTCTTGCCTCCACAAAAATATTGTGTTCTGAATTTTCTGAAGTTGATAGAATTCTACCTTTTCTCAGGTGTTTCATTGTGTCCACATTTAAGACCGAGCACTCATCAAACTGAGACTAAATGTTACACCACTTTAAAAATCCAGCATCAAAAAATGGAGATTTATTTTTAGAGCTTAACTTTTGTAGATTCAGTTTTTACAGAACTGAAACAGAACCTCCACCAGCTGAACCCAGAGCAGCAGATTCACCATTAAACAGAGAGAGAGAGAGAGAGAGAGAGAGAAAGAAGAATTCTGTAGTTAGTAAGGAGCACAGGGTGATGTATAAGATGACACCAGGGGGATTATATCCTTTACAGGATGGTCAGTCTGAAGGAGATTGGAGACGGGGAGAGTGTAGCTAAGCAGCATAGGATGGTGATATGTAGGATGACCTTGGAGGTCAAGAAGAGGAGGAAAGTGAGGGCAGAGTCAAGGATCAAGTGGTGGAACCTGAAGAAGGAGGACTGTAAGGTGGACTTCAGGCAGGAGTTAAAATGGTCACTGAGAGGTAGTGAAGCCTTTCAAGCTTGCTCTGTAAAAATGGTGAAGTAGACAGGTGGAAAGGCACTTAGTGTGACATCAGGACAGAAGAAGGATAAGAAAACCTGGTGGTGGAACCAAGTAGTTCAGAAGTGTATACAGAAGAAGAGGCAGCTGAAGAAGTGAGATAGTCAGAGAGATTAATAAAGTTGACAGGATTACAAGCAGATAAAGCGCAGTGTGAAGAAAGCAGTGGTGAAGCCCAAAGATAAGGTGTTTGGTGAATTGTATGAGAGGTTGGACAGTAAAGAGGGAGAAAAAGACCTTTACCGATTGGCTAGACAGAGAGACAGAGCTGGGAAAGATGTGCAGCAAGTCAGTGCGATAAAGCGGTGGCCTAGTGGTTAGGGAGTTGGCCACAGGATCAAAAGATTGTGGGTTTAAACCCCCTTACCAGTAGGTTGCCCTGAGGTACCCTTTGAGCAAGGTTACTGTCCCCATCCCTGCTCCCCAGGTGCTCAATTACTGCCCCATGCTGTGCTGTGTTTGAGTGCATGTAAGTAAACGTAGTCTAATTTTGTTATGGTTCACTGTGTGCTGTGCTGTGACCTCGCAATGAAAAGGGTTGTCACTTTCACTTTTTTTTCATAAAGGATAGAAACGGAAATGTACACACAAGTGAACAGAGGGTGTTGAGTAGATGGAAGGAATACTTTGAGGGGCCGATGAATGAAGAGAATAAGAGACAGAGAGAAGACTGGATGAAGTAAGGATAGTGTACCAGGAAGTGCAGCAAATGACCAATATGGAGGGTAGTAAGGCCATCAAGGAGCGATGAAGAGGATGAAGAATGGAAAGGCTGTTGGTCCAGATGACATGCATTACATTGTGCCATTGTGGACTTCGAGAAAGCATATGACGGGGTGCCTTGAGAGGAGTTGTGGTTTTGTATGAGGAAATCATGAGTGGCAGAATAAGATATCAGAGTCACACAGGATATGTATGAGAGCAGGACAGTGGTGAGCTCTTCAGTTGAAGTGATGGATGCATTTGAAGTAGAGGTGGGATTACATCAAGGATGACCCCTGCAGTAGTAATGGACAGATTGATGGACAAGGTTAGACAGGAGTTCCTGTGGACTATAATGTTTGTGTTTTTAGCTGTTGGTCAGTTTCACTCTGAGATCAGATCTGACTTTCTTTCCTCAAAAAAGGGTGGTTCTGGTTTAAGTTTAGGTTTTTGGGATTTGTATAACTTGGTTTAGGTTGCAGTTCTCCTGTTCTGTGGTTCTGCTTGAACCAGCCTTGTGTCTTGCTTTTGTAAACTGTGGACAGCCAAAATATGCCCAACTTCCTGGCTCCACTCTGGCGCCCTCCGGCACCCCCGCCACCTGCAGAAATGAGCCGCCAAACCGTACGCTGTGAGCCATGAGGAGTGCTGGAGGAGCTGTGATGCAGCACTGGGGAGCCCAGGACAGGACCTCCGACCAGCACTGCCATCATGGCAGCTGGGGCATTGCGAGCGGAGCGGTGAAGTGCAGAGAGTCACCGCCACTGAGCTCTCGCGATGCCTGGACCTGCTGGATCGCTCAATCCAGCTCGCTCCCTCACTGGAGTTCAGCGAACGGCTGAAGGAGTGCTGTCGAGCGGAGAGGGCAGCTCGGGCCGTGGTAGAGGTGATGTTATCAGGGCGACCGCGAAGAAGCCGCTGTTTCTTTCTTTTACCACTATCTTTCCGGCTCCGGCCTCAACACCCACAACACTGATGCCCGCCTCCTCTCGCCCATCACAGCGTCTCCGCTGGAGACAGCGCCAGCACCAATCACAGCGGTCCGCAGAGACCCCGCTTCTCATGTGGAACACGGTCAGTGGGGTAAAACCCCGCTCTCCAGTCACACAGCGATCCGTCTGCTGAGACCCCGCCTGTATGAAACATTTGTCAACAGAGGGTAAACCCCGCTGAAACAAGAAAAAGGGGCGATTCTCGAGGAAGAAGCCAAGCCACAAGACCTTTCTTTTCCTCGGCCTCGCTCTCCCACCAACCACAACGCTGGAAATCAGTGGAACCTGGCCGTATCTACCAATCACAGCGCCCATCACAATATTGCAGCACCTGCTCCAATCACAGCGCCCATTCGCGAGGACAGCACTCTGCTCCAATCACAAACAGCGGCGAAGGTGGTGCCTGACAAGGAAGCTACGGTAAAGAATTCTCCCGCTCAGAGGACATTTTGTGGCAGAGCATAACTGCAAAGAATCCAGGATTTAGGAACACGATCTACAGGAATCTCAGAAGGTTCACTGTTCGTTCTGGGCGCAGAAAGACAGGAACAAAACATGTTAGCGAGCAGCTCCAGGAAATAGAGGACATGAGCTCCTCACCAAGAATCAAGAAATCAGCACTAAGTCTGAATCTGGCCGCTTTGAAAACGGCGGTGAAAATTGAGAGGACAACGCCTTTCAGGCCGTGACACACCAGCTGCAGGTGAGTCACCAATTCAAACAGCTGCTCCTCTCAGGAGGAGCAGCTAGTAAAGGGGAACTTCAGGAGAAGCAGGCTAGGCACCTTGAACGCGCACCTTGAAACACCTTCCGCATTCGCAACCGAGCCGACTCAAGAAGGCTCCTTTCACAGCATGCAGGGAGGCACCACGGAGTCGACTCCCAAACCCAGCACCACTAACCAGTGCGCTGCAATCGTAAGAAGAGTGAAAGCTCGGGCCAGAGGCAATCGAACAGGAGGCTGCAGTAACCTTCAGGCGCAGGTGGCGAAACACCTAAACAGAAAGTACTACCTGAGGCTGGCCGGGCAGCCAAGACTGTTCAGTATATTATAGAGCTAGCAAGAGTATGAGGCAAGAAATGAAGTCTTTGAAGGAGAAGAAAAAGGCTGCTGTTGTTCTACAAGCTGCATTCCGAGGAAGAAGACCAGACATTCTGAAACTGAAGCACCAGGCTGCCACTGCGATACAGTACACAGGGCACACTGTGCTCGGGCACGACATTTATACATCAAACAGACTGTTGTTGCAATCCATTGAGGTATCATTCCCACACGCGGATGCCAGAAACCGAGAGAATTTTTGAAATGGCGCCTGCTGCAATGTTCGTGCAAGCCGTTTGGAGGTCGAGGCCAGAAAGGTGGTGATCCTGCACCATCAGGCAGCTTCCCTGATTCAGACAAGTCAGCATACACAGGAGGGAGTAGTACCAGGCCATAAGGAGGTCAGCCATCTTCATTCAAAGATATTATAGGTCCTACATCAGGGGCAAAAGTGAACATAAAAGATTCCAGGTGTTGAGAGGGTTCAAGCATATACATCCAGGCAGCTTTTAGAGGTTATTTAGTGCTAAAAATGTTGATACTTATGAATGTGCTGCTGTCATTATTCAGGCTGCTGTGAGAGGTAAAACCAGCGATCTGTCTTCGCGATACGCTACGGCAACAGGTGGTCGTCAGAGGAGGTTCGGAAGGTGGAGACTGGGACTTCAACAAGGACAGAGGTGTCAGATGTGTAAACATGCTGCGATTTGCTTGCAGAAGTCATTCAGAGAGGAACTGCAGGATCGGGCCGTAGGCGAGAGAGAGGCGAGGACAATCCAGTCCCACCGAGGTGAGCAGTGATCAGCCAGAAATGTTCGGTTTGCAGAACAGGAGGAGTTGCTGACAGACTTTACCAGCAGCTGACCGAAAGAGCCTCCATGCCACAGGTTAATGCCGCGGTCTCGAAGGATGGGGAGACGGAGAAAGAGGAGACTTTGGCTCAAGACAAAGGTGAGGGTCATGGAAGGAGCAGCAAATTCAGAGAAGGCAGAAAGGTCTCCAGATTAGAGATACAAGCTGTGATGGTTTTCCAAAGAGAGGGATTTGAGGAGAACACATGAACAGAGAAACCAGATCGTATGCCGATAACAAGGAGAGTTGAGACTAACCAACAGGAGAGAAATCTGGAGGCTAAAATAGCCACTATGGAAGAGTAGTTGCATCTCAGAGCAGGGCACAGACGGTGCAGGACCAACATCGCGCCTGCAGGCTGACCTGAGAGGAGTCTGTTATGAAAATAGCAAGCTCACCGAAAGCAGAGAAACAGGTCAGAGGTATGGAAGAAATTGGCACTCATCGACCTCAACTCACTTCCTCGACACCAGTGCCTGCTGGAACCCAGAGGCTAAAAGCCAAACCAGAGCATCTGGAGAACAGTCCAGCGGAGAAACAGGTAACGATTTCAGAGAGGGAGCAGCTGCCTTCAGACCCCCTAGCCGGCTCACCCTCACACTTCAGCAAGAAACCCAGAACAAGGTGACTCGTGGAGGGAGCCAAGTGGAACTTCTCATAGTGGAACCAGGAGCTGGGACACTGCGTCGCCGGGCCCCAAGCAACCAGGAAGTACGACTAAGAAAAAGGCAAAAGACACCAGCAATAATCAGTTCAAGGAAATGGACGAGGACTTCGGCACTGTAGATTCGGGGAGGAGAGACGTGCGGAACAAGGCTGACAGGGGTTGGAAGCAGAGTTTGGACCGCTTGGAGAAAGACTTCCTTGGAACCCTGTAACGTCTCTGTTTAGCTCTCTTCAGGTTCAGTCAAGTCCAGGCGTGCTCCACTTTATCCCGCGATGCTCAGGACTTCAGAGCCGAGTTCAGGCACCAGTCAAAAGGTTGGACGGAACTGCTGGGATTCCCCTCACCACCACCAGCTGCCTGACATGACTGGTCAAGGTCCTTTGTGTTTTTTTTATTTGTGATCTGGACCGCAGGTCCCCACAGTGGACTTCTGTTTCTGTGTGTTTCAGTTGTTCTTGGCCTCCCCCCCAGAGGTTCGGCCAGTCTTGGGTGGAGCTGAGCCGCGCTTGAGGGGGTTCTGGTCACATGGGTGTTTTGGGCAAGCTAGAGGGCGCTCTGCTCTGACTGAGCACACCGGAGCCCAAGCAGGCACAGGTGTGCATCATTGGGGCTGACTATTTAAGTCCCGATGAGTCAGAGCAGAGCTCGGCTCATTGATAGGCTGTTTATGTGTAAGGGTGGTTCTGGTTTCTAGGGCTTAGGCTTTTGGATTTGTATAATCCTGGGTTTAGGCTGCAGTTCTCTGTTCTCAGGTTCTGCTTCAAAACTGCAGCCCTTGTGTCTTGCTTTTGTAAACTGTGGACAATAAAACAGTGCTCTGAACTCCTGGCTCCACTCTGGTGTCCTTCCGGTACCCCGCCACCGCTCTTTCTTTTTTTCTGAAGCTCATTCAGTGAGAGTGAGTGTGAGAATCATTCAGTTGATGAACGCTGCATTACACTCAACACACACCACCAAATCCATCCATCAGATCATCAATAAACGCTGCTCTTTCAGTCCCAGCAATAATGAAACCCTCTGCTGTTCTAGAGAACCATTTTACATGTTCTTTAAAGAACCTTTAACAGCAACTTCTCCATCACAGAGAAGTACTGTCATGGTTATACTCGAGAGGCAAGGCACACACGCGTTTCTTTAATGGAGACAGGTTTATTTCAAGACTATGACACAAAACACAACGCCGTAACTTACGGTGCAGACAGACAGTAAGGATGGAACGGACAACACTACAGTCGGACTGGCAGGCTATTTGTGTGTGAAGGTCCAGGTGTGGGTGATCGTGGTGATGATTACGAGTGCTCGTGAAAGCCCGGTCAGTACCGGGATTGGGACCTCTCCCTGGCCTGCACTGCAGGGCGGACATCACCTCCAGAGGCAGCGCGGCCCGATCTCCCGCCTGGCGTGGACGCCAGGAGTTCGTTGTGTCGCAGGGGTCGGCCTCTCTGTTTGGGGGCAGGGCGGCTAGGGTGGTTATGGTGGTAGTCGAGCCGGAGTTGAGGTCCCGAATATGTCCCGGGGGGTTTTGACCCAACTATGCCCGCCCGTAACCCTCCCAATCCACCAGGTATTGAAGCTCCTCGACGTCGTCGGGAGTCCAGGAGCGCGTGGACCTTATGGGCTTGACTTTGCTCTGTGACGATGACAGGAGGGGGTTCAGCCTCTCCCACCGGTGCGGCCAGGGACCCCGGGACGTAGGGACTGAGGAGGGAAACGTGGAAAACAGGGGTTATGTGCATGTGATCGGGTAGCTTGTGCGATCGGGTAGCTTTTGTGCGTACTCTGCCCAGTAGAGGTATTCGGCCCAGTCGTGTTGCCGGAGGAACCTAGTCAATTCTTGGATGGCTCGCTCGGCCTGACCATTGGTTTGGGGATGGTAACCAGAGGTTAACGAGACGGAGGTTCCCAGTCGCCGAAAGAAGGCCCGCCAGATTCTGTGAGGTGAACTGTGGACCCTGTCGGATAAGATGTCCTCCGTGAAACCTGCAGGCAGAATACTGGAACAGAGCATCAGCTACCTGTCGAGCAAACGGGAGAGCAGCAAAGGGGATGAATTCCATCCTTTGAAAAATCGATCCACCAATACCAAGACACACGCAAAATTTCCCCGAACGCGGGAGATCCGTGGGTCAAATCGATGGCCACGTGAGTCCATCGCGGACGGGTGGGCACCGCAGGTAATAACTACCGGCTGGCAACTCACGCAGGTGTCTTAGTTTAGCACAGGTGGAACAGGAGTGGACCAGGGCTAGGAACATCGCCCAGATGGCCACCAGTATTTTCTGCTCAGCTGTTCCCCTGTGCGACGAATGCCCGGGTGCCCTGAGGCCGGAGAGGTGTGGACCCACTTTACTAACCGGATGTGGAGGCGTTCCGGCACGAAGATCCGATCAGGGGGGCACTCTGACGGGACGGAGGTGCCCTCGGCCTCTTGCCGGATGTCCCGCTCGATGTCCCATTGCACTGGGGCTGCTACTACAGTCGGGGCTAATATCGGTTCCGGCTGGCGGCTAATCTTCTCTGAAGACTCGGCCACGGAGAGGGCGCCGCCTTTGTTATTCTTGTAGTCTCTGCTGCAGGGTCAGGTGAAATCAAAGCAGGTAAAAACAGGGCCCAGCGTGCCTGGCGGTTGAGTCGTTGCCAGCCGGATATATTCAAGATTACGGTCGGTGAGGACAATGAAGGGTGCTTTTGCGCCCAGCCAGAGCCGCCACTCCTCCAGTGCGCCTTTACCGCTAAGAGTTCCCTGTTGCCGATGTCAGCACTGACCGCGGGTTTACCTACGGGAGAAGAAGGCACAGGGAACAAGTCTCTCGGGTTGTTCGCGGTACGCGACAGCACCGCCCCAGACCTACTCTCGGATGCATCACCGACCACTAACGCCTTTCCGGTCGGGCAGCCGAGATAGGCGCTGCGAATCAGTTTGAGGTTCAGAAAGGCCGCCGTGCTCGGGCGCTCATCCAGGCAAGGTTTTTCTTTAGCAGGGCGTGTTAAAGGGGCTGTCGCAGCACTAAAGCTTTCTTGAATAAACCGCCTATAGAAATTTGGCGTAACCCGGTTTTGTAACTGTTCGATTGTGCGGCCCGCCAGCTGGTCACTGCCGCTACCTTTGTTGTTCCATCTCGATTCTTTTGCTCCAATTCGGTACCCTAAAAAGGATACCTCTGTGAGATGGAACTGGCACTTCTCCGCTCGGACGACAACCCATGCTGAGGCGGAAAGGACTTGGCGCATCTGGGACATGCAGTCATGTTTTTGAATAACCGATGTCGTCTATGTAGGCGACTACAAACCGACCCAACATGTCCTCAGGACGTCGTTGATAAACGACTGGAAGACGGAGGGGGCGTTCTTGAGGCCATACGGCATTTCATTGTACATATAATGACCCGTCGCCGTGCTAAAGGCCGTCTTCCACTCGTCGCCTCCCGTAATCCTCACAGGTTGTACGCACTGCGGAGATCCAATTTAGTAAAGATGGTGGCCCCTCGAAGTTGCTCGAGAGCCGACGGAACAAGTGGGAGAGGGTAGCGGAATTTAACGGTGACGGCATTCAGTCCCCGATAATCGCTGTAGGCCGAGTCCGCCGCCTTCTGCACGAAGAAAAACCCTGGAGGCCGGCGATGTGGACGGCACGATGAACCCCTGCCGGAGGGCCTCGGTAATATATTCTCCACGCCTCGCCTCGGCTCGGAGAGAGGATAGGATGCGAGAGCGGTGGAGGAGGGCTCGGCTGGGAGTTCACCGCGCAGTCCCATGGCCTGGGTGAGGAGTTGAGGACTTTCTTGCACTGAACACCACTACTGGACGGTACTCACCGTATAGACAATGGTATATGAGTTAGTGGGCGCCCTCCACAGACGGAGAGGCACGTGGAGGAGGTGTTACGCGCAAAGAGCACTCGGGACCAGGACTCATTTTTCCTGTCCCCAGTCTAGGACCTGGTTGTGGACTCAGCCAATGGATGCCCAGCAGCAATCCCGTGATCTGAAAGCAGCAGTACCATTTAGGACAAGGTTTCAGTGTGCGCAAGCAGCTGAACGGGTGAGAGACCGTGACCTGTGACACCCCACCTGGGTTCAGCTGCACCATCGGTCGCCTTCTACGGACACGGTGGTGTTTGTGATAGGAAGGACAGAGGACGTGCAGTTGCAGCTACCGTGGGGGGAGATGGTTGCCAGCCGACTCCAGAACTCCATCAACGCTGAAACACAAAATGCAGAATATATATATATATATAAGCTTAAAAATTTCTCAAAACTGTATTTTCAGTCAAAAAAGGAAGTAATAAACAACAGAATATAAACACCGGAGTTAAAAGGTTTGCTTCAAACAAATTTTTCCTGTTAGTTTTACTAATACAAATATGTTTAAAACATTACAATTGATATTTGTTACAATTGACGGAATAAAAACATCGGACAGTTGCAATTTTAGTCATAATTCTTGCACTTTTATGAATGACTTAAGCTTATTTGTCTGAAGTCTGAATCTGCGTTTCATATACAGTCGCAGGAAACCTGCAAAAACAATTTGATGGTAATAAAAGTATAGAGGGATGGGTCATAAATCCCAAGCATAGAGGAAAATTACCTAAAGTCTGAGTGCACTTCATGTCCAGGCAGCATTACAGATGTTATGTGAGGCTGTAAGTAAGAAGAGTGACTTGGGACCTGAGATGCCCTCCGGATAAGCTTCCCAGTTACAGAATCATATGTGCGGACCTCTGGGGCCAGTGGGAATTTAGGCAGGCCAGGAGTAGGATTAATTATAGGTGTTGGGAAAGACCCCTGAACATCAGAAAATGCTGATGGGCTGTTACACCTAAAGAACAGAGAAAACAATATGTTTTATACTTTGTGTTAAAATAAGACAAGACCACAGGTTTAGCAAGGTAAGTGCAAAATGCCTTATTTCTAAAGATCATTTTAGACACCAACAGACAAATACACACAACAAAAAACTGCAGAAAAAAAAAGTATAATGAAAGCCAATAAAAAAAAAGTACATTCTGTTAAATGATAAGAGAAAAGGAAAATGTCAATGTGTGAAAGACCTTTGTAATTTGGTGTATGCCTCCTTAAGTGGGAAAAGTTGCTCCTCCACTCTCTCCCAGCGTTCCAGACATCGCCAAAGCCAATCAGGATTTACCACATGCAGTTGCTTACAGCCTTGGGCTTGCCTCACTTTCTCTGTGCCTTAGAAAACAACTTCTGCTGTTAAACTCAGCTATTAAACTTAAAATTTGATAAATGTCCTACTACTACCATTAACCCATTACTAACATTATAACGCCATTACATATATTTTAATAACTTACCTGCCCGTGCAGCAATCAGGTGTGTGGTTTGGTTAGGGTCTTTTTCACTGAGCACAAGGCTTTTGCTTATTTTGGCACCTAATGACTTGGCATGGTAGTACTCTCGTGTTCGTTCCATGGGATAGTTAGTGGGATACAAACCACTAAACACAATGGTGCTCCCAGCCAAACACTTTCTCTTCAATTCCGGGACAATTTTACGAACATCTGGCATCTCAAACATCTCTTCTTTGAGGAAGGCATCATAGCGCAAGTAATATTCATTGTGAATGCGAACTAAGATCTCTTCGAGGTAAATCAAATAATCGTCTTGGTCACTGTCTTCTTCCTCCGCCTCCTCCTCTTCATCCCCCATGCTGTGGTCTAAAGACTCCTCACCCATAGTGACACCTGACTGCTCACTGTTTTGAGACTCAGTCTCTGTTTCCTTCTTGTCAACACAGCCATTGCCAAATGCACCAAGAACCCCCTGATTCACTTCAAAAGTTTCCTCTGGTTCAGTTTCTTCATCCCCATTCCCATCTCTAACCCATTCATCTTCTTCTAGTTTGTTATTTTTGAGAATTCTAGTGTCAAGACATTTTTCTTCATTTTCACTGTGAGAAAGTCCAGATTTTCCTGAGACAGGGTCAATGTCAGTTGAAAGGTGAACGTCCAATTCATTTTGTATACCATCAACAGTGGTTATATTCTCTCTGTCCAGTATTTCATCTGAGCTACTCAATCTACTGCACTCACCTTCCGCTCTCTCCTTAACGCAATACCTGTCAGTCAAATCTAAGCTTTCTTTTCCCTCTCCCTTTCCTTCAAAATGAGAATTTTCTCTTCCTAATGCTCCCTGAGTGCCACCGACAAAGGTTGAAAGGTCTTCATGCATAGCTTTGAAATCCTTGTAATTTTTCCTGAAACCATTATTCTGCACCTCATGTCCTGATGTTCCAGATGAGTCTGAGCTTTCTGCCGGCTGACAAGAGAGGATTCCTAACAAAACAGCACAAGCAGAATGCTAATTAAAAACACAGACAATTGAAAAAGAAAAAAAAAAAAAAGGAGCTTCTTCCCAGTGTGCCCTGAATTTTGGATTTTGCTAGGCATTTAGATTGTAGTGCCTCAATAATAAATACATAAATAATATTACACTTACATAAAACTGATTCAGGGAAATAAGCTGCAGTGCTGAAAATAAACCGGAAATGTGTGAAGAAGAAAGATATAATTAAAACATCAGTGAAAACTGAATACAAAAAACTTAATTCAAAGTACATAAACAAAGATGGGATTTAGTGTTGGGCAGGATAAAGATGTGTCTTTTCAGTACTAAACTGAAAATATTCAAAACATTCACATAAACATGCTAAAAATAAATACCTAAACCAAGACAACAAAACTTAAGTGACCACCTGGTATCAATATTATGGTTGAATTTTGTATTACTTGAAATCACCCATGTTATGTGCCAGATAAAAATAAATGGAAAAGAAGTACTTTTTAAATGATTTTCTGAAGTGCTGTTACTATTTTATAAAATGTAAATTGCATTTGCATGATTATAAATAAATCAGCCATACTAAAACCTGATGCAGAGGTCATTGTAATGTTGTAATGTTAAAGGTCATTGGCAATCTTAAGGGCTAAGAGTTTATTTTCTGCATAAATATAACCCAAAAAATCATCAGATTTTTAAAACAAGTCAAAAAGTAGATAAAGAGAAGCGTATTTATCAAATGAGACAAAAATACAGAACATAGCTTCTGTACACTGGAAAACTAGAAGATATGAACCGCTGGCTTCTGGTCCTTTCCATTTGCATTTCCATTTTAGCAATAGCCATGTTGACTAGGCTATTCCAAACCTGTAACTTTATCTTTCACCATTTTTTGCCAAAATGTGTTTTGTGCATATGTTTACATATTTATTTATTTTGCATAACTCAGTAGTAGAAATTACATTTGAAGTGATCTTTTTGGATGATACTTTTAGGGAGGGTAACAAAGGTCTTGAATTTTTCAGCTGTACACAATCTGTCCGACTGTAGATAACTAGAGTCATTGTTTGGTTGTGGACATTTGTCTATCTAACACACTTATTGAATAGGTAGTGCTTTAAATAAAATAGGGCATCCATTCACACCTTATTGTCAAACCACAGATTATAAACATTAGCTGAATTTCACACTTAAATTATACAAAACTGGACTATTTCCTCAACAAGTAAATGGCGACTGATAAAGGCTACAAAACCTGGTCGGTGTAACAGTAGCAACCTTATCATGGTTTAATTCATACCTGACCATCAGCTTTCAATTTGAAAATATATATACAGTATCTCACGTGTACACCCCTCACATTTTTGTAAATATTTTATTATATATTTTCATGGGACAACACTGAAGATATGACACTTTGATACAATGCAAAGTAGTCAGTGTACAGCTTATATTACAGTGTAAATTTGCTGTCCCCTCAAAATAATTCAACACAGCCATTAATGTCTAAACCACTGGCAACAAAAGTGAGTACACCTCTAAGTGAAAAATGTCCACATTGTGCCCAATTAGCCATTTATCCTCCCTGGTGTCATGTGGCTCGTTAGTGCTACAAGGTCTCAGGTGTGAATGGGGAGCAGGTGTGTTAAATTTGGTGTTATCACTCTCACACTCTCTCATACTGGTCACTGGACGTTCAACATGGCACCTCATGGCAAAGAACTCGCTGAGGATCTTAAAAAAAGATTTGTTGCTCTACATAAAGATGGCCTAGGCTATAAGAAGATTGCCAACACCCTGAAACTGAGCTGCAGCACGGTGACGAAGACCATACAGCAGTTTAATAGGACAGATTCCACTCAGAACAGGCCTCGCCATGGTCGACCAAAGAAGTTGAGTGCACATGCTCAGCGTCCAGAGGTTGTTTTTTGAAAATAGATGTATGAGTCCTGCCTGCATTGCTGCAGAGGTTGAAGGGGTGGGGGGTGGGGGGATGCTGCCAGCACTGGGGAGCTAGTTTATTGAGGGAACCGTGAATGCTAACATGTACTGTGACATACTGAAGAAGAGTATGATCACCTCCCTTCGGAAACTGGGCCGCAGGGCAGTAATTCCAACATGATAACGACTCCAAACACACCTCCAAGATTACCACTGCCCTGCTAAAGAAACTGAGGGTAAAGGTGCTGGACCAGCCAAGCATGTCTCCAGACCTAAAGCCTATTGAACATCTTTGGGGCATCCTCAAACGGAAAGTGGAGGAGTATAAGGTCTCTAACATCCACCAGCTCCGTGATGTCATCATGGAGGAGTGGAAGAGGATTCCAGTGGCAATCTGTGAAGCTCTAGTGAACTCCATGCCCAAGAGAGTTAAGGCAGTGCTGGAAAATAATGGTGGCCACACAAAATATTGACACTTTGGGCACAATGTGGACATTTTTCACTTAGGGGTGTACTTTTGCTGCCAGTGGTTTAGACATTATTGGCTGTATGTTGTGTTATTTTGAGGGGACAGCAATTTTACACTGTAATACAAGCTGTACACTGACTACATTGTATCAAAGTGTCATATCTTCAGTGTTGTCCCATGAAAATATATAATAAAATATTTACAAAAATGAGAGGGGTGTACTCACTTTTGTGAGATACTGTATGCTCCTAATGGATATGGTTATCCACAATGATGGGATCAGCTTTCATTGTTACACAGATGACTAATTCTATCTATCTGTAAAACCAGTGAGAACTGAGTATGGGAAATTTAAGAATGGCTATAACTTTTTCCTATTCAATTTTAAAATGATGAAGGACCCCATGTTGGCGTCAAATGTCTCTAGAAACAAACAGCCATTTCCCTAGAAACAGTGGCAGATCTAAAATAGAGACTAGGGTTTATCTATTCAAGGACAGAGAATTAAAAGATGTTGGTGCTGTAGTGCCATCACTCTCATGCAGTCAGTCAAGCCTGTCGACCCTGGGGGTTGGTGGGTTGTTTTGTTTTGTATGAGTCAGTGTTAATCTAGGAGCCTTAGAGTGGCATTCACAGCAAATACATTCCTGTATTCTAAAGAGGAGCACCTTGCAAACAGATCTTGACCGCATTCATTGTAGATCTCATATGTTTGATGACCAGGCTGTCCTTGGGAAGCAGAAACAATGAAAGCTGACCATTGTGCCAGGTGTAAGAGCGGAAAGGCTTTTAAGGCAAAAGCCACTTTTGTGTAGAGAAATGCAGGTTTTCATGCTCCCTTGTGGGAGCAAAAATAAAAGCTCCATCTGCATGCAGCATCTGATAGCAGGACAGAGATCTTTTATAGCTGTTTTTGCATCTGAATCTTATGAAAATTAAAAGTAAAAGTTTTCTGACATTGAATTGTTGAATTGAATTGGCATTAAATTGATTAAAAAAATGGTTCTAACAGAATTTTAAAAAGTAATGTGCATAATTATGACCCCTGGAATATTACTAGCAAATTGTGAAAGTACCTTTCTTTGCCAGCAGAGCATCTCTTGAGCCTGGTGGGGCATTGATGTCACCAGTTCCCTTGAAGTACATATACTTTCTCACAGTAATGAGGTTAGGGGCAAACTTCCACACATCCTCTCTGTCATCAATGATGCACACCATGGCATCACCACATGGAAATAAATTTCTACAGGAAGAAAAATTTAACATTACAACTGATTTGCACATGAGCATGGCTGCATGTCCAAAAGGGAAGAGAGAATGTTTAAGGTAAATATGTTATGAATATCATATAAACATTTTAATAAACAGAAGAAAACATTTCAAATATTCAACTGTGCAATTTATTTAATTCAACACAATTTACAGCCATGCTCTGTATAAATCTATGGTAATTTTCAATGTTTGCCCTTTGGTTCTAAACTGATTCCAACTGTTCACAGAAAGGCCACTCTGAGCTGAAAAATTAAATGGGTATAAATACATCATTAAAAATATTTAACTTACATATGGTGCATCTAGAATGTCCACATATTCTTGTTTCAGACTCATGTTAAAATGTATGTAATTTATATTTTCAACTCAGTTTACACACCACACTCCAGAATTACACACAAAAAAAGGTTGGTACTGTTTACTTAATTTATTAAAAATAAGAAACTCAAAAAAATTATTACAGTTACAATTTAGCTTTGACGCATACTACTTCTTGTCTACTTTTGAGCTGTTCTAAGTCTTGACTCGAGTCCAACTGGACATAATCGGTAAAGGAGTCCACATATATTATATGAAGAGTCACTCTTGATGGTATGTGAAACTGAAACATTAAAGAATTGTTTCTAGACCTGTGTGACAGGAGACAGGAATCTCAAAGAAGGACAACCATTTATGGCAAAGAGGACAGATAAAAACTTTACAAAAACACATTACACCTGCTGTGAAATGCCCAAAAACACCAGAGACAGAAATGCCCTTCCTGATAGGGTGAAAGATGGATGCAGAAACAAAGACCAAACCTGAGCAAAAAAACTAATAACACATGAAACATAAGAGTGGCATTAGTGGCAAACAAACTTGTCAAAAGTTCCACTGCCATCTCTATCATACACCTCAATGCTCCCACAGGTATTCATTCTGGACCAACAGCCATTCCATTCTTCAACCAAATTTCTTTCTCGCTCATTGTCTCCTTTCAACAGTCACTCAAATCAGCAGGTTTTCTTAATCTTATTATTATTCTTATTCCCTTCTTCTATCTAGATGAACACCAGGTACCTTTCTCTACCAGTTACACAGTAATTCCCTCACCACTTCCACATTAATTCACAATGTGGAAACTTTGAACTACCCCAGTGTCCTTAACTCCTCCTTGTCATTTGAATTAGTCTGGATTTTCCATGGCCGGGAAATGTAATTTCAGGACAAGCAAAACTAGGAAGAAATACTTGTTACAGATTCTTTGCATTGTAGAGCACCCTACAAAACAATGCGCATATTAACACATTAAAAGCAGCGGTATAACCTTTACAGAGTTGCCAGTGCTGGCAGGTCCACTGGGTCAACACAACAAGAAGTGTATTTCTGGCTGCATCCTTCATGATTTAGTTATACTAAAGTAATTTTACTTCTATTACTTTCTATTATTTTATTTCTATTCTATTCTAAACTTGAAAATCATGTGCGCATAGTGGAAACAGGTACACAAAGGAGAATGGCAGTAAGGAGTTTTAATTGGGGCTGGAATAGGAAACAATATTGTTAAGTCAGAAAGAAGGAACAGTTAAACAGATTTTTTTCTGCTTTTAAAGCACATGTTTTCAATTTGGCAAAGAAAATTAATAAAAACAGTGCATGGGGTATTTTTAGCTAACAACTTTTTTTTGTCTTTCAGAAAAGAGATAGCACATGATTTGTTGAATTTGTTAATTTGTTTTCCCTAAGCAGAAACGTCTCAGGTGAAGAGCCAGACACACAGCCATTCGCAAAGGGATACTGGGATCCAGACCTAGGAAAGGAGCTGAGAAGCATAAATTATTAAATAAATTTAAAAAGACATTGAGCTGCACTGCCATTGTCTCACTACCTGCAAAGGGAAAAGAAAGGGTGCTGTATATGATTCCATAACAGTGGATGTAGTCTGTAGGCCCTTGCAGACTGGACCTAAAAACTGGCTTTCAGTAGTGGAATGTAACACCCTCTGCATGAAAAGGAACTTCTACAGGAGGTTGAGTGTTACAGACCAGATTCAGTAAGACTTAGTTCTATGCACAGCTTTGGCTATGGAACCAAACTCTTGGGAGGGGACCATACTCTGCTCTTCTCTGGTGTTGTGCAGGCTGAGAGGCTGCATAGAAGTGTGGGGTTTCTTGTTAGCCCTGAGCGCTTCTGTGTTGGAATCCCACTAAACAAAACAGTCACCTCACTAGAACTTAAGGTTGAGAATCCAAGGCGTGGATTGTTCATAACCAACACGTTGTGGAGAATGTGGCAGCTCATAAGCATGTTTGGTATCAGAGCTCTTTAGGCCAACAGACGAAGTTAGACTTTGTAGTTGTGTTGTCAGACTTGCAGCTGTATGTTCTTGACATATGGGTGAAAGCAGGGCAGAACTACCAACTGATCACTGCCTGGTATCAGATCAGATGCCTTGGATCAGATGGCTTGGAAGACTGCTGGATAAGCCTGGTAATCACAAACAGGTAATTAGGGTGGCTTGGCAGTGTCTGGTAAAGAATCCTGTCCGGAGGGTCTTGAACTAAACTTCCCACAGAAGACTAGGGGCATGGAGACCAACTAGGCCCTTTTCAAAGCTTCCACTGCTGAAAGGAGCAGCCTTGAGCTTCACCTTTGCACTGATAACAGAAGGGTCAAAGGAGTTTGCCAACGCAGTTGTCATATGCTTTGTGGATCTGGAAGAGGCTTACGGTGGTGTTCCCTGAGAGTTTTCAGTAGATGACATGATTTTGTTAGCTTCAGGCTATGCTCTCAATCTCAATATGATCTCAGCAGTTATGCAGTTACTGTACAAGACAGTGATGAAGAGGGAGGTGAAAAGGGCAAAACCCTCAATTTACCATTTGATTTTTGCACCTACCCACACCTATGGTCATGACATCTGGGTAATAGCTAAAAGAATAAGACTGTGACTCCAGACAACAGAAATGTGCTTCCTCCATACGGTGGCTGGGCACACTCTTAAGTATCGGGTAAGGATACCAGAGTAGAGCTGGTGTTCCTGTGAATTCAAAGGAACCAGTTACTGTGGTTTAGGCATCTAGTTTGAATGCCCCCTGGGCACCTCTCATATTCCCATGCTTGAAATATTAAGTATTTCCGCTGGCCTGGGAGCACCTTAGGATCCCCCAGAAGGTGCCGGTGGAAGTACCTGGGAAAATAAATATCTGGCCTGACCTCCTAAGCCAGCTACCACCGCAACCCTTTCCTGGATAAGCAGTTTTAAAATGGATGGATAGATAGATAGAATGCAGCTTCTAATTATATTCTCTGTGATGCAATCTGGTGGGTCACTCTCATCAGTTATTAACTGCTTAAGTATTTTAGTATTTAAGTGCATGGTATTTAATTACAGCAATAAAAAGGCAAACCCCTCATGACTAGAGTAAAAATAGTTTTTAGACCAGGAGTTACTTGCAAAATTTTCTCTCTCACACACACACACACACACACACACACACACCTGAATTATACATCACCTTCTTTTGGTAATTAAATGTTTGTATTATAAATTATTCTAAATAATAACTTAAATAATAAATAAATTATTATTTATTATTATTTAGTAAATAATCTGTGTACCAAGCCAAACTCGGTATGGACTCACAAGAAGGTGAAAAATCTTATGCAGAGGCTTTTATCTTCATGGAAACTAAATACACAACATACTATTATCTCCTCATTCACCAAAAAGGCTAGAAACTTTCTCCTAGCATCCATCATAAAGCTCCAGGCTGGAGTTAATGTTGGAAGAAGTTTAGAACCCAGAAGTTATTGAGTCTACAAAGAGTTGAGAACTTTAATGTACCAAGTTTGCAGGCACTCTGGGATTCTGTGGTGTGCAACTTTGCAGATGAGCTTCTGTTGTTCCATAACAATTCCACTTTGTATAACACAATCTACACCTAGAATATCTGGAATATCTAGCAGGGAAGAAACTTCACGAATTTACAAATGGCAAAAGTGGTATCCAATGTAACCCCAAATCAGTTAAGAGATGGGATGGCATGGGAAATGCACAATAAATAAATTAACAAATAAACAAACATACACAGTGATTCTTACATTTACTTATTGCTAATAGTATGAATCCAACACATTTCTGTCTCGTCTTATCAACTTTCTTTAACTTAATATACAACCATGCCCACACAGTTACATCAGCTATTGATGAATGACTGATTCACTGCTGTCTTTACTCTTTAATTGCTCTTTATGCAATTAATTTCCTTCAGATTAATTTAACAGTAGGAACCCAGCCACTAGGGATGCACAAACCAGTGTATTTCTTCATGCCAGATGAATGCACAAAGATAAATGGGGAGGGTTACATCAGGAAGGACAGCCGGTGTAAAACCTTTGCCAAATCGATATGCATGTTCTACCATGGTGTGTATGGAAGGAGGAATGGGCTAGGTGTTATACTGAAGGAAGAGTATGTGAAGAGTGTTTTGGAGGTGAAGAGATCATAAGTAGAAGGTGTGATAATTAATGTCGTTAGTGCTCAGGATCCACAAGTTGGATGTGAGATGGAGGAGAAAGAAGAATTCTAGAGTGATAGAGAATGTTCCCAGAGGAGAGAGAGTGGCGACTGGTGCAGATTTTAATGGACATGTTGGTGAAGGGAACAGAGGTGATGAGGGGGTGATGGATAGGTTGTTTTTTTTTTCTCAAAAAGGCTGTAGTTAATACTTATTTTAAGAAGAGGGAGGAGCACAGGGTGGTGTATAAGAGTGGAGGAAGATGCACAAAGGTGGATTATACCCTTTGCAGGAGAATCAGTCTGAAAATGATTGAAGACTGCAAAGTAGTGACAGGGGAGAGCTAAACAGCATAAGATGGAGGACTATAGGATGACCATGGAGGTCAAGAAGAGGAGGAAAGTGAGGGCAGAGTCAAGTATCAAGTGGTGGAATCTGAAGCAGGAAGACTGCAAGGTGAAATTCATGCAGGATTTAACATGGGCACTGGGAGGAAACTGCTGCAGTTGTGGTAAGGCAAACAGCTAGAAAAGTATTTGGTCTGACATCTGGAAAGAAGAAGGAGGATAAGGAAAGCTGGTGGTGGGACCCAGAAGTCCAGGAGTGTATACAGAAGAAGAGGCAAGCAAAGAAGTAGAGGGATAGTCAAAGAGATAAAGAAATTATGCAGGTGTACAAGGAGATGAAGCGCAGGGCGAAGAAAGCAGTGGCGAAGGCTAAAGATAAGGTGTTAGGTGAATTGTATGAGAGTTGAGTGAACAGATGGAAGGAGTACTTTGAGCAGCTGGTGAATGAAGAGAATGAGAGCGAGGGAAGACTGGATGATGTAAGGATAGTGAACCAGGAAGTGCAGCAAATAAGCAGAATGGAAGAAAGGGCAGCTATGAAGAATGGAAAGGCTGTTGATCCAGATGACACACTGGTAGAAGCATGGAGGTGTTTAGGAGAGATGGCAGTGGAGTTTCTAACCAGATTGTTTAACACAATCTTGGAAAGTGAGAGGAAGCCTGTGGAGTGGACACGAAATGTACTGGTACCGATTTTCAAGAATAAGGGTGATGCACAGAGCTGTAGTAACTATACCGGGATAAAGTTGATCAGTCACAGCATGAACTTATGGGAAAGAGTAGTGGAAGCTAGGTTAGGAAAAGTGATAATTACGGGAACAGTCAAAAGGAGAAGAAGATGCTATGAACAGTAGGAGAAGTCTTTCTTTTAAGAACATTGTTTCAAAACGTTTCAGTACAGCCGTTCTTGGATACTGCTTTTTACCAAATCATAATTACACTCACCTCTTGACATTCCCTGTTACATCACATCATACATTTTTTTAAATCTCATTACTAAACTCTAAGTGTCTAAGTCTAAGTTTTAGACATGCCCCATATTTTTAGATTACATCAATTATATAAATAAATAAAATCTCTTAGGTTCCCTGCTCCCTGGACCACTCCTTCACAATTTGAGTCCAAGCAATCCTGGCATCACAGACCTGACAAGGAACTGAAGCAATCTCAGATCATAAGAAGCCACTGACTGCATCAGTTAGGGTCAAATACCTTGTTTCCAGCTGACACATATTAACCACTCAGCACTTATTTGCCAAATTAAATTCAAGTGGTTACATTTTGATGGCATACAGAGTATATATACATATAACAGGCAAATGTTTGTAAACTGTTGCATTCAGAATCTTGTGCTTTGCTGTCCACTGCTCCTGGTGTATACGTTCACTAATGGCATGATTAGATAGGTTAAATGCAGAGGTCAAGTTAACTGTTGAATATGCTCAGGGTAACTTGGTGTATGCCACATTCACTTGAAATCCAGTTCATTGTCAGACATTCAGATTTTTACTAAGGAATTATCAGGCATCATTCAGAATACATTGTTCCAAAAATAATAGCAAGCAGGTCAAGATGCAGCAAAACAGGCCTAAGCCAACCTACCAACCATATTACAATGTTTTTACATTTTCCCCCACAAAGGTGACACTTATTACTTCAATCAAAATTTAAAACAAATAAGATGTCTGGCATTTCCATGTGAGCTTTAGCAAACTCTAGAAAGGTAATGTTTTTCCTGGACCCTTTCATGCATACTGATGTTGTTCTGAGTACCTTAAATGTACAATAATAAATAAACCAAGGCTATGACCCTGGAGGAGGGGCCTCTCTAAAAGATAACCCTGTGTTCACATATATTAGATGACATCAAATGCCCCATCAAGAAATTCCAATTATCTATTTCAGCATTGTCTATGTCAACATGCCAAATGCCACAAAACTTAATTCCAAAAAGGCTGCAAAAGTAAAGTTACAAAATCAAATGTGTGCCATGCAAAAAAAAAAAAAAACCCAACAATTGTTCTAACGATTCACTCACATAAGATTTCCAGTCTTGGAGAAAGGGTCAATGCATTCATCTCTTGACAGGATTCGATGAGAGAAAAGCTTCTTTTCTGGATCCAAAAAGCCTTTCCAGGACACAGGAAGGGCAAAGAGAGAAGAAAAGGGCAGGACACTATACATCAGACAGAAGAACACTTTTGAGCAAAGCAGTAGAATTACTCTTAATATACAAAGAAACTGCACTTTTAAAAACACCAAATTGTTTGACATTAATTGGTTTAGAACTTAAATTTCCTAACTGTTAATGTGCATCTAATGTGATAAAGAAAAGTGTGTTATTGCAAAATTTCTAGGGTGCGTCAACTCAGATCTATCACAAGTCAGCCACACTTTGATGATTCTCAGAGGTGCATTGTGGGAAAAAGATCAAGACTGAACAAGCAGCGAACTTCGCGGCCTCAGACACAGCGTTTTCCTGATAAAGTTCCACATTAAACGTAAGTGCTACTATGACGTCCTCTTTTGTGCCGTGTTTGTCGTGTGGCATGTACAGTGTAGACTGTCCGTCCAACCATGAAGATTCTTATACATGTGGGAAATGTGTAACTGTAATGCAGTTGGAGGACAGGATTCGTGTTCTGGAGGGGCACATTAGTACTTTTTTTTACAGTGTAGTCAGACCGAGGGAGATGTAGTACTGGCTCAGTCGGAGCCGTTGGCCGATTTAGATTCGGCTGTAGACCCTCCTGGCCCAACCGTAGCCGGTTTGGAGCCAGCACCAGCGGCATGTCCAAGGGAACGCTGGGTGACCGCCAAACGGGGGTCCAGGAGCTCAAAGAATGGCCCTCCTGCACACCAGTCATCAATTCGGCTGACGAACAGGTACTCTGCTCTCGGCAGCGCACCTGCTGAAGCAGAGATGGTGCTCATAATTGGCGACTCGATTGTTAGGAATGTTAGCATTCCTAGCCGTCCTAAACAAGCCGTTTCTGTGAAATGCCTCCCCAGGGCCAGAGTCTCTGACATCGAGGCACGATTGGATTCTTACTCCAGCAATGAAGTTCCTACCTTGGTTGTTCACACTGGAACTAACGAAAATAAATCTAGGGGCTCCTGCGCCGGTAACCTGCTTACGTACGGGATGCTGAATCAGTCTCAGTCTTTAAATCACAGCTGAATTTTTCTAGTTTAGCTTACCCGCGCCAATCACCATAGTGCACCATTACTAATGTCGCTGGTGCTGCTGTACATGCCATTGCACTATATTGCTTCCTTTCTGTGTCTGTCACTACTGGATCCTGTTCATTCCTGACCATCCCCATTCCATTTCTTTCCCCACATGTCCAGGGGGGGCCCCGCTGTGGTCATCGCCTGAGTCCAATACTGAACTCCCAACTGGTCTGTGCTGTCCATCTGATGCGCCAAGGGATCCTGGTGGCTCACTGGTACCTGGGGCTGCGCTCGATCTGCTGAGCCTGGGAAACAGCTTAGGACTCTGTGCGGATCCTAGGGTTAAACCCGAACTAACTTTGTACTGCTAGTATACCCAAGCGGGTTGGGTAGCCAGTCGACCTTGGACCCTCAGAGGTTTTTTTTTCCTCCACACAGTGGAGTTTTTGGTTCCTCTCCTCCGTAGTCGTCTGGCTTTAACTTCTAGCCTTCAGTTTTTAGACCATGACTATAATCTATGTTTACCCTCTATGTAAAGTTCTTTGGGGCAACTCTTGTTGTCAAAGGCACTATAAATATATAAATTGAATTGAATTGAAATTTGTTAATGACCTTGTATGTGAATGTAAAATGTAAATGCTTGAATTCTTATCCACTGAAATGTCTAACCTGTCGGTTAGATCCCATTCCAACCAAGCTCCTGAAGGAATCCTTAGGAGTACTATCAACACCTATACTTGATATCATGAATGCATCCTTGACCTCAGGTGTAGTCCCCAATCAGTTTAAAACAGCAGTGGTTAGACCACAGCTTAAAAAACCTAACTTGCACCCTCGCTCACCAAGTAATTATAGACCTATCTCTAATGTCCCGTTTCTCTCTAAGATTCTAGAAAAACTAGTTGCGAGACAAATGCAGTCATATCTAGACACGCATAACCTCTTAGATAATTCCAATCAGGCTTCCGGCTTGGCCATAGCACAGAAACTGCTCTAACTAGAGTGGTGAATGATATAATGGTCTCGAGTGATGCAGGAAACATCACTGTTCTTGTTCTCTTAGATCTTAGTGCTGCGTTCGACACGGTAGATCACTCCATTTTAGTAAATAGGCTTCACTCCACTGTCGGCATTAGCGGAACAGCCCTTAAATGGTTCAACTCCTATCTCACAAACCGTTACTACTTCATCCAAATGGATGATTATGGCACCCCCTCACCTATGTCACTAGTTAACTATGGAGTCCCACAAGGGTCGGTGTTGGGCCCAGTGCTCTTCTCCCTCTACATGCTCCCACTAAGCACTATTATACGGAAGCATAATGTTAGTTACCACTCTTATGCTGATGACACTCAGCTATACTTATCTTTTAAATCATGTGATAAAGCATCAACCGGCACCTTAATTAGCTGCCTCAGTGATATTAGGGATTGGATGAATAACAACTTCCTCTCACTAAACCCCGAAAAAACTGAGCTGCTCTTGTTTTGTAGTAGCGATGTAGACAGGGCCAACTTCATTTCGCATATCCGGGATGCAGGGTTGAAGTTTTCAGTTAGTACTCTGGCACGTAACCTTGGTGTTATTTTCGATTCAAATCTTTCATTTAATCCCCATGTTAATGCAGTTGCGAAGACATGCTTCCTGCACCTTCGGAACATTGCCAAACTACGGCGCTTTCTGTCAATGGAAGACACATTTACATTTACGGCATTTAGCAGATGCTCTTATCCAGAGCGACTTACATGTCCTAATTACAGGGACAGTCCCCCTGGAGCAACTCAGGGTTAAGGGTCTTGCTCAGGGACCCAGTGGTGGTAGTGCTGGAGGTGGGATTCGAACCTGGGACCTCTTGAGCCATTGGTCCATAGGCAAGTATCCTACCACTGGACCACCGCCACCCCATAACACGGCAAAAGTAGTTTAGATTACTGTAATGCATGTAATGCATCTGATGCGCCAAGGGACCCTGGCGGCTCATCGGTACCTGGAAGAAACTTGGGACTCCTCACTGATCCTGGAGTCTAAAACCTAACTAACTTTGTACTGTTAGTATACCCAAGGGGGTTGGGTAGCCGGTTGACCTTGGACCCTCAGAGGTTTTTTTTTTCTCCACATAGTGGAGTTTTTGGTTCCTCTCCTCCGTAGTCGTCCGGCTTTAACATCTATTACTGTAACCTGTTCCATCATCGACCTTCAATGTAAAGTGCCTTGGGGCAACTTTGTTGTAAAAGGCGCTATACAAGAATAAATTGAAATGCAACATACCTTTTATGCAGGTAAAGTTTTAGGTTTCCAAAAAAGCAGCCTTATTCAGTTGTTTACAAAATGAACAGAATAATAGTCGGTTTTACATTTTTTACTTATTATTTCAATGTATTATTACTCAGCCAGATCACTCCCTTTAAGTGAAAAAGTTTCATCTTTAAATAATCTGCAGTGAGACAAAACCTTATATTGTCCTTATAATCATTAAAGGAACAATCATCCACGAAGGTGAAACATTAGTGCTGTGTGCTCATCAAATACACAGCTCTGCCATTTGTGGTTAGGTTTTGTGACCCCGTTTTGTGACCCCCTTCTTTGCCATCTCACTGATTTGAGAGTATACTATTAACCTAAAAAAAAAAAAAAAAGTTTGAAATGTGCATGTGAGCACACGCGCGTGCACACACGCATGCACACACAAATCCATCACACCAAAAGTTCTAAAATAATAGTTATTTACATGTCCTTCAATGTATTTTAATGAGATTGGTGGGCCTGCTTACTCAAACACAAGTTTATTTGTAATCTAAAATCTGCAATTGTTTTAAGTATGGCAGTAAAGAAAATGCCTCCTCTAAATTGTGTGACAATTCTAATAATTGTTGCGAGACTCTTTCTTATTGTCACTGGCTTAAGGTAAGTTTATACCTGAAAAGGCTGGCGTAAGAAGAGTAGACCAATTGTGCAGCCCTAACTTTTATAATTACATGGTTCTTTGTAACTAGTGAACATGATGGTATTGTCACTGGAACACTGGAAGTATATCTAGCAAATGCTCTGGAACTTATTGCTTACCTGCAATGGTGTGTGCATAGAGACGACTGCCAAAGGTAAAGACATGAAGTTCATACATCTTGGCAATCTTCTCCAGGAACTCTTTGCAATGTGGTCTAAGACGTGTATGTAGCATGGGTTCCCCTCTACCCAGCTGGAAATGGAAGATGCCCTGTGAAATACCAAAGAAAGAATGAGAATGCAACACAGAAGTGCTGCTCAATTTGTACAATTAAATGGTGTGTAAATGCTTTATATTTATCAAACATTGCTAATGTTTTATACTATGTATAAAGCTTGTAATGCTGGTGCTAGAATATTGACACATATGGTAAAAAAGAACTAGTAACAATGGCATTAGCTTCATTAAACTTAAATATAAAAATAGTATTAAAAAAGTCTGGGGAAGCGGCATTTAGGCATTGTACATGCCAAAACACACAACCGATGAATATTCATCATCTTTCACCTATTTTACATATTCTGACAACTTTATATACGTTGCAAAACAAAAGACACTTGCATTTTAAGATATCTGCATTTAATCTATAAACATTTCTCTACGAAAAAAATTATGATCATTATCTTTAGTTAATCAAGTTTGCATATTTTCAAAATGTCTACACTCAAAAACAGTTTGCTCTGAAAATCATCATATGCAATCATGTCAGTTAGGCAGGTCCATTACACAGCAAATAATTAGCTGGTTAGCTAGCCCCTTGCAATCACTAATCCTGCTAGTTTGAAAATGCCTTAAGTCCATAAATGTTGCTTTTAAACTGATAATTGACCTCCAAAATAATCGTATGCTACTGGAGTCAAAAGTCTAAATAAATGCCTTAAATTTAACTAAGTTTGCTGACTTTAATATCTTGAAAGGATTCTTACATACATGCTTGGTTCTTGGGTTAAATAATACGTTTTATTTATTAAAATACATTTTTATTAAATTTAGCTTTTCTTTTTCTCTCCACCAAATACTCAGTTATGCTACAGTTGATCAAGCTGTGTTACAGGTGTTTTAATTTGTTCTATGTTTAACAGAAACAAGACAACAAGCAAGCAGAATATAAAATATAGAAATTTGAGGTAAAAAATGTATTTTGGAATAAGGCTGTAACATAGCAAAATGGAAAAAGTGGAGCCCTGTGAATAGTTTCCGGATGCACTGTATGAACATATAGCTGATGTGACAGGTCTCCAGACTACCTTTTTTTCTATTTTATTTTAAACTCTTACCACCAGCAACTCTGAGTAAATTACAATTTTTTGTGAAGCACAGTATTAATCTGTGATCTTGCATGCTGATAGTTTTGTGTTCATGTAATAATTCACAGTGATTTGATATCTGACAAATGCTTTATTCTTAAAATTATTCTAACTGGAAAATCTTTTTTTTTTTTAGCCTAAACTAAAACTAAACCAAACTGCTTTCTTCCCTGTGATGGGCTGGCTACCTGTCCAGGGTGTGTCCCTGTCCTTCGCCCTGTGTGAGCTGGGTTGGACTCCAGCACCCCCACCCGCAACCCTGATTAGGACAAGCGGCCCGGATAATGACTGACTGATGACTGCTTTCTAATAAGGCAAAGCATAACAATAGCCATGCATAAATGTAATCATGTTTCTGGAGAGAAATAGATTTCAGCATATGTTATTATTAATATATAGTACTTTGCAAAAGTTTTAGGCAGGTGTGAAAAAATGCTGTAAACAAAGAATGCTTTTAAAAATGGAAGTGTTAATCATTTATTTTTATCAATCAACAAAATGCAGTGAATGAATGAAAGAGAAATCTAAATCAAATCAATATTTGGTGTGACCACCCTTTGCGTTCAAAACCGCATCAATTCTTCTAGGTACACTTGCACACAGTTTTGAAGGAACTCGGCTGGTAGGTTGTTCCTAACATCTTGGAGAACTAACCACAGATCTTCTGTGGATGTAGGCTTCCTCACATCCTTCTGTCTCTTCATGTAATCCCAGACATACTGGATGATGTTGAGATCAGGGCTCTGTGGAGGCCATTAGAATTGATGCTGGTTTGATGGCAAAAGGTAGTAATATTGATTTGATTTAGATTTTTCTTTTGTTCGCTCGCTTTGCATTTTGTTAATTGATAAAAATAAACAATCATTATTTGTATTTCTGAAAGCATTCTTTGTTTACAGCATTTTTTCCACACCTACCTAAAACTTTTTCACAGTACTGTATTATTAACTTATTAAAACCGTTATTCAACTTTGTGATACCTGTTATAATTGGGTCTCCTAACCTTCCTGACAGGAATCATATTCAATCAGTTCTGAACAAACATAATACCAGGGCTAGAAAGGCACCAGAAGAAACGCACCCATGCACTCTTACAAATAAAAACCGATGAAATTTAAAATCAAAAATGTGTGATTTCTTTAAAAGCTCAAATTTGCTCTCATCAGTACAAAAGACATCCTTATATAAACTTGCATCTTGAGTGTTTCTGGCTCTCTTTTCATAGGGTCCATGATTGTTCAAAAAACAATGGATGATGCAATCAGACAGAGATGTACTTTGACCATGAAGTACAGCCTGAATATCCTTGGGGGTTTTTCCATGGCTCTTTGTCTTCAGCCCACACTATATTTCTTAACAACCTGCTGTTGCATTTTCTGTTGCAGGTATGTCCTGAGAGGTTGGTTACAGTCCCACGGATCTTATATTTACAACTGTTGTCACCAGAACAATCAGCAGCAAGGAGATGGCCTTACAGTCTTTACTTTTAACATCTATAATATCCTGCCTGACACAAAAAAACACAGTGGGAAGTTTTCTTTTCTTAAATAGGTTGAAGGGACCAGAATTAGGAATGCATTCATTAGTTTGGGTGATTTGGAGACAAAGTCAGAGAAGTGACATTATGTTGGTTTGGACATGTGCTAAGGAGAGACAAGGTGTACATGGGGAAATGGATGTTGAAGACAGCTGCAAAACAAGAGGAGAAGAGGAAAGCCAAAGAGGAACATTATGAATATGGTGAGAAAGGACATGCAGTCTGTCCGTGTGAAACACAAAGATTCAGAGCACAGGAAAAAACTGAAATGGATGATGTAGTCTGATCATTAATCTTACCTTATTAGACATGCGCTGGCAAGGCTGCTCTGTGGTATGAATTAGAGTCTGGTCCAGATCTACCATAAGAACCAGCTTTCTGTTCCTCTGGAGCCTTTTCTGGTCCTCCCTGCCTAGTTGCTCGGCCTGCTGCACTCAAACACAGACACAAAATAAGTGTTAACCACTTCTTCATTAACCCTTATCTCAGATGAGCACTGAAGCCAAGTTTTAAGCCCAAAAGCTAAAAATAAATAAAATAAAAAAATGACTAAGGTTCTGATAACTTTCTGATAACTTATGTCATGCTACAAAATTCTGATAACTTATGTAATGCTACACATTATTATCATAATTTATAGATTATACAGTATCTCACAAAAGTGAGTACACCCCTCACATTTTTGCAAATATTTTATTATCTTTTCAGACACTTTGGGCACAATGTGGACATTTTTCACTTAGGGGTGTACTCACTTTTGTTGCAAATGGATTAAACATTAATGGCTGTGTGCTGAGTTATTTTGAGGGGACAGCAAATTTACACTGTTATACAAGCTGTACACTGACTACTTTGCATTGTATCAAAGTGCCATATCTTCATTGTTGTCCCATGAAAATCTATAATATAATTTTAAATAATTTGGGGCAGCAGTAGTCCTAGAGGTTAGGGAGTTGGTGCCAGGATCGGAAGAATGTGGGTTTGAATCCCAAACCAGTAGGTTGCCCTGAGGTACTCTTGAGCAAGGTACCGTCACCATCACTGCTCCCCGAGCACTTTAAATAACTGCCCCCTGCTGCACGTGTGTGTAAAGGTAAAAAGCAGAGGCTGAATTTCGTCATGTCTCACTATGTGCTGTGCTGGGTTTCACAAGGACAGAAATAGTCCCTTTCAATTTCAAAGAATGAGCTAAGAGTTGTGCCACAATTTGCACATTCCACATGGTAGCAAAATTAACAGGTATGGCTGCAGATGCAACTATTATTTTACCGCAATTACCAGTAACAACACCACAAGTTATAAATTATCAAAATTTACTCAAAACACCAAAGGCCTGTTTCAAACACCAAAGGCCTATCCAAACTACTGTATCCATACTCATTAATATGCCAATAGATAAAGCTTGAGTTCAAGATGCAAAAATCCTAACTTAGTTAGTGAGTATTTTCAGGTTAGCTACCTTACTGAAAGTGACATTTCCAAAAAACATTTCTGACATTTCTTCACGAATTACTTCACCTCAATCTCAGTCCCAGCAAAACCAAACTTCTCTACATTTACCCTCTTATCCAGAGCGACTTCCATGTCCTAATTACAGGGAGCAATTCAGGGGTAAGGGTCTTGCTCAGGGACCCAGTGGTAGTAGTGCCAGAGGTGGGATTTGAACCTGGGACCTCTTGAGCCATAGGTCCATAGACAAGTATCTATGAGATACTACTATCTACTAGAGACTATAAGGCATCTTAGTGTCACATTTTACAATGAGCTCATATCTTCTCATATTGTCAACTTTGCCAGCTTTTGCAGACTCCTTCTCTACAACATCCAAAGAATCCATCCATTCCTCACCACCCAGGGTACCCACCTGCTCGTCCAGTCTCTGGTCATTGCTAAATTGTACTACTGTAACTCTCTTCTGGCAGGTCTTCCATTGAAGGCAACAAGAGCAGATTTAAATCCATAACACTTGCCTTAAAGGCCAAGAATGGCCTTACACCTTCTTATTGATTGTACTAATCAATCAATCAATCAATGAGTCTAACCCAGCTACTAGGGAAGCACAAGCCAGTTTCTTCGTGCCAGTCCCAAGCACGGATAAATGGGGAGAGTTACATCAGGAAGGGCATCCGGTGTAAAACTTTTACCAAATCAATATGCAGACAAAGAAAAGTGAAAGTGAAAAAAGTGAAAGTGACTACCCTTGTCATTGCGAGGTCACGGCACAGCACACATGAACCACAACGAAATTGGACCTCTGCATTTTACCCATGCACACTCAAACCCGTGCAGCAGTGGGCAGCTATTGAAAGCGCCCGGGAAGGGGTTTGAACCCCTGATCCTCCGATCATGCGGCTATTGAAAGCGCTATTGGGAAGGGGTTTGAACCCCTGATCCTCCGATCATGCGGCTAACGCCCTAACCGCTAGGCCACCGCTGCCCCAATACCTCTGCATTTAACCCATGCACACTCAAACCCGTGCAGCAGTGGGCAGCTATTGAAAGCGCCCGGGGAGCAGTGATGGGGACGGTACCTTGCTCAGGGGTACCTCAGGGCAACCTATTGGGAAGGGGTTTGAACCCCCGATCCTCCGATCATGCGGCTAACGCCCTAACCGCTAGGCCACCGCTGCCCCATAGAAACAGAATTCCGTACCGGATCGGTCAAGGCCCAGATAAACAATGGTGGTCATTGTTTACCAATGCTGTTAGCCTACAGGTTGATGGTGGAAATTGGACTACTGTTGGCCAAAAGAGAAGAAGAGGAGGAGGAAAGCATGACCAGAGGGACTAGATGGAAGGGTAGTAAGGCCAGGTACAATGGAGGTGTGTATAAATTGTATTACCATGGTGTGGATGGAAGGAGGAATGGGCTAGGTGTTATCCTGAAGTATGTGAAGAGTGTTTTGGAGCTGAAGAGGTTGTCAGACAGAGAAAGAAGAATTCTGGAATGAGTTAGATGAAGTGAGAGAGAATGGTGATTGGTGCAGATTTTAATAGACATGTTTGTGAAGGGAACAGAGGTGATGAGGAGGTGATGGGTAGGTATGGCGTCAAGGAGAGGAATGCTGAAGGTCAGATGGTTGTAGATTTTGCGAAAAGGATGAAAATGGCTGTAGTTAATACTTATTTTAAGAAGAGGGGGGAGCACAGGGTGACGTATAAGAGCGAAGGAAGATGCACACAGGTAGACTATATCCTTTGCACGAGGGTCAATCTGAAGGAGATTGACAGGGGAGAGTGTAGCTAAACAGCATAGGATGGTGGTCTGTAGGATGACCTTGGAGGTCAAAAAGAGGAGGAAAGTGAGGGCAGAGTCGAGAAGTGGTGGAAGCTGAAGGAGGAGGACTGCAAGGTGGAATTCAGGCAGGAGCTAGATGTTGACAAGCTACCGGATTGCTGGGAACTGCTGCAGAAGTGGTAAGACAGTCAAAAAAGTACTTGGTGTGACTGGAAGAAAAAAAAGGAAACCTGGTGGTGGAACTGAGAAGTCCAGGAAGGCATACAGAAGAAGAGGGAGGTAAATAAGACATGGGACAGTCAGAGAGATGAAGAAAGTAGACAGGAGTACAAGGAGATGAGGCACAGGGCGAAGAAAGCCGTGGCGAAGGCTAAAGATAAGATGTTTGGTGAATTGCATGAGAGGCTGGAGGGAGGAGAGAGGGAGGGAGAAAAGGACCTATAGCGATTGGCTAGACAGAGAGACAGAGCTGGAAAAAATGTGCAGCAGGTCAGGGCGATAAAGGATGGACATGGAAACGTACTCACAGGTAACAGAGCATGTTAAACAGTACTTTGAAGGGCTGATGTATGAAGAAAATGAGAGAGAGAGAGAAGACTGGATGATGTGAGGATAGTGAACCAGGAAGTGCAGCAAATAAGCAAGATGGAAGTACGGGCAGTGATGAAAAGGATAAAGAATGGAAAGGTTGTTGGTCCGGATGGATACCGGTGGAAGCATGGAGATGTTTAGGAGAGATGGCAGTTGAGTTTCTGACGAGACTTAGAAAGTGAGAGAGACTCTGAGCAGTGGAGACAAAGTGTACTGGTACCAATTTTCAGGAATAAGGGTGCCAGCTAGGTTAAGAAGGGGCAGCAGTGGCCTAGTGGTTCGGGAGTTGGCCCCCAATATATAGTGGGTTTACATTTATGGCATTTAGCAGACTCTTATCCATGAGGACTTACATGTCCTAATTACAGGGACCCCCTGGAGCAATTCAGGGTTAAGGGTCTTGCTCAGGGACCCAGTGATGGAAGTGCTAGAGGTGGGATTTGAACCTGGAACTTCTTGAGCCAAAGGTCCATAGGCAAGTACCCTACCACTAGACCACCAACACCCTTGATACCCTCACCTGTATGTTGCCCTGAGGTAGGGCAAGGTACCGTCCCTGTCACCGCTCCCTGGGCGCTTTCAATAGCTGCCCCCTGCTGCACGTGTGTGTATTGGTGAAACGAAGAGATTGAATTTTGTTGTGTTGTGCTGTGCTGCATTTCACAATGACAAGAATAGTCACTTTCACTGCACCTCTTAAGAAAAGAGGTGAGGATTAGTGAAAAGCAGTATGGTTTCATGCCGAGAAAGAGCACTGAGGTGTTGATTGGAGGAGGTCTTGCAAAAGTATTCACGCTTTTTACCATTTTGTTACATTCCAATCTTATTTTATGTGATGGATCTGTACAAAATAGTCTAAGTTGGGGAAGTGAAATGAGAAAAAAAAATATATAAAACATAATTAAAAAAAAAAAAAAACTGAAAATTGGCAGGTGCATATTTATTCACCTCATGAAGCCCCTAAAAAGTCCTGGTGCAACCAATTACCTTCAAAAGTCTCATAATTAGTGAAATTAAGTTTACCTGTGTGCAATTTAAGTGTCACATGATCTGTCTGTATAAACACACCTTTTCTGAAAGGCCCCACAGGGCCCCACAGGCCTGAAGACCAAGGAGCTCCCCAAACAAGTTGTTGAGAAATACAAATCAGGGTTGGGTTATAAAAAAAATTTCCAAATCTCTGATGATGCACCGGAGCACCATCAAATCCATCATCTTCAAATGGAAAGAACATGGTACCACAACTAACCTGCCAAGAGAGGTCCACCCACCAAAACTCACAGACCGGGCAAGGAGGGCATTAATCAGAGCTGCAGCACAAAGACCAAAAGTAACCCTGAAGGAGCTGCAGAGTTCCACAGCAGAGACTGGAGTATCTGTCCATAGTACCACAATAAGTCATACACTCCATAGAGCTGGGCTTAATGGAAGAGTAGCCAGAAAAAAAGGGAAAGATGGATAGTGCTAAATACAGGGATATTATTGAGCAAAACCTTTGCCTGGCTGTAATTTGAAAGTGAATGTTCATCATTGCGAGGTCAGCACAGCACACAGTGAACCACAACGAAATTGGACCTCTGCATTTAACCCATGCACTCAAACACCGTGCAGCAGGGGGCAGCTATGAAAGCACCCAGGGAGCAGTGGCGGGGACCTTGCTCAAGGGTACCTCAGGGCAACCTAGTGGTAAGTGGCTTGAACCCACAATCTTCTGATCCTGTGGCCAACTACCTAACCACTAGGCCACCGCTGCCCGCAGACTGAGACGGAGGTTGACCCAAAGGATACTACTAAAGCAACACTCAAGAGGTTTAAGGGGAAACATTTAAATGATTTGGAATGGCCTAGTCAAAGTCCAGACAATCCAACTGAGAATATGTGGTCAGACTTAGATTGCTGTTCACAAGCGAAAACATGTATGAAGGATATATATGAATTTGAAGGAGCTGGAGCAGTTTTGCTGGAGGAATGGGCAAAAATCCCAGCGGCAAGATGTGGCCAGCTCATAAAGACTTATCCAAAGCAACTTAGTGACTGCTGTATCCAAAGCGACAGCTGTAATTGCCACAAAAAGTGGCTTTACAAAGTACCGGGGGGGGGGGGGAGTGAACAGTTACGCATACTGAAGTTTTCTGTCTTCTGTCATATTTGCTGTTTGCTTCACAATACCATCTTCAAAGTTGTAGGCATGTTATGTAAATAAAATGGTGTAAACTCCCAAACAATTTTTGAATTCCAGGTTGTGAGGCAACAAAACATGAAAAATGCCAAGGGGAGTGAATACTTTTGCAAGGCACCATACAGAGAAGGGAAGGTGTGAAGGAGTTGCATTGTGTCTTTGTGGACAAGGAGAAAGCATTTGACAAGGTGCCTAGAGAAGAGTTGTGGTTTTGTATGTGGAAAAGAGTGGCAGGAGTGATTTGTGACAGGTACCAGCGAGAGTAAAAGGGAAGGTTTACAAGACAGTAGTGAGACCAGCTATGTTGTATGGTTTGGAGATGGTGGCACTGGCAAAAAGACAGGAGGCAGAGCTGGAGGTGTCAGAGTTAAAGATACTGAGATTTTAGTTGGGTGTGACGAAGATGGACAGGATTAGAAATGAGTTTATTAGAGGGACAGCTCAGGTTAGACGTTTTGGAGACAACGTTAGAAAAGCAAGTAGGTCCTGTCATGGTTCCAGCTTGGCTAAGCTTGAGAAAGGAACGTGGAGTTGCCCTCCTGGTTGTAGGTTAAATACCCCTCCAGAGGAGAAATAAGGGCCACGGGTAATGTCCTGAGGTGGCTAGTAGGGGTATAAGGGTAAACATCAGCCAACTACCCCATGACCCGGCCCTGAAAATGCAGCTTGGAAAATAAATGAATTAATGAAATTTGCAATATTATATACCATGGTATGACTTACCTCTGAGCTGACCATTAACTCAGGAACACTATGCACCATAGATACTGTAGCTGTACAGATGGGAGTTTGCTGATTTCCATTCTTTTTTTGCAACCTTTATAAACACACACAAATGATTATAAATGCTACAAAAATTAAACCTTCAAAACCTGTGGTAGTTTCCATATTGCAATCCATTTATAACAAGCAATTGCAAATGGCATAAGTTTGTTTTCAGGAAATCAGACCAAGATTAGTACTTAGAAATTAGTTGTGACTCAGCAGTTTATTACAAATAGAAGAGACAGAATCTGAATAATAAAGAAAATGTGCTTTTACTCACTGAGTTAAGTCCTGGCCACATTCAGCACACAGACCCTTCATGACAATGGGATGGCAGCATTCTTCCATTCTTGCTATGACATCTCTGTTACAAACAAAAATCAGCACTTGAAAAAACTAAAATTAAACATTGATTAAAACCTGTCAGTCTGCTAGCATTTTTCATCTTCTGATTACAGCACTCAGCTTTCCCGGTATTTTAAGAATTGGCACAACATTTAAGACCATAATAAATTATTTATATAAATTTATATACATTTTAAATTAGTAGCAGATATTGGCAAATAATTGTATCACAGTACGATTACAATTTCTGACAGATTCTGTGCATACAACAGGTCTCCAAGCCTCTCAGGCTCTATGGCTCGCTAAATTAAAACAATATAAGAAAGCTTAATAGTACTCGCACTGAGTACTATTCAAAGCTTATTGAAAACAACAAGCATAACCCCCACTATTTATTTCAGACACTAGCCCAGCTAACAGACAAAACTGATAAAAGGCCAGCGTGTAGTCTTACTAACGATAGGTTTAAGTTTTTTAATGATAAAATTAACAACATTAGGCTCCAAATGTGCCCTATTAGCCCTCGAATTAATCCATTACCAGAACAGTGCTCACAATATTTTAGTGATTTAAATCTCATCAATGCCTCTGAGCTAATTTCTGTTATAGCCAAGGCAAAGTCCACGAACTGTCGGTTAGATCCCATCCCAACCAAGCTCCTGAAGGAATCCTTAGGAGTACTATCAACACCTATACTTGATATCATGAATGCATCCTTGACCTCAGGTGTAGTCCCCAATCAGTTTAAAACAGCAGTGGTTATACCACAGCTTAAAAAACCTAACTTGGACCCTCGCCCACCAAGTAATCATAGACCTATCTCTAATGTCCCATTTCTCTCTAAGATTCTGGAAAAATTAGTTGCGAGACAACTGCAGTCATATCTAGACACGCATAACCTCTTAGATAAATTCCAGGCTTCCGGCACGGCCATAGCACAGAAACTGCTCTAACTAGAGTGGTGAATGATATAATGGTCTCAAGTGATGCAGGAAACATCACTGTTCTTGTTCTCTTAGATCTTAATGCTGCGTTCGACACGGTAGATCACTCCATTTTAGTAAATAGGCTTCACTCCACTGTCGGCATTAGCGGAACAGCCCTTAAATGGTTCAACTCCTATCTCACAAACCGTTACTACTTCATCCAAATGGATGATTATGGCACCCCCTACAGTTAGGTTTTTTAACCTATGTCACTAGTTAACTATGGAGTCCCACAATGGTCGGTGTTGGGCCCAGTGCTCTTCTCCCTCTACATGCTCCCACTAAGCACTATTATACGGAAGCATAATGTTAGTTACCACTCCTACGCTGATGACACTCAGCTATACCTATCTGTTAAATCATGTGATAAAGCATCAACCGGCACTTTAATTAGCTGCCTCAGTGATATTAGGGATTGGTTGAATAACAACTTCCTCTCACTAAACCCCGAAAAAACTGAGCTGCTCTTGTTTTGTAGTAGTGATGTAGAAAGGGCCAACTTCATTTCGCATATTCGGGATGCAGGGTTGAAGTTTTCAGTTAGTACTCTGGCCTTGATACCAAGTACCTTGGTGTTATTTTCGATTCAAATCTTTCATTTAATCCCCATGTTAATGCAGTTGCGAAGACATGCTTCCTGCACCTTCGGAACACTGCCAAACTACGACGTTTTCTGTCAATGGAAGACACGGCAAAAGTAGTACATGCATTTGTATACAGTAGATTAGATTACTGTAACGCCCTTCTTTCTGGAAGCTCTCAGGGCACATTAAGCACGCTACAGCGCATTCAGAAAACAGCCGCTAGGATTGTTAGCAGGAGCAGGAAGTACGACCACATAACTCCCATACTCTCCTCGCTTCACTGGCTTCCTGTTAGGTACAGGGCTGACTTCAAGGTCCTCCTCTTAACCTACAAGGCACTTAAATGTCTTGCCCCAATATACCTAACCGAACTGCTTAATGCCTATACACCTAATCGCCCACTTAGATCCCAGAAAAAAGATCTCCTAATTGTCCCTCGCATAAATAAATGTATTGGAGCACGAGCTTTCAGTTACAGGGCCCCTAGATTGTGGAACAGCTTGCCTGCTTCTGTACGGAATGCCGATTCAGTCTCAGTCTTTAAATCACGGCTGAAGACTTACTTCTTTAGTTTAGCTTACCCGCACCAATCACCATAGTGCACCATTACTAATGTCGCTGGTGCTGCTGTACATGCCATCACATTGTATTGTTTCATTTCTGTGTCTGTCACTACTGGATCCTGCTCATTACTGACCATCCCCATTCCATTTCTCTCCCCACATGTCCAGGTGGGCCCGCTGTGGTCATCACCTGAGTCCAATGCCGAGCTACCATCTGGTCTGTGTGATGCATCTGATGCGCCAAGGGACCCTGGCAGCTCATTGGTACCTGGAAGCAACTTGGGACTCCTCACTGATCCTGGAGTTTAAAACCAAACCAACTATCACTGTACATCTATCACTGTAACCTGTTCCACCATCCACCACCATTTTAAAGTGCCTTGGGGCAACTGTGTTGTAAAAGGCGCTATATAAGAATAAACTGAATTGAATTGAATTGAATTGAATATCACAGTATAATGAAATGATATTTGTCTCCCAAAATAAAAATGTATTAGGAAACAGTTCTCTTGTTTTATAGGTAGTTTATAAACATCTTAATCACAGCTGAACTAAATACAGATTTTTAGAGCTCATCCATCCATCCATTTTCTGCCGCTTGTCCCAAACGGGGTCGCAGGGGAGTGCTGGAGTCCAGCCCAACGCACACAAGATGAAGGACAGGGGACGCAGCCTGGACAGGTTGCCAGCCCATCGCAGGGAGGAGCGTGACGGGGACGGCACCTTGCTCAAGGGTACCTCAGGGAAACCTATTGGGAAGGGGTTCAAACCCCCGGTCCTCCGATCACGTGGCCAACGCCCTAACCGCTAGGCCACCGCTGCCCGGATTTTTAGAGCTCAAAATAGAAAATAGAAAATTATAAATTATAAAAATTATAGCTTCCTTTTTTACAACACAATTCTTGAAAATAGTTCATAAAGACTGAACTTTAAAAAGTAAAAGCAAAGTGAATGTGACTATTCATCACCATGGGGCAGCGGTGAGTTGGAGTTGGCCCCGCATCAGAAGATTGTGGGTTCGATTCCCTCCCCAGTGGGTTGCCCTGAGGTACCCTTGCGCAAGGTACCGTTCCCATCACTGCTCCCTGAGCGCTTTCAATAGCTGCCCACTGCTGCACGTGTGTGTTTGAGTTAAATGCAGAGGTCCAATTTCGTTGTGGTTCACTGTGTGCTGTGCTGTGACCTCGCAATGACAAGGGTTGTCACTTTCACTTTCATGAAACACAGCACAGCACTCAGTGAACCACAACGAAATGCAACCTCTGCTGTTAGCCGATACACACCGCGCAACAAGGGGCAGCTATAGCCAGCGCCTGACTCAAACCCACAACCTTCCAATCCTGGGGCCTAGTCACCCTAGGTTAGGGTTTAAGTGCAGTTTAAACCAAAAAAATAAAAAATAAAAAAGCTAGATTGAGAATACACTGCCTCATATTTAACATGTTAGCATGTTAACTTCAGGCAGCATCTGAGCTTTTTTGTGGCATTACCGATATGAAAGTAATCACGAAATTGCCTCAGTATGATTTGGGCTAAATATAGAATACTGCCCACTACAAATTCTAATACACAAACAATGTCTTCAATTTCCAAGACGCATTCTCCTACTGGACATTTACATTTACGGCATTTAGCAGACACTATTATCCCATGCAACTTACATGTCCTAATTACAGGGACAGTCCCCCTGGAGCAATTCAGGGTTAAGGGTTTTGCTCAGGGACCCAGTGGTGGTAGTGCCAGAGGTGGGATTCGAAACTGGGACCTCTTGGGCCATAGGTCCGTAGGCAAGTACCCTACCACTGGACCACCTCCACCCTATTTCAGACCATGTATGACTACAGGACTGCTGATTTAAGTTTTAACTTTGTTCTAACAGAGATAAAAAATAATGCATGATACATCCCCAAAATTTTACAGTAACTATTTTAATTTGCATAATCTCATTCATTACCAAGCCATTTACCACGTCATTTAGTTAGAAGCACCTTTTTTTCCACAATCCCTTCTTGAAAATTTTTTATTTACAGTACAAAAATAAGACTGAAAAAATAAACATCATGATGGTGCCTCTTACAGGCTCCTCCTCAACTTTACTTTTCTGATCAATTATTGACTTTAACTTTAAGCAACAACACTACATTTATGAATGTAATCATCATGTACCATTTACAAACACTGATTACCATCAGAACTACAACATGTTCTGACAAAATATTTAATAGACCTAGCACCCATCTACTCTTAGTTTAGCTTACCTGTTGCATTTCAAACACTGAAGGTGAAGAAAGTGGCACAGAAAGCAGGCATTCTAGCCAGGCAGAGATAACAAGAAAACATCTTCTAAAGTATACTTCCGCAAATTTTCAGCTAAACAACAAGCTAAATAAACTCAGAAGCAGGTTTGCTTTTCACTATGACATAAATTAATATGCTGGCTCAAAAAAAAATTACTGACTATAAAAGGGAAAGTTAGCAATCTTGGGGAATTGTCAGCACCTCTCACTGAGAAGCTGATCGATTTTTATGCACCTTTTGGGAACATTACCAAATGCCTGGATGTAAAACTGAAAAAGTATGTGTGCTTGTGTGCAAATACTTGAGGATAATCATACAATATATAAAATATAAAATAACATCCCAAAATGTATTCTTAAAGTTTGTGCAGACCAGCTTGTGGGTGTGTTCACTAACAACCTCAACTTTTCCCTAAGGCAATTTTTTGTCCACACATCATGACGTGCTTATAGTGCTGAAAGTAAAATCACACTGCTTCTCTGACAGCCCACTCTAGTTCAAGAAACAGGATTAATAATGCAAAAAAAAAAAAAACACACTACCTTTTCCCACTTAAAGCAAAGGAATATATTTGTGAGAATACTTTTCTTCAGTTACTCTTCCGCATTTAACATTATTGCACCCACTAGGCTTGTTGCCAGAATCAGAAACCCAAGATTCAGTACTGCCCTTTGCAAGTGGATCTTGAGGGACGAACCCCAGATAGAGAGGCTCTCTCAGTCACTGGCTCTCAACTCCAGGAAACAACTCTCACCTCAACTATAACCCAGTATATTCACTCAGGCCCATTCTGTAATCCTTGCTCCTGCACAATGACATGGCAACACCATTGTAAACTTTGCTCACTACAACACTATCTTCAGCCTGATCACTAACAATAAGCAGAGGATTGTCAAAAACAAGGAGATTCCTGGCATCATGATGTCAGCAGTGATCATTTGCATTACCTTTATACCAAGCAGTGCAAGACACCCTAGGCACAAACCGTTCTCTCCATTAACTTTCAGAAACTGCTTCAGAAGCATTTGGACAACAAAAATCAAGCAGATAATTACAGTCCATCAAAACCATGTTTTTCAGTAGTTGTTAAGGTTTAACAAATTGCCAATCTCCAGTGGTTCACTCACCATCACAACCTAACAGCAGCTGTTTATGTAACGGAGTTTTGTTGTGTACATATGAAATGTGTAGCCAAGCTCTCATTGCTCTAAAATAAATGAAAGGCTGCTACTGAAAGAAATGATCATTTCTGACACCCTTGTAAAGATGAGTAAAAGGTTTAGAATTTTTTTTTTTTTTTTTTAGCATCTTCTCATTTAATCTCTCATCTCATGTAACACATGGTACAATAGCTGGCAACACAAAATTATTCTGAACACAAATTTAATCTGTAAAATAGTGAGACACCTTTAAAAATAAATGTAAAAATTAGTAAATTGATCTGGCATAATTGTACTTCCTCTTGAAAGTTTGTAAGAAATAGAATTCTCTTCCAAAAAAAAAACCATTTCATATATATATAATTTTGTAGCCTTAATGTTATATTTGAATACTCATATCTGCCAGAAAGAAAGACTAGATTAGGGAATATTTCAGTGATTGACATTGTGTATCACAATGTTTAGAAATGAGTATATTACGAGGGACAACTCAGCTTAGACATTTTAGAGACGAGAAGAGATTGAGAGGGAAGCTAGGTAATGTTGGTTTGGACATGTCCAGAGGAATGACGAGGATTATTTTGGGAGGAGGATGTTGAAGATGGAGCTGCCAGGAAAGAGAAAAAAAGGAGGCCCAAAGAAGAGGTTTATGGACGTGGTGAAAGAGGACATGTAGGTGGTCAGTTTGAAGGAGGAAGATGTAGAGGACATGAAGAATTGGACCCCTAAACAGGAACAGCCAAATGAAGAAGAAGATTGTGTATCACAGTGCATCAGACCTGCTCTTTAGTCCTAGGCATTTATTATCAAAAGATGTTGAGGCTTTTAGATTGACTTCAGCCTTAGATTGACTAAGCCATCTGATAGGTCAGAAACTGGAAACATTTTTGTTGTCAAGTTCGTGGTAAGGTGAGCAGTGCTCATGTCATTTCTAATTAGTCTCTAGTGATTCATGCTGGGATATACAGTACTGTGCAAAAGTTTTAGGCAGGTGTGAAAAAATACTGTAAACAAAGAATGCTTTCAAAAATGGAAGTGTTAATCATTTATTATCATCAATCATCAAAATGCAGTGAATGAACAAAAGAGAAATCTAAATCAAATCAATATTTGGTGTGGCCACCCTTTGCCTTCAAAACAGCATCAATTCTTCAAGGTACACTTGCACACAGTTTTTGAAGGAACTCTGCTGGTAGGTTGTTCCAAACATGACTGTGTTTCAACCTACGTGTGACATTGATGATCATTAGCACCTGTTTGGTAAAATTGATTGATCATACACCTGACTATAATCCTACAAAATCCCTGACTTTGTGCAAATGTACCTATAAGAATTAATGCTGGTTTGAAGGCAAAAGGTGGTAACACCAAATATTGATTTGATTTAGATTTTTCTTTTGTTCGCTCACTTTGCATTATGTAAATTGATAAAAAATAAACAATCTTTATTTATATTTCTGAAAGCATTCTTAGTTTACAGGCTTTTTTCACACCTGCCTAAAACTTTTGCACAGTACTGTATAATAATAAATAATGTCAACCCAAACAACACTTGGAACATCCTCCATAATGCAGCATTAAAGAGAACCTCTTTGGGTTGTCACCACACTGTCAACAAATACCAGAACTTACCTCTGTCCTTTAACAGATTAATGTTTTGCATTAAGCCTTATATAACTTGGATCACAGATTTGGAAATAGAGTTTATTAAAAGACTGTTTAAAAGATAACACATGCACTGAAGTACATAGTTAGCATACTAACCATAGAAGGTTGTGCACACAACCAGCATATTACTACCAGTTTAGTATATTAATTACTGATTAACGGCACTATCATTCATCATTCAAACGGCAAATCATTCAATTTTTTTGTTTCCTTTTTAACCTACCCAGCTCATATAGGCCCGGATTTACACTGTTTTAAGATTGTTTCTTCATTTGTAAAAATGTTTAATCAGGCATTTTCAGATAGCTCCTTGCAACAGTTAAACCTAGGCACCCTGAGGAAAAAAAAAAGTGGAAATAATGTTAAAATACATAAAAAAAAAAAATAATAAAAAATACTAAACATGTCCACATTCAATTTTAACCAATATATCAAAGGCTGCAACCTTCACTGGCTATCGATATTTTAAGCATGGTTTTCGAAGTATGGTTATAAACGCTCCTGCAGTAGTGACCTAGTGGTGAATCCCAGACCAGTAGAGAGGGTGTGCAATTCATTAGTGGCATCTGTAATTGTTTTAGATATCTGCAATCAATATTAAAACTTTCTTTTCTGGGGAAAAAAAGTCAAAACATTTTCAAAAGAGAGATTTTCATCTTCAAAGCTATTTTCACCTGATTTATAGTTTTTTTGCAAGATTCTTCCATATGACATGAAAATTCTGACATGAACAGGGAACACTGGAATGGAATGTCTTGTAAAAATAATGGTTAAACAGTAATATCTTAAAACAAAACATTTCTTTTACTACTTTCAATGCAAACCCATGTAGTTAGAGTAATCTTTTAGTTAGCTACATGTGATCCGCAATGGTTTTATGGTGACATCTAAATTGAAATAAATATTTTTTTTAAATGTTAGTTGTAACAATTTTATGTAATGGCATTATGAAAAGTGGCTTTTTTAAGGTAGATAACATTTCACATGTCTGGTTCCCATCACGACTGTGAACAATTTCTGTTAAACAGTGAACACCACAACAAACCACTCTTAAAGATGTGATCTGACTTCAAAAATGTATTTCTGCGGCTACTGCTATACTCACTTCTAACTGGCCTCCCTCTGAATGCCATCAAAACTGTACAGCTGATTCAGAACACAGCAGCTCACCTGATCTACAATAGACCCGGATTCTCACACACCACTCCACTACTGCAAACCGTTCACTAACTTCCAGTGTCTGCCCACATTAAATTCAAACCCTAAATGCTCACCTACAAAGCTAACCATGGTACCGCCCAATCACACCTTTCTGCAATAACCAAGCCACAGGTACCAACTCACCCTTTCACTTGATCTCCCACTTCAAAGGCAGAAGACAGATCAAGATTCTTCTCTGTCTCAGCACCTAAGTGATCTTACCCTAACAATCAGATCTGCTGAGATTCTTGCTCTCTTCCAACTACGACTGAAAACCCAACTTGAAAATAACATAGTAAAAACACTAAGGTGGTAGAGCAGAAAATGAATCTGTAATTTGACCTTTATTCATATAATGTGACCTTTGTTAGTAAATATGGCTAGCTACCAACCTATTTAACAAAGGCTACTTAGCAATAATATTTACTTAAATATAACAGTCCTTGAAAAATGTAGACGTGAAAGGAGAGTATATATCGCGTATCCTTAAAAAGGGTCAAGCAATTATTTAGCCTCCTTTAAGCTTACCCAGCACATATGATCTGTCCCAATGGACAACACAGTTCTCTCACAACTCCTGCTCGGTCCGACTTCAGTTTCTTGTCTTGTAAAGTTAGTCTGTTCACTTGGACAGATTCAGCTGGTCCAGAATTTCTGTCTGTGGGGACAGCAGCACAAATTGCAATGACAGAATCCACATTAACGAAAGCTCCGGGTTTTACTTTCCACTCTAATAACCGCATAGGGCACGCTCCTGTTGGCCAGCGAATTTCTGTTAGTTGTGCAGCGAGGCCCTGTTGTGCTGCATTGCTGCCGCCAGAGTCTGCAGGACCTTCCATGTTCTATTAACAATAATCTTTCGAACTTCTATTTACTCCTCCCAAAATATGCTTTGAATTGCGTGAAACATCGAATTGTAAGACAAGAAACCCAGGCCACCGGAACATCGGCTCTCTTCGGTCTTCCCGCCAGTAAACAGGAAACCGAAGTCACCAGCGAAAGTTAGCTGTGTGAACGGAACAACAGATAGCGAGTAGATTAACAGCGAGCGGAACTTTTCAAAATAAAAGTCTGCAGCGGTAACTGCCTATCAGTTAAGATTTTTGCATCATGAATTTTACTGCATCTTTTTAAGGATTGTATACTGTACCTATTTAACAAAAGTTATTTAAAACATCAATAAAGAAACACCTTGTTTTTTGTTATCTGTTCTGTCTTTCTATCTCCACACTTCATCATGAAATATAACAATTAAAATATGTATTTAGGGACAGTATTTTTTACCCCATACGTCTTCAAAATTAAGTATTTTGTTGTCATAACAGAGCAATAATATTTTAGCTAAAATACATTCTGTAGTCATGTCCCCAGGTTTTCACTCTTGAATAACACTAATACGCTACCATTTTTTACTTAACTATTCAATTTTTCCCCCAGTTATTAGCTCTCCTTCCAAACGGTGAAAGCATCATGTAGTTCCTCTAAGGATGGTGGTAAGACCAAAACTAAGCTCTCGCCTTTATTTTATATCAGTATATTTTATGCTCTTCTAAGTACACAGTGCACAGAGCATGGCACAGTGGTGCAGTGGGTAGCTCTGTGGACTCCCAATTATAAGGTTGTGGGATTGATGCTAAGGTGGGGAGGCCCAGGTTCTTTCTGTGTGAAGTTTGTATTTTCTCCATGTTTCTGTGGGTTTCCTCCAGAAGCTCTGGTGTTTGTACATTCTTCTCACAATGGACTGGCGACCTGCCAAGGGCATTTTCTGGGACAAGCGGTTCAGAAAATGAGTAGGAGAGGTGTGCATAATGTTATGCATTGTTACAGAGCATTTTAGGAGGAGCCTTTCTAATTAAAACATTAGATATAATTTAGTTTGCTCTTGCTCTTGGACAGTGGGTTGCAAAGAGATGGTTTTGTCCCATCACAAAACATATTGAACTAATGGAGTATGGGTTCAGGAATACCATGTTATTTTTTACAAGTCAGCTGTATATAGAATTTGGTGCAAGCATGAATAACACTGGTAGATTATAAACATTTTAATTCATGTCTAGACCATAGAGGACATTAAAGAGTAAGGACAGCTAAAAGGAATATTTCTTGTTATTAGAAAAGGCAAAACACAAATAGACAGAAATAAATGTTATTGTTGGTGACAGAATAGTAAGAAATTGGCTGAAGTGTTCTGATTTACATCAGAAGAGTCAAACAAAATCCACAAAGACAAAAGAAAGAACCATTGTTATATTTTGTTTTGACATTGAATGCATGTCAAAGAACCTGGTGAGATGGCTATAAGTCCCATAACAAAGAGCTTTGATGAGCCAATTTAGAAATGTTCTGATGTTACGAAACAATAAGTGGAACTTTGCTGTGTCTATTCCTAAAGGGCCTAAATGTAAAACATTTCCAAGGGCCTGAAAGCTACTTTAACCCACTAAGTAGACAGACTACTAAATGTAAGCCCCGCTGCCCCACATGTAAATGTGGGGCAGCGGTGGCCTAGCGGTTAGGGCGTTAGCCGGAGGATCGGGGGTTCAAACTCCTTCCCAATAGGTTGCCCTGAGGTACCCTTGAGCAAGGTACCGTCCCATCACTGCTCCCCGGGCGCTTTCAATAGCTGCCCACTGCTGCACGGGTTTGAGTGTGCATGGGTTAAATGCAGAGGTCCAATTTCGTTGTGGTTCATGTGTGCTGTGCCATGACCTCGCAATGACAAGGGTTGTCACTTTCAATGCCAAAGTTTGCAACCTGACTAAAAGAACCAGGTTTGTTGAAGGAAAGCTCTAAAGCCTTATTGTATGTAAAATAATTTGTGTTACCTGATCTTAACTGTAATATAATTTTTAATTTCAGATGGTAAACAACCACTTGGCAAATAAGAGAAGTCCGTGCCTTTTGCTCCATGAGAAGCAAGCTAATGAATGAAAAGCTAAGAAAATGAGTGAGTGACAAAGTGGAATCCTTTTATAAGTACCTGGAAATGCCATTTTAAGGGGTTTATACAGGGTTGACTATAAACCTGTTCTACATTCAGAGAGTGCTTTCATAGCTGCCCCCTGCTGCACGGTGTTTGCATGGGCTAAATGCAGAGGTCCAATTTTTATAGGGGCAGTGGTGGCCTAGTGGTTAGGGAGTTGGTCCTTTTAGTGTCACATATATGTGAGCTGAAATTAGTACTATAGAGACAAATATCTTCTTCTTTCGGCTGTTCCTGTTTAGGGGTTGCCATATCCGTTTCCATTTCTTCTTGTATTCTACATGTTCCTTCAAACCAACCACCTGCATGTCCTCTCTCACCACACCCATAAAGCTCCTCCTCCTCCTCTCCTCTTTTTAGCTCTATCTTCAACATCTTCCTCCTTCAACATCTTCCTCCTTCCTCCATAATCCTCATCTCTCCTCTAGAAATGTCCAAACCAACGCAACCTTGCTTCTCTAACCTTGTCTCTAAAACGTCTAACCTGAGCTGTCCCTCTAATATACTAATTTCTAATCCTGTCCATCCTCGTCACACCCAATGAAAATCTCAGCATCTTTAACTCTGACACCTCCAGCTCTGCCTCCTATCTTTTTCAGTGCCACCCTCTCCAACCCGCACAACATAGCTGGTCTCACTACTTTCCTGTAAACCTTCTCTTTTACTCTCGCTGATTAAGACAAATACAGTCGTCCCTCGCCACTTAACGCTTTGACTTTCGCAGCTTCACTCTATTGCGGTAATTAAACGTACAATAATAGGATATTTAGGGCAGTGGTGGCCTAGTGGTTAGGGCGTTGGCCACACGGTCGGAGGATCGGGGGTTCGAACCCCTTCCCAATGGGTTGCTCTGAGGTACCCTTGAGCAAGGTGCTGTCCCTGTCCCGCTCCTCCCTGCAATGGGCTGGCGACCTGTCCAGGGTGCATCCCCCGTCCTCGCCCTGTGTGTGCTGGGTTGGACGCCAGCGCGACCCCGTTTGGGACAAGCGGCAGAAAATGGATGGATGGATGGATGGATGGATAATAGGATATTTGTAACGTCTATTATGTCTTATTTTGTCATATATATATATTTGGTAATACGAGTGTAATGGTGACTACATTTACATTTACAGCATTTAGCAGACTAATCAAAAGCGTATTTAGGTCGTGAACAGGTATTCTATGCTCTAAATACGAAAATATTTGATTTATAATAAAGAATCCTACTTTGTGCAAATTCATCTATCGCGGTAGAGTCTGGAACTGATTAACCATGATAAACGAGGGTCGACTGTATATACTTTTTTTTTATTTACATAACTTTGTGATGTGAATAGATAACAACTGGACAGCCCATTGTTAGGTCTTAAGTGATTTCATATGCATTATTCACTGCTATGTTTTCATTTACATTTAAAGCATTTAGCAGACATTCATATCCAGAGCAACTTACAACAGGGCTGTTTCTGTTATTCCAACCAGGTTTTCTAGTTTGTGCAGTAAGATATTATGGTCTATGGTGTCAAATGCTGTACTAAGGTCAAGGAGGACTAGTAAGGATACTGACCCTTTGTCAGATGCCATTAAGAGATAATTTACCATTTTCACTAGCGCTGTTTCAGTGCTAAAACCAGACAAAATTTCTCAAAGATGTTATTTTATGAATGAGCACAGCTGCTGGGCCACAACTTTCTCCAGAATCTTTGATACAAGATTAGGTTACGTTTTGATCTATAGCTATATCTGTCCTGGGCAGTAGACGTGGTGTATTTGTTATTTGGTTTTGGATTTCTTTACAAATTATTTCAGTCTTTTTGCTAAAGAAATCCATAAAATTATTGTCATTGCACATTCCAGGTATCTGACTTTCAACTGCTGCATGGTTCTTCTAGGATAATCTAGGATTATTTTGATTGGACTCTATTAATGTGGATAGGTAGGCTGAGCGTGCTAATGTAAGTGCCCTCTAATATTGTATGAAGCTCTCCGTCCAGGCAGAGTGAAATAATTCTAATTCTGTCATCCACCACTTACGTTTTAGTTTCCGCATTTTTTGCTTAAGAGCTCGTGTTTCATTGTTGTACCATGGAACAAAATTTTTAAAATCCAATTCCTTTATCTTTTAACAGCACTACATTATCTAACATGGAACAAAACTCTAAACATTCAGTGAGTTTTTTTGACCAGATTGAAAACTAATAAGTGTTGATAAGTCTGGAAGGTTTTCGATAAAACTAAAGGCTGTGGAGGATGTTATTCTATGGCTAACCCGATCCCGAGGTGATGTACATAAATTAAAATTACATAAATTAAAATATGGTACAAATCCAGACTTATCAATAATAACACTAAAACAAAATAACAGATAAACCACATCTACTGCCCAAGACAGATATAGATACAGATCAAAACCAAAGACCAACAGAGAGGTTAGACTACTTTCATCCAGTTTTGAAGATCAACCTCATCTATTTCCTTTTCCAGATCTTCTACTTCAATCCTGGATGCAGTTCCTACCAGACTACCTAAAGAGATCACAGCAGTGATAATCACATGTTTATGTGATTATCACTGCTGGATACTGCTGGTGATTATGACATGTTTATTATACCTCCACCTCCCCGTTAAACACCCGAGTATGTTTCTGAGCTTATCCCCAGTTATGAAACCCCCACGCTCTCTTAGATTGCAAGGCACTTTCTAACAGTTCCCAGAATTTTGAAAACAACAACAGGGCGAAGGGCTTTTCAGTCAAAGTCCCTGATCTCCAGAACAGCCTTCCAGCTGCTGTCCGGGACTCAAACACATTCTCAGTATTTAAGTCCAGACTAAGTCCAGGCTTTTGGTAATTAATTCTCCTGTTAGTTGAGGTGCAGATCAAGGGGTTCACGGATATGGAGAATAACTGTAAACTGGGATGTTGGTGTTGCCGGCCCACCACTCTCACACTCAAAAACTCATGCTCAAAAAACTCAGGGACCAACCAAGGCCCAGTGGATTTCATTTTCCATTGTTTGCCTGGAGATCCAAAACAAAATCAAAACTAAAACTCAGGGCCAAGGCCCAAAACCAAGGCCCAGACAGATCTTAAAATTCAGGTTTGTTGAGGGTGGTGTGGAGGTTCACCAGTGTCACAGGGTGAAAGTGACAACCCTTGTCATTGCGAGGTCATGGCACAGCACACATGAACCACAACGAAATTGGACCTCTGCATTTAACCCATGCACACTCAAACCCGTGCAGCAGTGGGCAGCTATTGAAAGCGCCCAGGGAGCAGTGATGGGGATGGTACCTTGCTCAAGGGTACCTCAGGGCAACCTATTGGGAAGGGGTTTGAACCCCCGATCCTCCGATCATGCGGCTAACGCCCTAACCGCTAGGCCACCGCTGCCCCAAATGCAAGCAAACTCCCCCGCCGGGGAATCGAACCGCAGTCTTCCACGTGACAGGCGTGGAAGACTACGATACTGTCCACTATACTAACAAGGACCACCGTGCTCTCGTGTTTGTAAAACCCCTGGATCTGTCTAATTCCTTTCTCTTTGTTTGAGATGGGCAGCTGTCCACCACCTGTGTGGTGGATGCTTTGGGTGTTTCCTGAGGGCAAGTCCATCAATTTCCGTACCATAACCCGAGTAATCACAGTGCGCACACAGTTTCAATTTCAATTTCAATTTATTCTTGTATAGCGCCTTTTACAACAAAGTTGCCCCAAGGCACTTTACATTGAAGGTCGATGATGGAACAGGTTACAGTAATAGATGTTAAAGCCGGACGACTACAGAGGAGAGGAACCAAAAACTCCACTATGTGGAGAAAAAAAACCTCTGAGGGTCCAAGGTCAACCGGCTACCCAACCCCCTTGGGTATACTAACAGTACAAAGTTAGTTAGGTTTTAGACTCCAGGATCAGTGAGGAGTCCCAAGTTTCTTCCAGGTACCGATGAGCCGCCAGGGTCCCTTGGCGCATCAGATGCATCACACAGACCAGATGGTAGCTCGGCATTGGACTCAGGTGATGACCACAGCGGGCCCACCCGGACATGTGGGGAGAGAAATGGAATGAGGGGGTCAGTATGACCAGCGCCCTGCTCTGAATCACTGGGGCTTATAACGCCAGCCCCCGATGAGGCACACCTGGCACCCAGGCCCAGGTGTGCACAATCAGAGCAGGGCGCCCTCTACTGGCGCCAGACCGTTACATTGAGTGCCCAAAAATTTGGTACTGATTCTAAAAGAACAAAATTTATTTAAAGCATCAATAATAATAATACATTATTGAATAATTAATAAATGAAGAAATTAATCAATAGGATCAGAAAGACAAAATGATTAAAAAACCTAAAGTGAATACTACTGAGGAAAAAGTAAAGTAAAAACACCTGTAGAAAAAGCATAAAAACTGCAAAAAGATACTCCTCCTCCTTATGGGACACATTATTTTATTGTTCTTTTCATTGTGAAGCAGAGCAAAGCACACAGTGAACCACAACAAAATTAGACCTCTGTTAACAATTTTTTTTATAAATGCACACACACATACCTCAGGGCAACCTTCTGGTCTGGGATTGTAACCCAGGACCTTCTGATCCTGGGCCAACTCCCTAACCACCGAGGTCCCCTGTCATCGAAGGGAAGTTTGATATTTCTGGACAGGTGACAGTTACATATGACAAAAACTAACAGAACCAGAAGAAGATACAGCAGACTTGGAAGATGAGAAAGAAACCTCCTTTATTTCCCCAGCTCCTCCACAAAGGTGAGAAACCTTTGTGCACACGGAAAGCCGGAAGAGTGTAGAAGTGATGTGCCCAAAGGCATGTAAAAGAATCCCTTCTGAGGTACTGAGGTAAGAGTTAGAAATTTAGAAAGGATATTTGCAAGAAACTGAAAGAAAGGTGAGGGGAGAATTGAGGAAGGCAAATAGAAAAGAGAGGAGAGTAGCATGGAGTACACCAAAAATGGCATAGCACACAGTGAAACAACACCTCTGTATTTAACACACATGCAACAGTGGGCAGCTATTGAAAGCACCTGGGGAGCAGTGATAGGGACGATATTCGACGTTCAAGGGTACCTCAGGTCAACATACTAGTAAGGGATTTGAACCCACAATCATCTGATCCTGAGGCCAACTCCCTAACCACTAGGCCACTGCTGCCCCATTATTGACTGGAACAAAGTTTTGATGATTATATTTGAAAGATAAGCAGTAAATTAGTTAAATTAAGCATGCAACAGTAGAAAAGAAAAGCGCAAGGAGACAGAATAGGAGTGATAAAGGAGATGAAGAGGATACTGAAATTCAGACAGAACCAGGAAGGAGATTAACATGAGGAATAATATTTATATATGGGATGGTGCAAGCACCAATACTGATTAAAATAAAACACACACAATACATACCATGACAGACCATGACTCCGGAGGGGTTGATCAGTGGTCTTTCCAGTCTCCTAGAAGGCTTGACTTTGAAGAAAAGACACAACTGTAAGTGATAGGAAAAATATTGGCCAGGGACAGTAGGACCAGCGCTTCAAGTGGTGGATAATGAGTGGTGGTGGACAGGATAATATGAAACAATATGGATAAAATGTAAATGTAAATTGATCAGTGTTGATATTGCATGAAAATTCAATGTAAAGAGTATTGTGAAACTACCCAGGAGAACTAAATATCCATTAAAACTAGTAGCAGAGCAAATAATAGAGAAACCAATAATAGCTGCTATCCGAATGCTCTGTCTTTACACTGGCATTACAGCACTTTGCACAGCTTTGCAGAACACAGAAATCTACGAAATAATCTACTAACCATTTACAGGATGTATTACATTACAAAGTGTATTAACAACATAACTATTGCTTATGTTACTTTACAACCACAGAATTAACTCTATTGCTCAATAACACAATATTACTCATTTTGCAACTGTATATTTATTTCTCATGACATCTTGGAACAGGAACAAGCACACGAGGTCACTAACTTCCCTCCATACTGCTAGCACAGCTTCTGTTAGTTAGCTGTCTTATTCTGAAACACAAATAATAATGGACATAATGCACCAAAATAAATGTCCAGGTCACCACACCTTCCCCTTCTTTCAAAAATAACTTTTTAACTCCATAAACAAATCATCTTGCTATTATTGTCTGCTCTTGAATCATTCCAGGTTAAACACACACATGGCATTTACATCTAACAGCAGCATTGAATGCTGAAGGATTATTGCTGCTCCATTGAAACTCAAAACCAATTTATGTGGACTACAAACATTATTTTCCCTTAAAGATCCCCAAACGGTTTCACCACATTATTCTATACTTTAACTATACTCACGCAAAGCAGCCAACATTCCCTTCTAATCTGTCACCACACTTACTGTTACTGTTTACATGTTAGCCACGTTTACTGATCACCTTCTAAATTTCTACTGGTGACACCGTGCACCATGTGCCTTCTGTAAATCAATTACTGCATATTGACCATGTCACACACTTTTTGATATTTCCCTCGGTATGACGATGGGGTGTTGTGGGCTGGACATCAATGCAGAGCCATTGCCAGAGCCAGAGCCAAGAGCTCCAGTCTCTTCAATGCAGCATTGTGAATGATCCCTCATACCCATCCCACATGCTCTTCTCCCTCTTGCCATCTGGAAAAAGGTCCCGTAGCATACAATACTTCACTACCAAATCTGAAGGCCAGGGAGTAGGAACAGTTTCCCAAACTGGTAGTGAAGGATTGTACCTTCACTACCAGTTTGGGAAACTGTTCCTACTCCCTGGCCTTCAGATTTTTGAACTGTTAATATCTTTCCTATTGCAAAGACCTGATACTTCTGGAAATTTTCCTGTTATGCACTAATGACCATTCATGCACACAAGACACCTTACCATTTACCATGCCACTTTTATTTATTTTTGCAATCCGCACTTTAGTTACAACACTGCTGCTCTGTTATATTGTCCAATAATTTCTGCTGCTTTATTTTATAATACTGCTGCTCTCTGACGGATGTATGTCCTGTCTGTTGGTGTCTACCCATTGTTTATTCTTTCTGTACTTCGTCGTCTGTACTTCGTCGTGTTTTAATTCGTGTCTGATGTCGTCTTACGTGTAGCACCATGGTTTCTCTATGTACTGTGTATATTGTTAAAATGACAATAAAAACCTACTTAGCCTTGAGATGCTCGTTTTTGGTGATGTTCCTGTAACTTGATGATCCAGTGAAGCCCGGGTTAGTACGACTGTCACCAGTGCTTTTAGCCTACAGGTTGCTGGTAGAAATTGGACCACTGTTGGCCAAAGGAGAAGAAGAAGAAGAAGAAGAAGAAGAGGAGGGCATGTACAGAGGGAGGAGGAGAGTAAGAAAGGAAAAAAAGAGTGGAAGTGAGGGTAGAGACTTTGAATGTTGGCAGTGGTCTGGTAAAGGTAGAGAATTAGCTGATATGATGGAGAGAAGGAAGGGTGATATTTTGTGTGTGCAAGAGACTAGATGGAAGGGTTGTAAGGCCAAGTGTATTGGAAGAGGGGTAAAATGCATTTTTTAAAAATAAAAGCAAAATTTACTGAACTAAAATAAGCCAGAATCAAGTGACTGTCACTTTCACAAATTCGAGATTGTTTGTGAAATTCAGTACATACTTTAATTAGTCAAACAACACCTTTAATTAATTGTGAAAATATGAAATGTTACTGCTGCTTCTGTAAACCTTCTGAAAGTCTGATTTTCAAAATAAAAGTCACATCAGAAGCAATTTTACATGCTTCATATCCATTGTTTTGTAAATAGATGGCATATAGCTGGCTATTTTATTTACCTTTTTCTGAAATAACGTGACTAGAACTGTACATTTCATCTATTCAGACACTTGTGAAACCTGAACTTAATTTGTGAAATCAGTTTATATACCTCATATCTGTTATTTTCTATATACATGCCAACATTACTAGACTGCTACATCTCAAACGTTTTAATATGTTTTAAACTTTGCCTAATAATCAATATTTTTTCGTCCTGTCATTAACAGACAGAATAATTTATTTGTAAATATATATTTTTTATATATTTTTAAATATTTAAGTATATTTAAGTAAAATATAAAAGTAAAAAAAGTAAAATAAAGGTTTTTAGGAATTTTTTAATAGGAATTTTTTATAGGTTTTAAAGGAATTGGAGAAACCTTAACAGAAAAACATAGTTATACATAGGGTCTTAGGCAATAAGTTTATTTTTACTAAATTTATTCAATATGTCAAAGACAGAATATAAATTACCATATTCAGCCTAAAATGTTTAGTGCCCAATCCTTAACATGGTCACAGAGATGCAGACCTTCAATCCTCTGTGTTGGAGGTTGACTTTCTTAGTGCTGCTGGATTGTTTCACAGTGAGGACAAACCCAGTTATGCGTATTCTGTGAGAAGTACTTCCAGTCTTTTTCAGGGAGGGAAAGGCATTTCTCATCCATCCATCCATCCATTTTCTTCCGCTTATCCGATGCCCAGACTTCCCTCTCTCTGGCCACTTCTTCCAGCTCCTCCGAGCGGATCCCAAGGCGTTCCCAGGCCAGCCGAGAGACATAGTCTCTCCAGCGTGTCCTGGGTCTTCCCCGGGGTCTCTTTCCGGTGGGACGTGCCCGGAACACCTCACCAGGGAGGCGTCCATGGGGCATCCTAATCAGATGCCCGAGCCACCTCATCTGACTCCTCTCGATGCGGAGGAGCAGCGGCTCTACTTTGAGCCCCTCCCGGATGACTGAGCTTCTCACCCTATCTCTAAGGGAGAGTCCAGACACCCTGCAGAGGAAACTCATTTCGGCTGCTTGTATTCGCGATCTCATTCTTTCGGTCACTACCCACAGCTCGTGACCATAGGTGAGGGTGGGAACGTAGATCGACCGGTAAATTGAGAGCTTTGCCTTCTGGCTCAGCTCCTTCTTCACCATGACGGACCGATGCAGAGCCCGCATTACTGCAGAAGCTGCCCCGATCCGCCTGTCGATCTCCTGCTCCATTTTATCCTCACTCGTGAACAAGATTCCGAGATACTTAAACTCCTCCACTTGGGGCAAGGTCTCACTCCCAATCCTGAGAGGGCATTCCACCCTTTTCTGACTGAGGACCATGGCCTCAGATTTAGAGGTGCTGATTCTCATCCCAGCCGCTTCACACTCGGCTGCGAACCGATCCAGAGAGAGCTGAAGGTCATGGCATGATGAGGCCAACAGGACAACGTCATCTGCAAAAAGCAGTGACCCAATCCTGAGCCCACCAAACCAGACCCCCTCAACACCCTGGCTGCGCCTAGAAATCCTGTCCATAAAAATTATGAACAGGATCAGTGACAAAGGGCAGCCCTGGCGGAGTCCAACCCTCACCGGGAACAGGTCCGACTTACTGCCGGCAATGCGGACCAAGCTCTGACACCGGTTGTACAGGGACCGGACAGCCCTTTACAGGGAGTCCGATACCCCATACTCCCGGAGTACCCCCCACATGAGCCCCCGAGGGACACGGTTGAATGCCTTCTCCAAGTCCACAAAGCACATGTAAACTGGTTGGGCAAACTCCCATGCACCCTCCAGGACCCTGCTAAGGGTGTAGAGCTGGACCTGGACCTGTAGAGTTCCGCGACCTGGACGAAAACCACACTGCTCCTCCTGAATCCAAGGTTTGACTATCCGACGGACCCTCCTTTCCAGGACCCCTAAATAGACTTTCCCCGGGAGGCTGAGAAGTGTGATCCCTCGATAGTTGGAACACACCCTCCGGTCCCCTTTCTTAAAGAGGGGGACCACCACCCCGGTTTGCCAATCCAGAGGCACCGTCCCCGATGTCCATGCGATGTTGTAGAGGCGTGTCAGCCATGACAGTCCTACAACATCCAGAGCCTTGAGGAACTCTGGGCGGATCTCATCCACTCCCGGAGCCCTGCCACCAAGGAGCTTTTGCAGGATCTTCGAAGTGGTTAAAGCTTTGACGGAGGTGGGAGTTGAAGCTTGTCCTCACAGGGGACTCTGCCAGACATTCCCAGCAGACCCTCACGATGCGTTTGGGCCTACCAGGCCTGACCGGCATCCTCCCCCACCAACGAAGCCAACTCACCACCAGGTGATGGTCGGTTGACAGCTCCGCCCCTCTCTTTACCCGAGTGTCCAAGACATGGGGCCGCAAGTCCGATGACACGACCACAAAGTCGATCATTGAACTGCGGCCTAGGGTGTCCTGGTGCCAGGTGCACATGTGGACATCCTTATGCCTGAACATGGTGTTCGTTATGGACAATCCATGACGAGCACAAAAGTCCAATAACAAAACACCGCTCTGGTTCAGATCGGGGGGGCCATTCCTCCCAATTACACCATTCCAGGTGTCACTGTCATTACCCACGTGAGCATTGAAGTCCCCCAGCAGAACAATGGAGTCACCAGGAGGGACGCTCTCTAGCGCCCCCTCCAGAGACCCCAGAAAGGGTGGGTAGTCCAGAATGCTGTTTGGCGCATAAGCACAGACAACACTAAGGACCCGTCCCCTGACCCGAAGGCTACCGGGGTAAACCCCAATGTACTGGCCCCAAGCCGTGGGGCAATAAGTATGCCCACACCTGCTCGGCACCTCTCACCGGTGGAAACTCCAGAGTGGAAAAGAGTCCAGCCCCTCTCAAGGAGACTGGTTCCAGAGTCCAAGCTGTGCGTCGAGGTGAGTCCAACTATATCTAGCTGGAACTGCTCAACCTCGCGCACTAGCTCAGGCTCCTTCCCCACCAGAGAGGTGACGTTCCACATCCCTAGAGCCAGCTTCTGCAGCCGAGGATCGGACCGCCAAGGCCCCCGTTTTTGGCCACCGCCCAGCTCACAACGCACCCGACCTCTTTGGCCCCTCCCACAGGTGGTGAGCCCATGGGAAGGGGGACCCACGTTGCCTCTTCGGGCTGAGCCCGGCCGGGCCCCATGGGTGAAGGCCCGACCACCAGGCGCTCGCCAGCGGGCCCCACCTCCAGGCCTGGCTCCAGAAGGAGGCCCCGGTGACCCACGTCCGGGTGAGGGAAAACGTCTTCCAAAGTTTTTATTCATCAGAAGAGGTCTGAACCGCTCTTTGTCTCTTCTCTCACCTAGGACCTGTTTGCCTTGGGTGCCCCTACCAGGGGCATAAAGCCCCCGACAACATAGCTCCCAGGATCATTGGGACACGCAAACCCCTCCACCATAATAAGGTGGCGGTTCGAGGAGGAGCGCATTTCTCATGAAACCAGTAATTGCACTGGCTCCACTGAATCAGCAATGAAAAAAGGTAAATTATCACAAATTATAATTCTATAATTAAGTATATTAATTATATAACAATTAATGTAATGTAGTGTAATGTAATTAATTATAGAATTATAATTAAGTCATTATAAGTCATAGATGCACATGAAGGAATTACAATGATAAGAAAAATTCTCACCCAGAGAATGTGTACAGGGTAGGATTTCCATCCACATAAATGGCACAGGTCATCTAGAAGCTCTTAATCAAATAACAGATGAGAAGGATTAGTCCACATTTGTATTTCAGGATTAGCTATTACTTTTCAGAAGTATTCATTTCCAAATTCACTTCATTGGGCTGATTAGTGGATTAATGGTTTATTTTACTCAGATGATACCCAGAGAGTCTGGGTCTCTGTGAAATTACATATTTAAGATATATAATCCATAACTAGTTTTAATTCTTGATCTGGCACATAATTTTATTTATTGGGCATTACCTAAGTTTTCCAAAATTTCACTGGCAATTTCAAGTCTGCACTTTGCAATCTATTCTGCGCTGCTCCCAATGTTGGTGTCCAGGCAAATCGGGAAAGGAGGAAATAATGTAAACATTAACAAGCAATATCATAGCAACTTCTGTATCTAAGATTGGCTGATATGAAAAGACGTAGACTAAATTGATTTCAAAAGGATTATTTTGCTCTGCCTACCAGAGTGGCACATATGAATTGACCCAAATAATACAGCACTGGTAAGGAATGTATTTACACATAGCAGGTATGTGTGGATATATGAAGTATTCATATTAATTCGCTGAAACATTCAAGAATATTCTGACATCCATCACAAAAATCCCACAGCTTGTGCCATCCATTTGTCTGCTGTGTGGGATAACTGTAGGCTGCCAGACAATATCAACCCATTCTTCTTTCCCCAGCACATTTCTCTCTCTCTTGAACAGGGCACTTAAAACATGAATATGTATAGTAAGTACTGAGGCAGTATGGGTACCAGGCTCTATGCTACAAATCATTCCATCCCTGTATAATCCAAGCAAGAGCTTGGTTCCCCTAGCCAGCCCCCTAGCCAGTAAGTCTAGCCTGCTTCGGTTTGATGTTGGCCTCAACCAGGGCTTTGTCATCAATTCTGTTCATAAGATTTATAGATGGATTTTGCAGAAGCAGCCAAGGAACTGAGTTTGATGTTCCGGACTGCATACTGGTTCTTTGGATATTACAGTGCTGTGAAAAAGCATTTGCCCCCTTTCTGATTTTTTGTTTTTGCATATTTATTGCACTTAAATGATACACATCATAAAGCAAATTAAATTTAGTGGTGGGATACCTGCCTATGGAGCAAGAAGTCTCAGGTTTGAATCCCACTTAGTACTACCACCATTGGGTTCCTGAGCAAGACACTTAACACCAAGGTGTGGAAGGAGGCGCGAGCGAAGCCTCTTCCTCCAGCAGGTCAAGGGACCGCCCCATCACCGCCATTATGGCCAGCAGTGCCTGCTTAATCTGGCCGTACTCCTCCTGCCACTCGTTGGTATCCAGAGAGGGAGTTGCGCTCTGTGCTCCTCCGCTCTTCTCGCAAAGCTCCGGCAAACATGCAGCGAGCCACGCTGGCGCGAAGGACCTCAGATGCTGCAGCTCCACTCTGAGGACCGCCACCATGACTTTGAGTGTGCCGCTCGTGCTCCTCACACCAACTTACAAAGCTCACATCGTCCAGAGTTTAGCGGTTCATTTCTGTAATGGTGGCGTGGTGCGGGAGGGACGTCTGCGCAGAGCCAGTGATCCAGGACATAACTTTATTTCACAAATGCAAACCAACAAGACACAAGGACCCTAAAAACAACCCGTAACCTAAGGCTTTGCCTAGTGACTGAACCGCGCTCTGCTCTGACTCATTGGGGCTTAAATAGCAGCCCCAATGAAGCACACCTGTGCCTTCATGAGCTCAGGTGTGCTCAGTCAGAACAGAGCGCCATCTGTTGTGCCAAACCAGAAACCCAACCGTGACAAAATGTTTATTTTTTCCTCAAATTTTCTTTCAGGTGTGTTTGGTGCTGATTATATTCAACCAAATCATCAGCAGACTGTTTTGAGTAAAGAGGGAGAATCAGTTACATTGAGATGTTCTCATGAGACGAGTAGTCGGGATGTTTGTCTTTACTGGTACAGACAGTATCCTAAGAGAGCTCTACAGTATTTACTGGAATAATGCAGTTCATATCTGTCAAAGGGAATATCAAATCAAAGGGAAGTGAGGACAACTGAAAAGGGTCAAAAGGGTCTTTCTGCTGCTGATATGGAGCTGGTGGTGGAGCATTCTTTGTACAGCAGTGATAGAGACATTGTATTTGCATCCAAGGTTTAATGTGTGAAATCAACCACTTAGACATAATTGTGTGTGTGTGTGTGGTTTTAACATCTCAGTGTCACAGCTGGGTTGAGAATGTTGAACATATTCAGCCAATAGTGCCCTCTGCTGAGAGAATGGGCACTGATGAAGGACTAACGGGTGACTAACAAACTGTGCATTGTCAGATCTGTCAATAATTATACAGCTGCAGGGTGGTCCAACACACACCTACAGTCATTTGGAAAAATTAGGACACCGCATTATATACTCAGTTTGTCTGATGATTTTATTTTTTTACCTCTGGAAAAGATAGCATCTACCAGTCTCTGACACTGGTCTGAGGAAAGTTTGCCCCACTCCTCAATGCAGAAATCTTTAAGCTGTGAGTTGTTTGAGGGGTTTCTTGCATGTACAGCCTATTTCAAGTCACCCCACAGCATCTCAATGGGAATAAGATCTGGGCTTTGAAACCACTTCAGGTTTCTCCATTTCTTAGTTTTCAGTCAGTCCTTGGTGGATTTACTGGCATGTTTTGGGTCATTGTCATGTTGCAGGGTCCTGTTTTGCTTTAGCTTTAATGTTCATACAGATGGTCACAGATAATATAAAGATGGTTTTCCTCAAGCACCCACTGATATACGCTAGAATTCAAGTTGGATTCTATGATGGTGACCTGGCCAGGTCCTGCTGCAGCAAAGCAGAGTTTGTTTGAGGTTCTTTTCCTGGAATGCTGTAGTTGGTTTATGTCAGACATGTCCTCTGTTCTGGTGTCCAAATAATTCAGTTTCAGACTCATCTGTGCAAAGAACATTATTCCAGAAGTCCTGGTCTTTTTCTATGTTCCTTTTTCTATGTTCTGGCAAACTTCAGTCTAGGCCTGGTCAAAGGTGCCCTCCTTGCACACCTCCCATGCAAGTTAAAGTTATGCAGTCTCTTTCTGATTATAGATGCATGCACTTTCACATCAACAGTAGCAAGAGCCTACAGTAGGTCCCATCCATCCATTTTCTGCCGCTTGTCCCAAACGGGATCGCGGGGGAGTGCTGGGGTCCAACCCAGCGCACACAGGGCGAGGACAGGGGACACACCCTGGACAGGTCGCCAGCCCATTGCAGGGAGGAGCGGGACGGGGACGGCACCTTGCTCAAAGGTACCTCAGGGCAGCCTATTGGGAAGGGGTTAGAACCCCCGATCCTCCGACCATAGGGCCAACGCCCTAACCACTAGGCCACCGCTGCCCCTACAGTAGGTCCCATGATGAAATTTTAAGGAGACTTCTTTCAGCATCTTGCAGTCTGCTCTCAGGCTGAACGAACTTGTTTTGGAAGTCCTCCACTTCCTCCACAATCAATTTAATCAAGTGATTTGCCCTGTGGATCAGGAAGATGCCCATCTTCCATGGTGTATATATTTAAGTTGGATAATCACATCTGGGAGCCTGTAGTGCTCACCATGAACACAAATGACATTCCAGGAAGTCTGCAACTTGATCCAATTCATTATTTTTAAGATTAAGAATTTGTGAGAATGGTCACAGGTTTATGAAAGCATATTGATTGGAGATGTTCTGGACTTTGAGCCCTTTTGTCATTACAGAAGCCATGATTGTCTAACAAGAAGCAGTTGATTTCCTTACCCCCACATTCCTTTCTTTTGCTAACCCAAAGTGTGAGAGCCTCTACCATGTATGGTATGAAGAGGACAAAGTTGTCCCCTTCATATCATACATGGTAGAGGCTCTCTCAAAAATGTGTCTTAACTTTCAAAAAAGAAATAAACCTCTTCTCCATTAAGATATTTCTGCTGGCCTTTCTATTCAAACATTTTATCAGCATTTTATCATTCTCTTCCAGGAAAAGAACCTAATGTTTAAGTAAGAAATGCATATCCTTGCAAACTGTCTTTAAATGTGTGTGAAAGAGCTGAATGACACGAGTGAAGGGCAGTGTTGATAACTTGTTGGATTTTGCTTCACTTAGTGTGCTTAAAGCTGTGTAGGAGATTAGCTCTGTCCATTGGAGATATACAGCTTTTAAAATGTTTTAGTTGACTTAACTGATCTTCTACCATAAAGGCTCTACAGTGGATGATCTCACAAACCTTCTGTAACATCTGAATCAGTTGTAGTATCCTGATAGCCTTCAGAGGGAGGTCAACAAGAAGTCAATTGCAGTAGCTGAACCAGGAACTGAACCAAAACTACTAACTTTACTGGGACTCCCTGAGGAAAGCTTATGAAGTCTGAATTTGAATTACTTTCTGCCATTAATCATGTCATAATATGAATAAATTTTACAGAAAATCCTCTACTCGAACCGCCACCTTATCGTGGTGGAGGGGTTTGCGTGTCCCAATGATCCTGGGAGCTATGGCCCCTTTTCCAATGCTCTGGTTCCCGTGCCGGTTCTGTGCCGGTTCCCGATTCTGGAACCAGGGCGCACTTTTCTACAGGAAAAAAACTGGTGCCGGTTTCCAAAAAACAAGCACCAAACCGGCACCAAAACTTAGCTGGTCTAGTAGCAAGAACCCGTGACGTCACGAGCGGTGGGCGGAGTCATAGGTAGCTTTAGAAGAGAAAACGGCGGAGAGCCAAAGTCCGCTAATGCGGAGCACGGAAGAAATTAAAGCTCTTTTAGCAACATGGACGTCCACAGAGATTCAGCAAAAATAGTGCACTGAGAAAGAAGAAAGTGTTTGAGGAAATAAGGGAAGAACTTATCACATAACCGTTGTGTATGTCGATCTGTTTCAGCGGTAGTAACACGCTGAATAAGCTGCCAGTTTGGATACTGAAATAAATCCTCCAAGTCTGGAAGCAACCAGCAACACAAACGGAGTTTGGCCTAGTTCGTTTCTGTTTAGTGGGCGTGGCCTGTGATGTATTATCATGCGGCTCCCGCTGAGCTCCTGTCTAGTGGAAATGTGGGCCAGTTCTCGGTTGGTTCTGGCTGGTTCCCTGGCCAAGCACCGGAACCGGCACCTGGCACCGGCACCAGTGCCGTGGAAAAGCGTATATGTTGTCGGGGGCTTTATGCCCATGGTAGGGACACCCAAGGCAAACAGGTCCTAGGTGAGGGAAGAGACAAAGAGCGGTTCAGAGGACCTCTTAAGACAAGAAAGATCTTTGGAAAACGTTTTCCCTTGCCCAGACATGGGTCACCCGGGCCTCCCTCTGGAGCCAGGCCTGGAGGTGGGGCTTGATGGCGAGTGCCTGGTGGTCGGGCCTTCACCCATGGGGCCCGGCCGGGCACAGCCCAAAGAGGCAACGTGGGTCCCCCTTCCCATGGGCTCACCACCTGTGGGAGTGGCCAAAGAGGTCGAGTGCAGTGTGAGCTGGGCGTTGGCCGAAGACAGGGGCCTTGGCGGTCTGATCCTCGGCTGCAGAAGCTGGCTCTAGGGACGTGGAATGTCACCTCTCTGGTGGTGAAAAAGCCTGAGCTAGTGTGTGAGGCTGAGAAATTCCGGCTAGATATAGTTGGACTCACCTCGACACACAGCTTGGACTCTGGAACCAGTCTCCTTGAGATGGGCTGGACGGTCTTCAACTCTGGAGTTGCCAACGGTGAGAGGCACCAAGCAAGTGTGGGCATACTTATTGCCCCCCGGCTTGGGGAAAGTACATTGGGGTTTACCCCGGTGGATGAGAGGGTGGTTTCCCTCCGCCTTCGGGTTGGGGGATGGGTCCTTAGTGTTGTCTGTGCTTATGCGCCAAACAGCAGTCTGGACTACCCACCCTTTCTGGGGTCTCTGGAGGGGGCACTAGAGAGCATCCCTCCTGGGGACTCCATAGTTCTGCTGGGGGGACTTCAATGCTCACATGGGTAATGACAGTGAGAGCTGGAAGGGCGTGATTGGGAGGAATGGCCCCCCCAATCTGAACCAGAGCAGTGTTTTGTTATTGGACTTTTGTGCTCATTACACAATTAGCTCAGAGGCATCAATGAGATTAAAATCACTAAAATATTGTGAGCACTGCTCTGGTAGTGGATTAATTTGAGGGCACATTTGGAGCCTAATGTTGTTAATTGTATCATTAAAAAACTTAAGAAACCTATCGTTAGTAATATTATACGCTGGCCTTCTATCAATTTTGTCTGTTAGCTGAGCTAGTGTCTGAAATAAATAGCGGGGGTTATGCATGTTGTTTTCAATAAGTTTTGAATAGTACTCAGTGCGAGCACTATATAAAGCTTTCTTATATTGTTTTAATTTAGTGAACCATAGAACCTGAGAGGCTTGGAGACCTGTTGTCTTCCATCTGCGCTCTAGCTTACGGCAGTCCCGCTTAGCAGCCCGTGTGTAATCATTGAACCAGGGAGAGTGCCTGATAGTTCTAACCTTCTTTGTCTTAATTGGGGCTACTTGATCAAGGATCTGCCCAACTACTGTTTAGTACATGTCGTTGATGTCATTAACAGTTTTGTTACAGGTGAAGTCTATCTCCGTTACAGCCTCCATAAACTGAATACATTTAGCCCTATTTAAGTGTCGTGTTGTACTTGTCCTTTCATTGAGGTACGGTGGAGACATAGTAATTTCAAACGTGATTAAAGAATGGTTGGAACAAAATTTCTTTAACGATGGACCAGTACAGTATCAATGTCAAGTCCATACGAGATAATTAGATCTAGCATGTGTCCTTGCACATGAGTAGGTCCTGATACATGCTGAGTGCAACTGAAAGAGTCGAGGAGTGATAAAAAGCTTTTGGTACCAGCATCCGTCTCTGTATCAACATGTATGTTAAAGTCGCCTAAAATCACGAATCTAGTAAACCTAACAACCAAATCCGAGAGCAGATTGCCAAATTCATTAATAAAGGCAGCATATGGTCCTGGAGGTCTATAAATTAATGGAATATGGACCCCTAAATCAGATCTAATGCTTAGCAGCATCACTTCAATTGTATGAAAGTTCTCAGTGGTTTTTGATTCAACCTTAAATGATTCATCAAAAATTGCAGCCAGGCCACCACCACGTCCTACTGAGCGTGATTTATACAGGTGCGAGAACCCATCAGGGGAGGCTTCTACTAAGGGGATGGTGTCAGTGGGTCTAAGCCAAGTTTCGGTCAGTAGGCAGATATCTGACTTTGTGTCAAGTACCATCTCATTAATAAGCACTGCCTTGTTTCCTAAGGAGCGAACATTTAGTGGTGAACATTTGATTTTAGTCAGACGCTGTGTTTTATTTGTTTTTATGATTGGTACTGTGAGCAGGTTACCAGCGCAGGAGCCCCTAGATTGGCATCTATACTGCTTCCTTATCGTACTAAGTAATGAGGAGAGGTAATGAGGAGAGAAGTCTGGTTCTAAGCTAATGTGTGACATAGGGGATGCCGTGTCATAAGGAACCTGGGTTGCTGCCAAGAGTGTACCGATAGTGGGATAACAGCCAGCGTGTGATTTAAGATCACAGGACTGCGACCTCGGTGGTGCTCTAGAGAGTCACAGTGGCAATTTTGCTGCCATATTTTGCGAAAGCATGTATGATCCTCTCCAGTTAGGACGAAGACCGTCCATTTTATAAAGGCCAGGCCGTTCCCAAAAGAAGTCCCACTTATTCACGAAGGCTATGCTTTTAGATGCACACCAAGTCTCTTGCCAGCGGTTGAAAGAGAGCAGCCTACTGTAGGTTACAACTCCTCTAAAGAGAATTGGCAAAGGACCAGATACAATTAAGTTCTGACATTTTGTTACAGCGTTTGAACACAAAGAAATGAAGTTCCTCTTTAATACCTCGGATTGTTGGGACTTTATATCGTTAGTTCCAGCGTGAACAACCATGGTAGGAACTTCATTGCTGGAGTAAGAATCCAATTGTGCCTCGATGTCAGAGACTCTAGCCCCAGGGAGGCATTTCACAGAAACCAATTGTTTAAGACGGCTAGGAATGCTAACATTCCTAACAATCGAGTCGCCAATTATGAGCACCTTCTCCGCTTCAGCAGGCGCGCTGCCGAGAGCAGAGTACCTATTCGTCAGCCGAATTGATGACGGGTGTGCAGGAGGGCCATTCTTTGAGCTCCTTGACCCCCGTTTGGCGGTCACCCAGCGTTCCCTTGGACATGCCGCTGGTGCTGGCTCCAAACCGGCTACGGTTGGGCTAGGAGGGTCTACAGCCGAGTCTAAATCGGCCGACGGCTCCGATTGAGCCGGATCTACACGTCCCTCGGTCTGACTACACTGTGATAAAGTACTAATGTGCCCCTCCAAAACACGAATCCTGTCCTCCAACTGCATTACAGTTACATATTTCCTACATGTATAAACACAGCACAAAATAGGACGTCCTGGTAGCACTTACGTAAAATGTGGAACTTTATCAGGAAAACGCTGTGTCTGAGGCCACGAAGTTCACTGCTTGTTCAGTCTGGGTCTCTTTCCCACAATGCAACACTCAAGGGCCAATATTCATTACTTTCTTAACCCACAAGAAACCCTCAATAAACTGAGGATGAAGTAACTTTAACAGAATAACTTTAACGTGAAATCTTCTATCAATGCATTTTGCAGATATTCTTACCCATAGTGACTGAGTATCCATATGGTTAATCTAACAGTTGTTTTGTTGTTGCAATGGAACACACATGCCTGTCCTTGTACATCATCTGCAGGTTTATGCACAACCCTGCCTTTATTCCAAAAGCAGTTCCTCCGTATGTCCAATGAAATGGGCCAAAACTGCCTGTGTCTGCTGTTCACTTGATTATCTTCTCAATTTATTCTTTAATAACTTCACAATAAGCGGTTTTTGAAAGGACTTATGTTCAGCAAACTGGACAGTTTAATTGTTAATTTCTCCTTTACTCTCCTTGGAGATTGATAGTCTCCAATCGCATACATCTTCATCTTTGCGTTTATCTTTGGACCCTTGCAGTGCTTGTTGAGCTGTTGTCAGTCTGATAACAGGATCTGCTGTTACACACATAATTAAAACAGGGTATAAAAACAGGGATTAAAAGTTATGCTAAGGACGGAATGACGAAACTAGTCATGTGAGGCCCGTGCCCTGACCATGGTCTTCATACACCAAACCACACGTTTTGTGAATGTGATGGGGGGAGCCATTGTAACTTCCCAACCTAAACCTAACCAAACACCAACCACTAACCCTAACACCTAACCCTAATCCTTACCTGCCCTGATGGCCGCGGGGTCCAACCATGGAAAAAACGTTTGGGATACCCCTCACCACCACCAGCAGCCCTGGACATTGGGGCGAGGCTATGTTTTGGCACCCCAGAAGTTGCGCATTTTGGTGGGGGGCATTTGTCACAGTGTGTCGCTGTGTGATTTCAGTTTTAGTACAGTAGAGGGCGCTCTGTTCTGACTGAGAAGACCTGAGCTCATGAAGACACAAGTCTGCTTCATTGGGTCCGACTATTTAAGCCCCAATGAGTCAGAACAGAGCGTTTAGCAATTATTAGCAAGGCAAAGCCTTAAGTTAATGGTGGTGTTTTAGTTCCCTTTATCTTGGTTTTTGGTTACTATGGATAACAAAGTTATGTTCTGGACCACTGCAACTGCGGTGATGTTCTACCCACACGCCACCACCATTAAAAGCTCCAGGCAGCAAATTTACCTGCCCAGGTCAGGAAAGTTTGTTAAGACCATAGGATTCTTGGGACAAGTGCAGCTAATACCAGTGACTGCTCCAGTTAAAGTAACAGTACAGGGAAAAACAATCAATTTATAATCTTAGTTTCAGAGCAAACTCCAGTGAATTTATTAGGGAGAAATGCTTTGTGCCAGTTGGGATTCCAGATTTGGTGTTTGCCTGATGGAGTTTGTGTGGCTGAAATGGTAGTCAGTGCTCAGATGAATGTGACATTAGGAAAGGAAGCTAATGCATACTGGTTAGGAGAGATTAGGAGTTCAGGAAATAATGAGCCTATGGGGAAGGCTTATTTCAGCAAAGATATCAGAAGCAAGAGACCCCAGATTAGAATATCACTGTACTATGATTTATGATAAAAGCCAGAATGAGATGCTGGAGGAAGAATGGCTTAGAAAAACTGCAAGAACAAAAGTTAACCTTAAAGCTAGAAGTGTGGTGATAGGGACAGAAGGAGCAGCGCTTCAAGTGGAGGATAATGAGTTAATCAAAAAGTGGTATGATGAAGGAGCAAAACCACACATGACACTACTAATAAATTAAGAATTTGAGTCAAAGGAGTTGGGAGCCATGGTTAAAAGAGCAGAAGAACTGAAGTGGAAGAAGACACAAAATCCATTGATACTGTGTGCTGAAGATAATTCAGTGATCAAAGTGTTGTGTGAATTGGAAATGGCACCAACAGTAGCAATCCCAAGATTTGAAAATGATGATGTTTGGAAGCGAATTAATGCACAGTTGAAGGAAGAAGATTCCCTGAAGAAACAAATGATTAAGCAAGTTCCAGAAGAACTGTGGTCGCAACATGAGACAGATGTGGGACTGGTAAAATCAGCGTTACCAGTTCAGATCAGGTTGAAACCTAGAGCACAACTACCTAGGAGAGCTCAGTATCCATTAAAACCAGAAGCTGAGCAGGGAATAGAGAGAACTATAATGGTAGAAGCTGGTAGAAGCAGGAGTAATTATAGAAATGAGAAGCCCATGTAACACTCCTATACTACTAGTACAAAAGGCAGATAAAACTAAGTGGCGATTGGTGCATGATCTAAGAGCAGCAAATGCAGCATTAGAAGACTGGCAAGCGGAAGTGCCCAATCCACACACATTACTTATGAACATTCCACCAGATGCCAAGTACTTTACAGTAATAGACTTGTGTTCTGCATTTTTTAGCATTCCAGTAGCAGAAGAGTCCAGGTATCTATTTGCATTTACATACAGGGAGAAGCAATACAAGTTATACAAGGTTACCACAGGGATTCAAACATTCCCCTCATATATTTAATCAAGTTCTGAGGCTGGATTTAGAGGAACTAGATTTAAACAGCACAATGTTACAGTATGTTGATGATTTAATCTTGTGTTCCCCGACAGCAGAACAATGTCATCAAGTCTCTGTTAAAGTTCTCAGAAAATTAGCTGAGGGAGGGCATAAGGTGTCACAAGCAAAGTTACAATATTGCCAACCACAGGTAGAGTACCTGGGATGACTGGTGGCACATGGAACAAAAGCAATAGCTCCTTCACAGCTGGAGGGAATCAGTAAAGCACCACAATCAATTCCTAGGAATGACAGGGTTTAGTGCAGAATGGATTGAAGATTATGCGACAAAGATTGCCCCGTTGAGGGGACTGATAGCAGAAGCGGGAACAAAGACTTTAAATGCTCCATTAAAATGGACATCTGATGCTTATGTAGCATTTTAAACTCTGAAGCAGGAAATGCAGACAGCACCAGTGTTAGCTACACCAGATTATGATAAACCTTTTTGTTTGTTTGTTGCTAATCGCTGTGATGGATTTGTATCAGCAGTGTTGATGCAAGAGACATGTAGTGGAAGGAAGAAACAGCCAATAGCTTATTATAGCACTAAACTAGATGGAGTGGCTCAGGGTTGGCCACTATGTTATCAGGGTTTAGCAGCAGTACATTATACCTACGAGAAGGCTTCAGTTCTGGAACTGTTATTAAGTTTTTGACGAGAGAAGTCATCCCAAGGTTTTGAATTCCATCGCAAATAAGTTCAGACAATGGATCAGCTTTTATCCAACAGACTGTTTAAAAGATATTACAACAATTGAGAATCAAACAACGATTGGGATGTGTTTACCACCCCCAGTCTCAGGGGATGGTGGAAAGGGTTAATGGAACTCTAAAAACAAAGATAAATAAAATTTGTGCAGAAACTGGATTCCATTGGATGGATGCTCTACCCTTAGCTCTGATGCATTACCGAATGCAAGCTAATAGAACCACTCATCTGACTCCACATCAGATGCTTACTGGTAGACACATGCCTGTACCCCATCTGAGGGAACCCTATCAGGGACCTCCCTTGGAACAATTGGAAGCAGAACTGAGGGCTTATATGAGACAACTAACTCCATCCATTTTCTGCCGCTTGTCCCAAACGGGGTCGCGGGGGAGTGCTGGTGTCCAACCCAGAGGACACAGGGCGAGGACGGGGGACGCACCCTGGACAGGTCGCCAGCCCATCGCAGGGAGGAGCGGGACGGGGACGGCACCTTGCTCAAGGGTACCTCAGGGTACCTCAACCAATTGGGAAGGGGTTCGAACCCCCGATCCTCCGATCATGTGGCCAACGCCCTAACCACTAGGCCTCTGCTGCCCCTGAGACAACTAACTACTATACATAAAGCTATTTATCAATAGGAGCTGAGACGTGCTCCAGAACCAGAGGCAGAGCCCACAAACCCTTTGAGGCCAGGGGACCAAGTGTACGTAAGTGTTTTTAGGAGGAAGTGGAATGAACCAAGGCGACCTGGTCCTCACAAGGTGGTAAGCGTGACACCCACAGCAATACAAGTGGAAAATAGTACTACTTGGTATCACCTTAACCACTGTACTCGAGTCCCCAGAAATCTGTTGCCAAGAACAGAGCCAGACGACACTAGTGAAAATGATGAGCTGTCAACAGGAGGAGAAGAACACAGTTGAAGCAATCAGGAGAGCCCTGGATCGAGGCAGAAGGGTGGTACCAATCCCGATCCTAGTGTGTCATCCGCTAGCCAGGACAGCCACGTCGGATAATCGAGAGAGGATATCTCACCTAGAGATTCACAGGCCACAACAGCACATGCTGGAGGCTCAGAGGAACAGGAGGAGCCCAATTAGACTGAGGACACAGAGGACTCGGATGACTCAGAGGAGACAGAGAAGCAGGAGGAGAGAACAAGTTCGGAGAACCCGCTCAGAGCAAAGACCTGTTGTCCTGCACTTGCTGCCCCGACTTGTGTATTATGTTGTGTCTTCTGTTATGTTTTATGTTGTCTTGTGTCCAATGTGTTGTCTGTTGTCTTGTGTGTAGCACCAAGGTCCTGGAGGAACGTTATTTCGTTTCACTATGTACTGTGTATGTGGCTGAAATGACAATAAAATCCTACTTGACTTGACTTGAAGAGGATGAACAATGGAAAGGCTGTTGGGCCAGATGACATTCCAGTGGAAGCATGGAGATGTTTAGGAGAGATGGCAGATTGTCTTACACAATCTTGGAAAGTGAGAGGTTGCCTGAGGAGTGGAGACGAAGTGTACTGGTACCGATTTTCAAGAATAAGGGTGATGCACAGAGCTGTCGTAACTATAGAGGGATAAGGTTGATCAGCCACACCATGAAGTTATGGGAAAGAGTAGTGGTTCTTAGTTATGATCCAAGATGGCGGCGCGGTAACACGCAGCAGCCATGCCTGGGTCCCAACTTTGGTGCTCAAGTCTGTAAAAAAGTCTTTCATTTGACTACTTTTCATCAGTACACTTGCAAATGAGACTTACAACTGTGAATACTCTTAAATATAACCATCAAACAATGCTGGAGCTCAGGAATCAGCCAGGAGACAGTCTTCCAGCAACTGTCCGAACAATGCTACGAGAGCTCGGTGTGCTGAGAAGACCAGGCCTTCAGTCCCCAAGATCGCCTGATGTACCTGGCCGACTGAGAAGACATCAAAAGCGGTGCGATAGGAAACAGAAACACGGCAAGCGTGCTCGGGTCCAGGCTCAACTAAAGGCTAACGCTAGCCGATCGGCTATCCCGTCCGACCTCCTTGCCAAGGTCCACTCCCTGGATAATAAATTGGACTGCATATGACTCCAGCTGACAACCCAGAGTGAGAACAGAGACTGCTGTGCTTTTGTTTTTACAGAGACATGGCTCGGCGACAGCGTTCCGCAAGTGCATGTAACTATCTCCAAGTCCATCATAACAAGACCCAACCAGAAGCCATGGATGACTGCGGCAGTGCACAGACTCCTAATAACCCGGGACAAGGCTTTCAAGTCGGGGGACGAGGCTGCCCTAAGAACAGCGTGGGCAAACCTGTCTCGGGCAATAAGAGCAGCAAAGCATGCTCGCACGCTGAGAATCCATGGGCACTTCAGAAGCACTGATGACATGCAACGCATGTAGCAGGACATTCAGGCCCTCACCAACTACAAGACATCTCCACATGCCTGTGACGGTGACTCCTCCCTCCCAGATGCGCCGAACCGCTTCTACGCACAGTTTGATGCTGTGAACAACGCGTAAATGAGGAAGACAATCCCTCCTCCAAACAACCAGGTTTGACCACCGAGGTGAGAAGATCTCTACTGAGAGTCAACCCACAGAAAGCTGCTGGTCCAGACAACTTGCTGCCTGAAGCCAATATGCTATAAAAGAGCATTTCCAGCGCTTACAGTACGCACAGAGGCTTATAAACCAAGTATACGTTTTTCAATTGTTTTCATTTTATGGCGCTCCCGATGTGTTAACCTGTTAAACTGAGTCTACAATTGCATTTCGAGCATGTGTTCATCATTATTAACACTAAAGAAAGCATGGTTTTGAACATTCTCTTTCCATGCTGTAAACTTGCTGCTTGGAGCCAATTTGCAGCAAGAGTTTCCACCGTTTAGAGTACACACAGATGCTTTTAAACCAATTATACATTTTCTTTCATGTTTTTTTTCTGTCGCACAGACGCTTTTGAACCAAGTATAGGTTTTTTTCAATTGTTTTCACTTTCTTATGCTCCCCACAAGATAACCTGTTAAACTGATTCTGCAATTGCATTCCTAGTATTTGTTCATCATTATAAACCCTTAATAAAGCATGATTTTGAACATTCTCTTTCTATGCCGTAAACTTGCTGCTTGAAGCCAATTTGCAACAAAAAAGATTCCAGCGCTTAGAGTACGCCCAGAGGCTATTAAACAAAGTATAACGTGTTTTTCAATTGTTTTCTCTTTCTGACGCTCCCGACGTGATAACCTGTTGAACTGAGTTTGCAATTGCATTTCTAGCATTTGTTTATCATTATAAACCCTTAAAAAACATGATTTTCAACCTCATCTTCTATGCCGTAAACTTGCTGCTTGGAGCCAGTGTCACGATGTGGTGTTGAGGGCTGGACGTCAACGCAGAGCCGAGAGCTTCATACTGGACTTTAATGACTGATAAAGTGCTCAGAACTAAACATATTAACCAACATAACAAATGTAAAACATAACCCGCGTAATCTCACAGTGCGAACACAAAATGACCAGCGCTCTGATTCACTGGGGCTTATATCGCCAGCCCCCGATGAGGCACACCTGGCACCCAATGCCCTCTACTGGCACAGGATCGTTACAGCCAGTTTTCAATAAAAGAAAGTTTCCAGCGCTTACATCAATCGCTTTTACATCACTTTTAAATCAATTATATGTTTTATTATATGCACTCTGACTCATATAAAGGGAGGAAAGTTTGATTTTCCCGTTTTTGCGCCTTTGGTTTTCCCTCCATTTTTTGAGCATTTTTGTTTTCCCTTGTTTTGAGCCTTTTTGACTCCACCCCTTTTAGTCTTGTCAATTCCACCCCTTTTGAGCCTTTTGATTTCTCCTCTTTTTGAGCCTTTTTTTTTTCCTCCCATTTTTTGGATTTGTTTTGTGGTAGCTACCACAAAACAAATCCAAAAAATGGGAGGAAAAAAAAAGGCTCAAAAAGAGGAGAAATCAAAAGCCAGTCGACCCAGCCAGTCCTTGTGTATTTTGGGTACTGGCAGCTTCAGGTGTTGCATTTGGGCCCTAAACCCAGTCTGACTCCCTGCACTCTGAGTGAGTCACACTGTTACAGAACGACCCAGCCAGTATGGACCCAGCATCGCCCGGAGATGCCTTTCAGACGGCTCTAGCTGCTCAGGGTGCTACCATAGGCAGGCATGAACAGATCCTGCCGCAGATAACGTCACAGTTGCACGCAATCAATTCTGCCCTGCAAACTAGACCTGAACCTCCTGCAACCGGACCTATAGCCCCCCCTCCTATTACTGTGTTACCGCCAATGCCTTTTGTACCACCTCCCGAGCACTTTGATGGTGCCCAGGGACGACTGGGTGGTTTCCTCCTCCAATGCTCTCTGGCATTTGAGCAGCAGCTCGCTCGGTTTCCCACTGAAAAAGGCCAAGGTGGCCTAAATTGTCTCATTGCTCACAGGGAGAGCCCTGTCATGGGCCACCCCAGTGTGGGAGCACCAGCCAGAGGTATGCTCCTCCCTCGATCGGTTTACCTCTGCACTCAGAGACACCTTCGACCATCCCAGCAGTGGAAGGGAGGCCAGTTCCGCCCTGCTCCAACTACGACAGGGAAGGAGGTCAGTAGCAGACTACACCATCGAGTTCCTTATCTTAGCCGCAGGAAGCGGTTGGAACACGACAGCACTAATGGCGGCCTATTCTCAGAGTCTGAATAGTGACCTTAAAGACAAAATGGCTCCACGGGAACCCCCTAACAATTTTGAGGGCCTAGTTGATCTCTCCCTGAGGATAGAAAATTGCTTTAGGGAGCGTAGACAGACTCGGGAGACCAGAAGGTCTCAACGACCACGAGCCAACCCACAACACGTAGTTCTCTTACTCCCACAGGCTGAGGACACTCCACAGGAACCTCAGCCCATGCAGCTCGGTCATGCTCGTCTCTCCTGTCAGGAACGGGAGGACCGGATGCGGGAAGGCAGATGCCTTTATTGTGGTTGTTCCAGTCACCTTCAAGCATCCTGCCCTGAGCTAAAGTCAAACTAGGAAGCCTGTCACAGCGTAGGGACTCTGTGGCAGGCCCTCCAGTGTTCCCACAGCCCTCAGGGGTGTTTCTCAGCTCATCCATACGTTGGGGCTCAGGTAGAGGAACGGCTTCGGGTTTTCATAGACTCAGGGGCTGCCGGCATCTTTATAGACGCAGAGCTAGCCAAGAAATGGGGACCCTGGATCAGCCACTCCCCGTGGCAGATATTGATGGGCGGGCCTTAGCTTCAGGGGTTATCACTTATCAAACCCTTCCTATAACTCTGTGTATTGGTCTGCATTGCGAATAGTGTCATGGAAAATTGAGGTGTGAGCCTAAGTCTGAAACTTTTTCTAAGTTAGAAATCAAGCGAAGTCAGAGAGATGCAGCACAACCAATTTACTGAAGAGTTTCAGCATGGGGCGCTCCCGTGGGAGCAGCGCCAAATGCTCATCCCCACTCTGGACTTTAAATACATTTCAAACCCCTTTAAAATTTGCATAAATCCATCCCATTCATAGTTTTCCACCAATAATATTCAACGCTATCATGATTGAAACCTCAGTTCCCCCACCTTTGCCCCTTTCCCACCATTAGACTTAGGCCTTCTCACTGTGCACTTTCCTGCCTTGTCTACCACCTATATTTCAAGACATCCACCCATCCAGGCCCCCACTTAAAAGTGTTTTTTCACAGATGTGTCCCTATTTTATGAGTGTAGCTGCCTAAGCAGAGCTGTAACTCTTTCCTGCTGGATGTTTCCTGGGGGGCTTCTGGGGTCAGATTTAGGTCAACAAACTCTGTGACCTCAGGAATGTGAGGCACTGTGAGACAGGGACAAAAATAAAGGGATTTTCACTAAATATCCCCCCTCTCAGACTTACAAGTCGGATGCATCAATAAATGCGGGTAAATACTGAATACAGGACTAATAATGCTGTAAACCATGTCAATGGTAAAATACCGCACAACATAGTTACACACGAAACATCAATGACAGTCATAAAGAGAGCATAACAAGCTTATAGCTTAATTAGTTTTTTCAAGTGGTCAGGTTACTAAGAAGAGCGACCCGTTCCCCAAGAATGGGCGAAAACCTCTATGCCAAGTCAACTTTTAGAGGAAAAATTCCCACTTTACCCAGATGTTGCGATAGCATTATCAGCGCTTGGGTTCAGCGGTTCCCAACTTAGCCTGATTCCACTCTCGAGATTACAAAAAACTAATCAACAGAATAGTACCTTATATAAGGGTACATATTAAAGTATACCATGTGCTGATTCAGAATATGACTGTGCTCAAAACAATAATAAGGACACGCAATTTCAGTCAGAGTATATATAACAGATTATTCTGCAGTTGCTACATTAAAAGGTTATATAGTCGATACGTGATCAATAAAACTGAGTAAATACAAGTTACAGAAACAGTGAAATACCCAACTAAGACTCTCAAACAATTATAAGCGACTACATCATCTTCGCCCGTTTTGCACTTTACGTGCAGTAGCACGGTACCATTGGTGTGTACCAGGAGAGGTCACTAGTTTGGTCTTTTCCTTCGGTATCTGTTTCCGTGGTCTGGGGCGTAAGGTCCAGATTGCCCATCCATTTTTAATCTAATAAAGCATAAAGGCATGTGAAAGCGATTATGGACTCACATACACATAGGCATCATCACTTCTCTCAGAGAGAGTAAGTGATCGCAAAGTTGAAGCGAATGACACATCCTGACCTTTCGTCACATACATTTGGGTTGCTACTGCACTAGTGACCATTATGGTCACCACAAATCTTATGATAGGAATCACACAACAAGTTATTATTGCCAAAATTACTAAGCAAACGGCTAACACTACTCCTATTTTGGTGAGCATTGCCCCCCATGACCCAAACCATTTAGCAAACCATTCTCCAATGTAAGCATCCTTTCCCGCATTCATCTTTACTTCTGACTTTAAATTTTGTATTTTTATCATTGCTTCTGAAAATGACCCTCCTGGTGCCGTATTATTTGGTATATAAGTGCAGCAGTGTTCTCCGAACATTACACCCCACCTTTTTCTGCTAATAGCCAATCTAATGCCTGCCTATTTTGCCACATCATTTTACTTGTTGCACTCAGCTGTTCACCCAAAGCCTGCAGTGCATCATTTGTGTAGTTAATAAATCTCTGCTCTTGTCCTCTCCTCCTGACTCTCTGTCTCCTCCCGTTCCTCCGTCTCCTCTGAGCTGGTTGAGTCCTCTGGGTCTGCGGCATGTGTTGCTGCGGTCTGCGAGTCGCTAAGTGCGCTGTCCTCGCATGATTCTCCGACGCGGCTGTCCTGGCTCGTGACTGACACACCAGGACCGGGATGGGTACCACTCTTCTGCCCTGATTCAGGGCTCTCCTGATTACTTCCACAGTGTTCTTCTCCTCCGGTTGACAGCTCATCATCATCACTAGTGTCGTCTGGCTCTGTTCTTGGTAACAAATTCCTGAGAACTCGAGTACAGTGGTTAAGGTGATACCAAGTAGTGCTATTCTCCACTTTTATTGCTGTGGGTGTCACGCTTACCACCTTGGTTCATTCCACTTCCTCCTGAAAACTCTTACATATACCTGGTCCCCTGGCCTTAATGGGTTTGTGGACTCCTCCTCCGGTTCCGGAGCCCGCCTCAGCTCCTGTTGATAAATAGCTTTATGTACAGCAGTTAGTTGTCTCATATAGGCTCTCAGCTCTGCTTCCAGTTGTTCCAAGGGAGGTCCCTCAGATGGGGTACAGGCATGTGTCTACCAGTAAGCATCTGATGTGGAGTCAGATGAGTGGTTCTATTAGCTTGCATTCGGTAATGCATCAGGGCTAAAGGGAGAGCATCCATCCAATGGAATCCAGTTTCTGCACAAATTTTACTTACCTTTGTTTTTAGAGTTCCATTAACTCTTTCTACCATCCCCTGAGACTGGGGGTGGTAAACACAGCTCAGTCATTGTTTGATTCTCAATTGTTGCAATACCTTTTTAACAGTCTGTTGGATAAAAGCTGATCCATTATCTGAACTTATCTGTGAAGGAATTCCAAATCTTGGGATTACCTCTCTCGTCAAAAAACTTAATAACAGTTCCAGCACCTTGATCTTTGGATGGGGTTGCTTCCACCCACCTGCTAAATCTGTCAATGACCACAAGCATGTACCTGTATCCTCTCACCCTTTTTATCATGTCCACATAATCAATCACCAGATGTTGAAATGGTCCTGTAGGTACCGGTATGTGCCCAGCTGGGGTAGTGATTCCCTTTCGCACATTATTTTGAGCACAAACATCGCATCGGCTCAGCAATTCATCAATCGTTGCCTGTAAATATGGAGACCAAAACCCTTGTTTCTTTATTTTTCTTACCACTTCTCCTCTTGCGCAATAATCCAACCCATGTGCATTAGTGATTAATATTGTTAGTAATGTGTTAGGTGCAATCAACATCCCTTCATGATTTCTCCATAACCCTTTTTCATCTTGTTTAGCTGCTCTGTTACTCCACATAGTTCTTTCACACAATGTTGCTTGTTTCTGTATCTCCACCAAATCATCCAGTGTAGTTATAGGTTCGATAGCTACCATTGGTGCCATCACCGGATCCTCACACTTAGAGACCTTTCTAGCTGTCTCATCAGCCAAGTTATTCCCCTTTATCACATAGTCATTTCCTTTTTTGTGTGCCTGACATTTAACTATTGCCATTCTTTTTGGCAACATCATAGCACTCATCAACTCCAGTATTTGCTGCAAATGTTGTATTGGGCTACCATCAGTCTTCTTAAAACCTCGCTGTTTCCATACCGCCCCAAATAAATGTGTAACTCCATGAGCATACGCTGAGCCAGTAAAAACATTTAACACTCTTTCCCTTTGCCAATCTGCACGCCTCAGTTACTGCCTTCAATTCTGCTAGTTGGGCAGAACATGGCTGAGGACAATTTTTGGCCTTTTCTACCTCAAAAACATCTCCGTTTCCTTTCCTCACCACTGCATATCCCGCATGGTTCCCCAAGTGATCCCTAAAACAGGATCCATCAACAAAATAAGTCACTTCTGCTTCCGCCAATGAACTAGCCATGCAATCATGTGGTTTTCCTTCAAACTGGAAAGGTAATAATTCTGCTGGATTAACTGTATTACATCTCCTAAGAGTCACATCTGGAAATGTAAGCAAGAACGAATACTGTAAACTCCTTGCTTGTGTTAAAACAAACCTGCTATTCTCGATCAGCTCTATGATTTTATGATGGGAATAGATGACCACTGGAAACCCCATCGTCAGAACGGAGGCTTTCTCGTAAGCATAATGTACTGCTGCTAAACCCTGATAGCATGGTGGCCATCCCTGAGCCACTCCATCTAGTTTAGTGCTATAAGCTATTGGCTGTTTCTTTCTTCCACTACATGTCTCCTGCATCAACACTGCTGAAGCAAATCCATCACAGCGATTAGCAACAAACAAACAAAAAGGTTTATCATAATCTGGTGTAGCTAACACTGGTGCCATTTGCATTTCCTGCTTCAGAGTTTCAAACGCCACATAAGCATCAGCTGTCCATTTCAATGGAGCATTCAATGTCTTTGATCCTGCTTCTGCTATCAGTCCCCTCAAGGGTGCCGTTTTTATTGCATAATCTTCAATCCATTCTGCACTAAACCCTGTCATCCCAAGGAATGACATCATCTGTCCCACTGTCACTGGTTGTGGTGCTTTACTGATTCCCTCCAGCTGCAAAGGAGCTATTGCTTTTGTTCCATGTGCCACCAGTCGTCCCAGGTATTCTACCTGTGGTTGGCAATATTGTAATTTTGCTTGTGACACCTTATGTCCCCCCTCAGCTAATTTTCTGAGAACTTTACAGAGTCTTCATGACATTGTTCTACTGTCGGGGAACACAAGATTAAATCATCAACATACTGTAACATTGTGCTGTTTAAATCCAGTTCCTCTAGATCCTGTCTCAGAACTTGATTAAATATGTGAGGGGAATGTTTGAATCCCTGTGGTAATCTTGTATAGCTGTACTGCTTCCCCCTGTACGTGAATGCAAATAGATTCCCTATAGTGTTGCCATTTACCTGAACCTACAGCGTTGGTTCCCCATCAGCTCCCTTGCTAGTCAATAAGAGCTGACCCTCCCCTATAGGACCCTCTGGGCATCCCTAGCATCCATTTTTCCCACCCCAGTAATTTACTGGGCCGGAGCTTTGATTTAATCCAGTCCAGGCAGGGTTCTGATTCCCTCCTGTCCATGGATGTCCTAAATATGGGTTTTGCTGTGATTGTTCTTGACCCACAATTTGGGGAGCCCGCCAACCCGCACCTCCCTGACTCCAGGTCCCTTCCATGGATTTACTGAACATTTCCTTCGGATGTGTCCTGGTTGTCCACATCCCCAACACACTCCAAGTGGATCTTGTGGCTGCCGCTGCTGTTGTCTGCTGAATTTCGGCTTGCTTGGTCCACTTCCACCAGGCTGTGCGTACACATTGATGATTGGAACTGAGGGAGTTGTGGGCTGCTGTGGTTGTTGAACACCACCCAGTTGCTGACTCACATGTGGTACAGGATTTGGAGTCACTGGCATTTGTGATGCCTGCAATGTCTTTTCTTCCACGACTGCAGCTTGATTTTTTTTTTCCCTTTGATACACTTCCCTCATTGCGTTCCACAGTTTGTTACGGTATGATTTGAATTCCACACCATCACTGGTCGCATCCACAGCTTGATGCCCCATGCCTGCTTTTGTCATGATGTCTTCCATTGTCTTTTGACCAATTATTCGGGCCAATAAGGCTTTTATGTCTCCTATAGCAAGGAGACGCCCAAGTGTCTTTTCTTCAAAGTCCAGTATCCACTTCTGAGCCCCTTCATGCAGATCGGGCAAGCTATTGACCAACCCCTCCAAATCCTGGGTCTGCCATGGTATATAATGTGCATGTCTTCCCTTAATCAATATAGGTGCTTGTACCATCCCATATTTTCTCCCCGATCTTAATCTCATACTTGGCTCTGCCTGAATCTCAGTGTCCTCTTCACTTTCTGATATTTCATCATTATCTCTTCTACTCTGTCTCTTTGGACTTTTTCTTTCCATTGCAATGCGCACAATTTCATCCAGATTAGTAATTGATTTGCTTATTCTTTGGATAGACTCATCAAGACTTTGTGTCATCCAGTCTTTGGGCCTCCCCCTTGGTGCACTCCATCCTACTCTTCTCTCATCTCTATTTCTCTTAGTCAGCTCAGTCCTCATTCTCCTTTCCTCTTCCTGTACCATCCTTTCCATATCCTTTAATTCCCTCTCCTTTCTTATTTGTTTTCTGTACTTCCTGTGACAATCCAACACACCATCACTGTCTTCCCATTCTGTCTGCTCAGCTCTTCCTTCATCACCTCTCACTGACCGTGCCTCTGACTCCCTTTCTCTCCTTGCTGCCTCTTCACTCTCTGGTACTGCACTCCTCCACTCCTGTTGTAATTTATGGAGATCTGGATATACTGTCTCACTGCTCTGCTGCCTACTCTCTCTCTCTCTCCCTGAGCAGTAGGGCTCCTCCCTTTTGTGGAGGGTCGGTGGGTTTTTGGATGTTCTCTCAGCATCCTCTGAGATTCTCTTCTCCTCTTCCAAGGCTGCTTCTTGTTCATCTTCTGATTCTGGATCCTTTTTGTCATCTGTTACAGTCACTTGTCCAGAAATATCAAACTTCCTTTCAATGACAGGATACTATCCTACATAAAGTGGAGGGGTATCATACATCTTCAACTTCTTCTCTGTTTCTTCTTTTCTCTCTTTAATCTCCTGTCTTCTGTTAATAACTTTCCGAAGGTTCTCTTCTCCTCTCTTCTTAAACATTTTTAAGATTTTTAATTCATCCTGTTGCTTTGCATGTCGTTTACTGGATTTGTCCTTTGGTTTGTGGTTCAGGATGAGAATTTCCAGGGCCTCACAAAGTGTTACATCATATGTGCCTTCTGTTGGCCATTTAGTGTTTAAACCCTTGGTACGCTTAGCCCACTTTTGATTTATCTTCAGAATTTTATCCTTTATCAAGGGGTTCCTTTCACACATCTTCTCTACTGGTGTTTTCACCTTACCCTGTCCCTCAAGGGTCTTCACTTTAGTTGTCTTATTCATCCTTATTCTTTGAGACTCTTTGACTCACTTATTATTATTATTAATAATGTTATTATTATTACTACAACTAATATTACTATTATAGTATATTTTAATTATTTTTTTTTAAAACACTTAACCTAATTATTTAATCATTTACCAGTGATGTTTTTTCTTTACAATTGATTCTTCTAAGATCAGCACCTCAGTACAACACTTTCTGGACGCTCAGCCAATCTTTGTCAGAGGAACTTCCGGGTGTTGGGCCTCACTGCTTCATAGACCCCCATAGACCCCCATAGACCCCCACTCCTCTAATGTGTTTTTGACAATGTCCCTCTCACTTTCTTCTTGCTCTATTTCTGCTCACTTGTTATAGAAAAGAATAAACAAAAATCACTTCACACTCTTTTAAGGCCTTCAGTCAAAATTCATTCATCTCCCATATGCGCGCACACACACAGATACACTTCTTCACACACTCCTTCACGCACCCCCCTTAACGCCTCTCTCACTGACAACCACACACACTCACCAGAACTGCAGTTACACACACACACACACACACACAGTAGCTTCTTCTCAAAGTGATCACTCTCTCTCACACTACTTCCTTCATACTTCATACTTGGCAGCTGCAACACACGTATACACACAAATCTTACTTCTTTCAGTTCTCTATGAACAATCCTCTAAAGACAACAATTAATCACTCAATATTCAATATAACTGTACAACGCAAACCACAAGTTTGGACGTAAACCTTGCCGTCCGGCCTACTGTGAGGAACATGTACCGCGGACCCCACAATGCGACTGCCACAGGTTTATCTTCAGACAGAGACACACATCAACTTCGCGTAGGAATACCGTCCTGCTTCATCCTCAAACAAACAGCAAAGTTCAATACGATCTTTCAACTCCTTGTTTTCGAAACGACTGCCATATATCCTACCGGCATACCAGACCCACCGTCACGCCCTCAAGGGAATTTCAGAAGAAAGTCAGATTCGTCAACCCACTTTAGAGTCTGTATATTCACCAGATGCTACCGGCCATGGGTCGAACATTACCTGTCCGAGATCTCTCAGGCTTTTACAAGCGCTTCACGTGACCCGTAATATATTACAGGCTTTAAGAGCTGACTGCCCTAACAGGGTCAAGCCAACACTGGCGTGCACACTCAGATTCCACTATTTTACAGTTGGACCACAGCTCCACCTCTTTGACTTCAGCAAAAAGTAAATTTTTAGAGTGGATTTCACCCTCTCACTCCACAGTTCCAATTTCTATGAATTCTCATTTATCATTCTTTTGTAATAAACACAAACATTAAGGTGCCGTTCTTTATTGGAGAGGTGCACAGGTCTCCTAGTGGCCCAAGCCCCCATCTGCTGGTCTGTAACACAGAACCTAAACTAAAAGGCAGCAAAATCTGAAATAATGCTTGAAACTTGAAATACATTTCAAACCCCTTTAACATTTGCATAAATCCATCCCATTTTTAGTTTTCCACCAATAATATTTAATGCTGTCATGATTGAAACCTCAGTTCCCCCACCTTTGCCCCTTTCCGACCATTAGACTTAGGCCTCCTCACTGTTCACAGTCCTGCCTTGTCTTCCAAATATAATTCGGAGCTTCCACCCATCCAGGCCCCAATTAAAAGTATTTTTTCCAGGATGTGTCCCTATTTTATGCGTGCAGCTGCCTAATTAACTATTTCCTTCCAGAAGTTCCCTGAGGGGTCATGAGATGATGCAAACAAGTAAGAATGCAACTAAGTGCAGGGTCAGCTCCTTGCTACCCTCTGGGGTCAGATTTAGGTCAACAAACTCTGTGACCTCAGGAATGTGGGGCACTGTGAGACAGGGACAAAAGGAAAGGGATTTCCACTAAATTAGTTGTTTTCACTGCGATGGGCTGGCGACCTGTCCAGGGTGCGTCCCCCGTCCTCGCCCTGTGTGCGCTGGGTTGGACACCAGCACTCCCCCGCGACCCCGTTTGGGACAAGCGGCAGATAATGGATGGATGGATAGTTGTTTTCAATTTCTGGCCTTCCCAATGTTTTGTCCGGTTGAACTGAGTGTGCATATGTATTTTTAGTTTGTTTTCATCATTATTAACAACAAATAAGCTTGTTTATAAACATTCTCTCACTTTAATGTAAACATGCCAAAACGAGCCAGAAGGCGCTGAAACAGTGATTCCAGCGCTTAGAGCTCGCTCTGACTCTTCTAAAGCGAGTTATAAGAGTTTGTTAGTTGTTTTCAATTTCCGGTCTTCCCAATGCTTTGCCCCATAAAACTGAGTGTGCATTTGTATTTTTAGTTTGTTTTCATCATTATTAACAACAAAGAGTAATAGATTATTCCTGCAGTCGCTACATTAAAAGGTTATATAGTCATACATGATCAATAAAACTGAGTAAATACAAGTTGGCAGAAAACAGTGAAATACCCAACTAAGACTTCAAATGGTTATACATCATCTTCACTGCTTGCACTTTAATGCAGTAGCACGGTGTACCGCTGGTGTGTACCAGAGAGGTCACTAGTATTTCTGGCCACACTGGACAAAAAGCGCTGCCCTTGGGTTATTACGATCAAGGTCTTGAATTTGGTCTTTTCCTTCTGTGTCTGTTTCTGATATCTGTGGTGTATGGGTGAATGCAGAGCTTAATTTCCCATTCGTGGGATTGCAACAAAGGGATTATTATTATTATAATAGCCAATCCAATGCCTGCCTATTTACCACATCATTTTACGTTAGACCAGTTGTTCACCCAAAGCCTGCAGCATCAGCTTCGTAGTTGGCTAAATCTCTGTTGATTATAGTATATGTAGTTAATCCACTTCATTTTTGTTTATTGTGATCCAAATGAAAATAGATTCAAATCCAAATAATACTTTCACTTCTAGCTTTATATCGTTCTGGAATACCCCTTTGCTGCCCAATAGCATCAAAGTAACCTCGGATCTGACTGGTAGGGACCTCTTTTTGTCTTGTGGGCAGTCAGCAGTTTTTCGCTTCATCGTGAGCTTCGCCGCTCAACGACTGACACCTTTTGAATCGCTCTCGCTCTTGCACAGATCTCTGTCCAAACCAAAGGTAACACAGGTCTGAGCTGAGAGCCTCCACAGATCCAATAGAAATCTGCTACTACTTCTACCTGATTGATGATGGTGCTCATAGAAGGCAGAACCCAAGTTTGTGCTTCATTAACCAGAAGGCCAGCATTGTTCTGGTATTCGAGGTGGTGCCCGCTGCCCACAAACTGGTCTCGGCCGGAGGCGTCCATCCCATGTGGTGTCATAATGGAAAGTTACCCACATTTACTTCCTGGAAGTACCCCAATCTTAACTCATCAGTCCTATTATAACACTCATAAGTTCAGTCCAATTAATAATGGGCTCATTGGGATTTCGTGTCCACTAATCTTCAGGCTCAAGACGAGTTCTTGCAGTGGCTAGCCCTCGACTCCTATTAATTTGCCGAGCACCAGAATTACCAAGATGACTAAACATATCGCTCGGGCAGAATGGTTCACTTGGTCAGATTACAGAAATGCCTATTGAAAATTGTGCAGTGCTCATATGAATATGGGTTGGGAACTATGACTACTTGGGCTAACGGGGAACGTCCACACAAAACACACTGTTTTATTCAACTCTCCCACAGTGTACCGTGCCCATTGGTACCAAGTAGACAAAGCTTCTGTAACTCCATGTCCTCAGTGTGCTGGGGCTATGTCCTCCAATGTTCTTTTTTAGCTCTTTTTCCCTCTAGATCTTTTTTAAATGACTTTTTAGTCTGTCGGGACTTCTTACAGTGTTAATAGCTGCCTGCTCTATAGTCATTACCTGTCTGAAGCCACGAAATGCAATGATCAATAAAACACTTGATTCTGATTTAAATTTGTCCTGTTAGATCACATTCATTAGTAAGTGGCCACACCTCAAAGCCACCTTTCCTATTCGTAGGTATAATGTCTGCTCACTACTCATATTACGGATGTATGCTGAAATTACAAAACAGCAGCTCTAGCGGCAAGTCCACTTACAGCGCCAACGCGACTGTTGCCAGGCACAGGCGCGCCACGCGTTTCTTCCAGTCCCTGTGGTTGTTCAATGGTCATGATCAATGGCAGGTTTGCGTAACCAGTTATTTTTAGATCAATGGCATGGTTAGACTGAACTGAAGAGAGTGGATGGGTCGATGATGGAGAGTGATGACGGTAAAGGTTGCTCCAAGACTGATTCCCCAGGAAGCACATCATTCAAATCCCGTCCCATTAGGACCACTCAGGTCAGCCGCTCGCTGATCATCATTTCTGGTTCCACCCCATCCCCTGTGAAGTGCTGGGCAGAATTCGCTGACCGGCTACTGCTGTTGGTTGGAGAGGAATGGCTGAACTACTGACTCAGCTGGCTCTTGATGAGTTGAGTTGTTCATCGACGGCTTCTGCCTGTCCTTCCTCCTGACTTTCGTCTCCCTCCCCGCCTCGCCGTCCTCTGAGCTGGTTGAAACCTTCTGCCTGCTGCGCATGTTGCTGCGTCCGCGAAGCCGCTGGCGCGCTGTCCTCGCATGATTCTTCCGACGGCCGTCCTCCTGGCTCGGCTGACACACCAGGACCGAATGGGTACTTCACTCTTCTGCCCTGATTCAGGGCTCTCCTGATTGCTTCCACAGTGTTCTCCTCCGGTTGACAGCTCATCATCAATACTAGTGTCGTTTGGCTCTGTTCGTAACAAATTTCTGGGAACCGAGTACAGTGGTTAAGGTGATGTACTACAGTATTATTCTCCACTTATTGCTGGTGTCATCGCGAACATCTTGTGAGGACCGGTCGCCTTGGTTCATTCCACTTCCTCCTGAAAACCTACATACCTGGTCCCCTGGCCTTAATGGGTTTGTGGACCTCCTCAGGTTCCGAGCATCGCCCAGCTCCTGTTGACAACAGCTTTATGTATAGCAGTTAATTGTCTAGTATAGGCTCTCAGCTCTGCTTCCAATTGTTCCAAGGGAGGTCCCTGATAGGCACACTTAGAGGCCTTTCTAGCTGTCTCATCAGCCAAGTTAGTTCTTTGTCACATAGTCATTTCCTTTTTGTGCCTGACATTTAACTATTGCCAGTCTTTTGGCAGCATCATAGCACCTCATCAACTCCAGTATATTTGCTGCAAATGTTGTATTGGGCCCCATCAGTCCCTAGAAACCCCGCTGTTCCATACGTCTCAAATAAATGTGTGTAACTCCATGAGCATATGCTGAGTCAGTAAAAACATTAACACTCTTTTTGCCAATCTGCACGCCGGTTACTGCCTCAACTCTCTACTAGTTAGGCAGAACATGGCTGAGGACAATTTTCGGCCTTTTCTACCTCAAAAACATCTCCATGTCCCTTCCTCACCACTGCATATCCCGGTGATGGTTCCCCATGATCCCAAAACAGATCCATCAACAAAATAAGTCACTTCTGCTCCGGGAATTGGTGACTCAAATCAGGTCTTAACTTAGAGAACGCCAATGAACTAGCTATGCAATCATGTGGTTTCCTCAAACTGGAAAGGTAATAATTCTGCTGGATTGACTGTATTACATCTCCCCAAGAGTCACATCTGGAAATGTAAGCAAAAATGAATACTCGCAAAACTCCTTGGTTGTAAGCTAAAAACAAACCTGCTATTCTCGATCAGCTCTATGATTTTATGATGGGGAATAGATGACCACTGGAAACCCCATCGAACTGCAGCTTTAGCATACGTACTGCTGCTAAACCCATATGATGGTGGCCATCCTGAGCTACTCCATCTAGTTTAGTGCTATAATGTTATTGGCTGTTTCTTTCGCCCACCACACGCCTCCCATCCACTGCCAAAACAACCATCACAGCTGATTAGCAACAAACAAACAAAAGGTTTATCATGATCTGGTGTAGCTAGTAATTGGTGCCGCTGCATTTCCTGCTTCAGAGTTTCAAACGCCACATGTTATCAGATGTCCATTTCAATGGAGCATTCAATGTTCTTTGATCCTGCTTCTGCTAATAGTCCCCTCAAGGGTGCAGTCTTTACTGCATAATCTTCAATCCATTCTGCACTAAACCCAGGAAGGACATCATCTGTCCCACTGTCAGTGGTTGTGGTGCTTACTGATTCCCTCCAGCTGTGAAGGGGCTATTGCTTTGTTCCATGTGCCACCAGCCGCCTAGTACTCCACCTGTGGTTGGCAATATTGTAATTTTGCCAGGACACCTATGTCCCCCTCAGCTAATTTTCTGAGAACTTTACAGCCTTCATGACATTGTTCTACTGTTGGGGAACACAAGATTAAATCATCAACATATTGTAGCATTGTTGTTTGGAATCCAGTTCCTCCCAGATCCTGTCTCAGAACTTGATTAAATATATGAGGGGAATGTTTAAACCCTGTAACCTTTGTACAAAATTTTTCCTGTAATGTAAATGCAAATAGATGTCTGATTCTTCCGCTATTAAATACTAAAAATGCAGAACACAAATCTATTAATGCTAAAGTACTTGGCATCCGGTGGAATGTTCATAAGTAATGTATGGATTGGGCACTTCCGCTGCCAGTCTTCCACCGCTGCATTTACTGCTCTTAGATCGTGCACCAATCGCCACTTAGTTTTATCTGCCTTTTGTACTGGGAGTATAGGGGTGTTACATGGGCTTCTCATCTCTATTAGTACTCCTGCTTCTACCAGCCCTAGTATAGTTCTCTATTCCTGCTCAGCTTCTGGTTTTAATGGATACTGCGCCTTCCTTGGGTAGTTGTGCTCTAGGTTTTAATCTGGATCTGAACTGGTGAGGCTGATTTTACCTGGTCCCACATCTGCCTCATGTCACACTACACAGTTCTTCAGGGACCCTGTTTAATCATTTATTTCTTCACGGAATCTTTCTTCTTCCTTCAATTGTGCACTCATTTGCTTCCAGACATCATCATTTTCAGATCTAGGGATTGCTACTGCCTGTGGTGTTGCTGTCATTTCCAATTCACACAACACTTTAATCATTGAATATCTTTCAGCAATAATAGCATCAATGGATTTTGTGTCTTCTCCCACTTCAATTTTTCTGCTCTTTAACCATTGTTCCCAATTCTCGACTCAAATCATATTTATTAGCAGCCGCCACATGAGGTCTTGCTCCTTCAACATTATACCACCTCATTGATGAACTCATTATCTCCACTTGAAGCGCTGCTCCTTCTGTCCCTACCACCACACTTCTAGCTTTAAGGTTAACTTTTGTTCCTGCAGTCCTTCTAAGCCATTCTTTCTCCAGCATCTCATTCTGGCCTTTATCATAAATCATAGTACAGTGATATTCTAATCTGGGTCCCTTTTGCTTTTGCATCTGTGCTGAAATAAACTTCTCCCCATAGACTCGAGCTATTTCCCGTACTGGCTTCTATTTCTCCTAACCAGTACACATTAGCTTCCTTTCCCTAATGTCGCGCATTCATCTGAGCACTGACTGCCATTTCATCCACATAAACCCATCAGGTGTACACCAAATCTGAAACCCAACTGGCACATGCTTTCCCTAATACCCTACTGAGCTTGTTTCTGAAACTAAGATTGGTAAATTGATTGTTTTTTCCTCGCAATCAAGCATTTTTAACTGAGCTGTTACTGGTATTAGCTGCACTTGTCTTTACGAATTTTCCTGACCTGGGGAGGTTAATGGCATAATTTGAATTTAGGCATGTATAACAAGCTCCTGTATCTATCATCACAGGTTTTGCCATTTACCTGAACCTGCAGCTGCTATGTCTCATCAGCTCCCCTTGCTTGTCAATAAGAGCTGACTCCTCCCTATAGGACCCTCTGGGCCTCCCTCATTCTGTCCACCCCAATTTACTGGGCTGAGTTTGATTTTAATCCAGTCCAGGCAGGGTTCTCTGATTTTCTCTCCTGTCCATGGATGTCCCAACATGGGTTTCGCCAGATTGTTCTTGACCCACAATTTGGGAGCCCGCTTAACTCGCACCTCCCCGCACTCCAGGTCCTTCCATGATTCACTGAACACTTCCTTCGGTGTGTCCCATGCTCACATCCTCAACACACTCCAAGTGACCTTGTGGCTGCCGCTGCTGTTGTCCATGATCTCGCTTTGTCAGTCCACTCCGACCAATGTTGAGCTCATCCAGTTGCTGTCTCACTGGTGATGAGATTTGGAGTCTGGCATTTGTGATGCCTGCAACATCTTTTCTTCCAATGACTGCAGCTGAGTTTTTCCCCTTTTTCCTAGCTTTTCCGTTGCTCCTTCCAGGGAAGAAGCTGTGCCACCTTTCTCAGCACTCTTTTCTTTGTTCCTGATTTTCTTTTTCATCTTGTCTGTGCTTATCCACAGTGTGTGTCACGCGGCTACAAATCTATCAAAGTCTTTTCTCGGTCAGTCCCACCACATCTTCCAGTATGCTTTCTTTTTTGACTTTTTCTGGAAGGCCATCCAGGACCAGTGTCCGAAAGACCACTTTCATGAGACTGTCTTGATCTGGGTGACTTCCTGCTTCTGCTCTCCATTCTTTTCATGCTATGAACATACAAGCAGAGGGATTTTTCAGTCTTCCTATTGGTTCTCCTTTCAGAGTTTTCAGGTCTAATTTTTCTTGGATAGACTTCATTAAGTGCTCATTGTAGTCTGTTACGGTATGGATTGGAATTCCACACCATCACTATTGCATCCACTGCTTGATGCCCCATGCCTGCTTTGTCATGATGTTCTCTCCATTGCCTTTTGACCAATTATTCGGGCCAATAAGGCTTTTATGTCTCCTATAGCAAGGAGACGCCCAAGTGTCTTTTCTTCAAAGTCTAGTATCCACTTCTGAGCCCCTTCATGCAGATCGGGCAAGCTATTGACCAACCCCTCCAGATCCTGGGTCTGCCATGGTATGTAATTAGCATGCCTTCCCTTAATCAATATAGGTGCTTGTACCATCCCATATTTTCCCGATCTTAATCTCATATTTGGTTTACCTGAATCTCAGTGTCCTCTTCACTTTCTGATATTTCATCATTATCTTCTACTCTGCCCTTTTGGACTTTTTTCTTTCCATTGCAATGCGCATTAATTTCATCCAGATTAGTACTGATTTGCTTACTCTTTGGATAGAATCATCAAGACTGTGTTATCTGTCTTTGGCCTTGTTGCACTCCATCCTACTCTTTCCTCATCTCTATTTCCTTAATGTCAGCTCAGTCCTCATTCTCCTTTCCTCTTCCTTGTACCATCCTTTTCATATATCCTTAATTCCCTCCTTTCTTATTTGTTTTCTGTACTTCCTGTGTGGGCAATCCAACCTCACCCCTCATCATTACTGCCTTCCCATTCTGTCTGCTCAGTTCTTCCTTCACTCCCTCACTGACCGCGCCTCTGACTCCTCTTCCTTGCTGTCTCTCTTCACTCTCTAGTACTACACCCTCCACCTCTGTTGTAATTTATGAAGATCTGATATACTGTCTCACTCATCTGCTGCTTACTCACTTCTCTCTCTCTCCCTGAGCGGTAGGACCTCCCTTTTGTGGAGGGTCGTTGCTTGGATGCCTTCAGCATCCTCTGAGATTCTCTTCTCCTCTTCCAAGGCTGCTTGTTCATCTTCTCTTGTTCTGGATCCTTTTTGTCATCTGTTACAGTCACTTGTTCAGAAATATCAAACTTCCCTTCAATGACAGGATACTGTCCTACATAAGGTGGAGGGGTATCATACATCTTCAACTTTCTGTTTCTTCTTTCTCTCTTTAATCTCCTGTCTTCCGTTAATAACTTTCCGAAGGTCTTCTCCTCTTCTTAAACATTTTTAAAACTTTAATTCATCCTGTCGCTTGCTTGTCATTTAATAATTTGTCCTTTGGCTTGTGGTTCAGGATGAGAATTTCCAGGGCCTCAAAGTGTTACATCATATGTGCCTCTGATGGCCATTTAGTGTTTAAACCCTTGGCACGCTAGCCACTTTTGATTTATCTTTCAGAATTTATCCTTTATCAAGGGTTCCTTTCACACATCTTCTCTCTTACTGGTAGCCACCTTACCCCTGTCCCCCAAGGTCTTCACTTTAGCTGTCTTATTCATCCTTATTCTTTGAGACTCTTTGACTCACTTATTATTATTATTAATAATGTTATTATTATTACTACAACTAATATTACTATTATAGTATATTTTAATTATTTATTTTTTTAAAACACTTAACCTAATTATTTAATCATTTACCAGTGATGTTTTTTCTTTACAATTGATTCTTCTAAGATCAGCACCTCAGTACAACACTTTCTTGACGTCGTCAATCCTATCAGAGGAACTTCAAGTGTTGGGCCTACTGCTTCATAGGACCCCTTCATAGACCCCCATAGACCTCCCACCTCTAATGTGTTTTTGACAATGTCCCTCTCACTTTCTTCTTGCTCTATTTCTGCTCACTTGTTATAGAAAAGAATAAACAAAAATCACTTCACACTCTTTTAAGGCCTTCAGTCAAAATCATTCATCTCCATATGCGCGCCACACACACAGATACACTTCTTCACACACTCCTTCACGCACCCCCCTTAACGCCTCTTCACTGGATGTCCACACACACTCACCAGAACTGCAGTTACACACACACACACACACACACAGAAGCCTTCAAAGGATCACTCTCTCACACTACTTCATACTATACTTACAGCTGCAACACACGTATACACACAAATCTTACTTCTTTCAGTTCTCTATGAACAATCCTCTAAAGACAACAATTAATCACTCAATATTCAATATAACTGTACAACGCAAAACCATTGTTTGGATCGTGAAACCTTGCCGGCCCGTGCCTAATGTGAGGAAATATGTACCAGGACCCTGCAATGCGACTGCCACAGGTTTATCTTTCAGATGAGACACACATCAACTGTAGAATACCGTCCTGCTTCATCCTCAAACAAACAGCAAAGTTCAATACGATCTTTCAACTCCTTGTTTTCGAAACGACTGCCATATATCCTACCGGCATACCAGTTCCACCGTCACGCTTCTCAAGGGAATTTCAGAAGAAAGTCAGATTCAACCCACTTTAGAGTCTGTATATTCACCAGATGTTACCGCCATGGGTCGAACATTACTCGTCCGAGATCTCTCAGCTTTACAGCGCCAATGCGACCCGGTGAATATATTACAGGCTTTAAGAGCTGACTGCCCTAACAGGGTCGCTTGCACTGGCGTACACTCAGATTCCACTATTTTTACAGTTGGACCAATAGCTCCACCTCTTTGGACTTCAAAGCAAAAGTAAATTTTTAGAGTGATTTCACCCTCTCACCCACAGTTCCAATTTCTATGAATTCTCATTTATCATTCTTTTGTAATAAACACAAACATTAAGGTGCCGTTCTTTATTGGAGAGGTGCACAGGTCTCCTAGTGGCCCAAGCCCCCATCTGCTGGTCTGTAACACAGAACCTAAACTAAAAGGCAGCAAAATCTGAAATAATGCTTGAAACTTGAAATACATTTCAAACCCCTTTAACATTTGCATAAATCCATCCCATTTTTAGTTTTCCACCAATAATATTTAATGCTGTCATGATTGAACTCAGTTCCCACCTTTGCCCCTTTTCCAACCATTAGACTGAAGCCTTCACTGTTCACAGTCCTGCCTTTGTTCTCTCCAAATATAATTGAGCTTCCACCCATCCAGGCCCCAATTAAAAGTATTTTTCCAGGATGTGTCCCTATTTTATGCTGTGCAGCTGTCAATTAACTATTTCCTTCCAGAACACTCTGAGGGTCATGAGATGATGCAAACAAGTAAGAATGCAACCAAGTGCAGGCTGGGTCAGCTCCTGTTACCTCTGGTCAGATTTAGGTCAACAAACTCTAGACTAGAATGTGGGGCACCCTGGGAGACAGGGACAAAAGGAAAGGGATTTCCACTAAATTAGTTGTTTTCACTGCGATGGCTGGCGGACCTGTTCAGGAAGGCCCTGCCTGCCTCCTGTGTGCGCTCGGTTGGACACCAGTACTTCGCGACCTTCGTTTGGGACAAGCTGTGATAATGGATGGATGGATAGTTGTTTTCAATTTCTGCCTTCCCACGTTTTGTCCGGTTGAACTGAGGCATATGTATTTTTAGTTTGTTTTCATCATTATTAACAACAAATAAGCTTGCTTATAAACATTCTCTCACTTTAATGTAAACACAAACGAAAGCCAGAAGGGCGCTGGAAAATATTCCAGTGCTAGAGTTCTCGCTCTGACGCTTCTAAAGCCAGTTATAAGTTTGTTAGTTGTTTTCAATTTCTGGCCTCCCCAATGTTTTGCCCCATTGAACTGAGTGTGCATTTGTATTTTTACTTTGTTTTCTTCATTATTAACAACAAATAAGCTTGTTTATAAACATTCTCTCACTTTAATGTAAACATGCCAAAACGAGCCAGAAGGCGCTGAACACGCGATTCCAGCGCTTAGAGCTCGCTCTGATGCTTCTAAAGCAAAGCGTGGCAGCTTGTTAGTTTTCACTGCCTTCCCAATGCTTTGCCCCATAAAACTGAGTGTGCATTTGTATTTTTTAGTTTGTTTTCATCATTATTAACAACAAATAAGCTTGTTTATAAACATTCTCTCACGTTAATGTAAACATGCCAAACGAACCAGAAGGCGCTTGAAAAGGCGATTCCAGCGCTTAGAGCTCGCTCTGACTCTTCTAAAGCGAGTTATAAGAGTTTGTTAGTTGTTTTCAATTTCCGGCCTTCCCAATGTTTTGCCCCGTTGAACTGAGTGTGCATATGTATTTTTACTTTGTTTTCATCATTATTAACAACAAATAAACTTGTTTATAAACATTCTCTCACTTTAATGTAAACATGCCAAAACGAGCCAGAAGGCGCTGAAAACGTGATTCCAGCGCTTAGAGCTCGCTCTGACGCTTCTAAAGCGAGTTATAAGAGTTTGTTAGTTGTTTTCAATTCATGGCCTTCCCAATGCTTTGCGCCTTTAAACTGAGTGTGCATTTGTTTTTTTAGTTTGTTTTCATCATTATTAACAACAAATAAGCTTGTTTAGAAACATTCTCTCACTTTAATGTCAACATGCCAAAACGAGCCAGAAGGCGCTGAAAAAGCGATTCCAGCGCTTAGAGTTCGCTCTGACTCTTCTAAAGCGAGTTATAAGAGTTTGTTAGTTGTTTTCAGTTTCTTGCCTTCCCAATGTTTTGCCCCGTTGAACTGAGTGTGCATTTGTATTTTTACTTTGTTTTCATCATTATTAACAACAAATAAGCTTGTTTATAAACATTCTCTCTCTTTAAAGTAAACATGCCAAAACGAGCCAAGAGGCCACAATAAGGCTTTTCCAGCACTTAGATTTTGCCCAGACGCTTCTCCAGGGAGTTATGAGAGTTTGTTAGTTGTTTTCAATTTCTGGCTATCCCAATGTTTTTCCCCGTTAAACTGAGTCTGCAATTGTATTTTTAGTTTGTTTTCATCATTATTAACAACAAATTAAGCTTGTTTATAAACATTCTCTCTCTTTAAAGTAAACATGTTGCTTTGAGCCAACAGCCCGCAGTAACTCTTTTCCAGGGCTTAGAGCTTGCCCAGACGCTTCTACAGGGAGTTATAAGAGTTTTTCAGATGTTTTCAAATTTTGAAGTTCCCAATGTTTTGCCTTGTTAAACTGAGTCTGCAATTGTATTTTTAGTTTGCTTTGAGCCAATAGCCCGCAATAACGCTTTTCCAGCGCTTAGAGCTAGCTCAGACGCGTCTACAGTGAGTTATGAGTTTTTTATTTGTTTTAAATTTCTTGAGTTCCCAATGTTTTGCCCCGTTAAACTGAGTCTGCAATTGTATTTTTAGTTTGTTTTCATCATTATTAACAACAAGCCACAATGCCGCAATAACGTGTTTCCAGCGCCTAGAGCTCGCACCGACGCTTTTACAGCAAGTTATAAGAGTTTGTTAGTTGTTTTCAGTTTCTGGCGTTCCCAATGTTTTGACCCGTTTAACTGAGTCTGCAATTGTATTTTTAGTATGTTTTCATCATTATTAACAACAAATAAGCTTGTTTATTGTGGAGGCAAAATCTGTTCTAACCTTTCTAAGCATATCATGTTCTGTAATGTGTTGTTCATTTTTCGATATAAGGCAGAGAGATAAACAGGACGACATGTTCCGGACAGGTCTTTTGCGTACGAAAAGGATGTAAATAGATAGGGGAAAAGAGTTCAATGCAACTTTAAGGCTTACTCGGACTTGAAGGTCGAGGGGAGGTGGGCCTGCGGCCCAAAATGTGTATCAGAACCTTTCTTTTTCTGTATTCGGGGCTTCCTCTTGTACTCTCAGTAGAGTGCGAGAGGAATCCTCACTGCAGTGATTATTAAACTCTTTATTAGACTAAAAGTGCCTCTGACTTGTTCCTTGGGTAAATTTTTCTACAACAGTTGGCGAGCCAGCCAGGAGTCCGCGAGCGGTCTGCCCAGGACAGACATCCATAGCCAAGGACTGATCATCTCGGCATTTAAATTTTACCCGACCCCTAACCTCCAATTGCAGAGAAGAGGGGCTTGGCATGGAGTTACTGGGACCTGCGCCGATGGACTCCACGAAATAGAATAGCGGAACGGTCAGTGAGCACTTTCGCTTTCCCCATAATTTTTCTGTTGTTGCTTTCTACCCTTATCTTCTGGTTTATTTAACAAGTATCCTAATTTAAATATGATTGAGAATTAGAATCCTATGGCTTTGGGGTACCATAGGGGTGGTACGCAGTGGACCTAAGGAGGAACCTTAGGTGACCTAAGGAGGAACCTTAGGTGGGGACCTAGACCTAAAACGAGGGAGTGAAGTAAATTTGGGGATCGGTCCAACTCTTTCAAGGTAAGGTTGAGAGTGATAAAAGTTTACCTTCCCTGTCGGTGAAGATCGACAGTAGCAGTTGTAGCGCTACACCTGTCTGGGACAGGAATGGGACTGCGTTACTATGGGAACCTCACAATCAAGGGATCGGGGAAAGAGAGTAAATGAGGGTTCAGAAAGGATGCTTGTCATGAGACAGAGGTATGGGGAGGAAGCAACTGATTTAATGATATTGAGTAGATGGGTAGTAAAATATGGGTTTCTAGCAGAGGGGTCTTTCAGTTCCAAGGCTCTAAAAGAATGTATAGGGAAAAAAACTAAAAACTGAATGGCAGGAAAATAGAGTTAGTCAGACTCTAATAGACCAGCACACACACGCACACAAAGGTGGTGCTAGTGCGACTGCACCTACATCACCCGACGCAACAACTACAACGTTTCACAAAACCTCAGCCGGCCCAACTAACCAAACTAATCCTTGTGGGGCAGCGGTGGCCTAGTGGTTAGGGCGTTAGCTGCATGATCGGAGGATCGGGGGTTCAAACCCCTTCCCAATAGGTTGCCCTGAGGTACCCTTGAGCAAGGTACCGTCCCCATTACTGCTCCCCGGGCGCTTTCAATAGCTGCCCACTGCTGCACGGGTTTGAGTGTACATGGGTTAAATGCAGAGGTCCAATTTCGTTGTGGTTCATGTGTGTTGTGCCGTGACCTTGCAATGACAAGGGTTGTCACTTTCACTTTATTTTGTTTCTTCTGAGCACCAATGTCTGTATCCTGATCCGCCAGTAGGTCAGTTCCTGTTCCTGACTGAGACGGACCTGGATCCCTCTCCTACCTGTCAACAACACAATCCACGGAGGGAGCTTCGGCTGCAATCCTCTTGTGGGATGACCGTGGACAAGATCCCAGGTGCCATCAAAGCAGGAAGCAGAAATCCTCCCAGCCTAAGAGACCAGCACATCTTCAACAACAAGAATCAACATGGAAGGCATCGGAGGGAAAACATCACTTGTGGCCAACATTATCAAACACACTGAGCATGCTGAGGAGGATGAGCTCAAGGACAGAACCAAAAAGCAACAGCAGCAGCTGCATGATTCCTCTCTGACCAGGCTGAACCTGACAGCTGAGAGGGGAGGTGGTGGCAGAAAGTCTGGTGTGGATAAGGCAGAGGACATGGCAGAGGTGGACACAGAGGTGATACATTGGATGTTTCATCTGTGGTGGCATGGATCATTGGGCAAAAGAATGTTTGAACAGTTCGATCCGAGTACATGATCAAGTTCACCGTGGACCAGGAAACAACCATCGTGGACAACCATGATGGGGGATGCAGTGGCAGCAACTGGCACCAGACAGGAAGTGATTGACAGGAGGAGGCGGGGGAAGGGGATGTCTCAGAGGGAGTGGCGATCAGGTCGTATGATTCTAATTCACATTTACATTTATAAACTTATACACCTGTACACACACTGACACCCAAAAATACACAGTGTACACACACAACAGCTTAAACACTGTATCAAGTTGAAGGTTGAAGAAAATGGCAAAGTTAACATTGACAATTGAGGGGCAGAAATGTACATTTTTAGTTGATTCTGCCGTATATTCTGTTTCTATTTAAAAAAAAAAAGGAGAGAAAATCTCTCCTATCTCCTTCTCTTGCCTTTTGTGGGCGTACCGTTACGTCCACAGGAACGGGGGAATGTCTGTGTTTGAGCCGTTCTCTGTACCTTTCAAATGTGAGCTAGGCCAACATGCTTTTGAACATCAATTGATCAGCACTTCTACTTTCATAATTTTCATTATCCTAAATGTATTAGGCCGTGATTTATGTGTATTTTGGGTTGATAACTGAATTGCTGTGAAAATGGGATGTTATTGATACTTCAGAGGGGAGTTGTTTCCAGTTGTTTATGAGCAGCTCCTTGTTTTATCAGGAGTGGCGGCTCACAGATACAGACATTGCCTGCACTCTTATCTTTGTTGCTAGGGACAGGGTGAGACCAGGGGGCAGGGATTTTATGTCTTTAGATCATTTGCATTGTACAGTTTGTGTTGCTGCTGATTCTGACTGGGTTTTAATGGACAGTGAGAGAGTGAGTGCACCCACACCAGCATTCAATTAGATAAACTGTTTTGGAATGGACACACTGTTGGTGTTTCAGTGCTGTTTACAGAACAGCAAATACAATTTTTCCTGTTGTTGGCAGGACGTGGGTTCATTCATTCTGGTTTGCACACAGGTTGAAGATCGTGTTCCTGTCTGTGGCCGTGCTGTTTTATACAGCGACAAAGTTCAGGCTTTTGCCAGTCCTTGTGAGAGCACAGTCTCTTGTGAGCGCATTACCCAATTTTTTTTTGAGCCACCATACACAATGACCAGTTTGGATGAAGACCCAGCTCTGTCAAATCTTCCAGATCACTTGTGGTTGAAAGATAAAAATGATGTTGGGTTGATAAAGAATAGTCCTCCGGTTGTTAATAATAATAATGATAACTCCTAAAAATCCGCATACAGGCCTTGTCAATCATAATACCCACTTAAACACGAAGTGATGGTATTAGACCAGTATTTGAAGCATTGAGGAAGGCAGGGGTGATTGTTCTGTGTCCAAATTCTCCAGTCCATATGCTGTTATTTCCTGTCCAAAATCAGGGATAGGGGTCAACCCACCAAATGTATATGTATGTATGTGTGTATGTGTGTAGGTATGTATGTGTATGTGTATATATATGCATATATATATATATATATATATATATGTAACCCTACATAACCCTATATATATATATGTATATATGCGTGTATGTATATTTTATTTATTTATTTATTTGCAAGCAGTCAGTGCTGTGGTACAGGCCTGTGCACCCATAGTTCCAAATCCGTACACCAACCTATTGCAAATTCCGACTGATGCCACGTGGTTCTCTGTGATTGAATTTGGCCAAAGCATTTTTCAGTGTCCATGTACACCCTGACTGTCAATTTGGGTTTGCTTTTAATTTCACAAAGGTGCACTACGCGATTCATTAGCTTCCTTAGCTTTGTCCCCGGGGACCGCATTTTTGCAGTATGTTGATGATTTTCTGATTGCAGCACCCAGCCAAGCACAGTGTAGAAATGACACAATGTCTCTACAAACCATTTGGCTGAGAATGGCCACAAGGTCAGTCTGTCTAAGGTTCAATTTGTTAAACAGCAAGTGACATTTTTGGCCATATTATCTAACCAAAAAGTAAACCACTCTCAAATAAGCACGTCAAGGCCATACATGATATAACCGGACATGTGACTAAGAAGCAATTTGCATCTTTTCTGGGAATGTGTTACTATTGCAGAGGTTTCATTCCTAACTGTTCAGAAATGGAGGCACCGCTGCGGGCGATCACCTCTCAGAAATTGTCTAATAACTGTCAACTCACATGAAATGACACAACTTGAGGCCTTTAACAATTTGAAACAAGCCCTATTGTCTCCTCCAACACTGGGCATCCCATATCCACCAAACCATTTGTGCAAACAGTCTCTGAGAAGGAGGGACACATGACTTCAGATTTGTTACAAAAACATGGAGATAAGCTTAGGCCGGTGGCCTATTTCTCTTTAGAGCTGGATCCAGTGGCAGTATAGTAAAAATCCCTTTACTTTTGTTCCTTTGCTTTTGCCCCTGTCTTACAGTTTTCCACAACATCGAATTCCAATGAAAAAGCAAGCAGTAAAGGGCTACATTTATAATTGATCAATAGTGGCAAAAGGTTACATGTTGTCTGGTGTCTTATGATCTCATGAGTTCCCAGAAAACATCCAGCAGCAAACAGATACGTTTCTAAACTGAACAATAGTGCTCATAGATGGCCAGGAGCGAACAGTTACATTTCTAATCAAGCTGCTGCACTCACAATTGGGAAACTGGATGGGAAGAAACCTTGAAATACAGGTGGTGGATAAGACAGGGAGCCATCAGTAAAAGGACCTTTGTCTATTGTTGGTGAGGTGGCAAAGGTGGGGGGAACTGAGGTTTTAATCATGACAGCATTGAATATTATTGGTGGAAAACTATTAATGGGATGGATTTATGTAAATTTGAACGTGATTGAAATGTATTTAAAGTCCGAAGTTGGGATGAGCTTTTTTAGAGCTGCTCTCACTGGACCACGCCTGCTGATACTCTTCAGTTTATTGGTTGCGCTGCATCTCTCTGACTTCGCTTGATTTTTTGACCTCATTTGATTTCTGACTTGGAAAAAGTTTCGTACTTGGGATTACACTTCAATTTTCCACGACAGCAGCAAGTCTGCCCGTTTGTTTGAAAAACATAGCTGCAGCAGAGAAGACCATAGAGGCCTCCAGAGATCTAGTTGGCTATGCTGATGTAACTCTTTTTGTACCACATGCAGTTTCTCTTCTCTTACAGGACCACAGCGCAGGCAACCTGTCAGCTGCAAGATGTTTTGAAATATAATGTACACCAAGTGTCATCATTAAACATTGCATTAACCTTAACCCTTCCACTTTGCTTCCATTACCAGAAGACAGTGAACCTCATGACTATATGGCAGCAGTGGAACAGATTTACAAGAAGTTCCCATCTCTAACTCTGATCTTATGTTTTTTGCAGATGGTTCTGCCTCAAGAGACAACAAAGGACTAAACCATGTGGGCTTTGCAGTTTACTCCGAAAGTGGCACTCTCCACAGCGGTGCCCTTATTCCTTCTGTCTGCTCAAGTAGCAGAATTTGTAGCTTTGACTGAAGCATGTAAATTGGCTAAAGTTACTGTTAATCTACACTAATTGCAGATCTGCATTTGGAGTGGTACATGATTTTGGTGCTATGTGGAGACACAGGAAATTTCTGAAATCTGACAGTTCCCCAATTCTCAATTCCAATTTGAGGATGGGGGATGGGGGATGATGGACATTATGAAATTTAGTGGTTTACTAAAGGATTCTCAGCCGTGGGAAAAAAAAAAATATTGCCAGTCATGCTCAATTTGCCTAGAGAGTAACTCAGGCGAGCCAGAATGAATTTGAGCCTATTTGAAATTTTGTTTGGTAAACCTATAAACTTTGGCCTGGGACCGCCCGGACGTAAAGCAGCAGAAGCAAGTTTAACAACACACTGTGATGATGAAATGGTGCAATACTGTTGTTGTTTGTTTGCTATTCTCCACTCTGTCCACTAGCAGGTTAAAGAATTGTTGCCGAGGACAGCAGAGGGTCCTCTACATGACCTGAGACCTGTTGACCAGATCCTGGTAAAGGAGTTCAGATGGAAGCACTGGAAGTCCAGGCGCTGGACGGGAAAGTTTCAAGTGTTGCTGACAACACCTACCGCCATGAAGCAGAGAGAGCTACGTTGATCCATGTATTACACTGTAAACGCGTGAGGGTGGATACAGGTGACAGGGTGAGGGTAAAGGGTGTGACGGAGTCTCTGTGAAGTGGGACGAGGGCGTAATGGGTATATCCTGCCCTCCGAGCACAGACCCGTGAAGAAAGACAAAGGCTCACCCGAACACTTACCAGAATCCTGACCTGTTTGAAATATGACTAGAGAAAATTTTATTTTGATGGTAATTGTTATCACCTTACTAATGACGGTGGCAGGAAGTGCACCAGTGGCAAACAAGGCAAGGACCAAATCACTGTGACAATGCAAAGGTGACATGTGCCCTGTCTCTGAAGAGAACCTAATCAGGGACTGGGGGCTGCTGGGTTTGTCTTCCTTGTGTACCTTATGGTCGGTAATTCCATTAACCAACAAGCTGGCAACAGAAGCTAATATAAATGATACTGGTCCCAGTGCAGACTGCAGCACTTGTATGGTACACTGGACAACTTTGAGTATTATTAATGTGTTAGAGATAGTCAGGAACACAGATCAGTTTCCACCTGCTGCTAATCTGACTCGTGTGTGCTCCTTGGAAAAATAATGTTGTTGGGTTTAACTGTAGCCCTATACCGAGGGCCTGGCCGAAACGTGACTCTTATCTGCCTGAGCGAATGGGGGGAACATTGTATATGCAGTAATAAATCCGAGGGGAGAACAGAATTAGGTTGGTCAGACTGTAAAAGTGTAATGTTTGTCAATTGGTTTAAAGATACTACGGGGCAGCTGGTCTAACCCGGTCCAACTGTTTGGTTTACAATAGTTTGGTACAGGAATGTCAGTTAAAATGCCCTTTAACAACACTATGGGCAAATGGGGCAAATGATGTAGTAATGTGGGCATGTGGCATGAGAGCCTGTCATCACCAGAGTCAAAATGGCGAGGTTGTTGTTACCCTCCAATTGTATTTCTAGGGCAGTCTATACCATGATCCATTTCAAGGCAAGCTAGCACATTCACTTTTCCTGGGGGGTGGTACAACCGCAGCACTAAACAAGATCAATGGACTTGCATATCGCTTGCATATAGCTGTACTGGTGAATGACACATCCTTATTTACTTAACTAATTAAAGAT